>JBAPLJ010001975.1:0-697500 GCA_037832345.1 Rhizophora mangle | reverse complement strand
TGAACAAGTTCCTAATTATTTCCCATGACTAATAAGTCATCAACATATATTTAAATGTAGAGTATTTGATCTCATCGCACCTTGACATATAAGGTAATTTCTGTTTTGCTCCTCCTGAAACCAAGTTTTAGCAAGTAATCATTGATTATATTGTACCAAGCCCTAGGGGCTTGCTTCAAACCATAGAGGGCCTTCTTAAGTAAATACACCTTATTCTTTTGCCCTCTTTTGATAAATCCTAGAAGTTGCTCCACAAAAATTTCCTTTTGAAGGAAACCATTAAAAAAGGCAAATTTCACATATAATTGGTGAATTCTCCATCCTTTAGGAGCTATAATTACAATAAGCAATTTAATAGTATCCATTCTAGCCACTGGAGCAAAGGTTTCACAGTAGTCTATTCCAAACTCTTGTGAGTATCCTTTAACTACTAGCCTAGCTTTATGTTTGCAAATAGACCCATCAGCCTAGTATTTAGTCCTAAAGATCCATTTAACCCCTATGACAAACCTTTTTTCTAGTTTAGGGACTAGGATTTAGGTCTCATTTTTTTCAATTGATTGCAACTCCTCCTTGCATTGCTTTCTTTCAGGTAGGTACATTTAAAGCTTCTTTATAATCTGTAGGTTCTAATGCAGCTTCATTTGCCCTCTCATAAACATCAAAGAGGGGTCTGGTTCCTCTGATTGGATGATCTTCATTATCATTTGATGACTCAGCTTCTGGGGCAAGCATATTAGGTGCATGATCAAATTGAGTTTGAGTTGTTTCAATATGTGATATGCTCCAATTCTAATGCTTAGCTTCACTGAATTTAACATTTCTAGAAATTGAAACCTTTCCAGAATTGATGTGATAGACCTTATAGTTGTAAGTAGTATTTGTGTACCCAATAAAAATGGTTGTAGTTGCTCTTGAGTCTAACTTGTCTCTTTTCCACTCAGGTACATAAATAAAACAGAAGTAGCCAAAAATCTTCAGATGGTCAAGTGATGGCTGGTATTGAAACCAAGCTTAAAAAGGAGTCATTTTAGACAATGCTTTGGTAGGTAGTCTATTCAGCAAGTATACTAAAGTGGCCACCACCTCTCCCCCAAACCTTTTGGAAAGAATTACTCAGCTAACAAGCACCTGGCCATGGACATTATAGTCTTATTTTTCCTTTCACACACCCCATTTTGCTGGGGTGAATAGGGTGTTATATACTGCTTTTGAATGCCTGCATGTGAATAGATTTGTTTAAATAATTTTGAAAAATACTGAGAACCATTATTTGTCCTTAAAACTTTAATTTTAAGGCCTGATTGAGTTTCAATCCAAGTCTTAAAATTTGAAAAGATGAATGAAACTTCAATTTTTTATTTGAGGAAAAACACCCAGCAAAATCTACTATAATCATCAATAAAGATAATAAAGTACCTACTGCCCTTTATGGACTCAATGCTCATTGATCCACACAAGTCTGAGTGTACAAGTTAAAGCTTTTCACTTGCTCTCCAAGGCCTTTTAGTGATAAAAGAGAACTTAGTTTGCTTGCCAAGTTGACAAATCTCATATACACTGGTAGGTTCAAAAATTTCTAGCATGCCCTTAACAAGATTTCTCATGTAAAGGGTTTGAATTCTAGCAAAATGAAAATGGCCTAATCTTTTATGCCACAAGATTGATTCATCACTAAAGGTAGGTAATGCTTAATGAGAGACATCTTTCAAGTCTAAATAGAAACTTTTCCTTTTCATTGGAACAACAAAAAGCTCAAGGTCATGTGCATCATAAATGATACACATTTTGTTTTTGAAAACAAGAGAGCAATTATGTTTAAAAAGTTGTTCAACACTGAGAAGATTTTGATTGATATTAGACACAAACAAAACATCAGTTATTAGTTTAGTACCTAAATGAGTGGAAACAGCAGTAGTCCCTTTCCCTTTCACTTGTAGAAGTTATCCATTGCCTACCTTGACCTTGGAGTTATAGGAGTCATCCAAAGTCTTGAAAACATGAAGGTTTGGAGACATATGGTTCATGCAGCCGCTATCCATAAGCCATGTCTTACATGCCCTTTTAGAAGTGCTATTGCTAGCAACAAAAAACTGCTCCTCAAGTTACTGGTCATCATTTGCCACTTGTGCTTCTATTTTGGTTGGTAGGTCTTGCTGATGCTGACTTTGCCTTTTCTTGCAAATCCCCTCAAAGTGCTCCTTTATCTTACAAAAAGTGCACACAAAGTCATGTCTCCTCCAACAGAACTTAGCCAGATGGTTAGTCTTGCTACAATACTCACATGGTGAGTAGTGTTTTGTTTCTTCTGCTTTTGCATCTGCAGACTTCCTTTCCTACTTTGATCCTTACTTTCTCTTTTGAGTACTCTTCTATTTTCACTTAGCTTGGAAGGCACTTTCATTAGTATCTTCCTTTCTCATTTGTCTCCTCTGCTCTTGAGCTTAAAAGGCATACAACAATTCTTCCAAAGTGATGGTGTTCAAATCTTTAGAGTCCTCTAAGGATGAAATCTTAGCCTCAAACCTCTCAGGTATGCTAACTAAGACCTTTTAAAACACCAACTTATCAGGAAAGTCTTCTCCAGAATCCTAATTTGGTTCACCACTTTTAGTAATCTATCACTGTCCTCCTTAACAGTTTTAGACTCCTTCATTTTTAGCAGCTTAAATTCGCTTCTAAGGTTCAACAATTGTATATTTCTAGTCTTCAAGCTACCTCCAAATTCTTCCTTTAATCTCTGCCAAGCCTCTTTGGCTATGTCACAAGCCATGATTCTGTTGAAAATACTTTCTGCAATAGTAGAATGAATGCAAGTCAAGGCTTTATATTGCCTTGAAACTTGCTCACTGTGGTGTTTCCATTTGTGTCATTGTTAGATTAGTAGGGAGAGGAGAAATATTAGCACTATTCTCAGTGACCTCTCACAAATCAAAGGCTCTCAAATATGCCTTCATCATAACTAACCACTGAGTGTAATTATCTCCATTGAATTTTGGTGGTGGTAAAGGTGAGAAGCTAGAGAATGCCATTCTAGAAAATTGCAAGTATGTTGGTTGAAGTGCTCATGGGTGTTTTCCTCTCTTTTAGATCACTCTTTACAGGTCTCTTAATGATGTAACCTGCTCTGATACCAGTTGTTGGAATTTTGGCAGTAACAATGCAATCAAATAAACCAAAAAACTTTCTGGTATAAAGCATAAGAGGGGAAAACAAAGGAGGATCTCTAAAATTGATGATCAAAAGGTTTTTCTCTTACATCATCCTTCCATGCTTCAATATATATAAGTGAAGCATTTTAAAATGGTACACTCCTACATGATTACATCAATTTAAATTTAAAATACAAAGTTGATAGCTTGGGTACAAATTCAAATTAATTTGAATTTGTTCCTAAAACTTACAAAAGAAGCCGCTAACACTCCACTTAACAAGTCAAATTTGAAATTTAAAGTAATTGCCCTAACTAACTTTTGAAAAAAGAGGGAAACTTGCAACATAGAATTTAAGTTTGCTATGCAATACTCCAACACCATGTGAGTACCTTGTAAGGCTTCAGTCCCACAATCACTTTCACACATGCAGACAGATTTAATAATTGTCCAATAACCCCAAAAAATTTTGTTTTATTTCTTGATTTTTGCAAATTTCCCCTTTTATGAATATTTGTTGCCCTTAAAATATTTCTTATGGCTCCATGCTGGTCTCTCACAAATGTGACAACCCACTCTATAAAACTTGGCAATCATTCCTAATGTCAAGAAAACACAACCACCTAAAAAAATGCATAACCCCCCTCCCTAACAATTTTTTTCTCTTTTTTTTGTCTATTCTTTATAATTAAAAGTAGATTTATACTTATTAAAGGATTTGTGTAAGGAGACACAAAAATAATGGAATGAAGTAGATACACTTAATTTTTGTACTATATAAAAGATATTTTATATTACATGTCATATATATGTATGTGTGTGTGTGTGATATAAAAATTAAATGTATTTATTTAAATTTATCACTTTTGAGTCCACTCAAATTTTCTTTATTAAATAAATAAATAATCAAAAAACATGTATTAAATTTTTTTTAAAAAAAAAGCCATGAAATACCATTATTATGTCACAAAAATGAATAGGAGATGAAAATTGAGATTTGTTTAACTAAATATGTTACAAATAAGTCCAATTTGTATCCTTTTTCAAAGTAAAAGTTGGTTTCATCCCTTTTCATCTCTTGATTTATGATTAAATTTTAAACTTTTTTTTCTTATTCTATGGACAAGATTTCTATGTCATACAATATGTGTAATTTATAATGTCAAGCTAACTTTAGAGTAACAAATATCATTTTTGTACTTAAAAGACATTTTATTAATTGTTTATCAAGAGTAATTGTAGTCTATGAGGGGCTAAGGTTTTTTGTGCCAAGAATTGACCTAGCAAAACTTCTACGTCCTATGTCATGCCTAATAAACCCAAAAAGGAAACTTCTACCACCTATGTCATGCCTAATGGACCCAAAAAAAAAGTTTAGGTAAAAAAATAAGAATGAATCTAAAAAGGTATCAAAAAATAATCTAACAACATTTAAGTCATCTAAATAAAGATAATTGCAAAAGTGCAAAAAAATATGAGTAAAAAGACATATTAAGAAAACATGCAAGAAAGTAAAATTTCTATAACCAATACATTTCAATCATTTGTGACTTCATTTGTTTTCTTTTTTTTGGGTCCTTTTGAAATGATTATCTTTGTAATGTAGGGTACAACTGAAGGTAATGAAGATACCACAACTAAAGTTGCCAATGTTTGAGAGACTGGGAGTGCCATTGATCAAGGAGGAGTTAGTGCAAGTGCAATTATCAACATTAGGCACAATAGGATTGACTTGATCAATACTATACATCAATATCAAAATAAGGAAACCCATGATTACCTTTAAATTTCAATTATTTTAGAGTTAAAATATTTTTTAGTGAATATTTTATATTTTGAAATGATTTAAAAGTAAAAAACAGATTGTGAGAACGATTTGAAGCTTTCAATTTTGGCCCGGTCAATAACAAGACTTTGAAAACTGTATCTAAATTTATTTTAAAAACTATTAATCTTAAAAATTAATAATAAAATTAATAAATTAGTTTATTATAAATCAGTAATATTTTTTAATTAATTTAAAAATTTATAAAAAAATAAAAATAATAATTTTATATTATTTTAATTTTTTTAAAAATAAAAATTATATTATTAAAGTATTTTTATATATTTAATTTTAAATATTAATTTTATTAATTTGATTAATTAAGTTGAATGACAAATTAAATAATTTTTTAATTTAAAAATTGATAATAAATTAATAAATTAATTTATTATAAATCAGTGATATTTTTTAATTAATTTAAAATTTTATAAAAAATAAAAATAAAAAATTTATATTATTTTAATTTTTAAAAAATAAAAATTATATTATTAAAAAAATTTTATATATTTAATTTTAAATATTAATTTTATTAATTTAAGTATAATTTAATTAATTAATTAATTAGGTTGGATGACAAATTAAATCAATTTTTTAATTTAATTAACGATTTAATTACGAAAACTTTGCTCAATAACGTATATAAATTTTATTTTTCCAAACTTAGAAAATTAAAATAAACGGGAAGCTGCATATTCTACGTAAACGCGAGCAGAGCAGCTCAGCCTAATATTTCTGGTGGCTGTGTGTCAAAAGGCGGAAGAAGAAGAGGAGGATTGGGACTTGAAGAGATATGGGCGGCGCTGCGAGCATGCGGCTGTTGGCGGCGTCGAGTTGGCCGCTAGCATTAACGCCTTAAACATCGCCGAGATGTGAGAAGAGCGGAAGAGTTTATTGCTCCATGCCTCCTAGCAAAAGAAGCGCCACCTTATCTCTTATTCTCAATTCTGGCGTTATTGCGTGCCTTCGTGCCTCTAGGTGAAGTGTTAGTTTTCATTTTCGCAGAATTGGTTTTGTGGGTTTGTGATGAATTGATTTTAATGTGTTTGGGCTTTGACAGATTTTTTTTTTTTTTAATTTTTATCTTAGCGCAGAGATTCCTTGTGAAGCTGCCACTGCTGGGCATTTCAGTTATAAGTCCTTCTTTTTTTAATTATTATTAGTTTTATTTTTTTTCTCTGTTTCTGTGCTTCTATGACCATTACAATGCTTGAGTGCTTTTTGAGAGGAAGAGTGTCTACTCCCATACTTGTTATATTGGTAGGATTTCAGCAGGAGAGCCCAACTGATTAGGTGATTGATAGCCCAAAGTTGTCAAAGCAGTGTTGCCATTTTGCGTCTTCTATTCAAATACCATCAATGATTTGTTGCTATTTCAGTTGAGAATCTTGAGGGATACTATGTTCACATATTGCCGCAGGGGTTTCGACAAACAAATTTTCGACATCTCTGCTTAAATTCTGTGTAATTTGTATGTTGCAGTTTTTATAAGTTAGGTTCACCAAATATACTATTTTTCTTACTGCTTCACAAAAATGAAAATACACATAAAAAGAACTTTTTAGCAAACAAACTAATATTCTTTTTGCTACACTGATCAGTTCACGTTATGCATGTACACTGAACGCTGATGGTAACATAACGCATGTTCTTTATTTGGATATGCAGCTGGAGACTGTGATGTCCACCCCAGGTGTGTTTCAGGTTATTTTGTATATGTCATTCTTTCATCTTCTCGAGTATTTTGGCTGCCCTGGAGCACACATAATATGCTTGAATCTGTTGTGCTCAGGTTGTAAAGAGGCTGGTGCAACATGATCCTCCAATGACCATAAGGGTAATCTTTCTTCCTATATCCTTTTGGATTTCAGGACATTGGTGTTTTTATTGGCCGAAGCATAATGTAGTCAGCACAAGTTGCAAGAATTTGCCAAAACCCTTCAGAACTTGTTATGTCTGCATGTACATAAGCATTTTCATCTTTTTGTCTGTATTCTTTTGTGATTATATGAAAGACTTATTAATCTTACTCATGCTTGAATATAAATGCATCAAAATTATCCAAATGATGATATTATTTGCTCTGCATGAAATTTTAGAGAGTAAATTATACAATATAGTTTCTCTTCAGCATGGCACACAACAAAACTTGTCTATTATGAGGTCTTGCATCAGAGATGCATGTTCTAGAATTCTCTTTTGCAAATTATCGAATAGGTTACTCAGTTGAAAAAAGTGTTGTTGACATGTTTATGTAATATATCATACAATTGAATTCAGAAGACTTGTTGACTGTAGGTGAGTAATGTTTTAAGTGCTGAGGATGCCTTGAATGCCATGAACACAGGAGCCAAATTCCTTATGAGCCCAGCAATGGTGAAAGTATGCATCTTATATTCCAAGTGTGAAGTGAATCTTTTTTTCAATTAAACTGAGCAATTAATCTTGAAAAGGTTTTATTTTTGTCTTCCTTCCTTCCTTTCATAATCCCTTTCTCACTTTCTGTTTTTTTTTTTTTTTGTCCTGTTCTTGTGATGCATGAACAACTGTGTCAACAATGTTGCTTCTTTTGCTGTTACTAATGAAACATACTTCTCTGTAGGACATTATGGACGGGGTCCAGGATGTTGAAGTTCTATATATGCCCAAGGCGATGACTCCAACAGAAGTAAGAAGTCTTTAAGGTTGAACTGTCATTCATCTTAAGTTCTCTAAGTTCTAATTCTATGTGTAGATCATGTTAACTCTTGTATTCTCTGTTTGGCTTTCCATCTTTATGTAATATTCTTTCCATGGCCTTTGGAGTAGTTACACTATGTAAAGGAAATGTATTGTGAAAAATCATGTGAGAGTCAAGAAGGAAAAGTTGTTTTCTTTGCCTTCTCTAACAATTTCTTTTCTCTTTTATTTCCTACCTCAGCAGCAATAAAAAGTTAAAAGTAACTTTATTAGTTATCCACCCCCATTTGAACATTTGATCATTTGTATTATTTTCTGCTACATCAATGCCATAACCAGAGCTTTTTCATTTCACAGATATTGTCTACATATGGTTCTGGCACCAAAATTGTCAAGGTAAGTTTTATCAGGTTTTCATATTACATCATGTTCAGGGTGGGAGTGAGGATGAGATTCAAATTGGGTAATGACACATTCACTAATTGATACCTACAGCACGCTTCTCAATTTTAAAGTTATTGGTTATTATATACAATCTAGTCTGACTATGCCTTCACGTGATTGCATCCCCATTTCAATGGGAATTTTTTAAGGACCAGGTAGAAGTACTTTCATGTTGCAATTGGGTATTCCAGCAAACAACATATGGTTTGATTTTCATCATGTTAATGGTACAAGTTTATCCTGTTTCAGCATTAGGTGGTGTCCAGTATATGCTAGCACCGAACAAGCCTTTCCCTCATATACCTATGGTTGCTACTCAAGGCATAACAATAGGTTTGTGCATTGAACAATCCAGGCTTTTCTTCTTACTGACTTTAAGGTAGGGGTGACTCTTTGGGAGAGGCAAGAGTGCATAGTTGCAGCTAAGGGAGCAGGTGAATCTGCCACTTGCTGTGAGTTAAAAGGCTTTACTTCTTCAATAGAAGCTGATTAACATGCTTTCTGATGTAGTGATGTTGCTGAGAAATTTTCTTCTTATTCCTCTCTCCCTTTCTCTCCCCTGTTTCTTTCCATAAATTTGCTCTGCCTTGAAGTCAGGGATCTCTGGCTTGATCAATAAGGTCTCTATGGAAATTGTATGACAGACATTAAAACATTTATAACCCTTATTGATGCATATAGTTACTGGAAGTTAATAATTGTGATGACATTCTCTGAAATGTCTATAGTTTTAATATTTCCTATCATCAAAAAGCTCATGTTTTTCATTGAGAAGATGAGATTACCTTCACTTTTTGCATCATTGATCCATATCTTTAGATGCTTGATTCAAAGTTGTGAACTTTTGACTAAACAACATTAAATGTGCATTCACCACTGTGATGGAAAAGATGCTAAATTATTGTGAAATTCTTCATCAAAGGGTCATTTTATATAGATTAAATTCAAAGTTACAGAGTATTTGTAAATATCTTCCTCATAAAGTATATATGTTGGAAGGTAACAATATTTCGGTTGCAGTTATAGAGTTACTGTTTCTGCTTTTGCTGGTGTTTTGCATTTTAATGGTTCAATTGTATTCTGGAAATTCATTAACATCTAGGTGACACTTAAATTGGATGCAGATTCAGTGGAGGTCTTTGCCTACTTACTTGATGGTAATCTTTGGGTTGATGCATCACTTCTGTGATAGTCTTTGGATGTAAGGTCATACATTAACTTGGGACAAATGTTCCATCCTTTTTTGTGTTCATGATTTGACAATCCTCAGAAAGCTCCAGACCTTGGAATTGTGGATAATTTACTTATGATCCATAAAATATTAAATTAAGAAAACCAAGAGGAGCCTTAGTCACCCAAAACAATATGTTAACTAATTGGTTTCCTATTTCACAAAACATTACTTTAGTGATGGACACATGCAAGGGTAGTTTAAAGTAAAAAGGCTCAAATGAATCCATCTATCATCCACACAAAGGGGCCCAAAAGGAGGAGGAATGGACACATGCAAGGGTTGCAAATGATTTGATGCGAGCCGAGTAAATGACTTTTATCTCCGTCAAGTCAAGTCTTTATGAAATTGATCTCTTTTTTATAATAAAAAAAAAATTAAGATTATATTATTATAAATAGAATTAAAAAAATTAAAATTATTAATTAATTAAATTAAAAATTTTTTAGTTAAAAGTAATTTTATTAAAAAATAAAAATAAAAATAAATAATTTTATCTTTAATATTTAATAACAAATAATTTCACTTATTTTTTTATTTTTTAATAAAATAAATAAAATATAATAAAATAATATTATATAAAATAAATTTTATATCAAATAAATTATAATAATTAAATTATCAATAATAATTATATTATTATAATAAAAAATATAAAAATTATATTATTTTTTATAATAATTTTTTATTTTATTTTTAATTTTAAATTTATTTAAAAAATTAATTTTAAATTTAAAATTAATTAAATAAATTATAAAATTTATTAATTTATTTTTAAATTTATTTAATTTTAATTTTAAATTATAAATAAAATTAATTTTAATTATTATTATAAAATTATACTTATTAAATAATATAATAAATATAAAAAATAATAAAATAATTTTTTTAATATTCTGAATCATTTATTCTTTTAAGAGTTAAAAGTGAGATTTATTAATTCCGTCTTTTTATTATTTTCATGGCTGCGCCATAAGGCCCTTTTGAACGGTCCTGTAAGCCCTGTAAATGAAACACCCAAAGGCGAAAGAGGCGTGCAGTTGAGGAAGGAGAGATGGAGGAGACGGAGGAAGGAGTGGAGGCGTCAAAACGAGTAATCAAAGTGGCAGCCATTTGTGCGTCTCTTAGAAAAGCCTCTTCCAACCTTGGTCTCGTTCGCTCTGGTAAACCAATCCCTCCAAAGCTTTTCGTCTTCTTTCCTTCTATATTTGCATATGTGCTTTCTAGCTTTCATTTTATTTCTTTCTTCCAATCCATAAATTTTCTAGTAGTTTATTATTTTGTCAAAAAGGTTTACGTCTTGGAAATTGCCCGATCTCATGTAAATTTGGAATCTTTGCTATTATGACTTGTGATTTGGGTTTTTGATATGTGGAAGTGGGTTGGTGTTCGTTTCTTGTTTTGCAGCAATTGAGCTAATCCAGGACTCAGTTCTTCTGGGTATGCAATTGAATGCATAGACATTTCGCAGCTGCCAATGCTAAATACCGATTTTGAAGTGAATGGCCATTTCCCCCCACAAGTTGAAGCTTTCAGAGTTAAGGTCTTTGAGGCCGATGGCATGCTCTTTGCCTCGCCTGATTATAATTACTCGGTCACTGGTATTTCCTATTGCTTAATCTCTCTATGCACACACACACACACAAACAGTGTGTGTTGTTGTTTTTCTGTTTGATCTATTGGCATGTTTGTTGGGCTCTGTTATGCAACATAGTTAGAACCTCTATCATTAAGCTATAAAAGAGGGTATTACATTTCAGGCCATTGAGTGAGAGCCATCTATCAGTAGATTATCGTCTTTCTTATTAAGCTAATTGTGGTTTGGATGGTGAACTAAGCTGTGATCTTCGGAGAAAGGCCATGTATACTTAATCCATGAAAAGAGGATGTAAAATAGTTGCTGAAACGTTGAATCATTGTCATTGCCTAAGTTGCTAGGTGGCAAATGCTGCTAATATAATGGAGGGCATCCCAACATTTTAGTATTCCGCTACAAGAACATTACCTTCAACTTTTTCACATTTGCTAAATTGAAGTGAAGTAGCCTGGTGTACTGATGTCTTGAGAATTTCTTATGCATGAGCTTCTATGAGATCGTTTTGCAAACTTGTTTTCTTGGGATATCCCCTCATACCGCAGCGAGTTCTTTCAGGAAACTACCAAGACCTATGTCCATTGATAAGTAGCTGGATGCTGAGAAAATTGCAAATGCTTGTTAATTTAAATGGAAATAGAATGGTCATTTAGGTTTTAGAATTGAGATCCTCAAGTCAAGATGATGCACTTGGATTGAACTGCTTTGAATTTAAAGTAGGTTCTCTGCTAACTGCTGCAAAAGATTCTTTTCTTTTTCTGATAAAAAGCTTGGCTTAATGAAAGCATTTATGAATAATAAATAGTTTAGCAGGGGTCTCAATTCGACGTGGAGCATTACTCTTCATTTTATACCATGTATGTTTTAAATAAATTTGTTGTTCTTCCAAGTTTTTACTTTCCTTCATTTTTGCTAGCACCTTTGAAGAATGCGATTGATTGGGCATCTAGACCACCAAACTGCTGGGCTGCTAAGGCTGCTGCCATTGTAAGTGCTGCAGGAGGCTCTCGTGGTCGGCGAGCACAATACCATCTTTGCCAGATTGGAGTTTTTCTAGACCTTCATTTCATCAACAAACCTGAGTTTTTCTTGCATGCACAAGCCCCTCCTGCAAAATTTGATAGAGATGGTAATTTGATTGATCCAGAGGTTAAGGAGAGACTAAAGGAAATTCTTTTAAGCTTAATTGAATTCACTTTGCAGCTGAAAGGTAATAGACAACCTTTGAGATTTGGACGTAACCATGTTATTATCTCTAATTTAACTCACTTTTTAAGTAAGTCAAATTAGAAATCTCTATTAATTTAACCATCTATGGTGTGGCATAGTGATTAAGTTGTTGAGTTCTTAATCTTGATAATAAGTGATGGAACACTTAAGTTGGTCTAACATGAAAATGACAAAATAAAAAATAATTTAGTTAAATTTCACAAAACTTTTCTCCTATCGAAGAGAAATGATTTGGAAAAAAAAAAATTATTTGACTAAATTTTTTATTTATTTCAAAAGAAAAATAAAAAACAAAAGAAAAACTTATATTGCACTACTTTTCATGTATTTGATTTAACTAACAAATTTATTTTATCTAACTTAAAAATGATTTAATTCAAAAAAAAATATTTTAACTGAAAAAATAATTAAAATTTCAAAAAATAATCTAATTTTAAGCATATTCTTATAAGTTATGTGACACTTCTACTAATCTCATATATACCTAATGGAGCATCCACTTGACTAACAGTTCTTGCACAAGCCCCCTGCCTTGAGTGCCTAAGATGATCTCCAGATAGTGTGCACTCTCATGAGAAATATCATCAATCTTGGGTAGCTTTGGTCTGACTTGAATGTTGTCCTTAAACTTCCTTTGTAGTAAGGAGATGTGAAACACTGGATGGATCCGATACACTACCACCTTGAATGAGCCGTAAAAATGATCTGCCAACTTTTGGGACTTCCTTCGTAAGAGAGACACTTGATAATAAGGTTGAAGCTTCAAATACACCAATTGCTCTATTCAAATTGCCTTTCCACATAGTTTTTGTCATAAATCTATTTCATTTGATTTTGGGCCGCTTGGAGTTGGCCTCGAAGCTCCTTAAGGATGACATCCTGCTGCATCAAAGCGTCTTCAACTGCTTGAACTTTGGTAGTTCTTAAGATGTAAGATAGCAGATTTGGGGAAGGTCTATAGATTAACTCGAATGGGATGGTTTTGGTGAAAGAGTGGCAGTTTGTATTATAGCAATATTTAACCGAGGCCACCCATTTGACCCACTCCTTTGGATTTGAACTAGTAAAACAATGCAAATACATTTTAATTGTGTGATTAACAACTTCAGTTTGACCATTCATTTGTGAGTGATACGAGGAACTGAAGTTAAAGTGAATGTCTTGTGGTTTAACATACAAGTGGTCAAGGCATCCCATGAAGTTTGAACACATTATTAAAGAAAACTTGGGCAATTCCCAGAGCTATGTATGGATGCGTCACAAGTAGGAAGCAGGCATCCTTGAAGAGGCGATCTGCCACCACCAATAGAGTGGATTTTCCCTTGGAAAAGGGAAGATCTTCTGTAAAATCCATGAATATATCAGCCCACACTTGGGTTGGGATGGGAAAAGATCTTATTGCAAAAGCAATAAGGATTTAATTGGCTATAAATATATATGTCTCGTTCCTATCTGCATATATATATATATATATATATAAAGGCCACAATACAACCAAAAACCATAAAACTGGCATTCCCACAACGTGCAGAATAAGTGGAATAAATGGGAAAAGTGACACCTAAATCCTAAGACCCAACAAAGCACAAACTAACTAAAAGATTAACACAATCCTATCACTATCACAACATGTTTCACCCTTAGTTAGGAATCTTAGTTGATGTATAGCATATACAATTTTATCTTGCATATGCATAGTTTTTTTTTTATTTAAATTTTACTTTGCAAGTCAGCTATATAACGAGGGTAGCTTGCAACTTCTCCACTCTAA
Source organism: Rhizophora mangle (assembly GCA_037832345.1). Taxonomy (NCBI): domain Eukaryota; kingdom Viridiplantae; phylum Streptophyta; class Magnoliopsida; order Malpighiales; family Rhizophoraceae; genus Rhizophora; species Rhizophora mangle. Next base: position 683,577 of record JBAPLJ010001975.1, on the reverse strand, counting down.
TTCAATAGCCGAACTGTGTTATTTGAGTGGAATAGCAACTGGATGTGTCCTGGTATACCTGCATTGAACCAAAATTTCACTCAGTTGAAAGACAAGTCCTTTTTGTAGGACATCTATGAAAAGCTATTAGTATTCTTAGGTAGTTTTCCAAGTAACTGGTTAACTGTTCAATAAGATCCAAATTTGATGGAGGACTTCATCCTTTTGCTTTTCCTTTCTTCCTTTCATGTGGATCACAATATAATAGAATGTAAAATTAGGGAATATAATACAAATGCAACATTCACTATAAAATTTGTTGTTATTCAAAGTTCAGTACTATGAGGATTAATGATTAAGAAATTTTCATTACCATAATGGAAAGTTTATGGCAACATTGTAGTGAAAAAAAAAAGAGGGGGGGAATAAATAAATCCCAATTGTCTATTGCTTGAGACAGCTAATAGGTTGGATTTTAAATGGGTAACGTATCATCTCACTACACCATTGTCCTTTAGCAGGAGTTGATCCCATTTTGATTCCATGGAATACATTTTTTAAATTGCAGAGACTTCTGCTAATGTCATTGCTCGCAAGTTGAAATGAAATTGTCACATCACTTTGCTTTTTTTTTAAGATCTACAGTTTACCGAATAAAGCTGTTAGTATTTTTTTGGGAGCAGATTTAGCAAAGGCATGCATAAAGAACATCCACGAGAAGGTTGTTTCTCTTTTGCCTTGGATTTGTCAAAAATGCTTAATTAAAAGATTTAGAACTAAGTAAATACCATAGTAATGGTCTTTTTATCCTTTTACGTCGGAATGATTCACTCAATGGAGTATCCCCTTTTGAAGATATAATCCAGCTAATAAAGGGAAAGAAATATATAAAGGTCAATATATGATACAACAGCAAGCTGTCAAGTCATACCTTTGCTGATGGTTTTCCTTTTATATTATACTCCTATATTTCTTTATGCATTTTCTTAATAGATATTTTCCCCTTTCTTGGAGTAATCATGCTATTTGCCCATTTGGAATATACTACACCAATCAACATCATGTATATTGTTTTCCTTGGAAGAATGGAGGATGAATATGAGTTTGAAAAACCATGCCAAGATGAGATATCCAGAAAATCATACTTGGAACATGTTTTTTTTTTTTTTTTTAGTTTTCCCATTTCTTTGGTTTTACTAGTGTATTGGTTGGCATTTGTCCCACAATTGACATAATGTTTCAAACTGTTAACAATTGTAGTATTCAAAATGACATGAGAATCTTAGCTGAAGAAATTTTTGTGATATTGACACCTCCATTACCAACTTTATAGAAGCAAAAGGATTTTGTTCTGGCACGTATCCACAAGTTATTAAGTAAATGACGTAGATCAAGTTAATTTGTATTTGACATGTTTCACTTTTGTCAAATGCTTTGTCTACAAAATTCAACATGAATGCCATGTATTATGTATTAGCTGGGTTGGTGGGATGGTTGAAGTGGTTTAGTCTACCACCTCACAGAAGTCCCTTAATGCAATCAATTATGTTATTTATGCTTTCTTGTTCAGAAAGGATAAAGTTATGCAAAATAATAAATTTTTTGTGACTGCAAAATTTTCGTTAAGTTGAAGGGGTAAATTTCTCAGAACAACAATTAGATACATGGTAGTGAGTACATCAGAGATGAGATATGGCCAATTTAGGAAGATACCTACCTAACAACCTAATAAAGAATGAGAATATTTGTTGTAAAGTAAGGGTTGCACTGATTGGAGATAAACTGAGGTAGTAGTAGTGTTTATGTTAACAATGATCAGAGATAAACTGAGATGGTAGTGTTTGCATCAGATTATGCATGTCCAACCAAATTCATGTGGATGTAAGAGGAAAGAGCAATGACGATCTATGATTACTTTAGGGATACAAGATTTCATATCATTTAGAGACTTTTGGTTAGGCAATATTTAGAACAATGATATCTCACACCAAACTCAATTCATAATAAAACAGAATGACAAGATATAATTCACATGATGGACTTCAATTAAATTTGAGACTAAGGATATGTTGTTGTTGCTACCTAATAACAGCGTAATCATTGGTTTGAATTTTGTGAATTACATGGCCATGGTCCTGGGTGGAATGATGTGCCAGTGCATGATCTTGCAATCCAAGATGCAGCAAGCCATGCTGTGAAGACCATCCAGCAGAGGTCGAATTCATTGTTTCCTTATGAACTTCAAGAGATCATTCAGGCAAAGGCTGAGGTTAGCCTTCTTGATCCATTTGTCATTTTATTATTAAATGCTTCCTTCAAGAATTTTATCTCGGGTCTGTGGCAATAGTGGTGTTTCACTGCCAACAAAGCAATTTAGGTGTCTACTTGTTTTGTTGAACATTTGGAATGATACTGTTTTGAAATGTTATGGATGACTATTCCAAGGCGAAGTGCAAGATTCTTCCATGTTGCTGGTTGCAATTTCAATTTCTGATGTTTGTTGGCCCAACCACTCTGAACAACTGCCCCCTCCCTTCCCTCCTTCCCCCTTTCTGTCTGTCATTATTTACCAAGTTCAGAGTGTTCTCTCTGTTATATTTGGACAACAATCCATTTAGTATGTCATATTCTCTTTGACCATAACCTATGGTCAGATATGTGTCTGTATAACCAGTGATTGAAAGACAGAAAGGCAATGTTCTGATATAAGGAAAGAGAGTAGGATTAAATTTTCCTTGGCCATGTTTTAGCTTTCTTTTTGTTTAATTGGTTTGGTTTTTCTGAAGAATGCTTGAATGGTACACAGGTGGTAGCTGATTTAGCAAAATTTGATATGCTTCTCAAGGTCAAGAAGGGAAGCACTGAAGAGAAGTTCTAGGTGGATGTGCACCAAAACAGTGGGGAAGGCTTTCATCTGAATCAGATGGTGCCACATGCTTTGAGCTTCAAAATTACCGATATCGCTTAAAGTATTCCAGACTGTTAACTACTACTTTGTTGGTACTGTAATCCGTTTGAAATTTACTGCTATATGGATTTGGTAAAAGATAGTAGAAATGTACATCCGTGTATCTACAACACTATCTACTTTGGTGTCTGAGGTGAACATTGAAGATGGGGTTGCTGAACTCCATGAAAAGGAGACTCTTCCAATTTCAGGTAGGATTTTTCTTTTTTTTTCTTTTGGTCACAATTACAGGCGAGATTCTGGTTGGGGAATGCGCAGCTAAAACAAAAACACGGGCTGGACTGCGTAATGTGTGTTAGGAAAAGTGCAAAAGTAAAAGTTTTGAACATATTTACAGTAAATGCTATATTTTGTATAAAAGTATATATTAGTTTTTTGAACTTTAATTTATATTATCATATATAATTAAGTATGAGCCATTATTTTTTTCTTGTAGGTGATTAAACATGTATAGTGACTCTAAAAAAAGGATGTTAGAATTATCAATAATCATGTACTATTTTTGGGAATACAATAGCAAATGAGAAACATGCTTACACTTCAACTCATAATCCTTCTCTTAGCAAAGAGGAAGAGGAAAATGACAACAATGAATAGGTTAAGAATCTTGGCAATGATTTTGATAATTTCTAGTAGGATAAATAAGTTAAGATTGACCAATTTAAGAACAACATGACGAAAGGAAAATGAATTACTTCAAAGAATACTTGTAAACACTTTGGCCCTAATTGGAGAAAACTCAAAGAAGAAGTTTGAGTTATTTGAGAAAAAGATAAGTGGAACTTGATATTATGCTATTGGGTCTTATGGAGAGGTGACTAGTTATGCAACCATGTTAAAGTAGTATTTGGAGCATGCATGTCCATATTGAATGACTTAAAAGGAACAAATGGATTATCTTATGTGAAGGCTATTAAATTGTTTAAGGAAAAAGCATTTATAATTATGTATTTGAAAATATCTAGTGCAAGGAAAAGAGATTAGGTATTGAATATCTAAACTCTTACATATTAAAGTCTTAGATATATAAAAGATATGAACTATAAAGTTTATTTTTGCTTTTTCTGTTTTTTTTTTTTTTTTTTTTTGAGCTAGGTATGTGTGTTTGAATGTAACTATGTAAGACATGTTTATGCAACAATGTTATAAGTTATACCTTGTCATGGTTTTAAACTCTTATTTATGTAGATTATAATGGTTTTAAGCAATTATTTTATTTAGAGTTAATATGTTTAATTTAGTTCCAACACTAACTATAAGGACAATTATACAAAATATTGTTGGATGGAAATGCAATTATCTTTAATCATATATTAAGATGTACATTTTTTTGTGATAATAAGACATTATAGATTTCTTAAGTTAAGTGTAGTATAAGAAAATATAGAAGAATTGTTGTGTTAGATTTGGAGGATGATGTTGTTATGGTTAAAGGTCATTTCTTAAATCAAACCTAATTGTTGTCTCACAACAGCCCAATACTATAAAAAATTTTAAAATTTTATGACCATAAGTAGGTGGTTGAAATCTTAAATGGTCATCTAAATATTTTTGTTGATCTGTTTAAGATGACACGAGAGATTGTATGGATTTGTGTGAAAATTTGAAGAGGAGAAACTTAACTACTGATTCCAAGTTTCATTTAGTCTAAGAACCATTTCTAGATACTTTAAATGAATTTTGCAAGCACTTTGTTTGCTTGCTAAGGTTGTGATTATTCCTTTAAATCTTAATAAAAAATTTCATCAAAAAAATTAGGATTGATAAAAAATATTTTCCTTTTTTTATGTAAATTTTTTATACTATTTGTTATTTTATTGTTTTAATTAATAATACAAATATAAAGTTTTTAACTAATTATTGTAAGATTATATTAAAGTAATAGATAGTATTAATATTTCTGTTCATATTCCAGTTTTCGAACAAATCGCATTTCTTAGCAAAAAAATTGAAACCATGCAAAACTTTTTGTGTATATGTTCATTTGATATAAGATTTACATCCATCATGATGGATTGAGAAGAAATATTTAATGATTATAGAATACTCATTGAAATTGTGTTTTGACCATAATATTGTTTCCTCATGCTTCCACAAGGAAAGTATTATTGGATTGATTTTGGATATACATTCATGCTTTGGTTTCTTAGCTTTTATCATAGGAAGCATTATCAATTATGTGACTATAGATATGGTTAAAAACATTGAGGCCAAGAAGATTTTATTCAATTACAAAGTAAGATATAATTGAAAAATACTTTGAAATGTTAAAAGTAAAGTTTCCAATTCTTTTTCAAATAGTGTCATATGATTTTTTTGGAAACAAAAAAATATATTATTCATGCTTGTTATGTAAATAATTGTATTCAAATGAAAAAAACATTTGATTGTTTCTTTTTTTTAAAACAATGGTGAAAACCATACTTTAGAGTTATGTGAGCCATTTAATATTGGTCAAAGTCAACTACTACAAATGATTAACATTTGAGATGAAATTGTATAAGTTTGATGCCAATGATATTATAAAAATTATAAGTAGATAACAAATAAGATTAAAAATACAGAAAATAGCAAAATCATAATATCAAATAACAAAAATTATTAGTGAAAATTCTAACATATAACTAATAGAGTGCTTAATTTTATTTCTTTATTTTTGTAAATTTGCCCTTACATAAATATTTTGTTGCCTCCTAAAATATTTCTTGTCACACACTCACTTTTACACATGCAAACAAATTTAATAATTGTCCAATAACCCTAAAAAAAATCAGTTTTATTTCTTAAATTTTGCAAATTTGCCCTTTTATAAATATTTGTTGCCCTTAAAATATTTCTTATGGCCCCATGCTGATTTCTCATACATGTGACAACCCATTTATAAAACTTTGCAATCATTCCTAATGTTAAGAAAATAAAACCACCTAAAAAAATAAATAACCCCCCTCCCTAACATTTTTTTTTCTTTTTTATTTATTCTCTATAATTAAAAGTAGATTTTTACTCATTAAAGGGTTTAACTACCTAAAAAGACACAAAAATAATAGATTTAAATAAATACAATTAATTTTTATACTATATAAAAGATATTTTATATTACATATCAAATATTAATCTAGTCTAAATATTGTGTGTGTATATATATATATAATATAAAAATTGATTGTATTTACTTAAATCTACCACTTTTGAGTCCACCCAAATTTTCTTTAATAAATACACGACTAATCACAAAACATATATCAAAATTGAAAAGACCCACAAACTACCATAAAGGTCCCATAAGTGAATAAGAGATGAAAATTGAAACTTGTTTAACTAAATATGCCATGAATGAGTCCAATTTGTATCATTCTTCAAGGTAATAGTTGGTTTCATCCCTTTTCATCACTTGATTTATGATTAAATTTTAAACCTTTTTCTCTTATTTTTTAAAGTCATAAATATCACTTTTGTATCTAAAAGGCAATGACTATTAACAAGAATTCCATGCCATATAATATATACAATTTAAAATGTCAAGCTAACTTTGGAGTAACAAATATCACTTTTGTACCTAAAAGACATTTTATTGATTGTTTATCAAGAGTAATTGTAGCTTATGAAAGGTTATGTTTTTTTGGCTAAGAAGTGACTTAGAAAAACTTCTACCACCTAACGTCCATGTCATGCCTAGTAGACTCAAAAAAGTTAGGCAAAAAAATAAGAATCAACCTAAAAAGGTATCAAAAAATAGAATAGCAACATTTAAGTTATCTAAACAAAGATAGTAGTAAAAGTGTAAAAAAAATGGGTAAAGAAGATACAATAAGAAAACAAGTAGGAAGGTAAAATTTTTATAACCAATATAATTCAATCTTTTGTGACATCATTCTTTCTCTCTCTCTCTCTGTTTTTTTGGTGTCTTTCTGAAATGATTATCTTTGTCATGTAGGTTAGAACTAAAGGTAATGAAGGTACTGCAACTAAAGTTGTCAATGTTGGAGACACTTGGAGCACTACTGATCAAGGAGAAGCTAATGTAAGTGCAAGTACAATTGTCAACATTAAGGACAATAGAAATGACTTGAAGACAACTACAACATCAAGTTCACCGAAACTTGTAAAGGGAAAGTAGCTAGGAAAGGGGAAGTAGTTAGCAAAGGATAAAGGGAATAGAAAACTTAAGAAATCTACCAAAAGAATTGTCTTGCATAAGGAATTAAAGAATAGGCTTATACAATAATATATGAAACAAGGAAGTTCATGTGTACAATGTATGTTGTTGTAAAATCTTAATTAATTGTTTTATATGTCATTCATGTGAATTTGATATTATTAAATGAAAATTTATGGGTGAAGTCACATGAAGCCCTAAGTACTACTAACAAGAAAAAAGTAAAACACATAGATCTTGCTAATTATGAGCTGCCTTGGTGAAATTGAATGGCAAGGCCAACTAAACATCATAAGTGGACAACTATAACAAGTCTGCACCTTGAATTCAACTATTTTCAATTTGTCAATCTAGCTTGAATGCACTTATATATTATGGTTGTTATTTGCAGGAAGCATAACAAAAGAGGAGAAGATTGTCAAGATATAATATACAAGTAAAGGAAACACTTTAGAGGTTTTGGGTTTGAATGTAACACATTAGATTGCATCTCAATCCTAATTTGTATGCAAAGACTTAAGTAAAGATTTGCCTACTCAATCAAGTGATCCTAACCTTAGAGAAAGTGAATGAGCATGTTAATGCTTTGCTTTCACAGCATTTACAAATTTTTTTTTGTCATATTCATGATACTACATGACGTGATACATATCTATTTTCTTTTTTTTCAAACAGATTAGTGTTATGTTATACTTTTGGGAATCTAACAATGACAAATATATAAGATTTTTTTTTTTTTTTTTTTTTGGGTACTAATGTAAGGCTTCTTATATTTTACGCGTCATTTGAAAAGTAATATTCTATCGAGTTAGGACTTTGCAATTAATATATGAAATTCAACATATTAAGCAATACAAATACAAGCTGTTCATTTTATAGGAACAAAATACATTGACTTGAGATGCCTTTGCTAGTATTTACATAATCTTAAACAAACACCATAAGACAAACAACAAACTCAATATCGCAACCATTTTGAAAATCATTGATACCTTTTTAAAGTTCTCCACTTCATAATTAGTCTTGTACTTAATGATGGCAAGCTCCATCTTTAACACCCCCATCATGTCATTGATCAAGTCATCGATCGAGCCAACATTACCTTGTCATTGATCAAGTCATCATTACTACTCTCATTGCAAATGCACTAAACTGAATTCTAAAAAATATAACTCTTAATTTCTCTCTTGAGTGCACAAATTTGCTTTCTCCTTAGCATAATTAGTTCTTTCACACAATCATCGAAGTCAATGTCTTCCCAAATAAAAATTCATTGCGGACACACCTACAATAAAGGACAACAACATTATAAAATTACTCATCTCATAATTGAAAAAAAAAATCGCTTACTGAAATTTTAGGGCAACAGATAAATTTTTATCTCAAAATAATTCCACAAATAAATAAAGAAAATTAGATTGAAATTTTGGAGTAATGAAAAAGCTAATATTTGAGTTTGGACTAAAATCATCATTTTAGGTTTCTTTTTTGTACATGAAGTACACTAGACCATTTCTCCGTGTTTGCACCTAATTCGCTCACCCTTTCCACTATCACCTTGCTTGCTTGTATACTCAAATGGCCCGAAGAAGTATGATGGCATCACTCGATGAATGATTAAGTTTTGAGAGAAAAGAATGAATTAAATTAGAAGCAATACCCAATTTGCAAAAGAAGAGACAAATGGAACACAAGGCTATACCTAACTTGCAAAATTAACCAAAACAAAAAGATTTTGTTAATAAAAATCAGGATATAGAAAGATCAAATGACAAGAAGAAGCCTACAAACATGAGAGAGAGAGAGAGAGAAAGGAGATGAAAAATGCTAAAAATCAATTGAGACATTATGTTAGAGAGGAATAAGTTGCAAAGAAGAGTTTTTTTTATTAATTTTTAACGTTATTATTTTTGTAAAGCTTAAAAAATTTAAATTCCAATAATATTTAGTAAAAACATAATTTATAGAAATTAAGAAAATTTTAATATTAATTTTTAAAAATATTAATTATAATTACAATTTTGCATTAATAATAATTTATTGATATAATATCTAATTATTATTACATATCATTTACTGGATTGTCACATGAAAGATTTAATAGATAATAACTTAACAATGAACTAATGACAAAGAGTGGAAAAGAATGACAAAATAAATGTGGTAAGTTGATTCTTAAAAGAAAAAAAAAAATTAGTTAGCAAAAATCACTATAAATCCTTGCTTCTATAAAGCATTGTGTATCTCACAAGTGCTCTAATACATTGGCAACCTACACCAATTGCCTTGAGTTTACTAGATCGGATTGACAAGTTAAATTTGTAAAATTAAAAATTTAATTATATTTTATTTTCAAAATTATTAATTTGAAAAATTAGTAATTAAATTAATGGATTAATTATAATTTTTTAATTTAATTAATTTAAAAAATTTATAAAAAAATTTTTAAAATATTTATTTTATGTTTTTATTTTATTAAAATTTTTTATATATTTAATATTAAATAAAAGTATTATTGATTTAATTAGTTAAATTATTTAAACTGTTAACTTTTAAATTTTTTTGTGATTAAAAACTTATTTTGATCTAAAATCTCTCCATTTTAAGATTTACTTTTTTTCCTAAAATGAGATTTGGTTGTGATGTGAATTTTGATTAAAAAAAATAATTCCTTTATGTTTTTAATTTAATTTTTTATAAATAAAAATTTCAAAAGAAATCAATGAAATTATTTTTTTTCTAAAAAATATTCATAAATATGTTATTGTAATAGAAAAAAAATTATTTTTATACATAAAATTTATTATTTCAGTATTATAATTTTTTATTTTTATTTTTTTTGTCCTATTCAAAAAAGTTGAAAAAAAAAAAAAAAAATCCATTGAGACTAAACTTAGAAAATAAAAATAACCAAAAGCCGCATATCCTACGTAACGGTGAACAGAGCAGCTCCGCCTAATATTTCTGGTGGCTGTGCGTCAAAAGACGGAAGAAGAAGAAAAAGAAGAAGAGAGTTGGGACTAGAAGAGACATGGGCGGCGCTGCAAGCATGCGACTAGTGGCGTCGTGGAGTTGGCCGCTAGCATCAACACCTCAAACATCTCCGAGATATGAGAAGAGCGGAGAGTTTATTGCTCTTCTCCCCATGTCTCCTAGCAAAAGAAGCGCCACCTTAGTTTTGTGAAATTATTAGTGACAATTCGACAGTGTAACTAAAAGGGTTCTTAGTTTTATTTCTTTATTTTTGTAAACTTGCCCTTGCAAAAATATTTTGTTGCCTCCTAAAATATTTATTGTCCCTGTTGGAATTTTGACAGCAACAATACAATCAAATAAACCAGAAGACTTTTTGATATAAAGTAGAAGAGGGGAAAACAAAGGAAGATCTCTAAAATTGATGATCAAAAGAAGCCACTAACACTCCACTTAGCAAGTCAAATTTGAAATTTAAAGTAACTGCCCTAACTAACTTTCAAAAAAAAAGAAGAAACTTGTAGCATAAAATTTGAGTTTGCTATGCAATACTCCAGCACCATGTGAACACCTTGTAAGGCTTCAATTCTCCTCCTTGGTGCTGAAGGATTACATGCCTAGACTGCTTCTCAAAACTTCAAACCTCTGCTTTAGCAAACATTCAGTGAGAATATCAGCAAGTTAATGCTCAAAGGGGCAGTATTCAAGCTTGATTTCATTGCTTTTCTAAACTTTTCTAATAAAGTGCAACTTTACTTTAAAGTTCTTTGTTTTTCCATATAAAACTAGATTTTTTTTTGAGATAGCAATGGTGGCTTGGTTATCACAATAGAGACATTTAGCTTCTTTTTGTTCTAGGTTCAAATCAAGAAGCAACTTTCTAAGCCAAAGTGCTTGATTGACTGCAGATACAGCTGCAAGGTATTCTGTTTCTGCTATTAACTGAGCAGTGGTGACTTGTTTCCTAGAGTTCTAGCAAAAAGCTCCAGCACCAAAGATAAAGACGAAGCCAGATGTACTTTTCATGTCTTCCAAGTATTCAGCCCAATCACTGTCTGTATATCTAATAAATTACAGCTGATTTATCTTTCTATACATAATCCCTAATTTTGCAGACCCTTGGATATATCTCAAGACTCGTTTAGCAGCTCTGAAATGTTGTTCACTTGGTGAGTGCATAAATCTTGAGAGGAGACTTGTTGCATGCATAATATTAGGTTTGGTAGCTGACAAATACAGCAAACAACCAATTAGACTCCTGTATCTTGTAGCATTGACCTTTTCAGCACCATCTTCTTTCTGTAACTCGGTGCCTGCAAGTAAAGGTGTCCCTGTGCTCTTGTTATCAGCCATGTGAAACCCTTTGAGGAGGTCTTTGGCATACTTGGTCTGACACAAATGTATTCCTTCATCAATTTGCTTGAGCTCTAATCCTAGGAAGTATGACATGACACCAAGATCTGTCATGTCAAAAACTTCCTTCATTTTAGCTTTAAACCTTTGAACAAGTTCTTGATTATTTCCCATAACTAATAAGTCATCAACATATAGTGAAATGTAAAGTATTTGATCTCCTTGCACCTTGACATATAAGGTAATTTCTATTTTGCTCTTCTTGAAACCAAGCTTTAGCAAGTAATCATTGATTATGTTGTACCAAGCCTTGGGGGCTTGCTTCAAACCATAGAGGGCCTTCTTAAGTAAGTACACCTTATTTTCCTGCCCTCTTTTCATAAATCTTAAAGGCTGCTCCACAAAAATTTCCTCTTGAAGGAAACCATTAAGGAAGGCAAATTTCACATCTAATTGGTGAATTCTCCATCCTTTAGGAGCTGCAATTACAATAAGCAATTTAATAGTATCCATTCTAGCCACTGGAGCAAAGGTTTCACAGTAGTCTATTCCAAACTCTTGTGAGTATCCTTTAGCTACTAACCTAACTTTATATTTGCAAGTAGACTGATTGGCCTGGTATTTAGTCCTGAAGATCCATTTGACCTCTATGACAAACCTTTTTCCTGGTTTAAGGACTAGGATCTAGGTCTCATTTTTTTCAATTAATTGCAACTCCTCCTGCATTGCTTTCTTCTAGGCAGGTATATTTAAAGCTTCTTCATAATGTGTAGGTTCTGATGTAGCTTCATTTTCCCTTTCATAAATATTAGAGAGGGGTCTGGTTCCTCTAATTATATGATCTTCTTCATCATCTGATGACTCAGCTTCTGGGGCAAGCATATTAGGTGCATGATTAGATTGAGTTTGAGTTGTTTCAATATGTGATCTGCTCCAATTCCAATTCTCAGCTTCACTAAATTTAACATTTCTGGAAATTGAAACCTTTCCAAAGTTGATGTGATAGACCTTGTAGTTGCAAGTAGTGTTTATATACCCAATAAAAATGGATGTAGTTGCTCTTAAGTCTAACTTGTCTCTTTTTTGTTCAGGTACATAATTAAAATAAAGGTAGCCAAAAATTTTTAGATGGTCAAGTGATGGCTAGTATTGAAACCAAGCCTAAAAAGGAGTCATGTCAGACAATGCTTTGGTAGGTAGTCTATTCAACAAGTATACTGAAGTGGCCACTGCCTCTCCCCAAAACCTTTTGGAAAGAATTTTCTCAGCTAACAAGCACCTGGCCATGGACATTATAGTCTTGTTATTCCTTTCACACACCCCATTCCAGTGGGGTGAATAGGGTGTTGTTTATTGATTTTGAACGCCTGCATGTGAACAGATTTGTTTAAATGATTCTGAGGTATACTCAGAACCATTATCTGTCCTTAAAGATTTAATTTTAAAGCCTGATTGAGTTTCAATCCAGGTCTTAAAATTTAAAAAGATTGATGAAATTTTAACTTTTGATTTGAGGAAAAACACCCAACAAAATCTATTATAATCATCAATAAAAAAATATAAAGTACATGTTGCCCTTCATGGACTTAATGCTCATTGGTCCACACAAGTCTGAGTGTACAAGTTAAAGCTTCTCATTTGCTCTCTAAGGCCTTTTAGTGATAAAAGAGAACTTAGTTTGCTTACCAAGTTGACAAATCTCACACACACTGGTAGGTTCAAAAATTTCTAGCATGCCCTTAACAAGATTTCTCTTATGAAGGGTTTAAATTCCAGCATAATGAAAGTGACCTAATCTTTTATGCCACAAAATTGATTCATCACTAAAGGCATGTAATGCTTGATGAGAGACATCTTTCAAGTCTAAATAGAAACTTTTCCTTTTCATTGGAATAACAGCAAGCTCAAGGTCATGTGCATTATAATTGATACACATTTTGCTTTTGAAAACAAGAGAGTAATTATGTTCAAGAAGCTGCCTAACACTGAGAAGATTTTGATTGATATTAGATATAAACAAAACATCAGTTATTAGTTTAGTACCTAAATGAGTGGAAACATCAATAGTCCCTTTCCCTTTCACTTGTAGAAGCTATCCATTGCCTACCTTGACCTTGGAGCTGTAGAAGCCATCCTAAGTCTTGAAAACATCAAGGTTTGGAGACATATGGTATGTACAGCCGCTATCCACAAGCCATGTCTCACATGCCTTTTTAGAAGTGTTACTGCTAGTAACAAAAAGCTACTCCTTAAGTTGTCGGTCATCATCTGCCACTTGTGCTTTTGTCTTGGTTGGTAGGTCTTGCTGATGCTGACTTTGCTTTTTCTTGCATATCCTTTCAAAGTGCCCCTTTTTCTTACAAAAAGTGCACACAAAGTCAGGCCTCCTCTAATAGAACTTAGCCAGATGGTTAGTCCTACTACAATACTCATATGGTGAGTAATGTTTTGTTCCTTCTACTTTTACATCTACAGACTTCCTTTCTTGCTTTGATCCTTGCTTTCTCTTTTAAGTACTCTTCTGTTTTTGCTTATCTTGGAAGGCACTTTCATCAGTATCTTCCTTTCTCATTTGTTTCCTCTGCTCTTGAGCTTGGAGGGCATACAACAATTTTGCCAAAGTGATGGTGTTCAAATCTTTAAAGTTCTCTAAGGATGAAATCTTAGCCTTAAACCTCTCAGGTATGCTAACCAAGACTCTTTAACAACCAACTTATCAGGGAAGTCTTCTTTAAGAACCCTGGTTTAGTTCACCACTTCTAGTAATTTATCACTGTACTCCTTAACAGTTTCAGATTTGTTCATTTTTAGCAGCTCAAATTCCCTTCTTAGGTTCAACAATTGCATGTTTCTAGTTTTCAAGCTACCTCCAAATTCTTCCTTCAACCTCTATCAAGCCTCTTTGGCTATGTCACAAGCCATGATTCTATTAAAGATATTTTCTGCAATAGCAAAATGAATGCAAGTCAAGGCTTTATATTGCCTTAAAACTTGCTCACTGTGGTGTTTCATTTATGTCATTGTTAGATTAGTAGGGAAAGGAGAAATATCAGCACCATTCTCAGTGACCTCCCACAAATCAAAGGCTTTCAAATATGCTTTCATCATGATTGACCACTAAGTGTAATTATCTTTATTGAATTTTGGTGGTGGTAAGGGTGAGAAGCTGGAGAATGCCATTCTAGAAAATTGCAGGTATGTTGGTTGAAATACTCTTGGGTGTTTTCCTCTCTTTTAGATCACTCTTTATAGGTCTTTAATGGAGTAACCTACTCTAATACCAGTTGTTGGAATTTTGGCAACAACAATGCAATCAAATAAACCAGAAGACTTTCTAGTATAAAGCAGAAGAGGGGAAAACAAAGGAGGATCTCTAAAATTGATGATCAAAAGGTTTCTCTCTTACATCATCCTTCCATACTTCAATATATATATAAGTGAAACATTTTAAAGTGGTACACTCCTACATGATTACATCAATTTAAATTTAAAATACAAAGTTGACAGCTTAGGTACAAATTCAAATTAATTTGAAGTTGTACCTAAAACTTACAAAAGAAGCCACTAATACTCCACTTAGCAAGTCAAATTTGAAATTTAAAGTAACTTCCCTAGCTAACTTTCAAAAAAAAAAGGGAAACTTGCAGCATAAAATTTGAGTTTGTTGTGCAATACTCTAGCACCATGTGAGCAACTTGTAAGGCTTTAGTCCCACACTCACTTTCACACATGCAGACAAGTTTAATAATTTTCCAATATCCCCAAAAAAATTTTGTTTTTTTTTTTTTGATTTTTTCAAATTTCCCCTTTTATAAATATTTGTTGCCCTTAAAATATATCTTATGGCTCCATGCTTATTAAAGGATTTGAGTAAGCAGATACAAAAATAACATAGTGAAATAAATACACTTAAATTTTATACTATATAAAAGATATTTTATATTACATGTCATATATATATATATATAATATAAAAATTAAATGTATTTATTTAAATTTATCACTTTTGAGTCTACTCAAATTTTTTTTATTAAATAAATAATTAATCACAAAACATGTATTAAAATTTTTTTAAAAAAAGATCTATAAAGTACCATTATTACATCACAAAAGTGAATAGGAAATGAAAATTGAGATTTGTTTAATTAAATGTATGACAAATAAGTCCAATTTGTATCTTTCTTCAAAGTAACAGTTGGTTTTATCCCTTTTCATCTCTTGATTTATGATTAAATTTTAAACTTTTTTTTTATTCTATGGACAAGAATTTCATGTCATATAATATGTACAATTTATAATATCAAGCTAATTTTAGACTAACAAATATCACTTTTGTACTTAAAAGACATTTTATTGATTGCTTATCAAGAGTAATTGTAGTTCGTGAGGGGCTAAGGTTTTTTTTGGCCAAGAATTAACCTAAAGAAACTTCCCAAAAGGAAACTTCTACCACCTATCTCATGCCTAATAGACCAAAAAAAAAAAAAAAAAGTTAGGCAAAAAAAAAAAGAATGAATCTAAAAAGGTATAAAAAATAATTTAATAACATTTAAGTCATATAAACAAAAATAGTTGTACAAATACAAAAAAAATGAGTAAAAGACACGTAGAGAAAACATGCAAGAAAGTAAAATTTTTATAACTAATGCATTTCGGTTTTTTGTAACTTCATTTTCTTTTTTCTTTTTCTTGGGTCCTTTTGAAATGATTATTATTGTAATGTGTTTGGGCTTTGGTTTTGTGGATTTGTGGTGAATTGATTTTAATGTGTTTGACCTTTGACAAATCTTTTTTTAAAAAAAAGAATTTTGATTTAGTGCAGAGATTACTTATGAAGTTGCCACTGCTGCACTTAGCGGTGGCATTTTTGTTGTAAGTCCCTTTTTTTAATTATTTTCTTTTTTATTTTTTTCTCTGTTTCCATGCTTCCATGACCATTACAATGCTTGAGCACTTCTTGAGAGGAAGGGTGTCTACCCCCATACTTGTTATATTGGTAGGATTTCAATAGGAGAGCCTAACTGATTAGGTGATTGATAGCCTTAAGCTGTCAAAGCAGTGTTGCCATTTTGCGTCTTCTATTCAAATACCATCAATGATTTGTTGCCATTTCAGTTGAGAATCTTGAGGGATACTATGTTCACTTATTGCCGCAGGGGCTTCGACAAACAAATTTTTGACATATCTGCTTAAATTCTGTGTAATTTGTATGCTGCAGTTTTCATAAGTTGGGTTCAACAAAGATACTATTTTTCTTGCTGCTTCACAAAAATGAAAAAGCACATAAAAAGAACTTTTTAGCAAACAAACTAATATTCTTTTTGCTGCACTGATCAGTTCACGTTATGCATGTTCTTCTGAACGTTGATGGTAACATAACGCATGTTCTTTATTTGGATATGCAGTTGGAGATTGTGATGTCCACCCTAGGTGTGTTTCAGGTTGTTTTGTATATGCCATTCTTTCATCTTCTCGAGTATTTTGGCCACCCTGGAGCAAACATAATATGCTTGAATCTGTTGTGCTCAGGTTGTAAAGAGGCTGGTGCAGCATCATCCTGTAATGACCATAGGGGTAATCTTTCTTCCTATATCCTTTTGGATTTCAAGACATTGGTGTTTTTATTGGCCAAAGCATAATGTAGTCAGCACAAGTTGCAAGAACTTGCCAAAACCCTTCAGAACTTGTTGTGTTTGCATGTACATAAGCATTTCCATTTTTTTGTCTGTATTCTTCTATGATTATATGAAAGACTTATTAATCTTACTCATGCTTGAATATAAATGCATCAAAATTATCCAAATTATGATATTATTTGCTCTGCATGAAATTTCAGAGAGTAAATTATACAATATAGTTTCTCTTCGGCATGGCACACAGCAAAACTTGTCTATTAGCCCAACAATGGTGAAAGTATGCATCTTATATTACAAGTATGAAATAAATCTTTCTTCGATTAAACTGAGCCATTAAACTTGAAAGGGTTTTATTTTTGTCTTTCTTGCTTCCTTTCATAATCCTTTTCTCTCTCTCTGTTTTTTTTTTTTTGGGTCCTGTTTTCACGATGTATGAACAACTGTGTCAGCAATGCTACTTCTTTAGCTGATACTAATGAAACATACTTCTCTTCTTTGTAGGACATTATGGATGAGGTCCAAGATGGTGAAGTTCCATATATACCTGGGGTGATGACACCAACAAAAGTAAGAAGTATTTTAGCTTGAACTCTCATTCATCTTAAGTTCTCTAAGTTCTAATTCTATCTGTAGATCATGTTACCTCTTGTATTCTCTGCTTGGCCTTCCATATTTATCCAATATTCTTTCCATGGCCTTTGGAGTACTAACACTATGTATAGGAAATGTATTCGGAAAAATCATGTGAGAGTCAAGAAGGAAAAGTTGTTTTCTTTGCCTTCTCCAACAATTTCTTTTGTCCTTTATTTCCTTCCTCAGTAGCAATCAAGAGTTTAAAGTAACTTTATCAGTTATCCACTGCCATTTGAGCATTTGATCACTTGTATTATTTTCTGCTACATAAATGCCATAACTAGAGCTCTTCCATTTCATAGATATTGTCCACATATGGTTTTGGCACCAAAATTGTCAAGGTAAGTTTTATCAGGTTTTCATATTTCATCATGTTCAGGGTGGGAGTGAGGATGAGATTCAAATTGGGTAATGACACATTCACTAATTGATACCTACAACACGCTTCTCAATTTTAAAGTTATTGGTTATTATATACAATCTAGTATGACAATGCCTTCACGTGATTGTGTCCCCATTTCACCAGGAATTTTTTAAGGACTAGGTAGAGGAAGTACTTTCGTGTTGCAATTGGGTATTCCCGCAAACAACAAATTGTTTTATTTTCACCGTGTTAATGGTGCAGGTTTATCCTATTTCAACATTAGGTGGTGTCCAGTATATGTCAGCACTTAAGAAGCCTTTTCCCCATATACCTCTGGTTGCTTCTCAAGGCATAACAATAGGTTTGTGTATTGAACAATTTGGGCTTTTCTTCTTACTGACTTTAAGGTAGGGGTGACTCTTTGGGAGAGGCAAGAGTGCATAGTTGCAGCTAAGGGAGCAGGTGAATCTGCCACTTGCTGTGAGTTAAAAGGCTTTTCTTCTTCAACAGAAGCCGATTAACATGCTTTCTGATGTGCTGATATTGCTAAGAAATTTTCTTCTAATTCCTCTCTCTCTTTCTCTCCTCTGTTTCTTTCCATAAATTTGCTCTGCCTTGAAGTCAGGGATCTCTGGCTTGATCAATAAGGTCTCTGTGGAAATTGTATGACAGACATCAAAACATTTATAACCCTTATTGATGCATATAGTTATTGGAAGTTAATAATTGTGATGACATTCTCTGAAATATCTATAGTTTTACTGACAAAGTAATATTTCCTATCATCCAAAAGCTCATGTTTTCCATTGAGAAGATGAGATTACCTTCCCTTCATCAATTGCATCATTGCATCATTGATCCATATCTTTAGATGCTTGATACATAGTTGTGCACTTTTGACCGAACAACATTAAATGTGCATTCACCACTGTGATGGAAAGGATGCTAAATTATTGTGAAATTCTTCATCAAAGGGTCATTTTATATAGATTAAATTCAAAGTTACAGAGTATTGGTAAATATCTTCCTCAGGAAGTGTATATGTTTACAGGTAACAATATTTCGGTTGCAGTTATAGACTTACTGTATTTGCTTTTGCTGGTGTTTTGCATTTCAATGGTTCAATTGTATTTTGGAAATTCATTGACATCTGGGTGACACTCAAATTGGATGCAGATTCAGTGGAGGACTACATATCCCATGGAGCATCAGCATGCATGCTTTGCTTCTGTGAAAGGCAAAGAAACTGTAGAACAGTGAGTTTTTTTTTTGGTTGTTTGTTCCATTTTCTTCCCTGGGTTGCTGTGACCATAAATGTTGTGGATTACTAGATTCTTTGCCTACTTACTTAATGGTGATCTTTGGGTTGATGCATCACTTCTGTGATAGTCTCTAGATGTAGGGTCATACATTAACTTGGGACAAATGTCCCATCCTCTTTTGTGTTCATGATTTGCCAATCCTCAGAAAGCTCCAGACCTTGAAATTATGGATAATTTACTTATGATCCATAAAATATTAAATTAAGAAAACCAAGAGGAGCCTTAGTCACCCATAGCAATATGTTAACTAATTGGCTTTCCTATTTCACAAAACATTACTTTAGTGATGGTTTTTATCTGATTGCTGGCATCTCTGCTCTTAAAATCCTATGGACTTTCTCATTTCACAGAACATTACCACATGATATTTTATGTTGACTCTATTTGTTTCTGTTCTCGTCTTTGTGATTGTAGAAGGTGAAAGGTCCCAACGAGAACAGCTACAAGATTTATCTGTTTTTGAGAGACTACATGGACATCCTGGGAAAACATCTCCTGGATTAGCCATCAAAAAGGTAGGCTTACTTGTTATGCCTTTTCACTTGACTATTGTGTTGCCTTATGGAGTAGATATTGGCAGTGTTGCATGCTTGAGGTTTTGGCTTTATTTTGAGAGTGTTGTAATTTTGATCGCATTTTTACTGCTGCTTCTTAGTGGCTTCTTCTTCGCCTTTTCAAGTATTTCTGTAATTTCTGCTCTCTCTCTCTCTCTCTCTCTCTTTATTAGATATGAAATAGCAGCACAAACTTTATAGTGTCAGCTTATATGCTTTGTGGTGCATGGTAGCCATAGAAGCAAAGCTTTGAGTCTCCTATATTTATCATGAAGTTATCCGTAAAGTTGAAAGCATTTGTATTTGATGCACAAAGTCATTAACATTTCAATTTTCTCACCAGTTTTGTAGAACTATATCATCCAAGAATGTGCAAGCATCCGATGTGCGGCCTCTCCCAATATTGGAAGAGACTTTGACCTACCTTTTGAGCTTTCTGGATTCCACTGACCATGATTTTGAAGTGACTCATGACTTCATCTTTGATAGGACAAGGTCTATAAGACAAGATCTGGTCATGCAGAACATTGTCAATCATAGAACAATCGTCATGTATGAGAAAATGGTATTGTTTTTGTGTTAGATTTTCCCCCCATGTAGGCATCATTATCTCTTGTGGAAATTGTTTATGCAATTGATTTTCTTTGTGTACTTTACTTGGCCTTTATCTTTCAGAAATCTATGGTAGTTGACTATTCCTTTGATGCTTTTTATCCTTTTTCCCTTCTTCCCCTAGTGAAGGCCTACAGATTAGGGGCCCATGGAAATGGAGTTGCCATAAATGTAGAGAACAAAGAATGAATGGAGACATTGTCACTAAATTATATCCATGCATATATCTGCTCCCACAAGTTTGAGGAGATTAAATTTAGTCTTTCACTTTTGAATTGCATAGTTATTGACTGAGTCAGGATAGATGTCTTTTGAGGACTTTATAAACTTCAGGGGCCAGCAAGATTATTTCTAGAAAACAAGGTCCTTCAAATAGATAAATGCATAAAGCTTTGTCTAAGTGCTCACAATCTAAATATAGAGCAAACAGAAGCAATATTCAAATCAAACTTTAAAACCACATATGACTGAAGGATTAAAATGAACATAAAAGGTAGTTTGTCAAATACATTGCTCTCAAGGTTTTTCTCCTTCAAAAGCTCTTAAATAAGAATTTGCATCCTGAATACTCTCAGCCATAGTTCACTTCTTAGTTCAAATGTCTGAATAGTTTTGCTTTGCAAAGTGCTGCAAATTCTTATTTTAGGGACTAAGAGAAGTTCATTGTAAGTAAATCTTTGCATTGTAGACAACTGCAGTGTCTACAGACTAGCAGTTGAGATTCAATAGCAGTTAGGAAATTGATCTTTTCTTGTGGAAGAGATGGCTTAAATGCAGATGCAAGAAAATATTTGATGGCATTTCCATCAATCAAATGGTGACACACTGATAATGGTAATTTTGCAATCAATTTATACACAGATGAAATCATTCTGTCATTATGAATCGCTGACACACACATGCACAGATCATGCATAATTTATGCATCGGATCTACTGATTAGTTCATGTATTTGCTTTGTCCTCAACCTCTAAACTAGAATTTCTGTATTTACTGTTTTCACTGAGAGAACTGTAGCATGTATTATTTTAAAATTTGGATTTTTTGTAGTGATGCTCATTTTCTTGCAAATGATCCTTAGCTAATGGGCTTACTCTGTCTCTTATTTTATGCACTACCTCAAAGTTCCCATTGCAATTCATTCAGCCAGAACAATAAAGAATTTTGAGTTGTGGATAACCACATCCAGAATTAGAGTATATATTTGTGCGTGTATATCTAGTGTAAAATCTTATGTGAAACTGGAAAATTTAAGTTTAGCAATGGTAGGTTCTATGGTGGCGGAGACAAAGAAGCCATCATGTATCTTTCATCATATACATGATAACTCATCTTAACTGGAATCGTACAGGCAGAAGCTAGAAAATATAGCGAATCAAAAGTTTACTTTTTCTTTGTTATTGCTTGAATAAAATTTTTGTGGAAGTATTATTGTGTGATTGCAAATGCATGATCAAGCCAAGGTTCATCTCAGTTTGATGCTCTGGCAACTAATTGTTGGGAGCTGGTGCTATTTGTTAAATCTGAGGTTCAAACTGGTGAAACAATTCTATTCTTTTTTATTTTAGGTATGAAGACAATATTCTAACTCAATTGTCATTTCACAGGTCAAATTTCATGTTATATCACATCTTAAACTTCAACATTGTGGTAACACTCCAAGTATTTTGTCAATGCATTACCTTAACATGGAACAGCTTATAAAGACATTGACATCTCTATATAGCCTATATGATGCCAATCGAGATTCCACTTCATTTTATAAAAATGAAGCAGAGTTTCGTTCATTATATGTGCTTCTACACCTCAATCCTACAAGTCATGTAACGGTTGATCTCTACTCCATTGTTGTGATGAACCACTTTCCTCTAAGGCATCCTTGTATTAAATGCTAACTACATGATCCTTTTTTTTTTTCTTCTCTTGTAAACAGAGGGAGTTGCTTTCCTTGTGGTTATGCTGTGTGGCTCTTTCTGTTATTAAATCAAAAGAAATGTGTTTTGCACGGAGTATTCTGCGGTATGTATTAATCATGTTGCATTTTGGATGTTATTCACATCTACAGCTAAAAAAAAAAAAAAAAAAAAGGAATATTATGATCTTTTTTCTATTGATATTTTTTCACAACAGCTTTTTATGGATAGACAATTTTAAACGTTTCTTTTGTGCAATAGCGACTGAGGCAACATATCTCCATTTCTGTATTATAGAGCCCTTCATCAATGAGGTAATAAATCTGTCAGTTCTCAACTTCAGTTTTCTTTTAAAGCATACTCAATTAATTTTGTCGTTACTCTGGCCAGCAAAGCCTTGTCCGAGTAAACATTTTTTATGCAAATCTCTAGCTTGGTGCTGAGATTAGTGGGTAATTTACAATTTTGGTCACTGAACATATCACTTGTTTTTATTTTTATCAATCAATTTTAATTTATTATAATTAAATTATTTAGTTTAAATTTTATTATAATTTAATCACTATATTATGTAAAAACTTATAAAATTCACTTCTAAAAAAATATATTTTTATACAATTAAGTTTATTAATTAATATATTAATAATAATTAAGTTAAATTTTTCGAATTGAAATGTTACAATTGAGAATAAGATTAAGAAATTTGAAACATTAGTAAGTGCCTCGAGAAAAATTATCTTTTTTGTTTTACAACCCACTTACCTTATAATAGACTCAATGCAGTGCACCACACAAGGAACAAAAAAAGATTTTGTCTGTTATTTTATTCTTTAAATTTTTATTAATATTTGTGTGAATTTCTAAAATTCATTTAAAATTTAATAAATAACTTAATCCTAAAAAGTTTTTTTTTTTTTTTGGCAAAAGCTCTTTATTTTGTTTTCATATGGCACACCAAATATTGTGCTCTTCTAACATTATACCTTGAATTGAGGTATTTTTAGGGTGGATAGAATGTTAAATTGAACATATATTTTTTTCTCAAGGCACTTGATATCTTTAAACTTTTTGACCTTGTCATAAGTTATAGCATCCCGAATTAAAAATTTTAATTCAACACTTATTAATATATTAATTGATGGAATTAATTGTATAAAATTGTATTTTTTAGAGAGTAAATTTTATAAACTTTTATTTAGTATAGTGACAAAGAATTAAATTGAAATAAAATTAAAATTAACTAATAAAAATGAAAATAATTGATAAGTTTAGCAACTAAAAATGTAAATTATCCTAAGATTAGCATATGCCCATCACTATATCTAGCTTTTCATTATCAGTCCACTTATTTGTTCTTTACTCATTAGTTTTACTTCTCCAATTTATAGTTACTTGTTGGCCTAGGAGAAGGTGATGAAGTTTTTTATTTCCATCTTTTCCTGCTTCTTGCCTTTCTTTCTCCACACTTGCTTCTCTCTTTTTTTTTTTTCTTTGACCATGAAGGTACGAGTTCTATATCTGTCATGCATAAATAATGTTGGCTACAAGCTTCACCCATATCTTGTAACATGCCTATCCAAGCTCATGAGAATGAAGGTATATTTGGTGACCTTAATTATTAGCAAATTGTATAAAGATGGTTGACATAATCTAAATATTGAAAGATGCATGTGGCTATGTTTTTCTTTCTTTAATCTTTATCTATAGGAGTCATATGTGGTTTTTCTTTGCAATGCCTATGGTCTTCACACTTGTACTGATGAAGGTGGAAACAAGTTATTACCCACCAAGCAAACAACTTTCTGTTCTCCCATGCAAGGGTTTCAAAACTATAAATTTTTGGGTTTAGAGGAATTTGAGAGTTCACACAAGACTACGTGATTATTATTATTTTTGTTTCCAAATTAGCTGTCTTTTTTGGTTTTATGGCTTGTCAATAACCCTAACTTCAAAATGAAGTCATTTCTGTCTATTCCTTGTAATTATGTTGTAGAAGGAAAGATATATGATGTTTGTTAATAGCTCTATTATAACTTTCTTTCATGATGGTGAAATTAGCACCACTTTGTGATGAAAGTCCATATTTGGATTTATAGCATAGCAGTGTACTTATTAGGTTTATGGATATAACTTTTCAACTTTGGATTGTTATGTTCAAATATTGAGTTAGTTACCTTAAAAAAACCTTAAACTTAGAAATTATTTTCAATTTAAATAATAATATTTTTTTACAGTATAAAAAATTATATTTAAAATTTTATAATTTAGTAAATTTAAAATTTTTAATTTATAAGTTATTTTTTATCTTTTGAAATCAAAATGATACATAATAGAAATTGACTTGTGATTTTGTTTTTATTATTTTTCGGTATGTCATGACTAACCATTTCAACTGTTATCTACATTAGATATTATAAGGGTAATTATTGAAAAAAGAAATTACAAAACATTTAAAAAGGCTAAATTTAGAATATTAGAATTGAATTAAAGTATTTTAAACCTTAAAGTAGAACTATATAAACTCTACTTGTTGGTTTTTCAATCATCCAATCCACAACAAATCAAACCTCCTTCTATCACTTCTGGCAAAAATTGTTGTAAGCCCACCCTTCGCCAACCTACTTAAATAGCTTACACAACATGATTGATTAAAACAAGGCCACAACAAGTAAGCTTTACCCCCTTGTTTGTTATGGGTTATGGGTTATGGGTTAACACAAACTCTATATTATAGGTTTAGGGTGCATTTAATAAATTGTATGGTGTGTGATAGAAGTGTATATAATTTATAATTTATCCTTTTTTTTGAAAAAAAAAAAGTAAATTAAAAGAGTATAATTTATTTTTTTAATTTGTAAGAATTATAAATTAAAATTTGAATATGAAATTAAAATTATAATACTTAAATCATAAATTTTGGATACAAAATACAAATTTTTATTATTTTTACTATAAATTTTACAAAAACTTATTTATAAAAACAAAATAATTTTATAATTTAATTTTTTTTATATTTTTACTTATTATATATATATATACAAATATATAAATATTAATTTATTATATATAATTATTTTTTGTTTTTATAACATTTTAATATATATATATATATATATATATATAATTATATTATATCTAATTGTATTCATCACAATATATCTATCTATCATATTTCCCTTCTTTGGCAAAAATGAGGTGAAAGAAACTTTTACATTATCTTACCCCAATGATTTTTAACATAATAAAAAGTTTCAGCCACACAGCCTAATTTTCTTTTTGGTCAAAAAATTAAATTTTAAAATTTATATATATAGACACATTTTAAAAAAGGTTTTATTTATTAGTTGTTCACCCTATGCTTGGAAAAATTGATTTACACTGGCTAGCTTGGCCCACAAAAGGGGGTAACAATGAGATTATTTTTTTTATTTTTTATTTTTTAATTCAACCATATCATAAAACTCATCTCCTTAAAAATGAACTAAATTGGTTAAGAGTTAAAAAAATTTGATCAAAAGCTGGTTACTACTTCGACACTTTTAGTTCAAATTTTCAAATAACTTTGATTAGGTCTCTAAACTTTATTTGAACCTTAATTTAGTACTTAAAAGTTTTCCAAATTTAATTAAATAATCCTGTACTTTGTATAAGCTTATAATTATATGCTGAGAAATGTATATTTTTTACATTAAATTTTGATTTCTCCCCTTTTCAGCCCATTTGAACCTTGGACCCATGAAATTGAGTTCAAACATTGATTCAGCCTAGCACGTGGTTCCAATACCAAGAAAGAAAAAACCCAACACTAGTTCAAGAGACTTCGAGTCCTTGAATTAGAAGAAATCCTCGTGCCAAATGAGCCTCAACTTCATAACCAAATTAATTAAACTTTTTTTCTTGTTATACATCTTTTTATTGTTGCACATTGAAATTTAAAATTAGTTGAAATTTACTATATAATTGGCACCAAACCGTTAGAGAATCAATTTTGACACCAAACGAATGAAAATATAATTACTTCGCCAAGAAAAAGCAATCCAAGAAAGTAATTCCCATTATGATATCCAAGTTGAATTTAATCAACCAAGATAGCTACTGGGACCCAACTTATATCTATAATCCCATCTACCCAAGGTGGCATTATACTCTAGGTGATTGGTCTTTCACCAAAATTCCATTATCAGCAACTTGTCCAGGAATATCACATAATTGATCTAACATAAATATTCAATGCATGGCATGAAGCTTTAAAGCTTCAGAACATTGGTTAGTTCAATCTTACACATCCAAATCGACCAACTACATGATAGCCTATAGTCACCAATGACATAAATGAACCTTGTAAATTGGTCATAGGTCTACCATGGTTTGAGTGATGAAGCATTTATCAATAATGCAAAGCACCTTTTAGCTCTCTGAATAATATTGGATGCAAAAATGCATGTTAGGTGACATTGGGACTAGATTTTTGCCTGTTAGAACCGGGTCAAAAACTGAATAAAAATAATTTGATTTCAAAGATAGCAACAAAATGCCTATCTTTCCACCCTTAGCAAGAGGATACAATTCCACCCAACACAAGTAACTCTAGAAACAAACTTACATGCTCGGCAATGTCACGACAAAAACTAGGATGATTGTCAATCCAAAACAGAACCCAACAATTGCCACGAAAGCCTGAAAAGAGCTAATTAATTAGATACAGCTTATTGACTAGATATCAATGGCAAAAATTTTTGCACACATTACATACCTTCCATTGACTATCAAATTTGAATTTCATACTGAACCATGATAGTCCACTGTCTACAAAAGGTGCAAGTGCAACAGCCCTAAACAAATTGAATGTGTAACATGAAGAGTCTAATCACAACATAAAAGCAAAGCAATAATAGCTATAAATGGAAAGGAATCAAGCCATTGAGGAACAAATAGCAGTTATCAAAAAAGAAAAGTAGACACATATGGCTCATTGGCAAATAAGCTCCAAGAATAAATAAGAGATCTAACCCCCAAAGGTTTCTTTTAAATTAGTCCAGTAACAAGGTGCCTTACATTTTCAACATAATACAATAAGATACAAGGTGTTTGTTCTCATGCTAAAAAAGTTGCACCAATGCTCATAACTTGTTTGCATCAGATGCTAAATCAGTAAGTACATAGTCAACTACAAATTATATCATTTGTCAATCCACGACAAACAAAAGGAAAATGATCCAGATATAACAAAAAAATTCTATGAGTTGTTTGCTAAATTCTTTGAGAAATAAATGAATTTTGTTGTTACAGAAAATGGGAAAGCAAGCTAACAAAAGCCACCCCTACTATATGCCATAACAAGTCTTACATAGAATTCCTAATTTCCAAATGTGAGGATAGGTGAAAACCAAGCTCCAAAAATTAATTGTATACAACTATCTTGACATATGAAAACCAATTTCCACAAGTGCAAGAGATATGCTATCAAAGCAGGGAAGCGATTATTTCTGCATGCCAGAGCACACCTTACAGAAAAGTCATAAGAGTTTAGACATTTGAAAACCAATTTCCATCCAGCATGCTTACTAGAAAGCCTACAATCCAAGGCATTTTCTTCTTCTTTATTCTTACATTTTACTCCTTAAATAGATGTTTGAAAGTTACCTTTGATTTCTTAAATATTCATCTACTTTGTCTTTCTTAGCTAACCTATACTTCACACAAATATTCATGTATGCAACACATTTAAATGGCAATTTCTTTTGGCCAATACAGTGCATATCCTCTCTAAAGATGTCATAGTGTATAAGGCTACCACATTATGAGGTCTAGGACCTCCTATTATTGCATTAAGCAATTCATCCACACATGTTGAGAGCCATTTACCCTTTTGGGCTTTTTTTTTTTGTGGATGGGTGAAGCCATAAACCTTCTTTCAGTAAGGTATCCTTAAAACTGCTGGCTTTACTCCATGGAGAACTACCAACTTAGTTCTTTTGTGTCTAATTCCTTTATTCCTTTTCCATCTCTTATTAATAAAGACATCTTAAATCACCACCATCTCATGTGGTTTGGGTGATATCACAAGCATCGCATGAGGCTGATGCTGAGTCACTCTTTCTTGTGAAAAGTCTATCATTTAATCCATTTGAAAAGGTAACAGGAAAAAATGTTTTTCTTTTTCTTTCACTAAGATTAAGTTGTAGGTTAGAGCAAACTGGAGGCAGCCATTCCTTGTTCATATTGCATTCCAAATCCTCAGCCAATATACCTCTTTCAAAAGCTTCATTTCTACTTGACTTAATACGTAACAAGAATAACAATAATAATAAGAAGAAGAAGAACAACAACAATAGTAATAATAATAACAATAATAAGAATAATAATAATAATAATAATAATAATAATAATAATAATAATAAAAATAGTAATAATAATAACAATAATAAGAATAACAAGACAAGAACAACAAGAAGAAGAAGAATGAAAATAATAATAATAATAATAATAATAATAATAATAATAATAATAATAATCAAAATTATTTTTTCATAATTGCATTGGTGAATTATCAGCATAATCTATGCAACCTTGGTCAAAGAATTTATTATGAATGATAGCTTTAAATAAGTAAATTCTCAAGCAAAGCATAAAACCTAAAATTATGAAGACTTGATTCAGTTGGAGCTCACCCTCCAGCTTTTGCAAGCTCAGTAACTTGACCTTTTAGCCCAAACCATGGCCATAACTTTGAAAAATCTGCAAATAACTTAACCGTATCTTTGACATTTCATTTCTTCATAGTCTCACCAGCATTTGGGAGAGATGTTATTACCTTTCAATAGCAACCAGAAAACCCATTTTTCCAGGTGCAGGCAAAATATAAAACCTATCAAGAAAGTGAAGCTGCCTTACTTTGATGGTTGTAGGATGCAAACCCAAAAGAAATAGATGTCAACACTATTAATGAACATAACACAAAGGAACCAATACCAACACAACAAAATCACATTCCTAATTGCAAGGTTTTGAGAAAAAAAAAAAAGGAAATGAATAACAAAAGACAGACAGAGAGCATAACTACCAATGGCCTTATCAATTGAAGGTTAGGCAACTCAATTGTGGCCATGGCCCTATCAACAAATGGTTAATCAGTTCAAATGAGGGTTCACTAAGACAATGTTTGTGTGACATGAGAGAAAAGTTATCGAATAACACACCAGCATGCCATAACTAGGGCAAAACATACATATAAACAAGGTAAAAGGAAATACATCAATGAAAATGAAGCAACAACCAAAGTTGGCAAATAGGAATATTTAAGCACAAATACAAGGCGTAGAAGTAGAACACAACAAACTTGTAACATTTTTCCATACTTGGTATTGGTTCTTTACCCAAAATTTCTATATCAAATAATTGTTCATCAACAATTAAGTTGTGCACCAAATGAAGTAGAAGCAAATCAAAAGTTAATAACACATGTTTGAAGCTTGTCTATGTCTGATGGTGGAAACATATATAACCAATTTGGAAAATTCTCCCTCACCACACAAGGAGGAATGTTGGAATGTAGTAAGCAGTATTCAAAAGCCTATAGGACAAGATTCCAAAAATTCCATATCTCTTCAGTCTCTTCAACATCTTGGCAAGTTATACAAATAAGAATAAGAAATAAAATAATTCATGAATGCAATGCAAACCTAAAACACAATAGACATTTAACAAGCATTCTAATTCACACTTTTAATTTCTTCTAAGAAAGATCATTATAAGATCTCCACTATAAGTTCATCTGCTTCAGAAGTCACATGAACATTCACCTAAAGTATATGCATCTCTAGGGGATAAAAATGTTTAGGTGGTGCATATCTACATGTTTTCAACTTGGCATCCCTACAAAATAAATGGCCATTTATTCCACGGAGATAAAACATCTATATTATTTGTAAGCATCTGCAAAGAGGAAATAACCATAGGTGCATGCTTCTGTACACCTAGTCAAAAAGATAAATAAACAGAGGAACTGTTTCATGCCCATAACAGAAAATATCATTTTGGCAATAATTGGAATCATGTCAAGGTAAGCAGTAAGTACTCATTAGACATGAATGATCTGTGACTAGTTTCATTCTCTTCCACTGAACCTGAAAAAGGTAGAGAAAAGGGAATAAAAATATGAGCAAGCAATGGAATACATGTCATCCAAAGTATTTTTATTGCTAAAAATGATGTATATATGAGATATTCCCAGCTAATCTAACCAAAAAACACCATACCTTCATAGTTAGGGGTCCTTTTGTTAGAATCTGACGAACCATAAGCCTAGGCTTAAGACCAAAAAGCAAACTTCAACACAATTAAAGTCAAATAGTTGATTTTGGTAACAGTTTAGCAAAGACATATTAGAAAATGGCTGGCACATTACTTGCTTTAAATAGAGAAAATTAGGCATGGCAATAACACATGGGAACAATAGCCAAATAAGTATGCTTACTTAATCTTAAGGAAAGAACATCACCTATAATGTACCTCTATTCCATCAAACCAAATTCCTTATTTGCTCTATTGACACCTCATTTCTCCCTCCTCTCTTCTTTTTTTTCTTCAAAAGTTCATGGAAATTTCAATAAATTATTATTATTGCTACTAAAAAGTAAACCCAAAAGTGAAACAAGTGGGAGTTCAGGTCATGTAGTTGGAATTGCAAGACATGAACCTGACACTTAGTAAGTAAGTTGGTTCCAACCACCATTAAGGTAACGAGAAAAGGCAAGATTAGTACAAAGCGAATAAAAAAAAAGGAAATGAGGGGGCTGAGGGACAATAAAAGGAAATGTTATATACCAACAACATAATTTATAATTCATCAATTGGTTTGATATAGTGCACCCTATTAACCAAATCTTCGTGCTCTCATTTTCTTTTTACCCCCTTCCATCTAGTCCCTGCTCCACCACCCACCTGATGCAAACCTTGATTTGAAATCATAGACAAGAATCAAACATACAACAATAGATGCAGTTACAAGATTAGAAACGTATTTTGAAAAAAAAAAAAAAAACAACAACAACGCTATCCTATACATGGAGTTGGGGCTGAAATCCCGAATTAGCACTTGCAAGGAATCACTTATTAGCTTAAAACCCCAAAAAAATAAAAAAATAATAAAAAAAACCCTTTGAAAAACACAGAATTTGCTTAAATTCACAAGTCATTAGCGCAAATAAAGGGGGCCAAATTCACCGACCCATAGGCATAAAAATCATAGTTTTTGCATATTTTTGTATCACATTGTGGCAACAAGAATTCCTAAAGCAAAAAGGGAAAACAGACAAACAAATAAATAAAAGAAATGAAACTCACATTGCCTTTGCTATTAATTGAGCAAAGGCGGGGAGAGAGTTTCCAACACATTGAGAACTTTTCAGAGCATTTCAAGTAATAGTGCCTTGAAACTCTACAAATGGAGGGTAACTCACTGAGAACCTAGACCCCATAAAAACAAATAATAATAATAAATTAATAAAATTATTTTTTGAAATATTTATTATAATTTATAATAATTTTCAGAAGAAGAAATCACAATTTATTTAAAAAAATGAGAATAAAAAGAAAAATATTAAATAAAAATTGGGAAAGAGTATGTTGTTCAAATAAGGTTACAACGGAGCAGATGTTGGGCAAGACTTACATTACATTCTTTTGTTGGGTTAATTAATAGTAAGGAGACCTAAATTTTGTTTTTATAATAATGATATAGATAATTATACATTTAAAATAATATATTTTTTTTTTTTTTTAAAATAATTAAATATATTTTTAATTTTTTTAAAAATTATTTTTTAAAAAAAAAATTATTTAAATTTTATTTTTTATTTTATTTTTTAGATTCTTTTTATTATATATTAATAGATATTAAAAATATTTTTTTTTTATATAATAAAAATAATAAATTAGATAAAAAAAAAATTTAATTGATTTTTTTTAAATATTATAATTTAAATATATATATTATAATATTATTTTTTATTTATTAAAAAAAAATATTAATATAAATAATTTTTTTTTTTTTATTTATAAATTTATTTTTTTTAAAAAAAATTTTTAAATTTATAATTCTTATCTCTTTAAATATTATTTTATTTTTTTTTTAAATTTTAATTTATAATATTTTTAAATAATTTTATTTTTTTTTTTTTAAATATATAATTATTTAATTTATATATTTTATTTTTTTTTTATTTTTAAATAAAAAAAAATATTTTTTTAAAAAATATTTAGTTTAATATTATATATATTAAAAAATTTTATATTATTTATTTATAATTATCAAAATTAATTAACAAAAAAAAAATTTTATTTATATAAAAAATATTTAAAAAATAAAATGATACAAACGTAAAAATGTTAAAAAAGAAATCTTTACCTTATTCGGAGGATGGTTGCCCCCATTTTGGGCAAAATAAGTCATATGCTATTTGTTAATCATCAATTCATCAACTTTTTGCTCCATTGAACTTTGGTCGATTTCCACTGTTGTTTTGTCTGTTTTTTTTTTTTTTTCATGATCACTTGCCTTTTAGTCCTTCACTACTAAGTATTTTTAGAAGTAAAGATTTTTTTTTATAATTTATTTTTAATCTATTCTCCCAATTCTCTTTTATATATATTAGTATATCTAAAAAAAATTTTTTATTAGAAGTCACGAATAAAACTAATTTAATAGATTTTTATATATTTTATAATTTAGATATATATAAATTATGATAAAATTTAAAAAAAAATTATATATCTTAATTTAAAAAATTTTTTTTTTATTTTATAAAATTCATTTTTTTATAAAAAAATTTAAAATTAAAATTTTATTTTCCAAAATATTAATTTTTAAAAAAAATTTAATTTATAATAATTTTAAATAATATTATTTTTTAATAAAAAATATATAATAATTAAATTTATATATTTTTTTCTCCTTTTTATTGTTTTTAAAATAAAAAAAAATAATATTTTTTAAATAATTAATTAAGTATTGTGTGTTAAAAATTTTATGACATTTATTTATAATTATTAAAATTAATTATCAAAATAAATTAAAAAAAATTTTTTTTTTTATATAAAAAAATGTTTTAAAAACTTAAATGATATAAATGTAAAATTGTTAAAAAAAAAAAAAAAAAAAAAATCCTGCCTTTTTCGGAGGGATGGCCGCCCGCCTTTTTTGAACAAATAAGCCGTATACTTTTTGCCAGTGGAACTCAGTTACCTTTTGCTGCTTTGAATTTTGATCGATTTTTTCCCTCCCTGTTTTTTTTTTTCCACGATCATTTGCGTTTTTGCCCTTTTTTTAATGTGAAGCGTTGTGGTTGACGGGAATTAGATTCATGTTGTGTAAATTTCTCATTAACATTACTCTGTTGAGTTTTCACTATTAAGGCGTGTGGGGCGCGTGGATGGTAGATTTCACGTGACCGAAGCAGATTCCTTTGGTTACATCTTGCAAATTTCCACAGCCACGGGCTTCGGATGACTTGGAATTCCACTGCCATGCGGTCGAAGTCACGGGGCAATTTCCGGGTTAGACGGTCGTGATTAGACTCGGATGGAATTGGAAATGTTGGCTACGCGGATAGGTGGGGCCGAACCAAGAAATTTCCTCGTTCTACCACCACCGCACTACCCTTTATTACATAACATAATTGATAAAAGATACACCCACGCCAACGGTTGACTCAAACGTCCACCCCCCCGCTCTCTTGGTCTGAAAAACTGTGTTCCTTTTGGATTCACGGTGAGAGGACAAATTTCACTTGCTGAACAAATCATCGGGTTATTTTTTGGGTGGCTCCCAATCGCAACCACAACGGTGGCCCCTTCTAAGATATGTTAACGAATTCAACGAAATAAAAATTAAAGTATGTTTACATTCTATTCTTATTTTATTTTCCAAATTTTCTTTTTTATATATTAGTAGATCTCAAAAATTCTCTTTATTACATAAAAGTTAATTTAATTAATTTTTATAAATTTTACAATTTAGGTATATATAGATTATAACATTATCACCAAAATATAAAAAATTTATCTATTCTAAATATAGAATAATTTATTATTTATTATAAGATATTTGTTCATATATAAATAAATATTTTTTTATTTTTAAATTTATTTATTTAAAAAATTAAAATTTAAAATTTTTATTATACTAAATATAATTTTATTTTTTTAAAATTTTGATTTATAATATTTTATTTTATTTTTTTTTTTTCTCTTATTTAAATAATTTTATTTTTCAATTTAAGTATATAATTAATAAATCTTTATATTTACTTTTTTTGCTATTTCAAAAATAAAAAAAATAATATTTTTAAATATTTAGTTAAATATTATGCGTTAAAAAATTTAAATCATTCATTTATAATTTTTAGAAAATAAGTAATTATAATAAAAATGTAAATATTTTATTTTATTTTTTCATAATTAAAAAAATTATGTGAATAATATAATAAAATATTATTATTAATTTTTATTTTTAAATTTTTATTATTATTATTATTATTATTATTAAATGTAATTTACTTGTTAGTTAATGGTATAAATTAGTTACTTTTTGAGGAATTGACTGACAATGGGTCTCAATGAATTCATATATCCATTTGTTGGATGCTAACATGAATGCAAGGAGTTTGCTTGTGCAAATGCATGAGAATAAGAACTTCTCCATCTATTTGTTAGTATGAGAGTAAGAACTTTTCAGATCCAAAAATGTAGGAGTTGCATTACATTAGCATCTAACAAATGGAAATATGAATTCATCCAGGACACATAACCCCTTAGTACAATGACTAAAAGTAGCTAATTCATACTATTAATTAGTCAATAATTCACATTTTGTAATAATAAAAAATAATAATAATAATAATAATAATAAGATTTTTTTTAATTAAAAAAAAAAAAGATATGATATTTGAATTTATTAGATCTTATATTATGGTCATTCATTTTCTAAAATTAAACAATCAATAGTTTAAGATTTTTAATATATAATATTCAACTAAATAGTCAAAAAGTATTTTTTTTTTTTCTTGAAAGAATAAAAAGAAAATAAGTATATAGATTCAATGACAATACAACTAAATTAAAGAGTAAAATTATATAAATGATAAAGATTCACCTAAAAAGTAAAGTAAAACACTACAAATTAAATTTTAGAGTGATGAGTTTTTCTACTATGAAAAAAGCCGACATAATTACAAGTTGTATTTTTAGGGTTCTTAAGCATATTCTTATATAAGCATTATGCAATAAAATCCCTAAATCCAAATATATCCCCTATTATAAAATACACACTTAGTACTTATTATAGTACAATAAAGAGCTTTTCTCTTCTTTCCATAATAAAATAAACATGATATACCATAGCTAGCTTTCATAATGACAATTTAATAATAGCTCTCGCTACAAAAGCATTAGCTAGAAAAATAAAAAAAGACAAATTGTATTTGCAAACAATTTTGTGAAAAGGAAAAAGGTGAGAGTTAGAAACCTCAACTATGCAAGCAGGGAAAGGTGAAGAGGTTAGATTGAAGAACATTTGTGACAAGTAACTCATGCTTGGGGCAAGCAGGTGTATTGAGGATTGGAGATTTGGCAAAGAAATGAGAATAATTAACATATTGTATGTAATCTAGAAGACCCAACTCATAATTGACTTGCATTTAGGGTAAGTAGGTGTATTAAGGCTTGAATAATGTAGTTATATATGTTCATGCTTCCCAGCAACCATATCTTCGAAAAAGTTGTTATCTTGTGTATGTAATTATATAGAGATTCTTCAAACATCTTATGTTTCTATCCTATATTGAAAGAGAAAGCAACCCTTTTGGCATAAGTTATGGTTGGAAACCATTGATGGCTTTGATCTCCATCAAAAAACTTGGTGTCAAATGGTGTATCAAAGATTTGGGGATTGCAGTTAGATTTTAAACATAGACTTCTACTTGGAAGAAGACTAACTGTTAAACTCTTCAGAATACTAGGTGAATAAAAGATGAAATGTTGTAAAGAATTGTTTAGCCTATTTAATCTCAGAAGACTTTCTATTAGAAATTTGGTTTAACAAGGTGTTGTTTTGCTAGAAGTTGTAATGGCTAGCATTTTGGGAAAGTCTTAGTGTAGAAGTGTGAAGTGATTGGATGATGAATATCTTAAAAATCTTAGATGAAGTTCAACCTTTAAGGTGTGTGTTCATGCCATAACCAATGATGGAGAATGCATGTTGTTGGATCCATTGTTCTAGGTTCTTTAAATCTATTACATAAATGATTATCCTTGCTGCCACTATGTTCTATGTGGTAATATAGTGGAATACTATTGCTAATGGCAATGTCATGATCCATATAAGAGTAAATGTTAATGAATGTTATTCATGAGTTAGAGTTAGTGAACAATTAAATTATTTTTTGCTTACTTCCCTTATAGGGTTATAAACCATATATTGAAAATGATGGTTAGTCTACTGTGTTTATTTGCCTGATAATTTAGTTGGGCCTAATTAGGATATTGCTAAGAACAGAGAATTATTATTGAGTAAGAGTTGCTTTTATTCAGCTTCATTTCCAATTTGATTCTTCCTTTATAGAAATTTAGGGGGTTTCAATCTAAATTCATGGGAGATTGAATTAAGATATCTAAGGAATTAATATTTGATAAAAAAAAAAAAAAAAAAAGACAAGCTTAGAGTTTATGTGGGGTTTGTTAGTCAAAGTAGAATAGTTCTCCATTTTTTTTAGTAGTGTGCAAATGCCAATGACCATGTCAAATAAAATCTACAATTAACAAAATTTTGAAAATTATGCTGAGTTAGTTGAGAATTAAATTATAATTTTCATTTAATTTAATTTAAAAATTAATAATTTTAAAAAAATAAAATAAATTAATTATATATTTTTTTTAATTTTTAATTAATTGAAAACATTTATAAAAAATTAAAAATATATATATTTTTATACATTTTAATTTTTTTAAAAGTAAATCATATTATTAAATTTTTTTTTTTATTTAATATTATTAAATATTAGTTTTATTCATTTTATTTTATTAAATTAATTAAATTATAAATTTTTAAATTTTTTTAATTTAATAATTAATTTAATTTTTAAATTGTTATTGATTGTCAACATACAACATCAATTAAAATCATTTGGTAAAAACCTTTTGGTCTTATTTTTTGTAATTTTTGTATTATCAAAATTAATTTTAATAATAACAACTTAACAAAAGATTTT
The DNA here is from genome assembly GCA_037832345.1 of Rhizophora mangle. Lineage (NCBI taxonomy): Eukaryota > Viridiplantae > Streptophyta > Magnoliopsida > Malpighiales > Rhizophoraceae > Rhizophora > Rhizophora mangle. The sequence continues at coordinate 645,848 of JBAPLJ010001975.1, read as the reverse complement.
TATTTACATAACACTATATTTTAAGTTAATTTATTTAAATCTTAAAAAAAAAAGGAATGTAATATGAAAAATATAACATATATCAAAGGCATTGTAATTGTGATGCAATGTCTTATTTCACACATACCTTTTAGTTGTCAAGGGGTCTTTCTCATGCTTTCAACTTTTAAATAAGATTCTTTCTACATATGCTCTTGACAATGCATGTGCAAAGGAAGGTATCACAAAAATTAAAGTATTTCCAAAACTTTAATCACATGAGAGAAAAAAACTTAAAGTAGGTTTGGATGAACTTTCTTGAATCCTTATTGTTCGTGTATGTCATTCATATTTTATTTTCTCTCATCTAAAAAAAAAAGAAAGTAAATATATATGTACATCTCTCAAAATAGTTTTATTTCTTTGTATGTGCATCATATAGATATATATGATTGATATTTTATTCTATAATTTTCAACATGAAAATAATCATATATCTTATAATCACATTATTTTTTATTAAAAAAAAAAAGTAATATTGACAAAAATACATTGATTTTTGAAAAAAAATATATATATATTTTTGTATTTTATAAGTCTCAAACATCACCCCCTTTAATTCTTTTATAATAAAAAAATTATTTATACACTAATATTTTTTTGTATAAATATCACTAATTCCAAATCCAAAAAAATAATTTAAATGTGTTTATCATCGTCTCAAATTAACTTGATATAAATAGTAGTATTGGAGAGTATCCTTGAAATCCTCATGAAAATCAACTATTTCTATACTCCTTTTTATACATTTTTTTCTCTTGTTCTTTAGCATTAACTAATATGTTTGAGTTTCCTAACATTAAGTAAATATATTTTTCAATTTTTGTATTTGTGTTTTTAAAAAGGGAATAAATTTTTTTAAAAAAATAATAAAACATGATGAGTCACCAATTAATATTTATAAAATAATATCATTATTTTTATTTTAAAAAATATAAAACATTGTAATCATTATGCAATGTAAAATTACTTAATAATGTCATTCACTACCTTAATAATTATGATACTAATAATATCACAAATTTAAATTTTATATATACAACAAATTATTTTTTTTTTTTTACATCCATGCTATAAAAAAAAAATTTAATTTTAATTAAATTTATAGTAAAATAAATATTTACTATCAAATTTTTATCTTTTATAATATAAATAAATTTTGAAATAATAATAATAATAAAAATAAATATCACATGAATTATATATATATATATTTAAAAAAAATTATTATTTTTTTTTTAAATAAAAAAAAATTTTTTTTTTTTTAAAAAAAAAAAGTTATTCCTAATACTTTACTAATAATATTTTGTAAATTATTATTAATATTATAATTCATTTAAATTATATTTATTTTCTTTTATATATATGATATTAAATTAATTTAATTATTTTAAATAAATTAAATTATAAAATATTATTAATTATTGATAAGTGAACTATTTGATAAATCTAGCAAAAATTTAAAAAAAAAAAAATGGCTATCACTGATTAAATGCTTTGATGGGGCACTCCAAGTTTATGATTTACCTTATTTTTATTATTTTTTGATAAATTATATTAACTAAACATTTTGTTACTCTTGGTTAGGTTGGGGGGGGGGGAGATGGGAGAACCCGACAACCAAGTCAAATAAAGGTGATGGTCGGTTTGGACGGACTTTCGTTGATGATTCCCACTTGCCACCGCCCATGTGTTTTACTTTCACACCTATTTTTTTATATTTTTATTAGATGTCAATTTTATGCAAGTATTCCTTTTTTTTTTTTTTTGTACAGCAAGTATTTCTTATTTGTTAATTGTTCTTCGTAGGGTGGGGGTGGGCCACGTGCATGTTCCTCGAAGCTTCCCATTTGATTAACTTTTCTCCTTTCTCCAACAAGTTGACCAGTCAACATCTCAAATACTATCTATGCAAAATTATGGCCGTGATGGCACATATATACGTATTTATGTGTATATGTATGTAATGTATGCATGTTGGGGTGTTTAGGTGAGTACTTGGATGGTGCTTAGTGGATTTGGATGCGATATTAAATACCGTGCTACGTTTACATACCTTCATCATTGAAACCTAAGCTTCCCTTATCCCAAAAGTTCTCAGTATACATCTTACTGCACCTAAGCCTCTGAGATCGCCTCCTACTGTCACTTCAAACACTTCAAACACACTAAAGCTCCTTGCTTTTCAACTTGCATCCAACAGCGACATGGCAGAAGCATTACTGTTCAGTGTTGCAGAGGGAATTCTTGGAAAATTAGGCTCCTCTGCTATTAAAGAGATTGGACTGTGGTGGGGTGTCAAAGATGAGATTGAATCGCTGCGCCTCACAGTTCTCGGTGTCAAGGGCGTGCTCCTTGATGCAGAAGAACGGCAAGCAGGAGGTGATGAGGCAGTCAAAGTTTGGCTCGGTAAGCTGAAAGAAGTCATGTACGATGCAGAGGACTTGGTGGATGACTTTTCCACAGAAGTTCTAAGGCGACAAGTGACAAATGAGGTACGCCTTTTCTTTTCAAGTTCAAACCGGCTTGCATATGGCCTTAAGATGGGTCACAAAATCAAGGCAATTCGGAAGAGACTAGATGCTGTTATGAGTGTCGGCAAAACTTTTAACTTTCAGCAACGTCATGTTGACTCGTCAACGTCTGTGATGGCTAAGAAAAAAGAGCCAACACACTCCTTTCCCCCTGGTGTCGTTGTTGGCAGAGAAGATGAAAAGAAAGCGATTAAAGAACTTCTTTTGTCAGATAACTACGAGACTAATGTGACTGTGATTTCAATAGTTGGAATTGGAGGACTGGGAAAGACGACGTTGGCTCAGCTCACATACAACGATGATGATGTAAAGTCGTGGTTTGATCTGAAATTGTGGGTCTGTGTTTCTGAAGATTTCAATGTAAAACTGATAATTGAAAAAATTTTACGAAAGGAGTTGGAAAAAAGGGAGAGGGATCCGAAGAAGTTTGAAATAAGGGAGATGGATCCGAAGAAGTTTGAAATAAGGGAGATGGATCCGAAGAAGTTTGAAATAAGCGAGATGGACATGGATTCGATGAAAGAATCTCTTCACGAAAGAATTAAAGGAAAAAAATATTTACTTGTATTAGATGATATTTGGAATGAAGATTTTCAAGAGTGGCGCTCCTTAAGAGATTTGTTAATGGGTGGTTCAAAAGGAAGCCGAATATTAATAACCACGCGATCTAAGAAGGTTGCAGAGATTGCAAGCCCTCTGCCAGAAGCACGATATGAAGTAAAGGGCTTATGTGATGAAAAACCTTGGTCTTTGTTTGCTCAAATGGCCTTCAAAGAAGTCACAAAGTACACGCCACCAACAGAAAGGCACGAAACAATTGGGAAGGAACTTGTTGCAAAGTGTAAGGGAGTTCCCCTTGCAATAATAGCAATTGGGCGTGTCATGTATTTCAAAGAAACTATTGTTGAATGGGAAGCCTTCAGAAATAAGGAACTGGTGACGATAGATCAAGGAGGAGAAACCGGTATCATGGCAGCCCTTAAGTTGAGCTATGATGTTCTTTCTTCCCATTTGAAACCCTGTTTTGCTTATTGTAGATTGTTTCCTAAAGATCATGTCATTCATGTTGACAAATTGATAGATTTTTGGATCGCGCAAGGGTTTATTAAGTCATCGGATCCAACTCAGTGCCTCGAAGATAGTGGTTGGGAGTGTTTCAAGGATCTCCTGTGGGGTAATTTCTTCCAAAATGTGTCTGAAGATGAGTTTGGGAACATAAGTTGCAAAATGCATGACCTAATGCACGATCTTGCTTCCTCAGTAGCTGGAGCGGGGAGTGTCTGTATGTCAATCTCAAACTTGAGAGAAGTTAGTAAGAAAACTCAACATCTCTGTGTTGACTGTTCCATAAGTGAAGGTGGTGACAATTGGCAAGTTCCAGTATCTGTGTTTGAAGCCAAACGTCTGCGGACATTTCTCGCACCAAAGCCAATGTATTTTGGAGTTGGAGATTGCCTTAAAATAAGCGAAGGGCAATGCCATGAAATGTTTTGTAATTTGCGGAGTTTACGGCAGTTGGATCTACAATATTCGGATAACAAGGCAGTGCCCAATTCCATTAGTAAATTGAAGCAGTTAAGGTATCTTGATTTGTCTCGTAATAGAAAGATCAACATGCTGCCACGTTCAATTACCAGATTGCAGAACCTGCAAGTTCTCAATCTAGAAGGATGTCTCGAGCTCACACAATTGCCTAAGGATATCAAAAAGCTGGTCAGTCTCAAGAAGCTTGACATCAGAGGTTGTTATAATTTGACTCATATGCCACGTGGGATTGGACGGTTGACTTCGCTGGAGAGATTAAGGAGATTCGTTCTGCCTACAAGTGAAAACTCGAATCGGAAGAGTGGAGGACTGGGTGAATTATATGACTTGAACATGTTGGGAAGAGATCTATCGATTGAGAATTTGCCGCATCGTTGGAATGGAAAAGGCAAGCAGAAGGGTACTACTACTCCCACTGGTGTAGCTGAAACTTGTGCAGCCGCCAATTTGAGTGAGAAGCCACGTCTCCAAGTGTTGAAATTCAAATGGGCGCCATTGCATGGTGACGGTGATACTGATTTTAATGAAGATGAGGGGTCATTGGAAGCTCTGCGGCCACACCCAAATTTGAAATCATTAACAGTGAGCAATTACGGAGGGATAAATTTTGCCACCTGGCTTTCTTCCCTCAGGAATCTGGTCTACCTTGAGTTGTTTGACTGCCCGAAATGCCGAAGTCTTCCGGCATTGGATCAACTCCCTTTGCTAAAAGAAATAGAAATTAGGAGATTAACTGATCTGGAATACATAGATATAAGTATATATTCTGTGCTTGGAGGAGGAGGAGGAGGAACCGATATCTGTAGCAGCAGCAGTAATAACAATAGCATGACCTCCTTCTTCCCTTCCCTTGAGTCCCTGAAGCTCTGGAACTGTCCGAATCTGAAGGGATGGCGGCCATCATCACCGTCATCTCTGCTTCCCCAATTTCAGCTTCTTTCTCAGCTGGATATTGACTCGTGCCCATACTTGACTTCAATGCCATCGTTCTCACCATCCTTGAAAAGGCTGGAAATATCCTCAGTCAGCTTCAAGTCATTGGAGCAAATGCTCAAGGAGACGATTTCTCCAGCACATGAACCGTCGTCTTCTTCTCTTTCATCTAATCTCTCTTCGTCTCTGAAACACCTGAAGATTGATGATATTGAGCATCTGCCAGAAGATTTTCTGCCGGTGGAGTTGCTGCAAACCCTCACTTCTCTGGAGGAGTTAAGGATTTTGAGTTGCCCGACATTAACTTGTCTACCTCATTCGAAAATGCTACTTCTCACTTCCCTCAAGAGTCTCGACGTTCGGCATTGCCAAAATATATTAGATCTGTCCAATTATGATGATTGGCTGTTTTTGCATTAATTGCTACTTCATCAATCTTATTGATTAGTGTACCCGTTGGTTTTTTTCTCCTGATGGTTGGTCCCGGGCAAGGCCTTGGAAGCCTCACCTCTCTCTATATTCGAAATATTCCAAAGTTGGTGCATCTCCCAAGGAGGCTTCTTCTGCATTCAATTGCCCTGCAGAGCCCAGGGTGGATGCCCAACCTAACCTCATTACAAAATTTACGGATTGAAGGCTGTTTCCAACTGTCAGAGAGATGCAAAAACAACATGGGCGAGGATTGGCCCAAGATTGCCCACATCCCTAACATTAGAGTCGATTGGGAATACATCCAGAGGGATGGCTGCTATAAACCTTGATTTGTTCAGAAAAATCCGTCCACCCTTCCATTCCAGTTTCAGCAGGTTCACCCTCCTGCTCTCTTCTTTTTCTCTTCATCGCCATCCATTTTGTTTCTATTAAAAAGATAGCTTGTGGTGCTGTTTTTCTCCTACAAATATCACATTCTGCTTGCACAGAATGTGATATTACCTGTTCTTGTTTCTTACATTTGGTTATTATGCTGAACACCTTTACTCAATCATGACTACGTGCAGAAACTTGTTGATGGTTTCCTTCCCTACTTCAAGTGCAAGGAGCAAGGGCCTTGGAGGAAGAAAACTGGGTTTCTGTAAATATTTGATAACAGAAATTGAGAAAGATCAAGGTCTTCAAGGAGGGGCTTCAGAGGATATTTCATGTGAATATTGTTTTTTATCTTACTGGTGAAGCAAAGAGGGAACAAAAGGATGCAGACAAAGGTAACTTCCCTAAGAAGTCCACAGAAGCTGGTCTTGTAGCCTTTAGCGATGATTGTTGTGGAGCTAAACAACATCCTCCAATACTTAATTGAGTGAGATAAATTAATACCCGTCTATGATCCCTTTCTTGTATCACATTTCTTGCTTGCATTTCCTTTTTTGCCTTTTTTGTTTTTTTTCAATAGTATTTATTTTGAAACTGTTAAAGTAGTGGTAAGGACATTATGTTTAAAGGGGTCAACATTTACTGCCAGGGGATGTTCATTTGTTGCGCTGAAAGGACTTCATTGACTCGTGTATTACTTATAAACCTTGAAAAGTTTTAAAGCTGATATTATGTGGAATAGGCAGATCTGCAAAATGGATATTTAATGTGCATTTTATTAAGTATACCTTACATTTGTAAAGTGGTTCATATTTTGCTTTACCCATTTTTTCAGGGATATACAGAAAGCTACCCAAAATTTTACGACTATCTTGGGACACGATTCATTTGGTCCCATATACAAAGCTGCGATGTCTAATGGAGAAGTGCTAACAATGAATGTTCTTTCTTCAAATTTAAGACGGGGAGAAAAGGAGTTCCAAACAGAGCTAAGAACTAGATTAACAACATTGACCAATGAAGTGAGTTTTCTGATCCCTTGAATGGAGAAACACCCGTGTGGCATGTTTTATACAGGCTTTTTATTTCATGCTGGCAAATTTGGGCCTACTAATGTGCTTCCATATCAATGACTCAAAGCTTAGCACCCAAAACATAAAATGCTAACAACACATAGACTATTCGTCATGATGGCATTATTGCTGTTTCTAGGTGTAGAACATCCTTCTGTTCATCGTAAAGCCTGCTGAATTTATAATGTTCAAAGACTAATTTTGTAACTTTAAGAAGCAATTATTCTCTATAAAAATCAATGCAAATGCAAATTTGTGGAAAAAAAAAAGGGGAAGCACATATGTAAATAGCCCATAACAAAGCCAACAGTTAGTTTTACAGACACTAATGCTCCTGGTCTTGCCATTTTTGGGTCTTTTAGCAGGTATCTCTGCCACAAAGGCTGCATCACAGGAATCCAGTTAATTTATTAGGATATTGTACAGATAGAGGACGATGCATATTGATCTATGAGTTCACGTGAAATGGAAGCTTGGCAGGCCTTCTATATGGTTAGTTAAGAAGCCCCATTGATTTGAATTGTTATTCCCGGCGAGATTTCCCATGTTTTTATTATTTTCCCTGTTTCTTAATTCAAAGAAACATTCCTTGATGAAACTTGCCTTAAACATTGCAATCACATTGTTCTCCCACTTTTTAAGTGAATTCACTTTAACCATCAATCTGACTATTGTTTTTATTATTTTCCCTGTTTCTTTTCTCGACAATGAGGGGCCTGCTTAATCATTGTGACTGAACAAAGCAGCACTGAAATATATATATCACTCATCATGCACAGTTTAACATCCTGATTTTCAGTTGGATGCCAAATTGATTACTTAGATAGGAAAACCATTAATTAGTTGTCATTTTATTACCTTTTCTGAATGTAATGCGTGTTTAGAAACTTATGACTAGCTTTCATGAGCAGTGAATCTTCCTCTAATTTAAATTGGAAACAATTTCTTTAACACGAGCACCCTGCTGTACATGCAACAGAACAAATAGAACCCACTTGGAATTGGGAAAGGCTCTGCATTGCTCTTGATTGTTCACTTGGGATTGAATATCTTTCTAAAGGAGTAAGTTTAATTAAATGTATTGTTTGTCCAGGTCCGAACACCATTTTGTTACATGTGCATCCAATTAAAATGACATCTTTTGCTCTTGGAACAGGCTGTTCAAATGGTCATATATCATGATTTGAGGTCTGCCAATGTATTACTGGATCGTTCAATGAGAGCTAAGGTAAGCTAAGCTGCTGCATCTGATATAAAAGTTATAACTCGTTAAAAATTAGCCTGAACACCTCAAAGTTAATCACCATACCCCATTTGACCATTTCAACTATCCAAATGAAACTTGGTGTGCAAAAAGGATAGGTTTAGGGGAGTTTATTTTCTTATCTTTTAAATTGATCTTTAGTGCAATCATTACATTTTTTAAGGTTGTTGATTTTGGACTTTTAAAGGAAGAGGCCTTTGATGACCACAACCCTGGCCTAAAGGGCACTTACAGCTACATAGACCCAGTGTACATTTCCACAAACCAGTTCACCACAAAGAGTGACATCTATAGTTTTGGTGTTATCATCTTTGAACTCATTACAGCTATTCACATGCATCAAAACCTGATAGACTTTGTTAATCTTGTAAGTCTTTATTCCCCCTTTGATAGGGTTTTTTTTTTTTTTAACTATTCTGCTTTCTTGACTACTTTTCTGTTTTTTTTCTTTGTTAAAAAAAAAGAAAGAGAGAGAGAAACTTCTCTAATCAACAAATGGCTGCTATGAGTCAGGATGGTGTAGATGAAAAATACTCGTGTTTTGTCGCAATCCATTTGTTTGTATATCTGATAGTGACAGGCAGTGCAGTCACCATGACGATATATGTTGGGTTTGTGAGATTCATATTTCAGTTTTTCGTGTTCTCTCTGTACAGCACAAATCCTTTTTGGTGCAAATCAATGACAAAGTATTATTGTTTATCCTCTTGTGTAGTGAAAAGATATTGCTTCCAAAATTGTATCCTCTGGTTTCCAGCAGAAGGCAGCAAGGAATAACTGATGTTTGAGGATTGACCCAAGATTGCTCACTTCCCTGATATCTTGGGGAATCATGATTTCAGTTTCGTGGTATCTACCATGTTTATAGCGGCCAAGTTGCACTTTGCGGAGGTCTGTACTTTTCTCTATGTTAGGACATCTGTGCAATTCAGGAACTATTGTTGTTTAATTTTTGAAGTTTTACTTGCTGCTTCACTCAGTTCTTTTCAAGGAATATGAGAAGGATCATCAATGATGTATTCAAGTTCAATTCTACTTCCAAATTTAATTCGTTTGAATGTTTTCTCTGTCTCTTAGTTCAGATTCAATAATTTTCCAAGATAAAGTGCTTACAAGACAAATAGATTGTGAAAGTGAAGATTTTCTGAAATTGAGCATCTGCCAGAAGGTTTTCTGCTGGTGGATTTGCTGCAAATCTTCACTTCTCTGGAGGATTTATGGACTAGGAGTTGCCCGACATTATCTTGTCTATCTCATGCAAAAATGCTACTTCTCTCTTCCCTCAAGCATCTCTACATTGAAAGTTGCTAAGATCTAAACCTGTCCAATTATGATGATGACAACAACAGCAACAACAACAATGCTATTCTATGGCAAAGGCAAGGCCTTGGAATCCTCACCTCTACATATTTACAATTTTCCAAAGTTGATGCATCTGCCAAGGAGGCTTCTTCTGCATTCAATTGTCCTGCAGAGGCTCAAAATATTGGATTGCCCTAATTTGGCGTTGTTGCCAGAGTGGATGTTCACATGGGCAGGGATTGGCCCAATATACATCCAGCGGGATGACTGCTATAAACTTTGATTTGATCAGAACAATCAATCCACCTTTCCTTTTCAATTTCTGCAGGTTCCTCCTCCTACTGCTCTCTTCTTTTTATCTCTATCTCCATCCATTTTGTTTCTATTAAAAAAACAGCCTGTAGTGTTGTTTCTCCTACAAATGAATAGATTTCTTCTTCTTCTTCTTCTTATTTTCAAAAAAAAAAGAAAAGAGAATTTGTCGGCGTTTTCAATTGTGATTGCTTCTTTTCTTACCAAATTGTATAATCAAAACTAGCATCATCATCTTGCAAAACACTCATATGTTTTTCGTCCCACTGAAGTTTCTCGTATATCTAAGTGTGTGTTGGGTTTGTGAGATTCAATGCTTGGGATATTTTGATTTTTTGTTTCCTTAGTATGGCACAAATCATTTTATGTGTAAATCAATGCTGAGGTATATTTGATCTTTCATGTAGTGAAAAGAAATTGCTTCCAAAATGATGAGTCCTCTGGTTTCCAAAAGCAGCCAGAAAAAAGTAACTGATGCCTAAGGACTGGCCTAAGATTGCTCACATCCCTAATATCCAAATCGGAGAGCCATAATTTCAAATTTGTGGGATTTACCATATATACAGCAACTCTTTGCACTTTGAGTAGGTTTGTGGTTGTCTTTTTCAATCTACAATATTTTTTAGTAGCGAAGCCTATGCTCACTCTTTGGTGAATATTCATGAACCTTTAATTTCAGTTTTCATGAATATTTAGCTAGTCTTTTGGCAAATTTGGTTATCACATTACTGCAGGCACTTTTTATACTCTAACGGATTTGTTGCATGCATAGGGGTTAAAGGCTTGAATGTTGTTGCTGTCTTATTGTGAAAAGTAGTGAAAATGGAATAATAACTGTAGCCATTATCAGTTGGGGGTTTCTGAGCAAGGGTGGAGGTAGGGTCCTTGGATTCCTGAAGAGGATAAGTTGCTTAGTGAATATGTGAAGTTGAATTGAGAAGGAAGGCAGAGTTCCATGGCCAAGTGCACTGGTGAGGCATTTATTATCAGCATATACCATCTAAAAAGAATCATTTTGCAATTTTTTTCGTCTCTGATTTTGAATTAAGAACTTGTGTTACTGCTGTGTTGTTGCCAGGCTTAAACAGAAGTGGCAAGAGCTACAGGCTGAGCTGGGTAAATTACCTAAAGCTTGTGCTGCTTGGCATTAAAAAGAGGTCTAATTACACCTTACTGAGCTGCATGCTTTCTGGGGTTAACAAGTAATGCATCTCTCTCAAATTGCATCTATAAGTTCTAGTTGTAGGTAGTTAATGTATTGTTATAGTTACCATTCATAATTCCCCCAAAGTGCTGGTGAAGAGACACTTTTTGGTTAGAGAGACTAGCTGCTGTGGCAAAACTGTAGTTATTTTTTTTTTTTGATTTTTATGCAGATAGACAACTGTTGCCAGATACTTGCCTGGCAGGACAGACAATGAGATAAAGAACTACTAGAGACCCCACTTCAAGAACAAAGAGAGATACTTTTAAATAGGAGAGAAACTAAAAGCTCGAGTTTTAAATCAAAAACAAAAAAATCAGGATCAGGATCAACAACAGCAAGAGCAACAAAAAACAGAAGATGACCTGAAAAGTTTCAATAGTGCATGTGATGTATCAGGACAGGAAGAAAAGCTTTGTATGTATCCCACCTTGGAGTATGAATGCTTGGCCGTGATGTATCCAGAGGTTGTACCTTGGGCAGATTCTGTAACTGAGGATGGGCTATGGGGTGGTCTGTGGAATCTAGATGAACCATTCACAAGTAATTACCACAGCAAGAAGGCCATCTTTGCTTTGGAGGGATCCAAAATATGGATACAATGGAGCGTACAAGTGCCACAATTTTGGTTGTATCAGCTACTTGTAAATAACCAAAATTTTCTGCAAAATTTTCACTTTGTTCTATTTCGTTAACCTGATTTTATAGTTGAAATTTCCTATAGACCATTTACTCTACTAGTCTTTCTTGTCTTCTATCAAACAAATTGTGTTTAAGGATGAGAATATATTTTTTTTTGTTTTATTATAGTTAATTTATTATTTCAAATGAAAATATAAAAAATTTTTAAAAATAAAAGATAATTTATATTAATTTAAAAAATTAATGACGATCTTAAGCACAAACCTGCAGGCCAGACTTCACTTTTGTTCACTGTACAGGCTAAGCACAAACCCCCAACAAGAAGTGTACGGGCTGAGCACAAATGCTGAGCAAGAAGAAGTGGCAGTAATTCAACCCAAATGCTGAGCAAGAATGCCACTGTACAGGCTTCAGCTCCGTGCACTTTTGTTCATTGTTGATTCACTTGTCATGCTATGAAATTAGTCTATTTGGCAAAGGACGACATGGATTCCGTTGGCATCGGACTGCCGAGGTTCTTACATGACTGCAAAAATGAATGCGGATACATCTTTTAAAACTTTAACCAATGACAAAACTGGATCACTTACAATAACAAGAATTCATTTCCTTCTCTTCAAATATAGGAGCAGGCCCCTGATTCGGGCATGAATCAACAATAGCTTTGACTCCCAAAAGAGGTGGCCATTTTCCTGGCAATCCCACTTACCTTGTCTTGTCTATTGCAACTGCTGAAGCTCTGTCATTCTTCACTGTGCTTTTATCAGCCTGAAAGCGTTGATAAGGAGGCGGTGAGTATTGGACCCTCAGAAGCACCCAAATAGCCAGGTTTTTTGAACTGCACCAACACCATGGCCATGTTGTCACATCCTTCGCCACCAGCGGTTGGTGCCAAACACCGATCGAATACTCTCTCACAGATTGCAGAAAGCTTACTTTCCTGTATATATAAAAATACAAAACTGTGACCCTCACATTGACATGCATATAGCTTCCACAAGTGGTACTGGAACTTACAGCATTCAACTGTTCACTCACGTAGTCCACCAGTTGTTGGCTTGACATGCAATCCCTATAGCTCAAAAGACAGTCAAATGTCACGAATCTTAAAGCTTTTATACAACAAGACAGAAGCAAAAGAAAAATGGCCAAAATGAGTGGTGAAGATGGGGAAAGAGGTAACATAATGGATTCCATAGTCTACAATTGGAAAGATGAGACATGAAAACAGTGCATGCCACTTTAAACATTAAGAATCCAGTGTAAATTTCGAATATGATCAACAATTAATGCCAAATGAAAACCCAAAGGTTCATTGGAATCACACAATTGGCAGTCTTTAGCATATTATTTGGCTGCAGTCACATTTCAGTTCCATCTAGAGTAGGTGGTGTGTTGCTACTGAAGGCTTTATTACTAATTTGAAATCACAGGACCTGAGATCTCACTTTCACAAAAACTGGTTGTCCAATTCCCAACCAGGTGAAAAGAAAAATAAAAAAAAAAAGATAGAACTGACTAACATGTTATTTGTTAGAGATTAAGTCATTGGAGGTGTTCAGAATACAAAAGACAGAATGACAAATGAATCTATCCTTGTAGGAATGCCAGCTATATTCTCAGCTCCTCTGCCTTTTCTTAGTCTTCTTGACAACAATGGCTTATCCATACCTAAGATATAATTCTAGATTCATTAACTTGCACATGCACACAACCTTCCTTGTGATCTTTGAACTCATCAATGCCACATGAACTTCAATATGAATTATTGCATTAATATAGAAATTCAAAGTGCTTTTTGGAGGGACTTTCTATGATCATTCACATGGAGAATCCCACCAAAATGAGATAGCATTGTGCCACAACAAGATATGCCACCTTATTCACTTTTACAATATTACCATTCCAATTGGATTGAAGAAATCTCAACCTCATATGCAAAGCAGCTTAGTTATCTCAGAAAGCAAGAATGATTATCATTGGCTGTAAAATGTTGCAAATTTTACCCATAGCCATCCACTAATCCAGATTCACCAGCAATAAGTGGGAATAGCTAAATGTGTAACAACATAATGTTAAACTATATGACTATAAAAAGGTCATACAATTAATCAAACCGGACTTCAGACAGGTCATAATTACCCAATCAAGCAAAGTATCTTTTAACAAGTGCCTGTCAGATCTCATAACAATCACATCCACCCCACAATAGTCACACCTCATCTCCCTTGGCTACCAAGTGATATATGTACTGCAACAGCCAGTGGATTACATAATGTATTGCAACATTATGTGTGTCTCATTTCTCATCATCGTAGATTTTGAGGTGAAATTTTCAGTCAACCTTCTCAATCTTGGTTTCTTTGTTCTTTTTTCAGCTAGAAAGGCTATCTGCTGTTGTGCTTCTAGTGTGTGTGCGATATGCAGAGAGAGAAAGAAACTGCTATCACAATAGGATGCTATGTCCTCCTAAAAATGTATGTTTTCATTAAAGATATTGGTAGGCATTTGTATGCACATGTACACAAGGTTGAATATGCTATCGATTACTTGAATTATATCTTACAATAAGATTATATTGGTCAACTATGGGCATTCCACTGAGGCTTCCACATAATGGTGTCTAAGAAGTGTCAGATGTACCAACCCTTACGACTATTTTTACAAAGAGCTTGTTTCTGCAATTTGATCCTGGACCCAGAATTATTTGGCTGGCTTATAGGACAATAAATATGGTAAAATTACTCAATTTAGTGCCTATGTGAAATAGTCACCCATTTACTTGGATAAGCAGATCATAATCAATAAACACCTAGCGAGCATATGCAACTGTTGCCTTATTGATGAATGAGAGAGAAATAGAGAAAATAAGAGTAAAGAGAAGGGAAGGAAGGGAAAAGAAAGGTAAGAAAGAAGCAGAAAAGGAAGAGGCATCAAGAGACAAGTTATAGTTACTAAAAAGATTGCATTCATCCCCAAGGGATTTTCCAAATGATTAAGTTATAATTTTCAAGTTCACACATATGGAAGGGACATGTGATTTATGGAAAAGAGGAGAGCTATCCTTATGGGCCTACTAAGTACCCCACCCTCCATCCTTTAAAAAAAAAAGATTGGTTCTTTATGCTTCTTCACTTTTATTCACAAATTTGCATGGAACAAAATGCAGTCTACTTGATTAATTGCATTAGAATAAGAACCCTACACAGGTGATGCAGAAATGTCCAAGAAAAAGTCCCAGACCAAGAAGGCAGGGTCTACTGGGTTTGGTCAGTGAACTTAATAACTGGTAGGTCTAACAAGGGTCAAGTGAGTAGCACATGAATATGTTGACGTTGAAGAGGGCCTGATTAAGTACAATTGTGGCCATAGCTTAATGTTTTCTAGCAGTAGACTGAAGCCATTTTCAGAATTACAACAGTCAGGATTCTCAACCTTGCATAAGCCTCTAGACTACATTTTAAAAAACAAACGCATGAAGCATTTTCTTTACAGTAACACACAACAACTGTGCTTTAAAAAGGCGGCACTAACCAAATCCCATCACAAGCAAGAACGAGAAATTCATCATCATTGCAGAGCTCAATCTGTTCAATCAATACAAAACTCAAATTAGAATGACTATAAAAATAGAGTTTCACTCTTCACAATCACACACACAAGCCCATTAAGGAGACATTTGATAGTCAAAGGAAGAGTCTCATGTATCTCCATTCAAAATTTTCTCAGGTCTCAGCCTGCACAATATTCCAAGGAAGAATGATCATGAACAAAAGATATGAAAGTAGCAATGCTACATACAGTAGTTACATCTGGAAGAGCAGTAATAATTTGCTTTTCAGGAGGCAGTAACTTGTTTTGCTTTAACTCCATGTCCCCTTCAATGAATAGATTTTATGCTGTCAAAAAACTTTCCTTGAAATGCAATGAAAAGTTTCCTTGAAAAAACAAAATTGGAACATTTTTGGTACCAATTGCCCTTGACAAGTTTAAGGTCCCATTCACACGCCCTACTTGGATATAACCACCAGCTTTAAGAATCCTGTCTCTCTCAATCTCAAGGTCAGGCTTATGATCTTTACATAAATTATATGCCTGCACAGAAGAAATTTTCAAAAGATACTGCAAATCACAATCCTTGTAAAGGATAATGTGTCTGCACAACACAGATATGGATACTGCACAAAAGACAAACTCTTGCACCTTTTATTATATAGGAGAAGGAAACGGATAAGGGATCTATGGCTCAAAACCTTGAAAAGAAAATCATTTGGGATCTGATTCTTCAATTAAAGGGATCACTTTAGCAAGCATCCCATCCTTTTCTAGGCAATGAAGCCTTTTATCATTCATCTAGCAGTGCATAGGTTATATTCACATTCAAGTTTGAGATGCCTACCTAAATCAGCTTGGGTAATCTAATTTTATGCTATAAAGCAGCACATTGCAATTTTTACAGCACATTTGTCACATGAAGGAGATATTGCTTGTAAATGCAATTACAATAATCATGATTGGTCAAACTGAATAATATGCATCAATGGACTGTGACAAGATCTTTCACACAAATAAGCGAAAAGGTGTGAAAATCTTCTGTGGTTATTTGCAATGGGAAAGGAGGACAAAGTGAGATGGAGAGAAAATGAGAGAGAAAAGATTCGAACAATTCACTTGCCATACATTTATTTCACCAATTAATAGTAGTTTCATTCAAGAAATGCATAATAAAAATAGCACTATGAATTGACTAACAATAATAAAATTTTCTATTAATGGTGGATTTGATAAACCCATACAAGCAGGTGCACACAACGTGCATCAACTGAACTGCTCAGGTTGTTTCATTTCATGAAATAGGGATTACAAATCATCCTACCAATAGGAAGTTTCGAAGCGTATAGAACTGGAAAATTATGACAAACTGAGACAGAATGGCACTACCTGACCCTTCCTGGATATAACACAACAGGAATCACCAGCATTTGCAACAAGAAGTTGCTTGCCATGAATAACTGCAACACATGCTGTGCTTCCCGAATTTGGTCCATCAAAGTCAGAATGAGGTCCCTGTTTTTTGCAAGAGAATTTCCTTTGAGCAGTTAGTACTCAAAGCATTGACCAGCTGATACTTGAGACAGTAAAGATTGGCCAACGTCGGCTGAATGTGGATTCAGACAATCAAAATCAGTGAAAACATTTCCAACCTATATCTGTTAAGATGTAATTAATAATATGGTTCATGTCGACAATAGAAGTCACAGAATTATTGTTTGTCATAAATCCCAAGTTTCATCCTCCATTTAAAATGTTCTTCCAACAAATACTATCCTTTATCCTCAATTAAGCAAACTGTTAATAGAAGTGAGTAACTAAAGGTATATAGGTGATACAAACACCATCAACGTTTAAAATCCAAACATGGACACACAGTCTGGCTCTTTCTTTTTAAGCTCATAGTTTTCACCTTTTAAGGCAGGGCATGAGCATCAAAACTAGCCATTTCTGACGGCCATAAGCTCCCAAAAGATTCTATTCAAGTGTAAACCCCACTTAAGATATTGGTTATAGATGCTTCTTTAACCTTTCCTTTTGGGTTTAGAAAGAAGGACACAAATTTGCATATCCTCGCATAGAAAATCATGTCTTTCACATATTTTTGTTGTTGGTCCTCTATATGTTCTCCCAATCAAAGCAAATATTAAACCTTTAGAGACCTTAAACCTTAAGCTATGAAGCTGACATCAAAAGATTACATTATAATCATATTAAGTATATATTGTGTACACTTATGTGTATTCATCATTCAACTGATGATAGTAAATTTAGATTAAAATTCAACATGAAAATGAGAAGTGAACCAGATGATGAAGAATAAAAGAGAATTTCTTTTAGTTAAAAATTTATTATTATCTTACATTTATAATGACATTTTAAATTTTATTAGGTTAAATATTCTACTATATAGAAATATTACATTCTACTATTTAAAAATATTATACTATTTAACATTGATATTACCTTATTTTATAATTAATTTTATTATTTTTTATTTTAAACAAAAAGAAACTATTTATGACAATTTATATCATATTATGTTTTTAACGAGTGTGATTCTCAAAAAATTCAATTTTTTTTAATTGTTCATATATATATATATATATATATATATATTTATAATTATTCATATATTTAGTATATATAATACATTTTCTTTGATTGATTAATATTGTAAAAAATTTCAATTAGGTTGTACTATCAAACAAGAGAGGACTCTAGGATTCTTGTGTTGTTCCTTTATTCTAACACTTGGTTTGTTTATGTCCTACATTAGTTTGGTATCAAAGCTTAAAAGTTTAAATCTCCATCTGAAAATGCCACACCAAAAGCATCCAAATCCTGTTCCCACCCCACCAACTTCAAAACTAAATCATGTTCCAAAAACATCACAAAAACCTCCAAAATCACACAAAAATAAAACCTCAAATATGTAATGGCGTGGTCTGAACTGGAGGGGACCTATTGTTGCTGTCACAATTGCTTATCGTCCTCTTTGTCCACATTTGAAGGGGTGAAGGCCCCATCCCACTTGCACTTTTAATTGTTCCTAATTGGATCACCATAAAGGAGAGCCACAATGTTCAACAAAAGCAAAAAGGAAGGTGACAATAAAAAAAAAAATGATGTTGAAAGGCAATAATTACCAGAATCAAAGATGGTCCCTCCGCCAGTTGTGGAATTGAAAGCCAGGGCACATAGAAGAGATGTTCTCCCGGGGCTCTTGAGTAATGGCGTGGTCTCGATCCTGATGAGCTGCCCCGTGGGCCCCAGCCTTAATGACCCAGAAAACTTGACAGACCTGAAGCTAGGTAAGCAATATGAGAATGTGGATTGGTATAGATTATGGGTTTGGGATAAAAGAGATAATGGGCTCCTTCCAAGGCCTAATAGGCCCTGTGGAGGCACCGATCTGCCTGTGGTCTTATGGATGCAACCGAAGGTGTATATGATACAGAGATCTCTTTCACAACAAGCAAGCAATAGAAAAATTATAAGATTCATTCGCATAATAAGAGTCTACCGAGAATTAATCCTACTTCAAAATTTTCCCTCTTGTGTTTACCGAATTATGTATAATAAAAAGGCAAACAACTTAGTTTTATGAGATGTGAGTCATACCTGGTTGCATTGAGGAGCTCCACAGCCAAGGTTTTTGAAGGTGGTAGACGTAGCAGGGGCAAAAAGGGTACTGGTGGAAGGACGGCCAACACAGCCACTGCAAGGCACCCAAGCAACGTCATGGCCAGTGTCCATGGCCATGAGCAAGGCCTGTGGAGGGGTCCCAATCTTGGCCCTGACGATATAAGTTGGGCTTTGAATAATCTGCCTGGGCAATTTACAATTAACAAATAAATGCAAAAACCAAGCAAAGTATTGAATTTAAAATCAAAATGAAAGTGAATTAAAAATAATTAAGGGTCATTGATTAAATTAAAAATTAAAGTAAATTTATGACAAAATTATGATTTTGGTCAATCAAAAAAGTATATAACTTTAATTTGAAATTTTATGATAAATTCAAGATTTTGAAACCTTTTTTTCTTTGGTTGCAAGCTCAAATTTTTCCTTCTAATCAATATTAAGCATAATACAACCAAAGGTAGTTATTAGAAGAATAATTGATCCTAACTTTATTTTAACACACAAAAGACTTCATCAAAATGAGTTGTAATCATAAGCGTACATTAATAGTTCATATGATTTCCTTTTATAGGTTAGGTTATTAACTATTGATTTTCATCTAACTTCATCCCTTTTTAAGTATAATTAGTTTGAATTTAAATTATAAGTGATATAAATAAGTATATAGTTATTTCTTTATTTATTATTTTAATAAATTAAATTAAAGATAATTTTAATAGTAAATTCATAATATTCAACATGTAAAAATTAAATAATTTATAAAAAATCATTTTAAATTATCATAATTTTATTTAATAAAAAATGTAGGAATTGTTTAATATATAATTTAATTATAATACTTTCTATTTAATTTTAAATACGAAAGACATAGAAGTAAAGAGAGAGAAAGAAAAGGAAAGGGATAAAAAGTAGGTATAGTTTATAGGCTATTTTTGTTATAAATAAGAGGATTTTGTTTCTTTCTTCCATTCATAATAGAACTCTTGCTTTTGTTGGTTTGCTAAATATATGATGCAAGATGAAAGTGTGAAAAAATAGATAATAAAAGAATAATACTTAATTGAAATTTTAAATAAAAAAATTAAAATTTACCATAAAATATAACAATTCTAAATAATGTATTTTTATTAATAATTTACTAAATATTGAGATATTGAAAAATTAAAAATTTTAGGATGATTCAGTTTTTTGAAATATACATGTATTTATAACTAAAACCATTTAATTAGTTAAAAAATATTTTTTAAACTTAAATTAGAAAATATTTAATAATTAATTAAAAAAAAAAATATTTTAAGACACTTAATGACTAATGAAAATAAAAAAAATTCTCAAATAGTTTATATAAATTTCTTAAATAATTTAATTAGAATTCCTAATTAGATTAAAATAAGTAAATAAATTATAAAATAAGATTTATAACATAATTTATAAAAAAAAATAAAGAATAGTCTTCATGAAGTATTCTATGTCAAACTCATCCACTTAAAAGAAACTTGTCCTTAATTTGATAAAAAAAAAAAATTGACATCTTTCACGTTATAGGAACAAATACTTGGAATAAATTAGTTTTTTTCAATAAAAACCAATAGCTTCTTCTGTGAATCATCATATGAGCAATGATGTTAAATAATAATGATGTCAAATCATCTTTTGATTGATTGTCCATTTTAGGAAAATCGACAAATTCTGTAAGTAAAGGATTAACAATATCGTACGACTTGTGGATTATAAAATAATTCTCTAACTTGGTAGAATCTATTATTGATATTATAATTGTCTATTACTCATTAAAATTTCTAGTAACACAAAAGGGATTGACTAACTCAACTAATTAGTGATTATCAATCAATATTTCCTCTTCCATTTGAGACATAACCTTAATTGCTACTTTACAAAAAATTTCAGTGCAGGGATAAGATAACACATATTCAAATTTTAAACTTATTTCCACAATTTCAATGGATTAAAAATAAGAATTAAATTATTTTTTATCCCTTTTTAAAATCTCATCAAACATATCAGTATCATATAATTTAAACATTAATACATTTTTTATATTTATTTGTAATATTTTGGGTTTACTAAATCTAAATTAGTAGTAATGAATTTCATTCTACTAATCAGCTACACCATCTTAGAGATTAGAATATATGAGAGTCATTTTTTCCTTCTTACAAATATTATTGTTTTCAAAATAAGTATTAATGTTTGCTAATTGTCTCATAAATTTTTTAACAAATAATTTTCATCAAACAAAGAAATATCTTTGAAATTAAAAAAATATCTACAAATAGACTAATTACAAGTACAGAATTATGATCCTTTAAAATTACTTTCAATATAATCTTTCCTTTACCATCTTCGTCTATACAGAGGTTACTTCATACTTTATTAGACAACATTAACACAAGCCAAATCTATTCTAATACCACTTAACACATGATGGAGGTACAAAAAAAAATGTGAAATGATATCAAGAAGGCAAATTCTAACTCTAACTGCAACCAAGTTCACGTAGTAGAGAAATAATCTCCTGGGGTACTTGAGCAATTGAATGGTCTTGATCCTGATGGGCTGCCCTGTGGGCCTCGGCCTTAATGACCCAGAAAACTTGACGGACCCGAAGCTAGGTATGCAATATGAGAATGTAGAATGGTATAGATTATGGTTTGGGATAAAAGAGATAATGGGCTCCTTCCAAGGCCTAATAGGCCCTGTGGAGGCACCGATCTGCCTGTGGTCTTTTGGATGCAACCGAAGATGTATATGATACAGATCTCTTTCACAACAGGCAAGCAATAGAAAAATTATAAGATTCATTCGCATAATAAGAGTCTACAGAGAATTAATCCTACTTCAAAATTTCTCCTTTTTTGTTTACAGAATTATGTATAATAAAAAGGTAAACAACTGAGTTTTATGAGATGTGAGTCATAGCTGGTTGCATTGAGGAGCTCCACAGCCAAGGTTTTTGAAGTTGTTAGACATGGCAGGGACAAAAAGGGTACTGGTGGAAGGACGGCCAACACAGCCACTGCAAGATACCCAAGCAACATCATGGCCAGTGTCCATGGCCAGGAGCAAGGTCTGTGGAGGGGTCCCGATCTTGGCCCTGACGATATAAGTTGCACTCTAAATAATCTGCCTGCCAGGTCAATTAACGAATAAATGCAAAAACCAAGCAGAGTATTGAATTTAAAATCAAAATGAAAGCAAATTATAGATTTAAAGTCCTATTAAAAATAATAGAAGGGTCATTGATCAAATTAAAAATTAGAGTAAATTTAAGATAAAATTATGATTTGAGCCAATAAAAAAAGTATATAAATTTTTGTAAAATTTGACAAAACTCATATTATATTAATTAGTAGATATATTATAAAATTATACTTAATAATTTTATTTTTAAAATATAAAAATATAATAAATCTCCTTTAAAAAGAAAAATTATTGAATAAGTAGGTAAAAAAAAATTTTTGTTTTTATTTTATTATAAGTTAATTAATTTATAACTTTTTTCAAAAATTAAATTAATTTCATTATTATTATTATTATTATTATTTGTCAAATATAAGTTTAAATTAATTTTAATATTATTCAAATTTAATTTTTTATATAATTAACATAATTTAAATAATAAATTTTTTTTAAATTTGAGAAAAAGTTAAATATATTATATTTAAATAAAAAAATCTCTAATTTGAATAATTTTTAAATGAATTTTAATATTATTCAAATTTAAAATTTTTTTATATAATTTAAATAATAAATTACTCAAATTTTAATAAAAAGTAAAGATAAATTAGATTTAAATAAAAAAAAATCATATAATTTGAGAATAAATTAATATATTCTAATTTTATTCAAATTTAAGATTTCTTTACATAATTTTTACAATTTAAATAACAAGTTAAATTTAAAAATAAATAAAAAAGTTATATTTGAATTTTAAAAAAAAGTTCAATTTGAATAACTATTTATATAAGTTATACCATTATTCAAATTTGAGTATTTTTTTTTTTACATACTTTATATAATTTAAGTAGAAAATTACTTAAAATTCAAGAAAAAGAATAAAAAAAAAGTCATATTTGAATGAAAAAACTCCCAATTTGAGTAACTATTTAAAATGTGAACTCTCTTTTTAAGGAACCAAATTAGAAATATCTTTTCAAAATTACTTGATTGAAAGAAATTATATAAAATATTATTATTTATATCAAATAAAAAATATAATAATAAGAAAAAAACTAATAGTCTTTAGATTTTTTTTTTATCTTTTTTCTTACTGAATATTGCATAGATTTAGTTTGTAAACTTAACCAAACAAAATTCATATTATAATTTAATTTAAATAAATTTATAAGAGATAATAAATTAAGCTTAATTTGTTTAGAAATTTATTTCTAACTAAACTCAAATCTTCCATTTAATTCATCCTTTTGTTAGTTAATTCAAATATGATTAGATTGCAAATAAGTCACATTTTCCTATTTTTTATTGCATTTTGATTTGAAAATCAATTTGCACATATTATTCTAAATGAAATAATATATTTAGCACAACACTATAATTAAATTAAGTGAAAGATGCATTCTTAGCCATGTTAATTAACAATTATTTGATTTACAATCACAGAAACAAAGAATTATTATAATACTAAGTCTTTGAGCTTATAAGTTGATGCTTTTTAGAAGTGTATACAAATGTATGTTGATAGTTCATAATTTTTTCTTTCATATATAGGCTAAATTAAGGACCCTATTAGTTATTGATCCTTATCCATCATTCTCCCATCAAGATAAGTGATTATAATTGCTTTAAATTCAAATTAGCTAATTTTTAGAGATATAAATAAATGAGTAATTATCTCTTTACTTATCACATTAAGAAATTGAATATTTAATATTTATCTATAATCATGATGGTCACTTTAAGGATAATTTTATCATTCTCTCAGGTGGCTAACATGATTTGAACTACCCATAATAATTAGTGTGAAATTATAATTTGCTTAAATAGAAATTTTTATATAGTAAACATGGCAATTATGCAACATTATTGGAAACATTTCCTTTTATGTATTATAATATTAGTAAATTTCTAATCAAGCACTTTATTAAAGCAAATTTTTATTGGATAAAAGATGTTTAGGTCTCAATCCATTTAATTCTTAAATAAAATTTATGTAAATAATCTTTACGTACACAGAAGAATTCCTTATTTATAAATGACCAATGTTCTCCAAAATGCCAAAACATCAAAGAATATAGTATGAAATAAAACTTAAATAGAGCTAAAAAATCTTATATACTTAATATGGTCCCTATATTACTTTAGTGATTATCTTTTAATCATAAGATTAGCAACCATAAGTTAAGTATTGATATACTCTATTACAATTGTTTGCTCTTTAACATGGTCCTTGACAACCAAAACTTTACATCAAATGTTTGTTTTAGCTTCCACTTTTATTATTCTTTGAAAACAATACTATAACTAAATTATTACAATATATTTTTAGTAGTATATAAATAAAATTCACAATTTTTAGTCTTATGATAAATTTCTTTAACCATAAAGCTTATGCAGTAATCTTATGACATGTAATGAATTCCACTACCATAGTGGAAGAAGTAATAAAGTTTACTTGATGCTCCTTTAGGATACATCACCTATAACAAGCATAAAAATGTATCTAGTAGTAGATTTTTTGTTGTTTATACAACTAGTAAAATTAATATCTAAATACTTGGTTGCCTTTAAATGGTCAGTGTATCTATATTTAAGCCCATAGTTCTCGGTTCTTTATAGATACCTTATAACTCTTTTAGCAACCTTTTAATGTCCTTGCCCCAAATTACTTTAGTTTATCACCAGCATTCTTATTATAAACATAATTTCAAGTCTAGAATAGACTTATGAATACATAAGCTTGCTAATTACTAATACATATGATATGCTTTTCATCTTATCTCGCTACAAGTCATTTTGAGGACATTGTGTAAGGCTAAATTTTTTTCTTTTGTTTATAAGTGCTATAGTAGAAAAATAATTTTTTGTCTTAAATATCTCTAAAACCTTTTCAATGTAAACCTTTTAAAATAGTCCTATCGTCTATTGGAAATTATCTTTATGAATTTCTATGTTAATAACATAAGAAACTTCACTAATATTCTCCATTTTAAATTTTAAGAAAGACATTTCCTAATCTTATATAGCAACTCCAATTCATTGTATGCAAGTAGATAATCATCCATATATAGTACCAAAATAATATGCTTGCTTTCACATACCTTAAGTTATATATATTAATACATAGTATTCTCTATAAAATCATATGAGAATGATGTATACTTCTAGAATTGTTAAATTTTTTTTATTAGAGTACTAGCCAATGAGTTATTAGATTTTATAAATTATTCCTCAATACTTTTCATGAAATGCTTAGCCTTTTCTTTATTAGGATTAAAGTCCATGTTACTTAAAACTGATGTAGGACTTAATGAACATGAAGCTTAAGTGATTTGATCACCCCTACTTATCATAAGCATCTCATTAATAAGAATAACCTCATTAATGTTAGGAAAAAAATGAATTATTACAAAATGCAAAATTTTCATGCTTGTAGAAATATGAAAATCTAATTTTATCAACTAATTAAAAATCTTATTACAATTAATTCAACAAAAGAAATACCTTTCAATGAAGCCAAGTAATTTATCTTAAAATTAATTGCAACTTTTATATGTCATTCATAATTTAATGATTATATCTTTATACAATTTCTTTGCAAATCACTAATGTCACAATAATTTATGATATTGTAATGACTTTTAAATTATTATGATATTCCTTATAATGGCATTTATGAGATCAAAACATTATAAACACATGTTAAATTCCAACATCAATTTTTGTATATCAAAAAGTCAAAAACAATAAGACAAGAAAACAATAATATCATTAACCATATAAAATTCCTTTTTTTTTTTATTTTCCTCATCTTTGCAATACTTATCACAAGTATCACAATCAATAATTTGATCCTTAGCCATAGTTGGCTCCAAGTTTGGCAAAATCATGCTTGCCACTCTCTTATAATTAATATCACCCACCAATTGTATGTACCATCATCACCACACATGACTAAGTAACATATTAATATGGTATAGAGATATGTATTATCATAATCCATCATGACTTAATATTTATGATCCTACAAATGCATATAAGAATGTCATTATTTTTTTGGGTTATCAAGCATTCAATTTTCATACATGGACATGTTTCCCAAGGTTTGGTCAAAACATATTGGTTATTAGAAGTATAACTGATCCTAACTTTCCATAACCAACAAAAGTGACAAAGAACAACCTTAACAACCTTTAAAGCTTGGGTACATGAAAATAAAACCATTAAACAATATTATGAAAGTCTTGGTGAACAACATAAACTTATCAATCATGCATATTAAAAACACACAAAAGACTCAAATTTACTTAAGGCCCTTCATTAAAATGAGTTATAATCAGAAGCATACATTAATAGTTCACATGATTTCCTTTTATAGTTTGGTCAGAGACCCTATTAATTATTGATCCTCATCTAACTTCATCCCTTCAAGGTAAGTGAGTGTAATTAGTTTGAACTTAAACTATAAGGGATATAAATAAGTGAATAATTATCTTTTTATTTATCACTTCAATAAATTAAATTAAAAATAATTTTAATAGTAAATCCATAGCATTTAACATGCAAGGATTAAATGATTTACAAGGAATTGTGTTAAATCTTCATAATTTTATTGTAGACTAAATGACATCAACAACAAATCTGGGAATTGTTTAATCTATAATTTAATTGTAATGCTTTCCATTTAATTTCAAATACAAAAGGCATAGAATTAGAGAGAGAGAGAGAAAGAGAGAGAAAGGGATAAAAAGTAGGCCTAGTTTATGGCTTATTTATGATATAAGTATGAGGGTTTCGTTTCTTTCTCCCATTCATAATGGAACTCTTGCTTTTGGTTGCTTGCTAAGAATATGACACAAGAAGGAAGTGTGAAAAAATAAATAATAAAAGACCAACACTTAATTGAAATTTTAAAAGGATTTTTAGAATTCACCAAAAAAATATAATAGCTCTGAAAAGAGCATTTTTATTAATAATTTACTAGATATTGGGATGTTGAAATATTAAAATTCTAGGATAGTTTAGCTTTTCGGCTTACTCATGTATTTATAATTAAAACTATCTAATTAACTAAGAAAATATTTTAACTTAAATTAAAAAATATTTAATGATTAACTAAAAAAAATTCCTAATCAATTAATGACAAAACAAAATTAGAAAAAAAAAGAATTCCAAAATAGTTTATATACATTCCTTAAATAGTTTAGATAAAATTTTAATTAGACTAAATAAGTAGATAAATTATAAAATAAGAATTATATCATAATTTGTAAAAAGATAAAGAATGGTCTTCATGAAGTGTCATATGTCAAACCCTCTCCACTTGAAAGAAAGTTGTCCTTAAGTTGACAACTAGAAATTGACATCTTTCATGTCATAAGAACAAATACTTTGAATAAATCAGTTTTTCCAATAAAAACCAATAGCTTTTTGGGAATCATCATGTGAGCAATGACGTTAAATAATAATGATGCCAAATCATCCTCTGATTGATTGTCCACTTTAGGAAAATTAACAAATATTGTAAGTAAAGTATTAATAAGATCATAGGACTTGTGGATTATGAAATCATTTTCTAGCTTGGTAGAATCTATTATCGATACTATAATTGTCTATTCCTCATTAAAATTTCTATTAACACAAAAAGAATTAACTAACTCAACTAGTTAGTAATTATCAGTCAATATTTCCTCTTCCATTTGAGACATCCCCTTAATTGGTAATTTACAAAAAATTTACAAGGTAACACATTTTTAAATTTTAAACTTATTTCCATAATTTCAATAGGTAAAAAATAAGAATTAAATCATTTTTTATCCATTTTTAAAATCTCATCAAACATATCATTATTATATAATTCAAACACTAAGAAATTTCTCATATTTATCCATGATATTTTTGGCTCACTAGATCTAAAGTAGTAGTAGTGAATTTTATTCCACCAATCAGTTCAACCATCTTAGAGATTGGAATATGTGAGTCATTTTCTCCTCCTCACAAATATCATTATATTCAAAATAGATATCAATTTTTGTTATCTCATAAAATTTTTAACAAAATAATCTCCATCAAATGAAAAAATATCTTTGAAACCAAGAACATATCAAGAACAAACTAATTACGAGCAACATCTCTAATACAATATTTGTTGTTTTTATGATTCTTTAAAATTACTTTAAATAGAGACTTTCTTCCATGATCTTCATCTATAAAGAGGTTACTTCATACTCTATTAGACAACATTAACACAACCCAAATCTATTCTAATACCACTTGACATATGATGGAAACACAAAAAAATGTGAAATGATATCAAGTAAGGCAAATTCTAATTATGATGTCACTTAATGCAAGATGGAAGCATGAAAAAATAGATAACAAAATACCAATACTAATTGAATATTTAAAAGGATTTTTAGAATTCAATAGAAAACATAACAATTTTTAAAAAAGCATTTTTATTGATAATTTACTTAATATTAGGATATTGAAATATTATAATTCTAAAATGGTTTAACCCTTAGGCTTATATACTTATTGATAACTAAAATCATTTAACTAATTAAGATAAATACTTTAATTTAAATGAGAAAATATTTAATATATAATTAGAAAAATATTCTAAAATAATTAATAAAATTAAAATAAAAAGAAATTCTCAAATATTGCATACTTTTTTTAAATAATTTAACTAAAATTTTTAATTAAACTAAAATAACATAAATTAAGTAAATAAATTATAAAATAAAAATTATAATATAATTTATAGAATAGTAATAAATAGTTTTCTTAATGTATTTTACATTAATATATGCACAAAAAACCAATGAATAGGCTAGCGCAATCAAACTCATCAAGTGAAATACTTTTAGAGGTATACAAAAGTGATGAATATTAATAATCATAAAATATTTTTATATTATATGCTATGTTAATATTTTACATTTAGTGCAATATTTTGTATACATTATAAAAATTCTTTCTTATTATTTGTATAAACTACTTTTATGTACCCCTAGTGGTTCTCTATTTTTTATCTAAAAAGTAGTAGTGCATAGTAACATCGCCATGAATTCACTTAGAAGTAATTGCATGCTATGGTGAGTGGAGAAATTGAAATTTTCAAAAGAACAAGGTATTTTCCTTGTGCTTAGCTACTATACTATCTCTGACTTTATTTTTTTCACTTGTTATTTTTTGGAGTCCCGACAAAATAACTCTAGAGTTAAAATTTATGTTTTAACCCCCCTTCTGCCGCCTCCATCCAAAACAATTTTCTTATAGTAGTCTATTACTCTATTCTAACAATTTCAGATGCTTACAATTTCTTGTCAAATTAATATCATCATTTGTGGGAATAACCTTGGTGTCTAACTAAAAAATAATTAAAAGAAAAAAAAGATTCTACCTGAATGTTATGTCCTTAAATGGAAGGAGGAAACTAAATACAAAGACAATTTCAGAACACTCCTTAACTATATATATATATATATATATATAATTATTAGCCAAAATATATAACATTAAAATGAAAAGTCAAGAAGAGTTAATTTGTAGCTACTGATAGTAAAAAAGAACCTTATGACTAACCCCAAGAAAGCAGATTATGGAGATGATGTAGTAGTTCCAGTCTATGCGCAAGGCCACGGTTATAGTATGCTAATTTTTTCATACCCACAACTAATAAATATAAAATGAAAATAAATAATTTTTATTGTTATTTTATTATTTTAATGAATCTCATTTTTATTTTTTATAAAATAAATAAAATATAATAAAATAATAAATTTTATATCAAATAAATAATTAAATTATTAATAATTTTTATATTCTTATAATATATATTTTTATGAAACATTTATATATAATATTATATAAAATAATAATAATAATTCTTATTAATAATAGTATTATGAGATGAACAAAATTATAAAAATTATATTATTTTTATAATAATTTTATATTTTAATTTTAGTTAAAAGATTAAAAAAATTTAATATTAATTTTAAAATAAATTAAATAAATTATAAAATTTATTATTTATTTAATTTTATTTAATTTTAATTTCAAATTAAGTTTAATTATTATTTTACAATTATATTTATTAAATAATATAATAAATATAAAAAATAATAAAATAATTTTTTAAAAATATTTTACATTATTTACTTATTTATTTTTTTAGGAGTTAAAGTGAGATTTGATTAATTCGGTCGTTTTATTATTTTCATGGCTGCGCCACGAGGCTCTTTTGAATGGTCCTGTAAGCCCTGTAAATGAAACAACCCAAGGCGAAAAAGGCGTGCAGTTGAGGAAGGAGAGATGGAGGAGAAGGAGGAAAGAGTGGAGGCGTCAAAACGAGTAATCAAAGTGGCAGCCATTTGTGGGTCTCTTAGAAAAGCCCTTTCCAACCTTGGTCTCATTCGCTCTGGTAAACCAACCCCTCCAAAGCCTTTCATCTTCTTTCCTTCTACATTTGCATATGTGCTTTCTAGCTTTCATTTTATTTCTTTCCTCCAATCCATGAATTTTTCAGTAGTTTATTATTTATCAAAAAGGTTTACACTTTTTCTTGGAAATTGCTTGATCTAATGTAAATTTGGAGTCTTTGCTATTATGACTTGTGATTCGGGTTTTTAGTATGTGGATGTGGGTGGGTGTTCTTTTCTTGTTTTGTAGCAATTGAGCTAAGCCAGGACTCAGTTCTTCTGGGTATGCAAATTGAATGCATAGACATTTTGCAGCTGCCAATGCTAAATACTGATCTTGAAGTGGATGGCCATTTCCCATCACAAGTTGAAGCTTTCAGGGTTAAGGTCTTTGAGGCCGATGGCATCCTCTTTGCCTCGCGTGATTATAATTACTCGGTCACTGGTACTTCCTTTTGCTTTATCTCTCTTTGCACACACCTGCACACACATATATAAACAGTGTGTGTTGGTGTTTTTCTGTTTGATCTATTGGCATGTTTGTTGGGCTCTGTTAAGCTATAAAAGAGGGCCATGTACCATGAAAAAAGATGTAAAATTGTTGCTGAAACATTGAATCTTTGTCATTGCCTGAGTTGCTAGGTGGCAAATACTGCTAATATAATGGAAGGAATTGCAACTTTTTAGTATTCCCCTACAAGAACATTACCTTCAATTTTTTCACATTTGCTAAATTGAAGTGAAGTAGCCTGGTGTACTGATGTCTTGAAATTTTCTTATGCATGATCTTCTATGAGATCGTTTTGCAAACTTATTTTCTTGGGATCTCCCCTTATAACACAGCGAGGTCTTTCAGGACACTACCAAGATGCGTGAATTCTCCTATGTCCATTGATAAGTAGCTGGATGCTGAGAAAATTGCAAATGCTTGTTAATTTAAATGGAAATAGAATGGTCATTTAAGTTTTAGAATTTAGATCCTCGAGTCAAGATGATGCACTTGGATTGAACCCCTTTGAATTTAGGTAGGTTCTCTGTAACTGCTGCAAAAGATTCATTTCTTTTTCTGATAAAAAGCTTGGCTTAATGAATGCATTTATGGATGATAAATAGTTTAGCAGGGATCTCAATTCAACATTGAGCATTACTCTTCATTACAATACCATGGTTTGAATAAATTAGTTGTTCTTCTAAGTTTTTATTTTCCTTCGTTTTTGCTAGCACCTTTGAAGAATGCAATTGATTGGGCATCTAGACCACCAAACTGCTGGGCTGATAAGGCTGCTGCCATAGTAAGTGCTGCAGGAGGCTCTCGTGGTTGGTGAGCACAATACCATCTTCGCCAGATTGGAGTTTTTCTAGACCTTCATTTCATCAACAAACCTGAGTTTTTCTTGCATGCACAAGCCCCTCCTGCAAAATTTGATAGAGATGGTAATTTGATTGATCCAGAGGTTAAGGAGAGACTAAAGGAAGTTCTTTTAAGCTTACTTGAATTCACTTTGCAGCTGAAAGGTAATAAACAACCTTTGTGATTTGGACATAACCATGTTATTATCTCTAATTTAACTCACTTTTTAAATAAGTCAAATTAGAAATCTCTATTAATAAAACTTTCATTTATGTCATCTATGGTGTGGCATAGTGATTAAGTTGTCAAGTTCTTAATCTTGATAATAAGTGATGGAACACTTAAGCTGGTTTAACATGAAAATGAATTGAATCCAAAAACAAAAATGTTTTAGTGAAATTTCACAAAATTTTTCTCCTATTGAAGAGAAATGATTTGGAAACAAAAAAGAAAAATTTTTCATTTGACAAAACTTTTTATTTATTCCAAAAGAAAAAAATTATATTACACCACTTTTCATATATTTGATTTAACTAATAAATTTATTTTATCTAACCTAAAGATTATTTAATCTGCAAAAAATGTTCTAACTGAAAAAATAATCAGAATTTCAAAAAATAATCTAATTCTAAGTATATTCTTGCAAGTTATGTGACATTTCTACTAATCTCATATATACCTAATGGAGCATCCACTTGACTAACAGTTCTTGCACAGGCCCCCTGCCCTGAGTGCCTAAGATGATCTCCAAATAGTATGCACTCTCATGAGAAATCTCATCAATCTTAGGTAGCTTTGGTCTGACTTGAATGTTGTCCTTAAACTTCCTTTGTAGTAAGGAGATGTGAAACACTGGATGGATCCGATACACTTTACCACCTTGAATGAGCCGTAAAAATGAGCTGCCAACTTTTGGGACTTCCTTCGTGAGAGAGACACTTGATAATAAGGTTGAAGCTTCAAATACACCCAATTGCTCTATTCCAAATTGCCTTTCCACATAGTTTTTGTCATAAATCTATTTCATTTGATTTTGGGCTGCTTGGGGTTGGCCTCAAAGCTCCTTGAGGATGACATCCTGCTGCATCAAAGCATCTTCAACTACTTGAACTTTGGTAGTTCCTAAGATGTAAGATAGCAGATTTGGGGAAAGTCTTCTATAGATTAACTCAAATGGGATGGTTTTGGTGAAGGAGTGACAGTTTGTATTGTAGCAATATTTAACCGAGGCCACCCATTTGACCCACTCCTTTGGATTTCAACTAGTAAAACATTGCAAATACATTTTAATTGTGTGAACAACTTCAGTTTGACCATTCGTTTGTGGGTAATACGAGGAATTGATGTTAAAGTGAATGCCTTGTAGTTTTGCATACAATTATTTGAGGCATCCCGTGAAGTTTGAATACATTATTAAAGAAAACTTGGGCAATTCCCAGTGCTATGCATGGATGCGTCACGAGGAGGAAGTGGGCATACTTCGAGAGGCGTTCTACCACCACAACAAAGTGGATTTTCCCTTAGAAAAGGGAAGACCATCTGTAAAATTCATGAATATAGCAGCCCACACTTGGGTTGGGATGGGAAAAGGAAGAGCAAATATTGCAAAAACAATAAGGATTTAATTGGCTATAAAGATAGACATCCTCCTCCATTCTTATTTGTCTATATATATATATATATATATATATATATATATATTAAATCTACAATACAATCAAAAGCAATAAAACTGGCACGTCCATAACGTGCAGAATAGGTGGAATAAATGGGAAAAGTGATCTAAATTCTAAGACCCAACAAAGCACAAACTAACTAAAAGACTAACATAATCCTATTACTCTCACATGTTCTCACCCTTAGTCGGATATCGTAGTTGATGTACAACATATACAATTTTATCTTGTATATGCATCTTTTTTTTTTTTTTTAATTTTACTTTGCAAGTCAGCTATATAATGAGGGTAGCTTGCAACTTCCACTCTAATTCAATAGCTGAACTGTGTTATTTGAGTGGAATAGCAACTGGATGTGTCCTGGTATATCTGCATTGAACAAAGTTTCACTCAGTTGAAAGACAAGTTCTTTTGTAGGACATCTATGAAAAGCTATTAGAATTCTTAGGTACTTTTCCAACTAATTGGGCAACCGTTCAATAAGATCAAAAGTTGATGGAGGACTTCATCCTTTTGCTTTTCCTTTCTTCCTTTCGTGTGGATCACAATATAATAGAATGTAGAATTAGGGAATATAATACAAAAGCAACATTCACCATAAAATTTGTTGCTATTCAAAGTTTAGTATTGTGAGGATTAATGATTAAGAAATTTTCATTACCATAATGGAAAGTTTATGCCATCATTGTAGTGAAAAAAGAAAAAATTGGGGAATAAAAAAATCCCAATTGTCTATTGCTTGAGACAGCTAACAGGTTGGATTTTAAATGGGTAAGGTATCATCTCAATACACCATTGTCCTTTAGCAGGAGTTGATGCCATTTTGATTCCATGGAATACATTTTTAAATTGCAAAGACTTCTTTTAATGTCATTGCCCGCAAGTTGCTATGAAATTGTCACATCATTTTTTTAAGATCCACAGTTAAGCGAATAAAGCTGTTAGTATTTTTTTGGGAGCAGATTTAGCAAAGGCATGCATAAAGGACATCTATCAGAGGGTTGTTTCTCTTTTGCCTTGGATTTGTCAAAAATGCTTAATTAAAAGATTTAAAACTAAGTAAATAACAGAGTGAGCCTTGGTGTAATAGTGAGACTATTTCATTGTGATTTGAAAGTCATAAATTTAAATTATAAAAACAATCTCTTTGAGTAAATATAGGTAAGACTACACACATTTAACTTTTTTACATTGTAGAAATCTTGTACACTGATCAACTTTTTTAAAAAAAAAAAAAAAAAAGGAAAGAAGGAAAAAAAATTAAGTGAATATAAGATGGAAATCACCATTTTTGTTCCCAAGAGGATTATCAAAATTTCTTCTTATATTTGCTACATTTGTATCAGGTGGTCCATAACATCATGAGACTTGTTGGACAGTCTTCTATAAGACCTTTTCTACCTGATACCTCTCTGTTTTCTTAGATTGTGTTACCTTTTTGCTTTCATAATCCTACTACGGTGCATCCCAAAGTGCATTGAATGCTCTATGAACTGATAAACAGTCAGGAATTAGGAAATTTGCATATGCCAATTCTTTTATCTACAAAAGTTTCCATTTATTTTTGATATTAAAAATCTCTAATGTTCACTAAACCTTAATCAAATTTATTCAAAACTTTAGAAGTTAATATTGACTAGCACACCATTTAATGCTTTCTTTTCTATTCATTTGGCCTGCACCTTTGAAGAATGCAATTGACTGGGGATTTTGCCGGTGAGCAATCACAGTTCCATTTTTGCCAGATTGGAGTTTACCTTAACCTCTTTTTCATTAACAAACTGGTTCATCCTAATTGTACTTATGTATTACATAAGTATCATAAACTCTCTTTGTCAAGCAACCTGTTACCTATTAAAAAGATCAAAAGTGAAGGACTACCTGTTCAGCAATTTTTTTTTTTAACTTAAATAAAAATTGTTCCTAAATCAGAAAATTCTAAAAGACCCCACTTCAAATTCTCATCAAACCCCACACAACCCCTTCCCCTCTGTCAAATCTATCCAAAAATCGGCTTTATACGCTAGCTGTTAAGATTCTCTGCTTAATCATACAATTGACATCTGCTTCTTCTTCAATATCGAAGCCTACATTTTATCCCAAATCGGCTTCGTACCCTAGTTGTCAACATTTTCTGCTCAATACTATGACTAACGCCTGCTTATTATTCATCCTCGAAGACTACTACCATTGCTTGACTCTTCAAGAGCCTACCACCTTAAATATTATATTGGTCATAAAGGAAGCTATCAACCTCAAAGGTAACCTCTATAACCTTATCTTTGGATCGTTGATAGCCACCTTTAAATGGGTTTATTAAGATAAACACAAATACTTAAATTTGTGAGGATAAGGCTAGTGTTGGGGCAATCTTCTAAGACCATAAGGGATATCCTTTATTGACACTCTCGTGACCTTATAGTTACGATAATCTTTCTCATGCATATGCACACACATTGTGCACAAAATCATTAATTTAGGTAATGGCGGCGCTCCTGTCAATTGAAACAAAATCAAGAATGCTAGTTGACATGATATGTTGTAAAATTAGAAACTGAAAGTCATGCTTGGAGTTTGGTCATTAGAACCTTAATTTGGTGTGTCCCACTTTTGCATTTTCCTTAGGTGGATCCTTCATCAAATTCCTCCCTCATCAATTTCCATTAAGCAATAAGGAAAATAAGATAAAGCAACAAATACACTATTTTTTAAATGATGATTTTTTTATTATGTATATATTGATGTATTGATACTTGTCACTCATTGCCAACTTTGATACAAGTGACTGAATTTGATTGGATTGACTTAGTTTTTGCCTCTTTGAGACTAAGTACATTGGTATTTATCTATTTATATTCTAACACTTTATATCGTTGTATAGTATTATGCTTTCTACTTTGGACAAAACAACTTCTTGTATTAGCTAAATGAACATGCCTTGATCCTTATTTTTAGTTGCAATAGTGATTATGATTTGCTTAATGTTAATACAATCAGGATATTTGTCTCTTTTTAAGCAAAGAATTGCCCATTAAGTAGAATTTAAAATCAATTCATTAAAGAATAGAAGATTGACCATAAATCTTATCCTTTCCATTCTACTGGTCTTACAAGCCAAGCAAGACAATTACTCCATGCTCTTAGGGCATTACACTATATTATTTCATATATGCATTTTGGGGTTTTTGTGTGTGTTAATGAGCAAGTCTTTGTAAGGAGAGAATGTTATCTATTGTATGGTATTTATTTTTTCTATTTTTAATCATTGTGTTGTATCTTGGTATTGAGTGAACACGAGGAGTTGAAGAATGTTGCGAGATTTAGTGAGCAAGTTGCTGATCTGGGACAAAGCAAAGCTTGGTCAAGTGCACACAAGAAGAGAGAGTGTACGGAAAATACCTTTGATAATAAGGTATATTGGTAATTGAGTTAAAAAATTGTAAATAGGCTTATTCATTAAATGTTTAATATCCAACTTCAAAGGAACATAAGTTAAAGTGGCTGCCAAGTTTCAAGTTTGTAATGAATTTAGAAATACAAAAATGGTCCAAAGGAATCGACACATTGAAATACTTGCACTATTATCCAAATTTACATATTTAATTAGAAAAAGTACATTTAGCTAGCTTCATGAACTAAATGAAGGGTTTACTCCATTTTAAGGTTTTTTAATATAATGATTTTGTCGATATACATGAAGTTTTTCACTTTTATATTTGGATGTGCTTGATAAAACTTTGTATACCAATTTCTTCAACACCTCTTTTGTGCACTAAAATAAAAATTTATTCCCTACTATCAAAGAAATGTGCATATCATTTGACATGGAAAATGTAGAAAATAGAAATGTTCATTGTTTTGCTACAATTCTTCAAATATGATGTGCAATTTTGCAATTCATTAATGTTGTGAAGTCCTTTAATGATTTTAAGATAATGGTAGTTTGGCCACTTAGGTTGGGTGGCATATTGAAGGTCTAAGTAATTAGGATGAACCTTAAATTGATTAGGTTTCTAGTTTGAAATTTTGATTGCACTACTTCACATATGAATGTGCATGAGAGTGAGTGGATTTTATCCTTTGTCAAAGTTGAATGGATGATGGGAATCTCATCAAATTGAGTAAAGGTAGAAAATTTCTTAAAAGGGATAAGGATGTTAAGAAGCAATTTAATTTGGCAAAATCAAGGAACAAAATTTCCAATCTTGTAGATGATATGAAAAATCTGCCCCCAAATGATGAGTTCAAAGCTAGGTTCTTACTTTATATGGTAAGCACTATGATTTGTCTGAACACTTCATCGTACTATGCCAAGTCAAAGTTGGTAGGCTTGTTGAAGGAGTTACCATTGTGCAAGAATTTGAATTGGGCTAAATACACCTTAGAAGGTTTAGTGGAAGGAATTGGATAATATCAAGATAAGCAACATGTTGTTCATTGGACATGACACATAACTGGATGTGTCCTAATGTTTAAGGTAATGCATATAATGTAAATTAAGTGCTTAAGGTCATAGAAAAATGTTTGGAATTGATGCTTTCTTTTGTATCAAGGTTTTTCCAATTTTAAATGTCACTTTTCCTTTTCACACAAACTTTGAACTTATTTCAACTATTTTACTTGAAGCACCTGGGTCTGAGGTCATGGAAAATTTTCCTTCATTTTCACAATGTTCCAACTGTCATGGATTGGAACAATCACACCATTAGCACCACTTTGGGAAATTTATTCAAGATCGGAAGAAACGAAGAGTTAAGTAGTATGAAGGTATTATCTTTTGTACTTAGTTCAATTGTGTGATGTTTTCAATGAAACAAGAAGAACAAAATGCTTTTATGGATAGCACAAAGGTGTTATAAATGCAAAAGACAAAAATTGTTAATTTCCTTTATGGGACAAAATTATCTTCAAAATAAGTTTTTATCAAATTGCATAACATAATTTCATAGTTTTATTGTATCTTTTGTTTGTACTAGAAATGATCAATTAAGTATATTATTTTCAAAAAATTGGCATTACTTTAATTGGAAAATTTAATAAGAATGTGTTAAATTGAAAAAAATTGAAATTTCTATCAAAAGTAGATCAGTTGCCTTATGTATGTACTTGAAAATTCATTCAAATAAGTTATTGACATTAATGGTAATAGTCTTCTTCTGTGGTCCTCTCTCACTCCCTTTTTGTTTGTGCTTCCCTAATGATCTCTATGTATATTTGGAAAATAGGATGTAATTCGCAACAGCTAAGTTAAAGCTTGAGTTGACCACATTCAAGAATGAGTTAATGTCTTAAATGGCTACATTTAAAGATGAGTTAAAGGTCAAGTTAAAGATGGGGACATATTGGTTGATGTTTCTAGAAATGCAACAAAGGCATTTGTAAATTTTGAAAAAACAAGTTGATGAAGGAGGTGGCAAACAAAACATATTTCATAGTCTTATAGTCGTGGATGAATTTAATTTAGAAGAAAGGGACCCAATTGGGTTTGAACAAAAAAATGGAGTAGTTGAACTATCTAAGGATGCTTCCTCGAGTGTTCACATAACTCTATTAGTAGAGCCAAATATTGTACGTAATTGCTCTTCTTTTGTGGGAGTTGATAGAAATGACAAAGGTGAGAACAATGTTGTCACAAAAGATAATAGTCTTAATATGCCAAGTGAAAAGGACAGTTAAGAGGATAAGGACATTGATGCCAAGTCATTGCAAAGAAATGGCAAGAAGGGCAATCAGAGCCCATTGCAACCACAAGTACATAAGAAATGAAAGATAAAAGCAAAGAAATGACCATGAACAATTCCTTGTATCTCACGTACAATTGAATATTCATATTAGTTTAATATCTTATTAAAGTGTTGGAGGATTGTTCCCCACAATTCTAGTTCTAGCATTATTATAATTAAGTATGAGAAAAAGACTGAATTCTTGAAGTGGTCAAACCTTTGGTCCTTGAAAGAGTTGAAAAAAGGAAAAGCAATTTCTTCTCCTTTTTTTGGTTTAGAGGGTTAGGGCAAATGAAAAGCCAAACAAATTGCTCAAGTTTGACAATGCTTTTGTTTTCATTATCACTTCAAAGTCTCATAGAAGTAATCTTTTTATGTTTATGGGAGACTAAAATTTGACAAAGGGGTTAAAGTTGTAGACATTGGTATTTTGGACATGTTTCTTGTGTTTTTTTTTTTTCATATTATTTGGAAATGTATTTATGGAAAATGTATACTTATAATTTGTATTTGCAATCTTAGTGATAATTTTTCATTATGTTGATTTAAAATTCATTCTTTGTAATTAGATTTAAATGTACTTGTTCCTTGTTTTTTTTTTTTTTTATTTTGTTGTGTAATTTGTTTTAATGTATATAAGAGACTAGTGAAAGTGTAACTAACATCAAATTGGAGTTACGATTGGTTAACGTTGTGAAGGAGATTTGTCAATATGTTTCCTTTGGCACCAGTTTAGATAGAGATGAATATGTATACAAACTTTTTAATTTCCATGATAGTATAAAATGCTTTGTTATTACTTTTCCTTTTAAGCTGACAAATATGCATGTGTACTTCCTATAGTAAGATCATATGTGACTTTGGAAAGCACTATGCCACAAGGAATGATTTTGTTTCTATGCAGCCAAGGAAAATAATTAAATCTATGGTATACACATATTCATTTTAAATTGCAAGTAAAAATTTTAAAGTAATGAAAGATTTATATGTGGTATTTTTGCTTAAATGACATTTGTTTTAGGTCTTGGATGTTATTGCCAATGCTCTCATTGTAGATGAGATTGCATGGAGTAATGAATAGAAGAATTGTCATGCATTTCACAATATGTGTCATATCTATGTTAAGATTAACTAATTTAATTACTAATTTAGTTGCATTTATGGAAAATGTATACATTACTTCAACAATGTTTCAATAAGGGCATATCTTTTATGTAGCAAATGGTGCTAGTCATAAGAAACACTCAAGGGTGTGCGTTTACATAAAACATCTTAAACAAGGAAAAATTTCATACATGGGAAGCATATCAACGGTTGGGCAAGTGACCTTATGCTCATCCTTTTTCACTTCTTTCCTAGTTTGCTTTGATTTTGCATCCAATTTCATGACATGTGTTATTATTATGACCATATTTTTATTCCAATAAATAAAGACTTGATGCCTTAGTACTTGTGATTTGTTAAAAGTGAAAGAATGTCAAACAATAATATTAGATAGCCTATAAGGGAAGTCAAAGTCAAAGAGAAAAGTAGATGCTATGAAGTGGTAATAATTAAATGGTTTATTATGTCATGACATATTTTTCAAAAAATACTATTAAAAGTGACTTTTTCTTTTTCTTTTTTTTGGCAAATGCAAATATTACAAGTATTTTATGTTGAACTAGATTTTCATGAGTCACTGCAAATGTTGGTTCCAAATTTTAGTGAATTTGAGATTTTTACTTTGAATGTCTCATAACAAAACAATATATGTGTACCAAATTTAAGTTACTTTATTGTTACTTGGCTTGTCATAGGAACCTATTATTCACTTAGTTTATTGCCATAATTGTAGTTTACACATAATGGGATACATATGATTTGGCATTTCTAGCAATCAAGACTCAATAAGGAGAATATCATTCTCACTTTTTTACTTTTTTATGCTTTGACATTATCACTTTTGAATGGATTAATTGGATTCATAACTATGTTTATATGTATGTTGCCTTAAGTTATATTAAACCTAGTTATGCACCAAGTGAATAAATGTTGTGATTTTGTCATCACTAATGATGTTTGTTTTACCATAAGATGTAGTTATAGGGGAAGAATGAGAACACTTAAATCAAATGGTAGCATGATAAGCCAATTGTTGAGACTCCCATTATAA
Source organism: Rhizophora mangle (assembly GCA_037832345.1). Taxonomy (NCBI): domain Eukaryota; kingdom Viridiplantae; phylum Streptophyta; class Magnoliopsida; order Malpighiales; family Rhizophoraceae; genus Rhizophora; species Rhizophora mangle. The sequence goes on along the minus strand of JBAPLJ010001975.1, from coordinate 604,461 downwards.
TGAGGCCAAATTTTGTCATCTAGCATCCCCCATCCAGTTGTGGAAAGGAACTCTTACACATGTTAATGATGCATTCGTGAATTTCCTCTTAACATAGCTACTATCATCACTTACCTCATAATATAGGCAGTCAACTATGCAATAGGCATGATGGCCCAAGAACTAAGAGCTAGAACCATAGTCTTTGACAAGCATTATTTTGCTTACTCTCAACTAGAACATTAGAAAAAAATAAATAAATAAAACAAAACAAATAAAAGCAAATTCTAATTTGACTTTCTTTTGAATGTGTTAAATAGACTCACTTAAGAAAAAAAAAGGGAGCAACATTATGGTTTTGGGAGAATTTTAAAGAGTTACAACATTGATGTAGTCTAGAAATTGCTCAATCTATTAGGAATGTATGTTAGAGATGCAAATCTTTAGCAAAATAAATAAAGTGAACAATAAGTATCTCAATGAATCCTATAATGTTGTGGAATGATATATTTTTTTTTTTTTGCATTCCCCTATTACAAATAATTAAAATGCCATTGCCTTTTGTGAAAAAGGCAAAAATAATAGGTAAATACAGGATGTTGACAAGAAGACACAATAAAAAGAGTTAATCTTAAGGTAAACCTAATAAGCTTAAGATACATGTTATTTACTTACTTTTGCAGCATTGAGGCTTGCCTCTGATTACTTTTCGTCAATGAAAATTAAAAAATTATGGAGTGGTAATTGGCAACCACATGTCATAGGTAAATTAGGACATGTTATGGGTTAATGTCTTTGTTTATTTGATTGAACAATTAAGCAATTGTTTAGTGCTTTTATGATATAAATGTAACGGGTGACTATGACACTCTTATATGCACCAGAGATTATACATCTTCATCTTTAAATTATAGTATGATGTTCATATCAATTAAATAAAGAAGATTAATTTGATTTAAACAACAAAACTTTTTGATTGACATAAAATATAAGATAAGTATTATGGATCAACAATTAATGTACATAATATACATTTTTGAATGTCAACAAAAGACCTACTAGTTTTGTTTTTCAAACTACAAGGTATGGGCAAATAACTTAAGTATATGTAAACCATTTGCAATTGTTGACATTATAATGTTGACAATTTGCATTAATCTAAAACATAGAAAAGAACACTATGACAAAAGATGCCGCCAAATTTAATGCTGCTTTGGGTAAACACTCGTGTCTCACCCTTAACTTGATCCATCTACCATAAGCATCATTTAAAGCAACACTTGAAAAGAAAACTAAAATATCAAGAGTTTGAAATTTAATAAGTATAAGCTTAACTACAACATTTTCATGAGGAGAAAAATACAATATATGAGATATATTATAAATAATGGCTATTCTAAGGTGTGGTATTACCAATTACATCCTTTCTGACCAGTTAAGTTGATTGTAATATCGAGTCTTCTCCAACCATACTATTATTTAAGATGCTCAAAGTACACAGCTTTAATCGGTAGGTAGCTTTTGTCTGTTCTGCCTTCCTACACAAATCCCTTTTTATGCAAATCAATGTCAAGGTATTATTGTTTATCCTTTTGTGTAGTGAAAAGATGTTGCTTCCAAAATTGCGTCCTTTGGTTTCCAATAGAAGGCAACAAGGAATAACTAATGTTTGAGGATTGACCCAATATTGCCCACGTCCTTGATAAATTTGACTATGGCGTCGGTTAAATTAATTCTTAATGTTGCACTTGTAATTAGTAGCATAACCCTAGTCGTCTTCCAATAAACCAATCTATTTTTTTAAACTATATGATATGAGATTAATTTTAATAATTCTTGAACCTTGATGATCTCTCCTTGATTCATAAGGAAATATGATGTCAATCAAGATTTCACTTCATTTTATAAAAATGAAGTAGAGTTTCGTTCATTATATGTGCTTCTAAACCTCAATCCTACAAGTCATGTAATGAGTGATCTCTACTCCATTGTTATGATTAACCACTTTCCTTTAAGGCATCCTTGTATTAAATGCTAACTACATGATCCTTTTTGTATTTTTCTCTTGTAAATAGAGGGAGTTACTTTCCTTGTGGTTATGCCGTGTGCCTCTTTCTATTATTAAATCAAAAGAATTGTGTTTTGCACGGAGTATTCTATGGTATGTATTAATCAAGTTGATTTTTGCATATTATTCTCATCTACAGCAAGAAAAAAAAGGAAAAAAGGAATATTATCTTTTTTCTATTGATATTCTCATTGTTTTTTCACAACAGCTTTTTATGGATAAGCAATTTTGAACATTTCTTTTGCACAATAGCAACTGAGGTAACATATTTTCAGTAGTGTATTATAGAGCCCTTCATCAATGAGGTAATAAATATGTCAATTCTCAACTTCAGTTTTCTTTAAGCATACTCAATTAATTCTGTCGTTACTCTGGCCAGCAAAGACTTGTCCAGGTAAACATTTTTTATGCAAATCTCTAGTTTGGTACTGAGATTAGTGGGTAATTTACAGTTTTGGTCACTAAACCTATCACTTGTTTTTATTTTCATAAGTTAATTTTAATTTATTATAATTAAATAATTTAGTTTTAATTTTATTGTAAATTAATCACTATATTATGTAAAAACTTACAAAATTCACCTATAAAAAAATATATTTTTATACAATTAAGTTTATTAATCAATATATTAATAAAAATCAGATTAAATTTTTTGAATTGAGATATTACAGCTAACGATAAGATTAAAAAACTAAAACACCAATAAGTGCCTTGAGAAAAGTTATCTTTATTTTTTAACAAGCCACTTACCCTATAATAGACTCAATGCAGTGCACCACACAAGGAAAAAAAAATAAAAAGATTTTCTCTTTTATTTTTTTTTAAATTTTTATTAATATTTGTGTAAAATTTTGAAATTAATTTAAAATTTAATAAAAAAATTAATTCTTTTAAATTTTTTTTAAAAAAACTCTTTATTTTGTTGTCACGTGGCACAGCAGATATCTTGGGATATGTTGTGTTTTTCTAACAGTTAGATTATACCTTGGATTAAGGTATTTTTGGGGTGAATAGAATGTTAAATTAAACATATATCTTTTTCTCAAGGCACTTGATATCTTTAAACTTCTTGACCTTGTCGTAAATTATAGCATCCTGAATTAAAAAATTTAATTCAATTCTTAATAATATATTAATTTATGAAATTAATTATATAAAATTGTATTTTTAGAGAGTAAATTTTATAAGCATTTATTTAATATAGTGATGAAATGATTAAATTGAAATAAAATTAAAATTGATTAATAAAAATGAAAACAAGTGATTTATTATTTTTTATATTAAAATTTTAACATATATTAATAATTTTTTAAAAAAATTATTATATATTAAAAATAATAAATTAAGTAAAAAAAATTAATTTAATTAATTTTTATAAATTTTATTAATTTAATAAATATTTACTATTAAATTTTTTTCATTTTTTATAATATAAATATTTTTTTAATAATAATAATAAATAAATAAATAAATATGTATTAATATATATATTTAAAAAGAAATTTATTTTTTTTTATTTTAAATAAAAAAATTTATTTTTTACTTAAAAAATATTTTAAATATTTTATTAATATTATTAAGTTAATTATTATTAATATTATTATTCAGTTATATATATATATATGTATATGATATTAAATAAATTTAATTATTTTAAAAAATAAATTAAATTATAAATTTCTTATTTATAAGTATCTTATTAGATATATTGAAAAAAATTAAAATATTAAAAAATAAATAAAATAAAATAAATGGAATTCTCTTTTGCAAATTATCGAATAGGCTACTCAGTTGAAAAAAGTGTTGTCGACATGTATATATAATATACCATACAATTGAATTTAGAAGACTTGTTGATTGTAGGTGGGTACTGTTTGAAGTGCTGAGTATGCATTGAATGCCATGAACGTAGAGCCAAATTCCTTATGAGCCCAGCAATGGTGAAAGTATGCATCTTATATTCCAAGTATGAAATGAATCTTTCTTCAATTAAAATTGAGTCATTACTCTTGAAAGGGTTTTATTTTTGTCCTTCTTCCTTCCTTTCATAATCCCTTTCTCACTCTCGCTGTTTTTTTTTTTTGTCCTATTCTCATGGTGCTTGAACAATTGTGTCAGCAATGCTGCTTCTTTTGCTGATACTAATGAAACATACTTCTCTATAGGACATTATGGATGAGGTCTAAGATGGTGAAGTTCTCTATATACCTGGGGTGATGACACCAACAGAAGTAAGAAGTCTTTGAGCTTGAACTCTCATTCATCTTAAGTTCCCTGAGTTCTAATTCTATGTGTAGATCATGTTAACTCTTGTATTCTCTGTTTGGCTTTCCATCTTTATCTAATATTCTTTCCATGGTCTTTGGAGTAGTTACACTATGTAAAGGAAATGTGTTGTGAAAAATCATGTGAGAGTCAAGAAGGAAAAGTTGTTTTCTTTGCCTTCTCCAACAATTTCTTTTCTCTTTTATTTCCTTCCTCAGCAGCAATAAAAAGTTAAAAGTAACTTTATTAGTTATCCACCACTATTTGAACATTTGGTCATTTGTATTATTTTCTACTACATCAATGCCATAACCAGAGCTTTTCCGTTTCACAGATATTGTCTGCATATGGTTCTGGTGCCAAAATTGTCAAGGTAAGTTTTATCACGTTTTCATATTACATCATGTTCAGGGTGGGAGTGAGGATGAGATTCAAATTGGGTAATGACACATTCACTAATTGATACCTACACAGGCTTCTCAATTTTAAAGTTATTGGTTATTATATACAATCTAGTTTGACTATGCCTTCACGTGATTGCATCCCCATTTCAATGGGAAATTTTTAAGGACCAGGTAAAAGAAGTACATTCATGTTGCAATTGGGTATTCCAGCAAACAACATATGGTTTGATTTTCACCATGTTAATGGTACAGGTTTATCCTGTTTCACATTAAGTGGTGTCCAGTATATGTGAACACTGAAGAAGCCTTTCCCTCATATACCTATGGTTGCTTCTCAAGGCATAACAATAGGTTTGTGCATTGAACAATCTAGGCTTTTCTTCTTACTGACTTTAAGGTAGGGGTGACTCTCTGGGAGAGGCAAGAGTGCAATAGTTGCAGCTAAGCAAGCAGGTGAATCTACCACTTGCTGTGAGTTAAAAGGCTTTACTTCTTCAACAGAAGTTGATTAATATGCTTTCTGTGTCTCTCTCTCTCTCTTTCTCTCCCCTGTTTCTTTCCATAAATTTGTTGTGCCTTGAAGTCAGGGATCTCTGGCTTGATCAATAAGGTCTCTGGAAATGGTATGACAGACATCAAAACATTTATAACCCTTATTGATGCATATAGTTACTGGAAGTTAATAATTGTGATGACATTCTCTGAAACGTCTGTAATTTTATTGACAAAGTAATATTTCCTATCATCCAAAAGCTCATGTTTTCCATCGAGAAGATGAGATTACCTCCACTTCATCAATTGCATCATTGATCCATATCTTTGGATGCTTGATTCATAGTATTGCACTTTTGACCGAACAACATTAAATGTGCATTCACCACTGTGATGGAAAGGATGCTAAATTATTGTGTTTTTAATTTGGTTTGTAACCTAATTAGTAGCAATCATTTTCATATTCTTATATGCATTGGTCCCTGATGTGACAACAATTTTTGTTCTTCAACTTTGAATATTTTAATTTTCTAAGAGTGGCAATTTAGAAGACATAAGTTTCTAATATTATTACTAAGTGCATGCATAATTTGTACACATATATCTTTGTTATAGTAAATAGTTAGATGGTAGAATCAAGTCAACTTGTTCATTTAAGCAAGGGTGAGGTGTTAAGGTTGAATTGGACCATATATGGCTAAAGAAATTTAAGGACATTTTCATTTTCTTGATTGAAGAAGAGGTGAACAAGATTTATCAAAAAACTATAACCTTTACAACTAATGCTTGAAAGTTTACTCAAGAAGAGTTAAATAAAAGAATGGGTGTGACTTATACTCATTTGTAGTTGAAAAATAAATTCAATGGACTTAAAGGGCATCGAAATTAACTATTCTATTACAATTAATATGGTTACCACTTTTGATAAACAATGGGAGAAGATGTTTGCAGTAAATGCTATATTTTGTATAAAACTATATATTTTTTTTTTTTGAATTATATTTTATGTTATCATATATAATTAAGCACGAGTCATCATTTTTTTTAAGTGATTAAACATGTGTAGTGACTCTAAAAAAGGGCTATTAGAATTATCAATAATTATGTACTATTTTTGGGAATACAATAGCAATTGAGAAAATGCTTATACTCTAACTCATAGTCCTTCTCTTAGCAAAGAGGAAGAGGAAAATGACAACAATGAATAGGTTGAGAATCTTGGCAATGATTTTGATAATTTCTAGTAGGATAAATAAGTTAAGATTGACACCAATTTAAGAACAACATGATGAAAGGGAAATGAATTACTTCAAAGAACACTTGCAAACACTTTGGCCCTAATTAGAGAAAACTCAAAGAAGAAGTTTAAGTTATTTGAGAAAAAGATAAGTGAAACTTGATATTCTGCTGTTGGATCTTATGGAGAGGTGACTAGTCATGCAACCATGTTAAAGTACTCTTTGGAGCATGCATGTCCATATTGGATGACTTAAAAGGAATAAATGGATTATCTTATGCAAAGACTATTAAATTGTTCCAGGAAGAAGGATTTATAATTATGTTTTTTAAAATATCAAGTGCAAGGAGAAGAGATTGGGTATTGAATATCTAAACTCTTACATATTAAAATCTTAGATATATAAAAGATATAGACTATAAAGTTTATTTCTGCTTTTTTTTTTTTTTGAACTAGGTATGTGTGTTTGAATGTAATCATGTAAGACATGTTTATGCAACCATGTTATAAGTTATACCTTGTCATGGTTTTAAACTCTTATTCATGTAGATTACAATGGTTTTAAGCAATCATTTTATTTAAAGTTAATATGTTTAATTTAGTTCCAACATTAACTATGAGGACAATTATACAAAATACTGTTATATGGAAATGCAATTATCTTTAATCATATATTAAGATGTACATTTTTATGTGATAGTAGGACATTATAGATTTCTTGAGTTAAGTGTAGTATAAGAAGATATAGAAGAATTGTTGTTAGATTTAAAGGATGATGTTGTTATGGTTAAAGGTCATTTCTTAAGTCATACCTAATGTTGTCTCACAACAACCCAATACTATAAAGAATTTCAAAATTTTATGACCATGAGTAGGTGGTTGAGATCTTAAATGGTCATCCAAATATTTTTGTTGATATGTTTAAGATAAAAAAAATAGATTATGTGGATTTGTGTGAAAAATTGAAGAGGAGAAACTTAACTACTGATTTCAAGTTTCGTTTAGTCTAAGAACCATTTCTAAACACTTTAAAAAGGTTTTGCAAGTACTTTGTTTGCTTGCCAAGGTTGTGATTATTCCTTTAAATCTTAATAAAATTTCATCTAAGATTAGGATTGATAAAAAATATTTTCCTTTTTTATGTAAATTTTTTATATTATATGTTATTTTATTGTTTTAATTAATAATACAAATATAAAGTTTTTAATTAATTATTGTAAGATTGTATTGAAGTAATAGATAGTTCTAATATTTTTGTCCATATTCTAGTTTTCAAACAAATCGCATTTCTTGGCAAAAAAATTGAACCCATACAAAAATTTTTGTGTATATGTTCATTTGATATAAGATTTACATCCATCATGATGGATTGAGAAGAAATAGTTAATGATTATAGAATACTCATCGAAATTGTGTTTTGAACATAATATTGTTTCCTCATGCCTCCACAAGGAAAGTATTATTGGGTTGATTTTGGATATACATTCATGCTTTGGTTTCTTAGTTTTTATCATAGGAAGCATTATCAATTATGTGACTATAAATAGGGTTAAAAACATTGAGACCAAGAAGATTTTATTCAATTACATGTAAGATATGATTGAAAGATACTTTGAAATGTTAAAAGTAAAGTTTTCAATTCTTTCTCAAATAGTGTCATATGATTTTTAGAAACAAAAAAAAAATATTCATGCTTGTTATGTAAATAATTTTATTCAAATGAAAAAACATTTGATTGTTTCTTTTTTAAAATGATGGTGAAAACCATACTTTAGAGTTATGTGAGCCATTAAATATTAGTCAAAGTCAACTACTATAAATGATTCACATTTGAGATGATATTGTGTAAGTTTGATGCCAATGACACATTAATTATTATATTGATACTAATTGTATTATTGACTTCATTATTAGATGTATTTGTTGTGAAAGCTACAAACTTTATGTTAATTTTGTAATATTTTAAATTTTTACTTCTAATCAAAACATTACATATCTCAACCTTTACTATTAACAAATTAACACAATAGTAGTGACTCTTTGAAAAAAAAAAAATTTAGAAATAAAAATAATTATTACTTATAAAAATTATAAGTAAACAACAAATAAGATTAAAATACAGAAAATAGCAAAATCATAATATCAAATAACAAAAATTATTAGTGAAAATTTTAACATATAACTAAAAAAACTCTTAGTTTAATTTCTTTATTTTTGTAAACTTGTCCTTACATAAATATTTTGTTACCTCCTAAAATATTTCTTGTCCCACACTCACTTTTACACATGCAAACAAATTTAATAATTGTCCAATAACCCTAAAAAAAAATTAGTTTTATTTCTTGAATTTTGCAAATTTTTCCTTTTATAAATATTTTTTGCCCTTAAAATATTTTTTATGGCCCCATGCTGATTTCTCATACATGTGACAACCCATTTATAAAACTTTGCAATCATTCCTAATGTTAAGAAAATAGAACTACCTTAAAAAAATGCATAACCCTCCTCCCTAACATTTTTTTTTCTTTTTTTTTCTATTCTCTATAATTAAAAGTAGATTCATACTCATTAAAGGGTTTGACTACCTAAAAAGACACAAAAATAATAGATTTAAATAAATACAATTAATTTTTATACTATATAAAAGATATTTTATATTACATGTCAAATATTAATATATTATAAATATTGTGTGTATATAGATATATCTAATATAAAAATTGATTGTATTTACTTAAATCTACCACTTTTGGGTCCACTCAAATTTTCTTCAATAAATACATGATTAATCACAAAACATATATCAAAATTGAAAAGACCCATGAACTACCATAAAGGTCACACAAGTGAATAAGAGATGAAAATTGAAACTTGTTTAACTAAATATGCCATGAATAAGTCCAATTTGTATCTTTCTTCAAAGTAATAGTTAGTTTCAACCCTTTTTGTCTCTTGATTTATGATTAAATTTTAAACCTTTTTCTCTTATTCTTTGGAGTCACAAATATCACTTTTGTATCTAAAAGGCAATGATTATTGACAAGAATTTCATGTCATATAATATGTGCAATTTAAAATGTCAAGCTAACTTTGGAGTAACAAATATCACTTTTGTACCTAAAAGATATTTTATTGATTGTTTATCAAGAGTAATTGTAGCTTATGAAAGGTTATGTTTTTTGGCCAAGAAGTGATTTAGAAAAACTTCTACCACCTAAACTCCATGTCATGCCTAATAGACTTAAAAAAGTTAGGCAAAAAAAATAAGAATCAACCTAAAAAGGTATCAAAAAATAGTATAGCAACATTTAAGTTATCTAAACAAAGATAGTAGTAAAAGTGTAGAAAATATGGGTAAAGAAGACACAATAAGAAAACAAGTAGGAAGGTAAAATTTTTATAACCAATGCAATTCAGTCTTTTGTGACATCATTCTTTCTTTCTCTCTCTCTCTCTCTCTCTCTCTCTCTGTCTCTTTTTTTTTTTTTTTTTTTTTTGTGTCTTGAAATGATTATCTTTGTAATGTAGGTTAGAACTAAAGGTAATGAAGGTACTGCAACTAAAGTTGTCAATGTTGGAGAAACTAGGAGTACTACTGATCAAGGAGAAGCTAATGTAGGTGCAAGTACAATTGTCAACATTAAGGACAACAGAAATGACTTAAAGACAACTACAACATCAAGTTCACCGAAACTTGTAAAGGGAAAGTAGCTAGAAAAGGGGAAGTAGTTAGCAAAGGATAAAGGGAATAACAAACTTAAGAAATCTACCAAAAGAATTGTCTTGCATAAGGAATTAAAGAATAGGCTTATACAATAATATCAAAACAAGGAAGCTCAGGTGTACAATGTATGTTGTTGTAACATCTTAATTAATTGTTTCATGTGTCATTCATGTGAATTTGATATGATTAAATGAAAATTTGTGGGTGAAGTCACATGAAGCCCTGAGTACTACTAATAAGAAAAAAGTAAAACACATAGATCTTACTAATTATGAGCTGCCTTGGTGGAATTGAATGGCAAGGCCAACTAAACATCATAAGTGGACAACTATCACAAGTCTGCACCTTGAATTCAACTATTTTCAATTTGTCAATCTAGCTTAAATGCACTTATATATTATGGTTGTTATTTGCAGGAAGCATAACAAAAGAGGAGAAGATTGTTGAGATATAATATACAAGTGAAGGAAACACTTTAGTGGTTTTGGGTTTGAATGTAATACATTAGATTGCATCTCAATCTTAATTTCTATGCAAACACTTAAGTAAAGATTTGCCTACTCAATCAAGTGATCCTAACCCTAGAGAAAGTGAATGAGCATGTTAATGCTTTGCTTTCACAACATTTAAGACTCTTTTTTTGGTCATATTCATGATACTACATGACGTGATACATATTTATTTTCTTTGTTGTCAAACAGATTAGTGTTAGTAATGTAAGGCTTCTTATATTTTGCACCTCATTAGAAAGGTGATATTCTATTGAGCTAGGACTTTGCAATTAATATATGAAATTCAACATATTAAGCAATACAAATACAAGCTATTCATTTTATAGGGAACAAAATACATTGACTTGAGATGCCTTTGCTAATATTTACATAATCTTAAACAAACACCACAACACAAACAACAAACTCAATATTGGAACCATTTTGAAAATCATTGATACCTTTTCAAAGTTCACCACTTCATAGCTAGTCTTGTACTTAATGATGGCAAGCTCCATCTTTAACACCCATCATGTCATTGATCAAGTCATCGATCAAGTCATCATTACTTTGTTATTGATCAAGTCATCATTACTACTCTCATTACAAATGCACTAAACTGAATTCTAAAAAATAATTAGTTCTTCACGCAATCAAAGAAGTCAATGTCTTCCCAAATAAAAATTTACTGCAGACACACCTATAATAAAGGACAACAACATTATAAAATTACTCATCTCATAATTGAAAAAAAAAATCACTCATTGAAATTTTAGGGCAACAAATAAATTTTCATCTCAAAATAATTCCACAAATAAACAAAGAAAATTAGATTGAAATTTTGGAGTAATGCAAAACCTAATATTTGGGTTTGGACTAAAACCCTCATTTTAGGTTTCTTTTTTGTACATGAAGTATGCAAATAGACCATTTCTCCATGTCTGCACCTAATTCGCTCACCCTTTCTATTATCACCTTGCTTGCTTGTATACTTAGATGGCCCAAAGAAGTATGATGACATCACTCAACAAATGATTAAGTTTTGAGAGGAAGGAATGAATTAAATTAGAAGCGATACCCAATTTGAAAATGAAGAGACAAATGGAACACGAAGCTATACCTAACTTGCAAAATTAACCAAAACAAAAAGATTTTGTTAAAAAAAATCAGGATATAGAAAGTTCAAATGACAAGAAGGGGCCTACAAATGTGTGTGTGTGAGAGAGAGAGAGAGGTGATGAAAAATGCTAGAAATCAATTGAGACATTATGTTAGAGAGGAATAAGTTGCAAAGAAGGGTTTTTTTTTATTAAATTTTAAATTTATTATTTTTGTAAAGCTTAAAAAATTTTAATTATAATAATATTTAGTAAAAACATTATTTATAAAAATTAGACAAATTTTAATATTAATTTTTAAAAATATTAATTATAATTACAAGTTTGCATCAACAATAATTTATTGATATAACATCTAACTATAATTGCATATCATTTATTGGATTGACATATGAAAGATTTAATAGATAATAACTTAACAATGAACTAATGACAAAGAGTGGAAAAGAATGACAAAATAAATGTGGTAAGTTAATTCTTAAAAGAAAAAAAAATTAGTTAGCAAAAATCACTATAAATCCTTGCTTGTATGAAGCATTGTGTATCTCACCAAGTGCTTTAATACAATGTTGAAATAAATGAACTTTGGTGATGTACACCAATTACCTTGAGTCTATTGGATCAGACAAGCAAGTGAAATTTGTAATAATAAAAATTATATTATAATTGTTAATTTTAAAAATTAGTGATTAAATTGATGGAGTAGTTATAATTTTTTAATTTAATTAATTTAAAAAATTTATAAAAATTTTTTTAATAATATTTATTTAATATTGTAATTTTTTAAAAATTAAAATTCATGTTATTAATTTTTTTATATATTTAATATTAAATAAAAATATTACTAATGTAATTAATTAAATTAATTAAATTTTCTAATTCAATTTTTAAAAATTTATTTTGATCTAAATTCTCTCCATTTTAAAATTTACTCTTTTCCTGAAATGAGATTCTCATGTTGTGAATATTGATAAAAATAGTCACAAACTACCATTATTAGGTTACAAAAGTGAATAGGAGATGAAAATTGAAATTTTTTTTAACTAAATGTGCTACAAATAAGTCCAATTTGTATATTTCTTCAAAATAACACTTGGTTTCATCCTTTTTCATCTCTTGATTTATGATTAAATTTTAAACTCTTTTTTCTTATTCTATGGATAAGAATTTCATGTCATACAATATGTGCAATTTATAATGTTAAGCTAACTTTAGAGTAACAAATATCACTTTTGTACTTAAAAGACATTTTATTGATTGCTTATCAAGAGTAATTGTAGTCCAAGAGGGGCTAAGGTTTTTTTTTGCCAATAATTGACCTAGAGTAACTTTTACCACCTATGTCATGCCTAATAGACCCAATAAAAGTTAGGCAAAAAAATAAGAATGAATCTAAAAAGGTATCAAAAAATAATCTAACAACATTTAAGTCATGTAAACAAAGATAGTTGCAAAAGTACAAAAAAATATGAGTAAAAAAGACACATTAAGAAAACATGCAAGAAAGTAAAATTTCTATAACCAATGCATTTCTTTTGTGACTTCATTTTTTTTCTTTTTTTGGGTCCTTTTGAAATGATCATCTTTCTAATGTAGGGTACAATTGAAAGTAACGAAGATATCACAACTAAAGTTGTCAATGTTGGAGAGACTCAGATTGCTACTGATCAAGGGGGAGTTAGTGTAAGTGCAAGTGCAATTGTCAACATTAGGGACAATAGGATTGACTTGATCAATACTGTACATCAATATCAAAATAAGGAAACCCATGATTACCTTTGAATTTCAATTATTTTCGGGTCAAAATATTTTCTAGTGAATATCTTATTTTTTGGAATGGTTTAAAAGTTAAAAACAGATTGGGAACGGCTTGAAACTTCCAATTTTGGCACTTTTAGTTGTGACTAGACTTACCCGGTCAATAACAAGGTAAAGTATTAGTTTCCATTTTCGCAGCTTTGCTTTCGTAGATTGCTCATGAAACTTCAACTGCTGCACTTAGCAGTGGCATTTCAGTTGTAAGTCCCTTCTTTTAATTATTTTCTTTTTATTTTTTTCTTTGTTTTTGTGCTTCCCTGACCATTACAATGCTTGAGCACTTCTTGAGAGGAAGGGTGTCTGCCCCTATACTTGTTATATTGGTAGGATTTCAGCAAGAGAGCCCAACTGATTAGGTGATTGATAGCCCTAAGCTGTCAAAGCGGTGTTGCCATTTTGTGTCTTCTATTCAAATACCATCAATGATTTGTTGCCATTTCAATTGAGAATCTTGAGGGATACTATGTTCATATTTTGCCGTAGGGGCTTCGACAAACAAATTTTCAACATCTCTGCTTAAATTCTGTGTAATTTGTATGCTGCAGTTTTCATAAGTTGGGTTCACCAAAGATACTATTTTTCTCACTGCTTCACAAAAATGAAAAAGCACATAAAAAGAACTTTTTAGCAAACAAACTAATATCCATTTTGCTGCACTGATCAGTTCACGTTATGCGTGTACTTCTAAACACTGATGGTAACATAACGTTCTTTATTTGGATATGCAGCTGGAGATTGTGATGTCCATCCCAGGTGTGTTTCAGGTTGTTTTGTATATGTCATTCTTTCATCTCCTCGATTATTTTGGCCACCTTGGAGCAGACATAATATGCTTGAATCTGTTGTGCTCAGGTTGTAAAGAGGCTGGTGCAGCATCATCCGGCAATGACCATAGGGGTAATCTTTCTTCCTATATCCTTTTGGATTTCAGGACATTGGTGTTTTTATTGGCTGAAGCATAATGTAGTCAGCATAAGTTGCAAGAACTTGCCAAAACCCTTCAACACTTGTTGTGTTTGCATGTACATAAGCATTTCCATTTTTTTGTCTGTATTCTTCTGTGATTATATGAAAGACTTATTAATCTTACTCATGCTTGAATATAAATGCATCAAAATTATCCAAATGATGATATTATTTGTTTCTACATGAAATTTCAGAGAGTAAATTATGCAATATAGTTTCTCTTCGGCATGGCACACAGCAAAACTTGTCTATTATGAGGTCTTGCATCAGAGATGCATGTTTTGGAATTCTCTTTTGCAAATTGTCATATAGGCTACTCGATTGAAAAAAGTGTTGTTGACATGTTTATGTAATATACCATACAATTGAATTCAGAAGACTTGTTAATATAGGTGAGTACTGTTTTAAGTGCTGAGGATGCCTTGAATGCCATGAACACAGGAGCCAAATTCCTTATGAGCCCAGCAATGGTGAAAGTATGCATCTTATATTCCAAGTATAAAATAAATCTTTCTTCGATTAAACTGAGCCATTAAACTTGAAAGGGTTTTATTTTTGTCTTTCTTGCTTCCTTTCATAATCCTTTGCTCTCTCTCTGTTTGTTTTTTTTTTTGGGTCCTGTTTTCGCGATGTATGAACAACTATGTCAGCAATGCTGCTTCTTTAGCTGATACTAATGAAACGTACTTCTCTGTAGGACATTATGGATGAGGTCCAGGATGGTGAAGTTCCATATATACTTGGGGTGATGACACCAACAAAAGTAAGAAGTATTTTAGCTTGAACTCTCATTCATCTTAAGTTCTCTAAGTTCTAATTCTATCTGTAGATCGTGTTACCTCTTGTATTCTCTGCTTGGCCTTCCATATTTATCCAATATTCTTTCCATGGCCTTTGGAGTACTAACACTATGTACAGGAAATGTATTGGGAAAAATCATGTGAGAGTCAAGAAGGAAAAAGCTATTTTCTTTGCCTTCTCCAACAAATTCTTTTCTCCTTTATTTCCTTCCTCAGCAGCAATAAAGAGTTTAAAGTAACTTTATCAGTTATCCACTGCCATTTGAGCATTTGATCACTTGTATTATTTTCTGCTACATAAATGCCATAACTAGAGCTCTTCCATTTCATAGATATTGTCCACATATGGTTCTGGAGCCAAAATTGTCAAGGTAAGTTTTATCAGGTTTTCATATTTCGTCATTTACAGGGTGGGAGTGAGGATGAGGTGCAAATTGTGTAATGACACATTCACTAATCGATACCTACAGCATGCTTCTCAATTTTAAAGTTATTGGTTATTATATACAATCTAGTATGACAATGCCTTCACGTGATTGTGTCCCCATTTCACCAGGAATTTTTTAAGGACTGGGTAGAGGAAGTACTTTCTTGTTGCAATTGGGTATTCCTGCAACCAACAAATTGTTTTATTTTCATTGTGTTAATGGTGCAAGTTTATCCTGTTTCAGCATTAGGTGGTGTCCAGTATATGTCAGCACTTAAGAAGCCTTTTCCCCATATACCTCTGGTTGCTTTTCAAGGCATAACAATAGGTTTGTGCATTGAACAATCTGGGCTTTTCTTCTTACTGACTTTAAGGTAGGGGTGACTCTTTGAGAGAGGCAAGAGTGCATAGTTGCAGCTAAGGGAGCAGGTGAATCTGCCACTTGCTATGAGTTAAAAGGCTTTACTTCTTCAACAGAAGCTGATTAACATGCTTTCTGATGTAGTGATGTTGCTGAGAAATTTTCTTCTTATTCCTCTCTCTCTTTCTCTCCTCTGTTTCTTTCCATAAATTTGCTCTGCCTTGAAGTCAGGGATCTCTGGCTTGAGCAATAAGGTCTCTGTGGAAATTGCATGGCAGACATCAAAACATTTATAAACCTTATTGATGCATATAGTTACTGGAAGTTAATAATTGTGATGACATTCTCTGAAACATCTGTAGTTTTACTGACAAAGTAATATTTCCTATCATCCAAAACCTCATGTTTTCCATTGAGAAGATGAGATTACCTTCACTTCATCAATTGCATCATTGCATCATTGATCTATATCTTTAGATGCTTGATTCATCGTTGTGCACTTTTGACCAAACAACATTAAATGTGCATTCACCACTATGATGGAAAGGATGCTAAATTATTGTGAAATTCTTCATCAAAGGGTCATTTTATATAGATTAAATTTAAAGTTATAGAGTATTTGTAAATATCTTCCTCAGAACGAATATATGTTGGCAGGTAACGATATTTTGGTTGCAGTTATAGAGTTACTGTTTCTGCTTTTACTAGTGTTTTGCATCGTATCAATGATTCAATTGTATTCTGGAAATTCATTTACATCTGGGTGACTCTCAAATTGGATGCAGATTCAGTGGTGGACTACATATCCCATGGAGCATCAGCTGTTGTTTTGTTGGATGCCTTATTTAGTAAAGATGCAATGTTACAAAAAGATTTCAATGTCATACGTCAACATGCATGCTTTGCTTCTGTGAAATGCAGAGAAGCTGTAGAACAGTGAGTTTTTTCGCTGTTTGTTCCATTTTCTTCCCTGGGTTGCTGTGACCATAAATGTTGTGGATTTCTAGATTCTTTGCCTACTTACTTGATGGTGATCTTTGGGTTGATGCATCACTTCTGTGACAGTCTCTGGATGTAGGGTCATACATTAACTTGGGACAAATGTTCCATCTTCTTTTGTGTTCATGATTTGCCAATCCTCAGAAAGCTCCAGACCTTGGAATTATGGATAATTTACTTATGATCCATAAAATATTAAATTAAGAAAACCAAGAGGAGCCTTAGTCACCCCAAACAATATGTTAACTAATTGGCTTTCCTATTTCACAAAACATTACTTTAGTGATGGACACATGCAAGGGTAGTTTAAAGTAAAAAGGCCCAAATGAATCCATCTATCATCTACACCAAGGGGCCCAAAAGGAAGAGGAATGGACACATGCAAGGGTTGCAAACGATTTGATGCGAGCAGAGTAAATGACTTTATCCCCGTCGAGTCAAGTCTTTATGAAGTTGATCTTTTTTTTTTCTTCATAATAAAAAAAAAATCAAGATTATATTATTATAAATGGAATTAAAATAATAATAATAGTAATAACAAAAAGGTGGTTAAGATTATAGTATTGTAATTTGGGAATAGGCTTGCTTAGAACTGAAAACTAACACCTCTTATGTCCTTAAAGTTAAGCCATCCCTTATTAAAGTATTGTCTTTTGCTAATGCCTTTGGTAGTTTCAGTTTCCTTGCCAGCCTACTTGCCACCATTTCTCCTTTTGTCTTAACTTTTCTATTTGTGGGAAGCTTGGAAAACTCCTTCAATTGTGTCTTCCTGCCTTACAAGCCTTCTTCGTTCCTAAGCTTGAAGGGCATTGATAAGTGCACCCAAGGAAATGGAATTGAGATCCTTAGAGTCTTCTAGAAAGGAAAGTTTGGATTCAAACCTCTCTGGAATGCTCACAAGGACCTTTTGGACTATGTTTCTATCTATAAAGTTCTCTCCCAACATTTTTATTTGGTTGACCACTTTCAGCAACTTGTCACTATAGTCCTTCATAATTTCAGTATCCTTCATTCTCTGGAACTCAAACTCTTTCTTGAGGTTAAGGAATTGCATGGTTCTGGTCTTAGAGCTGCCACCAAATTCCTTTTTCAGTCTATCCCAAGCTTTTTTTACTGTGTCATATGTCATTCTGTTAAAGATAGTTTATGTGACAGATGAGTGAATACAAGTCAAAGCCTTGTATTGTTTAAAGACTTGCTCATTGTGATGCTTCAATTGAGCCACAATAGGGTTTGCTAATGAAGAGAAAGATTCAGACTCCAGGTAAGGGTCTGTGATGACTGACTCCTTTGTGTTTTTGTGTTTGAACTCTCTTTAACTTACTAAAATTAGTTGACACAAGGACCTTTAAACTTTGATACACTATTTGGTTTACTTTTTACTTTTAGAATAAATAGAAATAAGTGAAACACAACAAACATGAAGCAAGGAAAGGAGCTTGAGATTGAGAGAAGAAGATCTTTCTCATTGATTCAATTTATATACATAGTATAAGAACTTAAAATTCAAAATAAAAAGTTGTTGTAATTGTACAACTTTTATAACTTAAATTTCAAATCGAAATTTGAATCCAAATAATTATCAACTACTTAAACTGTTATATAATGACTGACTTGCTTGATTTGCAAGCTAATGATATTTTAAATTGTGAAAAAGCTTCTAGAAGGAGAGACAGCCTCTTGAAACAACCCTTAACTGCCATAACCAACTCTCAAGTTATGGAGGGAAATCTCTGCA
This sequence comes from Rhizophora mangle, assembly GCA_037832345.1. Classification (NCBI taxonomy): domain Eukaryota; kingdom Viridiplantae; phylum Streptophyta; class Magnoliopsida; order Malpighiales; family Rhizophoraceae; genus Rhizophora; species Rhizophora mangle. The sequence goes on along the minus strand of JBAPLJ010001975.1, from coordinate 585,574 downwards.
GACTTGTAGTAATGGAAATATGGCAGCAAAATGGTGACACCATAAGAATCTTCATGCCCATTCAGGCCTTGGTCATCAGGTTGAGAATCCTGGTGGGGTTATATTGGAGAAATGCTGGTTTCAGACAAACCAATTTGTTCTAGAAATTTTGTTTTGTAACAAAATGAAGAATTACAGGGCTTGACTAATGATTCTTCATTGGCTTCTGCCATTTTCGTGCCATTTTATGCAGGCCTTGATGTTGGTCGATACCTTTGGACTCACAATGCATCGACTAGAGATGCATTGGGACTTGATTGGGCGATGTGGGTGGCAGAAAGGCCTGAGTAGAAAAAATGTGGGGTAGAGACCATTTCTTTGTCACTGGAAGGATTACTTGGGATTTTCAGAGGTGATCTGATACTGATTCATATTGGAGAAGTAAGCTGTTGAATCTGCCTGAAACCATGAACATGACAATATTGTCAATTGAATGAACTTCTAAGAGAAACGAATTTGCATTGGCATACCCCACACATTTCCATCCTTCAAGTGAGAGTGAGACACTTCGATGGAAAAACAGAATAAGAAAACAGGAAAGGCAATACTTTTTCTCTTTCTCAGGCACCCCTCAACCAGGTAGGAATGATTCTATTCATGTTGAGATCATCGACCATTGTTTAGCTTCAGGGAGTATTTGTAAGTTACTAGATAGCAACTTTCCTTGAAGCAAGTGTGATAACCCGATGGAGGTGATCAGGGTGTCTCAGGACTCGGTATTCTGCTTGCAGCCTCCTGGGTATTAATTAGCTCGGTGATCAACATTTGAATCCTAGTTGGCAGGCTGCATCCCGGTGTTCTTCGATCCAGGCTCTGTGTATTGGCAATATGTTTGGTAATTTCTGGAGAATTATTCAAGACATTCTGTGTTCATACCAGGGAAGTTGGTAAAAGAAGGGCAAATCAGAATCAATGAGACATTGCTTCATTTCTGAAAGGAGGACATGTTGGCAAAAAGAGAGGTAGTTATAAGGCTGATACCAATGGTTATATATGCAAATTTCATGTCCAAATCTCCGACCCTTGGAGATGCATTTGATATAGCAGTAAAAGGGGTCATTGACAGAGTAGAAAAATGTGAGGATAAATACTTTAAAGGAGGAAATGATAACTTAGCATCTGTTATGCAGAAGTCCTTAGTTGGGAATAACAATCTGCCTAGGATTGATGGGGGAAGAACATTATTTTGTGTGGATGCATGATTCAACCTAAAAGTAGAAAAGATAAGAAAATAAAAGAATAGGGAAAAAAAAAACAGAAGAAAATCCCCTAAAACCCAAAGAAATGAATCTAAGGTTAAAAATTGTTTGTACAATTGCGTATGTGTTTGATTATCCAAGGGAAGCCGCTTGAGTTGCTCTTACAACTAGAAAGATATGTGTAATCTTGCAAGATGCAGTTGTAATCTGAACCCATCCAATGTTAGATTTTTGGGATACTATAGGTAGGAAGGTATTCAGCAATAATGTTTCATTTTTGCATAGAGCAAGAATATACTTTGGTGAGAAAATTTTAATTCTGATTAAGTAATTGTAATCCTATATCATAAATAATGGCCTTTGGTATACATTTACAAAAAAAATGAGAAAAAAAAATAACAAATTATATAGATTATTGCATCACTGAAATTTGAAAATATACAGTTTGCTTGGAATATGGTTCCATTAGTGGCACAAATTGAACAGCTTCTCATGTGGGGTTTAATTTGCATAACTAATTGAACACAGAATGGAACGGAAGGCATGGTGCAATTGAATTAATAGCACGTACATGCAAGAGTCCATTCGGGCCTGCTTCCTGCCAGGCCGGAAAACATTATTGTTAAATTTCCAAACCAATATCGAAGTAATAAAAAAAGTGGCCGGAAAACATAAACAAGTACACTACCCGAAAAATTGTTGGAATTTTCAAAATAAAAAAAAAGCAAAATTTGTGGTTCTTGGGATTTGAACCCAAGAAGTGTGTGTGTGTGTGTGTGGTGAGCAAATAATACAACCATTGTTATTGACTCTCCAACAATTATTTATTGTGTCTAGGTAATAAATGTAATTTTTAATAAATAACTAAAAATGATGTTGTTGTGATTTAAAATTAGACATTTGAGTTACATACAAAAGATCTAACCGCTAAACTAAACAAACATTGTGTATCAATTATCAACTAACTATTTTATATGTTATTTTACAATAAATAGAAAGAAAATAAAGTAAAGTTAAATGGTTAAGTTGTTAACCACCAAACCAAATGTATCTATTGACAAAAGATCACCATTATGTTTATAAATACCACAGATTCGTCATTTGTTCAAAGTATCAAAATTCTTCCTTCTTTTCTTGGTTTCTTCATTGTCATATTAACGATCTATTTGTCTATATTATTGCGGTAGAAATATTATAGATATTTTAGAGAGCAATTCTAAAAATACAACTTCTCGAGTGCTTAATTTCAGTAAGTGTAACTTGCAATCAAGTATAGTTTATTTTATCTTATGAGGGAATTTGTATAAACTTCTGTTGCATATTAGTGAAGGCAAATTTTGTTTTAAGGAGAGTGTGTTGGATACACAACTTAAAGCAATCATCTTCCAAGTTCCAAAATAATTAAGAGGTTTGCACCAATAATCTTAAGGCAAAATTTTCAACTATGGCCGGAATGTTGAAAGAATTAGCTTCAAACTTCGTGAAATTAGAAAGGTTTGATGGAGGAAACTTCATATGTTGGCAGAAGAGAGTTCATTTTTGTTAGTATCACTACAAGTGGCTTATGTTTTGAACATGATAAGACTAGAATAGTTCAAAAATGAGACTATTGCTAATACCAAGAAGAGGCAACAATGGGTAGCCAATGATGAGATATGTAGGGAACACATTCTACATGCCATGAGTGATTCATTATTTGACACCTACTACAACTTTCAAACTACAAAGGAACTATGGGAGAAATTAAAGGTGAAATACATACAAGAGGATGCAATAAGTAAGAAATTTCTTGTCTCTAAATTTAATAATTATAAAATGATTGATGGTAGACTAGTAATGGAACAATTTGCTGAGATTGAAAGAATACTCAATCAATTTTCATAACATAAGATGTCTATAGATGAAACCATTATTGTGAGTTTAATAATAGAGAAGTTGCCTCATTCATGGAAAGATTTCAAGAGAAGCCTTAAACACAAAACAGAGGATATTTGAAAAGCTTGCTAACCATCTTCGTGTAGAAGAAAAATTTCACATGCAAGAAGAAACCAAAGAGCAAGACTCTTATGTTTCAAAAGTGCATGTAGTTAAGAAAGGACAATCAAGCAAGTCCTCCCATGAAAGGAAGAATCAATCAAATGATGACAAAAACCAACATAAAAGGCAAAAGAGAAATAACAAATGTTACTTTTGTCGAAAGAAAGGACACTACAAATATGAGTGTTGTCTATTCAAAAACCAAAAAGAAATGCAAGCCTCTTCTAGAGCAACAAATGAGAAGATGATTGTTATGATCATAAAGGTTAATTTAATAGAAGATGACACTGCATTGTGGATTGATTTTGGGGTTACTAAACATGTTTGCAAGAACAAAAGTCTCTTTAAAGGATTGAAACTAATAATTGATGGTACAGTTATGTACATAAGAAATTTTATTGTAGTTCCTGTTATGGGAATTAGGGCAGTAGAATTGTAATTCACTTATTGGAAAGTTATTACTCTTACCAATGTATTCTATATTTTAGAAATTAGAAAAAAAGTTTGGTTTGTAGTAGTCTGTTGAACAAATATGAGTTTAAATTCGTATTTGAGGCTAATAACTTCGTTCTCTCCAAAGGAGGTATGTTTGTGGAAAAGGGTTATTTTTGTGATGAGATGTTCAAACTTGATATTGTTACTAATAATAATACTAATATTTCTACTTATATTGTTAAGTATACTTCTTTATGACATAATAGATTAGGACATATAAATTTTAAAAGATTGCATGATATAGTTAAATTGAAATTATTGCCACATTTTGATGTATCAAAAGATAAATACACATATTGTATGTTAACAAAAATAACTAGAAGTGCATTTACAAGTATTCAAAGATCTTCCAATATATTAGAATTAGTTCATAGTGATGTATGTGATTTACATAACACACAAACACTAGGAGGAAAATGATACTTTGTGACATTTATTGATGATTACTCTAGCTATTGTCATGTTTACTTATTACATACTAAAAATAAAGTTCCTGAAAGATTCAAAGTCTATAAATCTGAGGTTAAATTACAATGTGAATTTATTATTAAATGCTTATGATTGGATAAAGGATGAGAATATTATGAGATTACATTCTTTGAGTCCTTGAGAAGTATTCATCAAACAACTGCTCCTTACACACCACAACAAAATGGTATTACTGAACATAAAAATCAAACATTAATGGAAATGGTTAATGCCATGTTGTCAACTTCTTGTTAAAGCCATGGATTTTGAGGAGAAACATTACTTACAACATGTCATATTTTGAATAGGGTTCCAACAAAAAAGAACAAAATAACCCCATATGTATTATGGAATTGAAGGAAAACAAACCTTAATTACCTAAGAGTTTGGGGGCTGTAGAGCAATTGTTAGAGTTCCTGTCAAAAGGAAAAAGTTGAGTGAAAGAGGAATTGAGTGTATCTTCTTAGGATATGCTCACAATAGTAAGGCATATCGATTCATGATCATAGAGCCTAATAACTATATACCTTTGAAAGCACTCATAGAATCGAGGGATGCTATTTTAGACTATTCCTAAAATTTCTGAACAAAAACAAGTTCATGATAAGGAAAATGATGGGTTGGCAAAAGGAAATGAAAATGATGAAGTCATTGAACTTTGTAAGAGCAAAAGAGTAAAGAAAGCAAAAACTTTTGGTTTTGATTACCTCATGTTCCTAGTAAAAGGAATAAGGGAATCAATGAGTAATCAATTTTCATATTGCTTTAATATTGAAGATGATCCTAAAATATTTGATAAAGCGATGAAATCACAAGATGCCATGTTTTGAAAGGAAGCAACAAATGATGAAATGGATTTTATTATGGGTAATAACACTTGGAAATTAGTAGACTTCCCACCTGGTAAAAAGCCAATTGGATATAAATGGATTTTCATCAAGAAAATGAAGGTCAATGGAACTATGGACAAGTTTAAGGCTAAGGTTGGTTGCAAAAAGCTTTGCACAAAAACAAGACATCAATTATTTTGACACATATTCACCAATGGCTAGAATTGCCACAATCAGGCTACTCATTGCACTTTGTTCGATTTATAATTTATTAATTCATCAAATGGATGTGAAAATAGCATTCTTAAATGGTGAATTAGAAGAAGAAGTGTATATGAAGCAACATGAGGGATTTATTGTACCTAGTCAAGAGGAAAAGGTCTATAAATTGGTTAAGTCCTTGTATAGACTAAAACAAACACCTAAGCAATGGCACCAAAAATTTGATTAGGTGATATTTGCCAATGGATTCAAGATTAATGAATTAGATAAATGTATCTATAGTAAGTTTAAAGAAGGAAAAAGTGTGATTATCTGTTTATATGTAGATGACATGTTAATCTTTGGGACTCACTTAGAAGAAGTTTAAGTTACCAAAAGGTTTTTGTCTAGTAATTTCAATATGAAGGACATAGGTGAGGCAAATGTCATCCTTGGAATTAAAATCTTATGGGACCAAAAGAGTATAATGCTTTCTTAATTACATTATATTGAAAAGGTTCTCAATAAATTTAATTACACAAATTGTATGTTAGCCTTTACCCCATTTCATCCCAACATGAATTTCACCAAGAGTGTTGGAAGTCTAGTATTACAACTAAAATATGTCAAGGTGATAGGATGTTTAATGTATGTAATGACATGTACAAGATTAAACATAGCTTATGCAGTGGGCAAAATGAGTAGGTACACAAGTAATCTAAGTGATATGCATTGGCATAGAGTAAAAAGAATCCTAAAGTACCTAACAAAAACAAAGAATTATGGTATAAGTTATACTGGTCATCCTTCTATTATAAAAGGATACTCAGATGCTTATTGGATCACTAATAAGTGGATGGAACTTTATGCTTAGTGGGGGTGCAATTTCTTGGGGTTCTAAGAAACAAACTTGCATAGCAGATTCCACTATGGCTACAGAATTTGTAGGATTAGCTTTGGCAAGTAAAAAAGCAAAATGGTTAAGGAATTTGCTTTATAAGATTTCTTTACGGCAAAAGTCACTAGCACCCATTTATATACATTATGACAGCACTGCAATGTTGGTAAGATTGTATAGTTAAATATATAATGGTAAGTCCAGATACTGGACTTAGACACAACTATGTGAGAGACTTGATCACAAATGGAGTGATTACAATTGATTTTGTAAGATTAAGTCAAAACATAGTTGATCCTTTAACAAAAGAATTAATAAGTGACATGGTGAATAAAACATCAAGAGGGATGGGTCTCAAGCCCATAAATACAAATCACCTATGATGGAAACTCAACTCAAAGCTTGATACAATGTCAAGTCTTGAGTTCAATGAGTCAAAGTACATCATCAATGTGATAAAAACACTATAATTGATTTTATTTTCATCCCAAGGTTATATAGTGCTTATTTCCCACAGTAAATTGGGAGGATGAGTGTTTAACATTCTTAATAGACTTAAAAGGGTGTCTTACAGTGGGGGCCCCCAATCTGTCTATATGAATGAGGAATGTTTAGGCCGTTCCATTAAGTTAAAGGGCTTGACTTTAAAGCATTCATGAAAAGGATATAGACACAATGACCTTTAATGTGTCAATTATTAAAATGAGAAGTATAATGTTGTACCGTCATATATGTGAATTGTTTGTTTACCATATTATTTAGATTTGTTGTATTGCACTTTTCACTATGTAAAGGTTCAATCTTTAAGACTCCTTTACTTATGCATATGATTATATAATTGCTGGAGATCCTTTATATGTTTTAATATTTTGAAAATGGTAAGGGATTGTTGAAATTTTCAAAATAAAAAGAAAGCAAAAGTTGTGGTTCTTGGAATTTGAACTTAATAGGTGTGTATGGTGGGAAAAGGACACAACCATTGGTTTAGACCTTGAAATAGTTATTTGTTGTGTCTGTTGGTTAATAAACGTGTCTTTTAATAAATAACTAAAAATGGTGTCTATTGGGATTTGAACTGAGACCTTTGAGTTACATGCAAAGGTTGTGACCACCAGACTAAATGGACATTGTGTGTTAGTTGTTGTTTCATAATTAATAACAAAAAATAAAGAAAAGTTGCATCCATGGCATTTGAACTCATGACCCTTCAATTGAATGGTCAAGTTGTTAACTGCCAAATCAAAAGTGACTATTGATAAAGGGTCACCACCATATCTATAAATACCATAGGCTCATCATTTGTTCAAAGCATCAAAATTCTTTTTTCTTCTTTTGGTTTCTCCATCTTCAAATCAAGGATTCATTTGTCTATATTATTGCTGCAAAAATTTTATAGACATTCTAGAAAACAATTCTTAAAATACAATAACTTCTTGCAAATTTGATTTTAGAAAGTATAACTTGCAATTAAATATATTTCATTTTATCTTATAAAAAAATTTACATAAACCTCTATTACATATTATTGAGAGAGAATTTTTCCTTAAAAAAGTGTCATTGGATATATAATTTGAAATAATCATCTTCCAAGTTTCAAGATAATTAAGGGTTTTGCATCCACAAAAGTAATAGTTGACCAACTAGCTAGGACCTACGCTTCTCAGTTTGCACCTTTATCAAAGTAGATTTAAGAATCAACTTTGACGATGGGTTTAGTTTTCCCTCGTTGTGCTTCTCTTTTAAAATGATACCATTTACTTACTTTTTTTTTTTTGACTGACTAGGAGGACATCATTTGCTTACTTTCCCTAAAGACAATGGCTGAAAGTTATTTTTTATATCTATCAAAATTTACTACTTTTGTGTTGTGTACACGCAATATGACTTTTTTTTTTACTATTATTATTCTTAGTTTTATGTAAGTTTTCAATTCCGCTCAATGCAATCCTTAAATCCATGAGAGATGCAGCAGGGGGCAATGTGCTGCGTTGCCTAAGTGAGGAAATGGTTTGAGAGCATGGATTTTCAGAAGTGATCAATTTTTGCTAGTCTTAAAAACAGATTTAGTTATTAAATTAAAAATTTGAAAATAAATATTATATCAATTTTTGTTAGTCTTAAAAACAAATTTAGTTATTAAATTAAAAATTTGAAAATAAATATTATATATTATAATATTATATTTAATAAATTTAATTAGATATAATTCACCCTTTAACATGTAATAGTATTAACAAATTAATTAATATGTAATATTAATAAATGAAAATAAATTTAAGTCTAAAAAATTAAATAAAAAATACATTATAATTTGTATACTCATACTTTAAAATAATTTGCATGTGTTTTTCTTTAAAGAAGAAAATATGATAATATGAAAATATAATTTAGAATAAAAGACTAAATAAAAAATTATAATGTGTGTGTATATATATATATATATATATATTAAAAAAAAAACATGAGGTAAATATTAGTGTAGTGGTATAAGTTCTTTTTGTACTTCTGCACTATCTTGAGTTGCTTGAATCTTTCCACAATTATTAAGCAATTTGACGACTTTCTTTGGAATTCGAACACAAAAACAAGTTACCATTCCTTTGGCCAAAAATTTGGTGATAAGTAATAAAAGTAATATAGTAAGCATATACTAATATAGCATAATTTAGTAACAAAATTATTAAATTTAAAATAAAAATTAAAAAAATATGAATTATTAGATAAATTTCACATTCCTTGTATACCTTCTACTACATTACTGTATAGTCAAGTTTTTTTTTTTTTTTTTCTTTTCTCTTATGTTCACAAATGCAATCTTTAATTCAATTTTCTTTCTTTTATTTCCCTTTCCTTTACTACTTCTTACCTCAAATAGGAAGGTGGTCTGAGAATTCCCAGTGTCCCCTATCAAATTTTACTCTTGAAACTTGAAATTGAAATTTGCACCTCCTTTCCAATGGAGCATGAAGGCACAATTTTCATTTTTCTTTTTTTTTTTTTAAATTCATTTTTTTAAAAATATAAGATGTATATAACAATAAAGTAGAATGTGTAAATAATTATTATATAATGTATAACCGACATTTTTCATAAGTAGATGTAAATTTGATTATATCTCTCGCACACATTCTTCCTTATTATTTTAAATATTATAAGTTTTTCAAAAAATATCAAAAATACAAAAACTAATTTTGTAGGAAGTCAGACCCACACACCATGTCCGTCTTCCTTCCCCATCCTTGTATCTTTAATGGAAAGTTGACACGACACACAACAATAATAATACATCATGTGTTTTAAATACATGTAACACACTTTAGTAATTAGACATTGGTAATCAATTAAATAAAATTTTCTTGATGATTTATTTTTATTAAAAGTCTAATATATTTATATGGGGTAAGTTATTCCTCTTTTTTAAATTTTTTTTTTCCATTGTATCGTTAAACATGTCTTTAAATTTCCTCCTTTATTTGCTTTTGTTTGAAGATTTTTTTAATTTTATGATATTTTTGGATATGAATGAATTTTGCATCTACTTAAAAAAGTAGAGAAATTTGGATGACAAATCATCATTAGCTAATCCAATTAAAATAAATAAATTAATTAATTAAAAGAGAAAACACAACCAAACTACAATTTAAACAATATTTGGAACAAATATATATGAACAAAAACTACTCATATTAAGAATGGATGAATCACAAAAATTTGTAAAAATTTAGAGAAACAATAAGTGTTAAACCCAAGTCATAGAAGATATAGATCATAATCCTTACTACTAGATCAAGAGTAATGATATGAATTTTTTTTATATTTTTATTTTATTAAAAATAAAAGTCATTCAAATTTATAACTTTTTTTAAAAATTATTAATCATAAAAATTAGAAAAAATATTTGTATGATTATTTATTTACATTTCAACAAAAATATTAAAAATTATATATTATATTATATTGATACTTATTTTTTAAAATTTAAATTATCTTATTTATACTAAAATATTTTATTTATTAACAAAAAATATGAAATAAAATAAAAATAAATAAATTATAATATACTTCATATTAAAATAAAATGTATATGAAAATAGGATATTTGGAAATTCCTTAATGATCCCTATGTATATTTGGAAAACATGATGTAATTCTTTATAAGGTCGAGGATATGTCATCATTATGTATCTGTTGTCATAAGAGAAGTCATTGACATTAATAACTAAAAGAATCATTATAATCTATTATCATATATGATGTTGTACATGTTGTCTTTGCAAGCAAAAGATATTAGACTCAAAAATTTACTGTGAAAATAGAATTTTTTAGTCAAAGAGTTCAAAACATTGAAGGCTGAATTAAAACTTAAGTTGACCACATTCAAGGATGAGTTAATGTCTTAGATGACTAAATTCAAAGATAAGTTAAAGGTCAAGTTAAGGATGGAAATGGAGCAATATTGGTTGATGTTTCTAAAAATGTAGTAAAGGCATTTGTGAATTTCAAAAAAAAAAAATATTGATGAAGGAGGTGGTAAATAGAACATATTTCATAGTCTTATAGTTGTGGACAAATTTAATTTAGAAGAAAGGGATTTGAACAAAAAAATGGAGTAGTCAAACTATCAAAGGATGCTTCCTCAAGTGTTCACATAGCTGTTTATTAATGGAGCCGACTATTTTATGTAATTGCTCTTCTCTTGTGGGGGTTAATAGAAATGACAAAGATGAGAACAATGTTGTCACATAAGATAATAGTCTTGATATGCCAAGTGAAGAGGATAAGGGCATTGATGCTAAGTCATTGCAAAGAAAGGGTTAGCAAAGAAAGGGCAAAAAGGGAAAGTAAAGCCCATTACAACCATTAGTACAAAAGAAATAAAAGATAAAAGCACATAAATGACCATGAACAATTCCTTGTACCTTTGGTCCTTAAAAGAGTTGAGAAAAGGAAAGGCAATTTCTTCTCCTTTTGTTGGTTTAAAGGGCTGGGGCAAATAAAAAGCCAAACAAACTGCTCAGGTTTGACAATGCTTTTGTTTTCATTGTCGCTTTGAAGTCTTTTATAAGGAATCTTATTGTGTTTGTAGGAGACTAAAATCAGAGGAAGGAGTCAAAGTTGCAGACATTGGTATTTTAGACATATTTCTTGTGTTTTTTTTTTCATATTATTTGGAAATGTATTTATCAAAAATGTATACTTATAATTTATGTTTGCAATCTTAGTAATATTTTTCATTATGTTGATTTGAAATTCATTCTTTGTAGTAAGATTTCAATGTACTTGTTCCTTTTTTTTTTTTTTTTTATTCACTTTGTTGTATAATTTGTTTTAACACATATAGGAGACTAGTGAAAGTGTAACTAACATCAAATTGGAGTTGCAATTGGTTAATGTTGTGAAGGAGATTTGTTGAAATTTTTATTTTGATGCCAATTTAGATATAGATGAGTATGTCTACAAACTTTTTGATTTCCATGATAGTATAGAATGCTTTGTTTTTGCTTTGCCTTTTAAAATGACAAATATGCTTGTCTACTTCTCATAATGAGATCATATGTGACTTTGGAAAGCAATGTGCCACAAGGAGTGATTTTGTTTCTAGGTAGCCAAGTAAACTTGCAATTTTAAAGTAATAAAAGATTGATGTATGACATTTTTGCTTAAATGACATTTTTTTTAGATCCTGGATGTTGTTGCCAATGCTCTCATTATAGATGAGATTGCATGGAGTAATGAACAGAAAAATTGTTACTTGGTCACACATTTCATAGTATGTGTCATATCTATGTTAAGATTAACTAATTCAACTACATTTATGGAAATTTTATACATTACTTTTACAATGTTTCAATAAATGCATATCGTTTGTGTAGTAATTGGTGCTAGTCACAAGAAATACTAGAAGGGTGCGTGTTTACATAAAACATTTTAAACAAGGAAAAATTTCATACATGGGAAGCATATCAACGATTAAACAAGTAACCTTTTGCTCATCCTTTTTCACTACTTTCCTAGTTTCCTTTGATTTTGCATCCAATTTCATGACATGTGTTATTATTATGACCATATTTTTATTCCAATAAATAATGACTTGATGCATTGGTACTTGTGTTTATTGAAAGTGAAAGAATGTTGAACATTAATATTAAACAACCTATAGGGAAAGTCAAAGTCAAAGAGAGAAGTAAATGTTATAGAAGTGATAATAATTAAATGTTTTATTATGTCATGACATTTTTTAAAAAAATACTATTATAAGTGTCTTTTTTTTTCTTTTTTTTTTTTTTTTTTGATAGATGTAAATGTTACAAGTATTTTATGCTAAACTAGATTTTCATGAGTTATTGCAAATAGTGGTTCCAAATTTTAATGAATTTGAGATTTTAACTTTGAATGTCTAACAACAAAACAATATGTGTGTACTAATTTAAGTTACTTTATTGTTACTTGGCTTGTCTTAGGAACCTATTATTCATTTAGTTTATTGCTACAATTATAGTCATAACTGCAATTTACACATAATGGAATACATGTGATTTGGCATTTTTGGCAATCAAGACTCGATAAAGAGAATATCATTCTCATTTATTTAATTTTTTGATGCTTTGACATTATCAATTTTGAATGGATTAATTGGATTCATAACTATGTTTGCATGCATGTTGCCTTAAGTTATATTGAACCTAACTAAATAAAGATGATAAAATGGCTAGTTATGCACCAAGTAAATAAATGTTGTGATTTTGTCATCACCAACAATGTTTGTTTTACCATAAGATGTAGTTATAAGGGAAGATTGAGAGCCCTTAAATCAAAAGGCAGCATAACAAGCCAATTGTTGAGACTCCCACTATAGTGAGGCCAAATTTTTTCATCTTGCATCTCCATCTAGCTATGGAAAGGAACACTTGCCTATGTAAATGATGCATTCTTGAATTTTCTCTTAAGATAGCTATTGTCATCACATACCTCATAATATAGGCAGTCAACTATGCAATAGGCATGATGGTCTAAGAACTAAAAGTTAGAACCATAGTCTTTGACAAGTTTTATTTTTCTTACTCTCAACTAGAACATAATGAACAAAAAACAAAATAAAACAAAACAAATAAGAGCAAATTCTAATTTGACTTTCTTTGGAACGTGTTAAATAAAATCACATATGAAAACATAAGGGAGCAACATTATGGTTTTAGGAGAATTTTAAGAAGTTACAACATTAATGTAGTCTATAAATTGCTTAATCTATTAGGAATGTACGTTGAGATGAAAATCTTTAGCAAAATAAATAAAATGAACAATAAGGACCACAGTGAATCCTATAATGTTGTGGGATGATACATTTTTTTTTTTTTTTGCATTCCCCTATTACAAACAAATAAAATGCAATTGCTTTTTGTGAAAAAAGCAAAAAAAAGGTAAATATGAGAAGTTGATAAGAAGACACAATAAAAGGAGTTAATCTTGACATAGACCTAATAAGCTTAGGAGACATGTTGTTTACTTACTTTTGTAGCATTGAGGCTTGCCACTAATTACTTCTCTAAATGAAAATTGAAAAATTATGGAGTGGGAACTGCCAACCACATGTTATAGGTAAATTAGGACAAGTTATGGGTTAATGTCTTTTGTTTATTTGATTGAACAATTGAGCAATTGTTTGGTGCTTTTATGATATACATGCAATGGGTGACTATGACACTCTTATATGCATTAGACATTGTACATCTTCATTTTTAAATTATGGTATGATGTTCACATCAATTAAATGGAGAAGATTAATTTGATTAAAGCAACACAACTTCTTGATTGACATAAAATATAAAGACAAGTATTATGGATCAACAATTAATGTACATAATGTACATTTTTGAATGTCAACAAAAGACCTACTAGTTTTGATTCTTAGACTACAAGGTATAGGCAAATAAATTAAGTATATGTAAATCATTTGCAGTTGTTGTCATTATAATGTTGACAATTTGCATTAATCTAAAACATAAAAAAAAAAAAAAAGACCACTATGATGAGAGATGCCTTAAAATTTAATGTTGCTTTGGGTAAACACTTGTGTCTCACCCTTAACTTGATCCATCTACCATAGACATTATTTAAAGTAACTCTTGAAAAGAAAACTAAAACATCAAGAGTTTGAAATCCAATAATTATAGGCTTAACTACAACTTTTTCATAAGGAAAAAAACACAATATATGAGATATTTTATAAATAATAGCTAATCTCATGAGTGGTATCACCAATTACATCCTTTTTGACCAATTGAGTTGATTGTAATATCGAGTTTTCTCCAACGTTACTATTATTTAAGATGCTCAAAGTACACAACTTCAGTAGGTAAGTAGCTTTTGCGTTAAATGCCTTCCTACATATCCCACATAGGTGAGGCAACTTTTTTCTTTCCTTATCAACACCACTCATACCTTTGGTTTTTATAGGAGTTGGGTCTTACATGTGGTCGAGTTGGGTCTTACATGTGGTCATGTTGGCCACCTGTTGCATCCACCTAATTTGGTCAAATTTTGTCACGTAAATGTTGCACAAGATAGCAAACCTTTTTTTTTTTTTTTCTAAACCAAAAGGCTGTTATGAGTCCAAATGGTGTAGATAAAAAACACTCACATTTCATCCCAATCCATTTCTTTGTATATCTGATAGTGATAGCAGTGTAGTCACAACAACGATGTATGTTAGGTTTGTGAGATACATATTTCAATTTTTTGTTTTCACTTGGTACAGCACAAATCCCTTTTTTTGCAAATCAATGACAAGATATTATTGTTTATCCTTTTATGCAGTGAAAAGATATTGCGTCCAAAATTGTGTCCTTAGGTTTCCGATAGAAGGCAGCAAGGAATAACTAATGTTTGAGGATTGACCCAATATTGCTCACATCCCTCATATCCAAATTAGGGAACCATGATTTTAGTTTCGTGTTATCTACCATGTTTATAACAACCAATTTGCACTATGGGCAGTTTTGTACTTTTCTCTATGTTTTGACATCTATGCAATTCAGGAACCGTTGTGGTTTGATTTTAGAAATTTCACTTGCTACTTCTTTTAGTTCTTTTAAGGAAGAGAAGGATCATCAATGATGTTTTCGAGTTTAATTTTATTTCCAAATTAATTTGTTTAAGATGAAGCATGTAGCAAAAATAATGTTAATACTTGATTAACCTAAAAAACAATATTTCTCAAAGAAAATAATAGAAATAAAATTGACACTTTTATTAAAGTATTTATTTATCATGATAATTTAACCTCTTGAGTTTATACATATTTATAGGCAAAATCATTTAATTAATTGAGAAAATACTTTTAACATAAATGAGAAAATATTTTATAACTAATTGTGAAAATATTTTAAAATATTTAAATAGTTCAAATACCTTCATAAATAATTTAACTAAAATTTTTAATTATATTAAAATTCTATAAAATAAGTAAATAAATTATAAAATAATAATTATAATATAATTTATATGATATTAAGAATAGTTTTTATGATATGTCCTATGTCAAACCCCTCCACTTAAAAAATGGAACTCACCCTCAAGTTAATAACGGGGAATTGATGTCTTTCCTATCATAGGAACAAATATTTAAAATAAATTAATGTATTTAACATAACCTAATAGCTTATCTTGTGAAAATACTTTTAGCCTAAATATGAAAAAAATATTTTATAATTAATTATAAAAATATTCTAAAATATTTAAATAGTTCAAATACCTTTATAAATAATTTAACTAAAATTTTTAATTATATTAAAATACTATAAAATAAGTAAATAAATTATAAAATAATAATTACAATATAATTTATATGATATTAAAGAATAGTCTTTATGATGTATCCTATGTCAAACCCCTCCACTTGAAAAATGAAACTCACCCTTAAGTTAACAATGAGGAATTGATGTCTTTCTTATCACATGAACAAATATTTAGAATAAATTAATGTATTTAACATGACCCAATAACTTATCTTGTGAATCATTATATGAGCAATAACATTAAATAATGATGTCGAACAATCATCTAA
Organism: Rhizophora mangle; assembly: GCA_037832345.1. Taxonomy (NCBI): domain Eukaryota; kingdom Viridiplantae; phylum Streptophyta; class Magnoliopsida; order Malpighiales; family Rhizophoraceae; genus Rhizophora; species Rhizophora mangle. The sequence goes on along the minus strand of JBAPLJ010001975.1, from coordinate 569,344 downwards.
TTGATTGTCTACTCGAAGAAAATTAATGAATATGATACGTACAGAATTAATAAGATCTTAGGACTTATAAATTTGAAATCATTCTCTGATTTAGTAATAAGATCTTGAGACATGTGGGTTATGGTTTCAACATTTACCACTAGTATATGAATCTCTTTTGATTCTTTATTAGTAGTTTCAATCTCTTGATGTGAGTGAGTAACTATAAGAAAAGTTCTCCTCTTCACTTGAGAAGCTTTGGTTTAGGATTCTCTTTTTATAGGCAATAACATATATTTTATCTTACCTTTCTTAAACTTGTAGACATTCTTTTAGCTTAAGTGTTAAGCATCAACATTAAATTGTTGAGATTATCCAAATAATATGTGGCAAGCATCCATATGTACTGGCTAATTGAGAAACAAAACTTGCATCATTTTGTTATTCATATTTCTCTAACTATTTTGATCCACCTAATTGTGTATAGACTTTAAGTGTTTCACCACTGATTGCTACAATGTTTTACTAATTTTTAGCCCAATAATATTTTCTTAGTTACCATTAATAGCCTACCTTGTTACACTTCAAATGAAAAATACAAAAATTTTAATGAAAAATATCAAAAATCACATTAGTTGTTGAGAATTAGTATATTGTCTAATAAAGAGAAAACTTTCAAAAACTTTTTTTTAATTGCAAAAAAAATGTGGAAAAAAATGAATAATGTCTAATGTTATTTAACACTTAAATTTTGTGACCACAAAAACTTAAATTCTTTGCATATTTTTAAAATTGGTATGTATAGGAGGACTGTATCTTCTTAGCTTTTATCACTTATAACTGCAAGATTGGATATTTTGATATACTTTGTTGACGTGTTAGTAATTAATTCAATGGAAAATTAGTGGCCCTTTATTGGCAAAAACTCAATTTCTTGTAATTTTCTTTTTATTTCATGCTGGCAAATTTGGGTCTACTAATGCACTTCTATATCAATGACTCAAAGCTTAGCACCCAAAACAGAAATTGCTGACAGCATCTAGACCATACGTCATGATGGCATCATTGCTGTTTCTACATGTAAAACATCCTTCTGTTCATTGTAAAGCCTGCAGAATTTATGAGGTTTAAAGACAAATTTTGTAACTCTAGGAAGCAATTATTCTCCATAAAAATCAATGCAAATGCAAATTTGTGGAAAAAAAAAAAGGGGAAGCCCAAATGCAAATAACCTTTAACAAAGCCAACATTTAGCTTTTGACAGACACTAATGCTCCTGGTCTTGCCATTTTTGCATGGTCTTTTAGCAGGTATCTTTGCTAGAAAGGCTAATTTATTAGGATATTGTATAGATAAAGGGCAATGCATGTTGATTTATGAGTTCATGTGAAATGGAAGCTTGGCAGGCCTTCTCTATGGCTAGTTAAGAAGCCCCATTTATTTGAATTGTTATTCCTAGCGAGATTTCCTATGTTTGTGGGCATTCAACTTAATTCAAAGAAACATTCCTTGATGAAACTTGCCTTGAACATTGCAATCACAATGTTCTCCCACTTTTAAAGAGAATTCACTTTAACCATCAATCTGACTATTATTTTTATTATTTTCTCTGTTTCATTTTTGGACAACGAGGGACCTACTTAATCATTGTGACTGAATAAACTGGCACTGAAATATGTATGTCACTCTTAACATTCCTAATTTTCAGTTGGAATGCCAAATTGGTTACTTATATAGGAAAACCATTAATTAGTTGTCCTTTTATTACCTTTTCTGAATGTAATGAGTGTTCTTAAACTTATGACTAGTTTTCAAGGGCTAGTGAATCTTCCTCTAATTTAAATTGGCAACAGAACAAATAGAACCCACTTGAAGTTGGGAAGAAAGGCTCTTCATTGCTCTTGATGTTTCACATGGGATTGAATATCTTCCTAAAGGAGTAAGTTTAATTGAATGTAATGTTTGTCCATGGCAGAACACCACTTTGTTTCATGTGCATCCAATTAAAATGACATCTTTTTTTATTAAGTATGAGTTTAATAATATTGAGTGGTATACATCGTTGTTGTTAAAACAATTTTTAACACGACAAATAATTTACGTCAAACACCTTAAACATTCCTTCTAGAACTAAGCTTCGATTTTTCTTCATCAACCAAGGAATATTAGGTAGACCTAAAATTATTTTATTAATTCTCAATAACTTGAAAGTCATAACATGAAGAATTCTTTTCATATAGCTAAACGAGTTATCCACCTCAGATCCCAGAGCTTGATTCGGACGAACCCCACGTGATGCTTCTCACATTGTGCCATAACTTTGGGTTTTCTTTGTTTCCCAAGCAAAGACCATCTAATTCTCGCCAGTGTGAACTCCAATATTACTTGCCGTCAAAAGATGGGTGCTTGTCTGTCCTTTCATAATAATTGGCAATTAAGGCCAGTTGCTTTGTTAGCTTATCAATTTTTTAAGTCAAAGCGATGGAACTCAAATACCCTAACAGTGAGTTATAAATGTATATAAAATAGCTAATAATTCTAAATCACTCAATTGTTTATTAATTTTTTTTTAATTTCTCTAATTTTTGAAAATTTTTAATCAATTTAAAAATTTTATATTATATAATATTTAAAATATTAATTAATATGATATGAAAATAATATTAATATAAATATTTTTTTAATGAGTTATCATAATTTTTTAAATTAAAATTAATCAGAAAATATAGTTAAAAATTTAAAATTTTAATTAAAAAATATGAAATTCATAAAATTTTAAAAATTATTTTTATTATATATAATCTATGAATTTCTTAATAAAAAATAAAAAAATAAAAAAAAAATTTAGAGTAATGCATGACGGATGGTTGGCAGCTGCTGGACTCAAATCTAGACCAATGTAAGAAGAGACAAGCCAAAACACTAATTATACTACCACATTAGGGGTACTTGCTCAACATTGAAAAGCATCCTTCTTTGCAAGATGTATTGACCAAAATATTATAAGTGCCAACATTTGGCATGATATTCTAACCAACCATTTCATTTAGAAGCCTTGCAACTTCCCCCAATCTCTCGGATTACAAAATCAATGAATTAGGGAGTTGTAAGCAAACACATCAAGTGGAATTCCCTCATCAAATGTTCTTAAGAGGAGTTCAAGGGCTTCAACTAGTGACACAATTTTGCAAAGACTAGCAATGATCGTGTTATCAACCGCCATATCTGGCTTACAGCCTCTCTTCCAGCGAAGAGCTCCATCATTGTTTCTAACGTGGCACAAACCTTTGGAAATGAAGTTGTACACAATCAAATTTGGTTGGTAGCCCTTTCCCAACATCCAATCAAATATCCTCAATGTTGTAAGTCCCCAAATAATTAGGTAGGTGGCCAATCATTGTATTTCTTCACATATTTCTTACATCGCTTTAGTAAGAATTAGATGTGACAAATGGTTTGGCAGCCCATGGGCTGAAAATGAACAGTATGAAGCTATGTCAAGTTCAGCCTTATTACTAGGATTTGGGCTAAGCCAAGAATGTTCAACCCATGATCTTAGGCATAACATTACTTGCTCCTTTTTTAGCCCTAGTACGATATAACTTATTTTAAACTTATTTTTACTTTTTATTATATTATTAAATATTAATATAATATTTTAAAAACTTTTATCATGGCAAAACAAATAATATTAATAATTATTTTATTAAAAAAATTAATATAGTAATAATTAATAAAAGATTAAAAAAATAATTAATTTAATTAATTTTAATTAAAATTTATATTTTACTAATAAAATTTTATATAAAAATATTTTATTCTTTTAAAATTTAAAAATTTACTTTTGTAATTTGTTATTTTAAATTTTAAGTTTAAATATTTAATAACAAAAAAATTGTCTTCAATTTAAATTATATATTTACTTATTTATAAATTTACTTAGTTTTAAAAAATAAAAAACTAATCTTCGTGTTTTTTTTTTTTTTTGAATGATCCAATCTAACACAACAAAAATTAAATACAAAAATTAAGTACAACAATATTTAAGAACAATTAAGGGATGATAAAGTAGTGCCTAATGTGTTTGGATCTATGGATTGTGTCAAACTCCTTATTCAAATTTTTAAGTACAATATGATATAAAAAATAAATGAATATACATTAATATGACTAAAAAAAGATGAATTCTTTTTTAAAAAATTATACCTTGACATCACATAACCCATTTTACATGTCTAACAAAAACTATTACTAGTTCTTGACGAGTTGGGGAGCTTCGTAACTCAACTGAAAAATAATGACTCTTGAGAGATCTATCTCTAATGTTTATCTCCAATAAACCAAGCGTTGCCTAGACAAGACAAAATTGATGCAAAGGAGCAAAGGAATGGGCTGATGCGTCGAGCCTAGGGCTTGCACGAATCCTACATGTCTTTTGTTCTTTTTTTTCTTAAAAAAATATTCAATGCACAACATACCAATAAAATGTGCAACAAACTTTAAACAATGTGAATTTTTTTTTATTTTTTTAATGGTTGTTTACATATTTTATCATCTATGTTGTATATCTATATTTATTTATTGTATATCTTTTTTCTTTTTTTGCAAAAGTAAAAATAAAAAATGCAAGACTCATGCAAGACTTGAAGTTGGCTACATCTATGCACATTTCTAATAAATAGAAAAATTTTCAATAAATTTGATAAAATATAAAAACTATCAAATATTATATTAAATAATAATTATCTCATAATTAAAAAAAATAATATCATTAATCACGGTGTTTATTAATTATGAAATTGTAACAATCTCTGCCTATTAAATTCTCACAAAGACCTTTAATTCAAAACAACTAAAAAATGAAAAAAAAAATTGCTAGTTCATAAATAGTTTAGATTGCTAAGAAAAATCTTATACTAATTGTTAAATATTTCATCAAGATTGAATAAACTAATTTTAGCCTTATAAAATATTAGTAATATTTAAAAGTATTATGATTATATATCAAGCTTATATTATGCATAAATAAATCCAAATAAAAATTGTAAGATATAAGCAACTCACCTTAACATGAAAACATGAAATTAATTTTTGCACAATTATTAATGTTTATAAGTAGTTTTAAAATAGTGACAAATATAATATAATTTTTTAAATAATTTATTTTTAACAATTTTTGTCATTATAATAATTAAATTAAATGAGTGTAAAAAAAATAAATTTGCATAAATAGTAATTTTCCATTGGTATTGTTATAATATACTAGATTATGTATGTATTTTAATCAATTAATAAGAAATGTCAAGGGTAAAGCTTTCCCACATGAGATTCTTAACAAGTTAACATAACATTGTTAATATTATTTGTTTTCTATTTTAGGCACAAGAACATGAGATTATAACTCATCCCGCCCTAAACACCTTTAAAATCCCTTCTAAGCCATAAAGCATATAGCCTAGGAGTTAATCAAAATTACCCAAATGCTTGATGGCTTAGAAGTTAGCCAAATGTAGAATAAATATTCATTATACTCTGTTATAAAAAAATTATTAAGGTCAAAATAAGACTTTTGTCTCAATTTTTTTATTTTTTTTGTGCAAAGATAGCTACTTCTTATCAAGATAACTATTCAAGATAGAGTCATGTGGAAATTGACTTTTAGTTATATGGAAATAAACCTTTAGCAAATTTGATATAGACGCATCATGGGAATCTCAAAGTAGTTGAAAGTGGAATTTAAGCATTATTGGTAAAGTTAATTGATGCAACATGTCTTAAAGCACAAACCAACACTATTAGTTACCTATAATTTTGGTCTTTCTTTTAAGCACATGCACCTTCATTTTTATATAGTCATCTATCAAACCTCAAATGAAAAAGGGCATTGTTATGCAACACAATTTATTTCTGATCTTTAGCGAACAACACCTTAGAGAGTCATAAGCCAGATCGAATAAACCAACAGAAAATGACACAAAAAGAAGTACATTCTTTCAATTACTTGACAGAAAAGCAACAAAAATCAGGTGCATTGCTCACGGGCCACTCCAAGCCTTGAATTGGGCACATCAATAAGGATCCTATAGTTTTGTTGTTGCATGTTGGCTATCACATTCACCACCGAGTTGAGGCCAGGCGGTGACGCAGCCATAGCCAAGCATGTGATACTACCCGGGGTGCTGTGGATTAGAACGTTGTCTGGTGGCAATGTCATATTCATGCCGGTGAACATGAATGTTATGGTGAGTGCAGCGATTGGTACTGAGTAGCATGTATCGAATCCACCGAGGGATGTCACCGTCGCATTGCCTACTCTTGAAACTCATCTCTCATTGCTATGTAGGCCGGCATCGTTAACCGGGTGTAGACGATACCTGTAAACACAGGTCTTTTTATCCTTTTATGTCGGAATGATTCACTCAATGGAGTATCCCCTTTTGAAGATATAATCCAGCTAATAAAGGGAAAGAAATATATAAAGGTCAATATATGATACAACAGCAAGATGTCAAGTCATAACTTTGCTGATGGTTTTCCTTGTCCCGGAAGAACTATTGGTTCTTCCTTTTATATTATACTCCTATATTTCTTTATGCATTTTCTTAATATATATTTTCCCCTTTCTTGGAGTGATCATGCTATTTTCCCATTTGGAATTTACTACACCAATCAACATCATGTATATTGTTTTCCTTGGAAGAATGGAGAATGAATATGAGTTTGAAAAACCATGCCAAGATGAGATATCCAGAAAATCATACTTGGAACATGTTTTTTTATTTTTTTTCCCCATTTCTTTGGTTTTACTAGTGTATTGGTTGGCATTTGTCCCACAATTGACGTAATGTTTCAAATTGTACAATTCAAAATGACATGAGAATCTTAGCTGAAGAAATTTTGTGATATTGACAGCTCCATTACCACCTTTATAGAAACAAAGGATCTTGTTCTGGCACCTATCTGCAAGTTATTAAGTAAATGACATAGATCAAGTTAATTTGTATTTGACATGTTGCACTTTTGTCAATGCTTTGTCTACAAAATTCAACATGAATGGCATGTATCATGTATTAGCTGGGTTGGTGGGATGGTTGAAGTGGTTTAGTCTACCACCTCACAGGAGTCCCTTAATGCAATCAATTATGTTATTTATGCTTTCTTGTTCAGAAAGGATAAAGTTATGCAAAACAATGAAATTTTTGTGACTGCAAAATTTTCGGAATGTTGAAGGGTAAATTCTCAGAACAACAATTAGCTATATGGTAGTGAGTTTAACTAGCATTAGAATGTGAACAAACATGTCCAAAAATGAGTACATCAGAGATGAGATATGGCCACTTTAGGAAGAACCTAACAACCTAATAAAGAATGAGAATATTTGTTGTAAAGTAAGTGTTGCACTGATTGGAGATAAACTGAGGTAGTAGTGTTTATGTTAACAATGATCAGAGATAAACTGAGATGGTAGTGTTTGCATCAGATTATGCATGTCTAACCAAATTCATGTGGATGTAAGAGGAAAGGGCAATGACGATCTATGATTACTTTAGGGATACATGATTTCATATCATTGAGTCTTTTGGTTAGGCAATATTAAGAACAATGATATCTCACACCAAACTCAATTCATAATAAAACAGAATGACAAGATATAATTCACATGATGGACTTCAATTAAATTTGAGACTAAGGATATGTTGTTGTTGCTACCTAATAATAGGGTAATCATTGGTTTGGGTTTGTGAATTAGATGGCCATGGTCCTGGGTGGAACGATGTGCCAGTGCATGATCCTGCAATCCAAGATGCGGCAAGCCATGCTGTGAAGACCATCCAGCAGAGGTCAAATTCATTGTTTCCTTATGAACTTCAAGAGATCATTCAGGCAAAGGCTGAGGTTAGCCTTCTTGATCCATTTGTCATTTTATTATTAAATGCTTCGTTCAAGAATTTTATCTGGGGTCTGTCTGTGGCAATAGTGGTGTTTCACTACCAACAAAGCAATTTATGTGTCTACTTGTTTTGTTGAACATTTGGAATGATACTGTTTTGACATGTTATGGATGACTATTCCAAGGCGAAGTGCAAGATTCTTCCATGTTGCTGGTTGCAATTTCAATTTCTGATGTTTGTTGGCCCAACTACTCTGAACAACTGCCCCCTCCCTTCCCTCCTTCCCCCTTTCTGTCTGTCATTATTTACCAAGTTCAGAGTGTTCTCTCTGTTATATTTGGACAACAATCCATTTAGTATGTCATATTCTCTTTGACGATAACCTATGGTCAGATATGTGTCTGTATAACCAGTGATTGAAAGACAGAAAGGCAATGTTCTGATATAAGGAAAGAGAGTAGGATTAAATTTTCCTTGGCCATGTTTTAGATTTCCTTTTTGTTTAATTGGTTTGGTTTTTCTGAAGAATGCTTGAATGGTACACAGGTGGTAGCTGATTTAGCAAAATTTGATATGCTTCTCAAGGTCAAGAAGGGAAGCACTGAAGAGAAGTTCAAGGTGGAGGTGCACCAAAACAGTGGGGAAGGCTTTCATCTGAATCAGATGGTTCCACATGCTTTGAGCTTCAAAATTACTGACATTGCTTAAAGTATTCCAGACTGTTAACTACTACTTTGTTGGGACTGTAATCCTTTTGAAATTTACTGCTCTCTGGATTTGGTAAAAGATAGTAGAAATGTACATCCGTGTATCTACAACATGGATTATAGGCGAACTCCATTCAAAGGAGACTCTTCCAATTTCAGGCAAGAATTTTTTTTTCTTTTGGTCACAATTATAGGCGAGATTCTGGTTGGGGAATGTGAAGCTAATACAAAAACACGGGCTGGACTGCGTAATGTGTGTTAGGAAAAGTGCAAAAGTAAAAGTTTATCTCAGGAGTTCTGGGGTTTGATTATGGACAAAGTAGTGAGTTCCAATGGACTTCCACAGATCCTCGGGAAGCAAATATCGTGCTAAGGAGTGGTTACCTTCCTTTAAGCTACAAATGGTTGCAAGTGTCTTCAAGGGATAAAATCACTCAAAGATTAACAAAGGGGATTAACAAAAAGGGATACGACGGACTTTGGATTACTGTATTGTGTGGATGGTAAACTGAGAAAAGTCGAGCAGCCTCCAACTCCAATAGACCATGTTAAGTAGTATGAAAAATGGTTTGAAAGACATCGAAACCATACGTTGTTATCTCAATCCAGCGGTGTGATGTGGAAGTGCTCTTCCAAGACCATCTCGGGCATCGGTTGCAGGGGATTAAAATTTTAATTGGTAACATGAAGTTAAGAAAGTAATTAATGAACAGCACAAACTAAGACTGTTTATTCGACTTAAAGTAATATGTCACATGAAATATTGTGGGATGTATTTTGAAGCGTTAAGTTATGATGAAACTCATCAAAGTGGACAATGGTTATACTCATGAAGAGACAAATTATGTGGTAGTAATTGGGCCAATGAACAACTCACTTTTTAATATCTAATTTTGAGCTCCTTATGCTTTTGAACTTCTCAAGATGGATTAATATTTCAACTAATATGTACAGATTTCAGAAAGGCAACAATCATATGACATAAAACAGTAGTAGTGACCATCTGAAATAATGACTATCCGAAATAGTAACCTAGTGGGTAATTTATTATTATTTTTTTTTTTCAAACCTAGGTTTGAGTCTCTCTACTACTGCTCAACTCCCATATAAAATAAAAATTTATAGAGAATACGTAGTATTAAGTAGTATTAAGTTATAGATTCATTAATATTAAGCTAGGGAATAGAAGAAGTCCATGAGTCTAACAATCTTCAGGTAATGGGTAAATGATGAATGAAGACATCAACGGGTAATCCCTTACTTCAATCAATACGTATAATTACTAACATATCTACAAAGTACTTTTCTTTGTGGTTTAAAAAAAAAAAAGTGGTGTACTATTTTAGTTTTAGAATATTTATATATTTTTTTTTCTTAAACCATTTATTTTTTTTTTTTTTAAAATAATCGTACACATTTTTTCAAGTTAATTTTAAAAAAGATATTATAATTTCTTTTCAATTAAAAAAAAAAAAATATTGAAAAAAAATACCGTTGGATTATTATGTTCAAAGTATCAATTAATATAAAAAATTTAAAAAAAAATCTATCAAAATATATATATATTTTTTTAATTAATTAAATCATTTATTTAATAGTTAAATACTAATAAATACTCAATTGCACTATTTTTTTAAAAACTATTTAAAATATTTTATCTTTACAAAAAGAGAGAGAGAGTGAGTAGAGAGAGAGAGAAGAAGGTTTAGGACTAAAAATATGATTAACCATTATTTCACCCATGTAAGATTTTGTCATTCTCTTTATGAGAAAACAATAGATGATACTTGTGATAATCAATTTCTTATAATTAAGTTTTTATTTAATGTTTTGTAATTCATCAATTAAATAAATACTTTGATCTATTGAAAATTGAAAACATAATTGTCATATCTCCACTCCACCCACAAAAGGAACTTTCATACCTTTATCTTAAAATGTTGGGTAGATTTTCTTTTTAGATAACAGTAGCTTGTTGATGAGTTTGATTGTATGATATTCATATTCTTGGTCTTATACTCCAATAATATTGTTATGCCTTATTGTTTTATTTTTTTCTTTAGTGAATTAGTCTCTTAATTTGTATTTTAATTTAATTAACTATCACTTGTAAAATAAATAAATAAATAAATATATATATATATATATATATATATATATATACTTCTTCAACACTCTTTACTTCTAAGTATAGCAAGTATAAAACTAAAGTTTGATTTATAAAGAGTATCTTCATTCTTTAACTTTTTTTTTTCTTTTTTGGTTCATTTCATAAAATTTATATGACAAAATGGGCATATGTTAAACAAGCATGTGGAGTCATTTTTTAATGACTTTATTATGTACTATTATTAGCAATTGTGCAAGATTGGAAGTTTTGTGTCCTTATTGTTATATTGACCTATTGAAACTCTTGTTTTTAATTTGGTTTGTAACCTAATTAGTAGTAGTCATTTGCATATTCTTATATGCATTGGTCCTTGATGTGATAACAATTTTTGTTCTTCAACTTTGAATATTTTAATTGTCTAGGAGTGGAAATTTAGAAAACATAAGTTTCTTATATTATTACTAAATGCATGCATAATTTGTACACATATATCTTTGTTATAGGAAATAGTTAGATGGTAGAATTAAGTCAACTTGTTCATTTAAGCAAGGATGAGGTGCTAAGGTTGAATTGGACCATATATGGCTAAAGAAATTTGAGGACATTTTCATTTTCTTGATGGAAGAAGAGGTGAAAAAGATTTATCAAAAAATTATAACTTTTACAAATAATGCTTGAAAGTTTAGTTGAGAGGAGTTGAATAAAAGAATAGGTATGACTTACACTCATTTGTAGTTAAAAATTAATTTCAATGGACTTAAAGGGCATAGGAATTAACTATTCTAATATAATTAATATAGTTACCACTTTTGATAAACAATGGGAGAACATGTTTACAGTAAATGCTATATTTTGTATAAAAATATATATTAGTTTTTTGAACTTTAATTTATATTATCATATATAATTAAGTATGAGTTATCATTTTTTTTATAGGTGATTAAACATGTGTAGTGACTCTAAAAAATGGATGTTAGAATTATTAATAATTATGTACTATTTTTGGGAATACAATAGCAAATGAGAAACATGCTTACACTTCAACTCATAATCCTTCTCTTAGCAAAGAGGAAGAGGAAAATGACAACAATGAATAGGTTAAGAATCTTGGCAATGATTTTGATAATTTCTAGTAGGACAAATAAGTTAAGATTGACACCAATTTAAGAACAAAATGAGGAAAGGAAAATGAATTACTTCAAAGAATATTTGTAAACACTTTGACCCTAATTGGAGAAAACTCAAAGAAGTTTGAGTTATTTGAGAAAAAGATAAGTGGAACTTGATATTATGCTATTGGGTCTTATGGAGAGGTGATTAGTCATGCAACTATGTTAAAGTAGTATTTGGAGCATGCATGTCCATATTAAATGACTTAAAAAGGAATAAATGGATTATCTTATGTGAAGGCTATTAAATTGTTCAAGGAAAAAGAATTTATAATTATGTATTTGAAAATATCTAGTGCAAGGAGAAGAGATTAGGCATTAAATATCTAAACTCTTACATATTAAAGTCTTAAATATATAAAAGATATAGAGTATAAAGTTTATTTTTGCTTTTTTTTTTTTTGAACTAGGTATGTGTGTTTGAATTTAACTATATAAGACATGTTTATGCAACCATGTTATAAGTTATACTTTGTCATGGTTTTAAACTCTTATTTATGTAGATTACAATGGTTTTAAGTAGTTATTTTATTTAGAGTTAATATGTTTGATTTAGTTCCAACACTAACTATGAAGACAATTATACAAAATACTGTTAGATGGAAATGCAATTATCTTTGATCATATATTAAGATGTGCATTTTTATGTGATAATAGAACATTATAGATTTCTTGAGTTAAGTGTAGTATAAGAAAATATAAAAGAATTACTAGATTTGGAGGATGGTGTTGTTATGGTTAAAGGTCATTTGTAATGTAGGGTATAGCTGAAGGTAATGAAAATATCAGAACTAAAGTTGCCAATGTTGGAGAGACTGGGAGTGCTACTGATCAAGGAGGAGTTAGTGTAAGTGTAAGTGCAATTGTCAACATTATGGACAATAGGATTGACTTGATCAATATTGTACATCAATATCATAATAACAAAACCCATGCTTACCTTCAAATTTTAATTATTTTTAGGTCAAAATATTTTCCAATGAATATCTTATTTTTTTGGAATGGTTTAAAAGTTAAAAACAGACTGGGAACGACTCGAAACTTCCAATTTTGGCACTTTTAGTTGTGACTAGACTTACTCGGCCAATAACAAGGTTTTGAAAAAAATAACAAGGTGAAGTATTAGTTTCCATTTTCGCAACTTTGCTTTCGCAGATTGCTCAAGAAACTGCAACTGCTGCACTTAGCGGTGACATTTCAGGTGTAAGTCCCTTTTTTTAATTATTTTCTTTTTATTTTTTTCTCTGTTTCTATGCTTCCATGACCATTACAATGCTTGAGCACTTCTTGAGAGGAAGGGTGTCTGCCCCCATACTTGTTATATTGGTAGGATTTCAGCAGGACAGCCAACTGATTAGGTGACTGATAGCCCTAAGCTGTCAAAGCAGTGTTGCCATTTTACGTCTTCTATTCAAATACCATCAATGATTTGTTGCCATTTCAGTTAAGAATCTTGAGGGATACTATGTTCACATATTGCTGCAGGGGCTTCGACAAACAAATTTTTGATATCTCTGCTTAAATTTTGTGTAATTTGTATGCTGCAGTTTTCATAAGTTGGGTTCACCAAAGATACTATTTTTCTTGCTACTTCACAAAAATGAAAAAGCATATAAAAAGAACTTTTTAGCAAACAAACTAATATTCTTTTTGTTGCACTAATCAGTTCACGTTATGCGTGTACTTCTGAACGTTGATGGTAACATAATGCATGTTTTTTATTTGGATATGCAGCTGGAGATTGTGATGTCCACCCCAGGTATGTTTCAGGTTGTTTTGTATATGCCATTCTTTCATCTTCTCAAGTATTTTGGCCACCCTGGAGTAGACATAATATGCTTGAATCTGTTGTGCTCAAGTTGTAAAGAGGTTGGTGCAGCATCATCCTGCAATGACCATAGGGGTAATCTTTCTTCCTATATCCTTTTGGATTTTAGGACATTGGTGTTTTTATTGGCCGAAGCATAATGTAGTCAGCATAAGTTACAAGAACTTGCCAAAACCCTTCAAAATTTGTTATGTCTACATATACATATGCATTTTCATCTTTTTGTCTGTATTCTTCTGTGATTATATGAAAGACTTATTAATCTTATTCATGCTTGAATATAAATGCATCAAAATTATGGAAATGATGATATTATTTCTCTTCCGAGAGTAAATTATACAATATATTTCTCTTCTGCATAGCAACATTGCATCAGAGATGCATGTTCTGGAATTCTCTTTTGCAAATTATCGAATAGGTTACTCAGTTGAAAAAAGTGTTGTTGACATGTTTATATAATATACCATATAACTAAATTCAGAAGACTTGTTGACTGTAGGTGGCTACTGTTTTAAGTGCTGAGGATGCCTTGAATGCCATGAACACAGGAGCCAAATTCCTTATGAGCCCAGCAATGGTCAAAGTATGCATCTTATATACCAAGTGTGAAATGAATCTTTCTTCAATTAAACTGAGCCATTAATCTTGAAAGGTTTTTATTTTTGTCTTTCTTCCTTCCTTTCATAATCCCTTTCTCACTCACTTCTTTTTTTTTTTTTTTGTCCTGTTCTCATGATGCATGAACAATTGTGTCAGCAATGCTGCTTCTTTTGCTGATACTAATGAAACATACTTCTCTGTAGGACATTATGGATGAGGTCCAGGATGGTGAAGTTCTATATATACTTAGGGTGATGACACCAACAGAAGTAAGAAGTCTTTGAGCTTGAACTCTCCTTCATCTTAAGTTCCCTAAGTTCTAATTCTATGTGTAGATCATGTTAACTCTTGTATTCTCTGTTTAGCTTTCCATCTTTATCTAATATTCTTTTCATGGCCTTTGGAGTAGATACTCTATGTAAAGGAAATGTATTAGGAAAAATCATGTGAGAGTCAAGAAGGAAAAGCTGTTTTCTTTGCCTTCTCCAACAATTTCTTTTCTCCTTTATTTCCTTCCTCAGTAGCAATAAATAGTTTAAAGTAACTTTATTAGTTATCCACCACTATTTGAAATTTTGATCATTTGTATTATTTTCTACTACATCAATGCCATAACCAGAGCTTCTCTGTTTCACAGATATTGTCTGCATATGGTTTTGGCGCCAAAATTGTCAAGGTAAGTTTTATCAGGTTTTCATATTTCATCATGTTCAGGGTGGGAGTGAGGATGAGATTCAAATTGGGTAATGACACATTTCACTAATTGATACCTACACAGGCTTCTCAATTTTAAAGTTATTGGTTATTATATACAATCTAGTCTGATTATGCCTTCACGTGATTGCATCCCCATTTCAATGGGAATTTTTTAAGGACTAGGTAGAAGAAGTACATTCATGTTGCAATTGGGTATTCCAACAAACAACATATGGTTTGATTTTCACCATGTTAATGGTACAGGTTTATCCTGTTTTGGCATTAGGTGGTGTCCGGTATATGTCAGCACTGAAGAAGCCTTTCCCTCATATACCTATGGTTGCTTCTCAAGGCATAACAATAGGTTTGTGCATTGAATAATCCAGGCTTTTCTTCTTACTGACTTTAAGGTAGGGGTGACTCTCTGGGAGAGGCAAGAGTGCAATAGTTGCAGCTAAGCGAGCAGGTGAATCTACCACTTGCTGTGAGTTAAAAGGCTTTACTTCTTCAACAGAAGTTGATTAATATGCTTTCTGTGTCTCTCTCTCTCTCTTTCTCTCCCCTGTTTCTTTCCATAAATTTGCTGTGCCTTGAAGTCAAAGATATCTAGCTTGATCAATAAGGTCTTTGGAAATGGTATGACAGACATCAAAACGTTTATAATCCTTATTGATCCATATAGTTACTAGAAGTTAATAATTGTGATGACATTTTCTGAAACGTCTGTAGTTTTACTGATAAAGTAATATTTCTTATCATCCAAAAACTCATGTTTTCCATTAAGAAGATGAGATTACCTCCACTTCATCAATTGCATCATTGATCCATATCTTTAGATGCTTGATTCATAGTTGTGCACTTTTGACCGAACAACATTAAATGTGCATTCACCACTGTGATGGAAAGGATGCTAAATTATTGTGAAATTTTTCATCAAAGGGTCATTTTATATAGATTAAATTCAAAGTTACAGAGTATTGGTAAATATCTTCCTTAGGAAGTGCATATGTTGGCAGGTAATGATATTTCAGTTGCAGTTATGGAGTTGCTGATTCTGCTTTTGCTGGTGTTTTGTAGCATATCAATGGTTCATTGTATTCTGGAAATTCATTGACATCTGGGTGGCACTCAAATTGGATGCAGATTCAGTGGAGGACTACATATCCCATGGAGCATCAGCTGTTGTTTTGTCGGATGCCTTATTTAGTAAAGATGCAATGTTACAAAAATATTTCAATGTCATACATCAATGTGCATGCTTTGCTTCTGTGAAAGGCAGAAAAGCTGTAGAGCAGTGAGTTTTTTTGCTGTTTATTCCATTTTCTTCCCTGGGTTGCTGTGACCATAAATGTTGTGGGTTACTAAATTCTTTGCCTACTTACTTGATGGTGATCTTTGGGTTGATGCATCACTTCTGTGATAGTCTCTGGATGTAGGGTCATACATTAACTTGGGACAAATGTTCCATCCTCTTTTGTGTTCATGATTTGCCAATCCTCAGAAAGCTCAAGACCTTGGAATTATGGATAATTTACTTATGATCCATAAAATATTAAATTAAGAAAACCAAGAGGAGCCTTAATCACCCAAAACAATTTGTTAACTAATTGGCTTTCCTATTTCACAAAACATTACTTTAGTGATGGACACATGCAAGGGTAGTTTAAAGTAAAAAGCCCCAAATGAATCCATCTATCATCCACACAAAAGGGCCTAAAAGGAAGAGGAATGGACATATGCAAGAGTTGCAAACGATTTGATGCGAGCGGAGTAAATGACTTTTATCCCCGTTGAGTTAAGTCTTTATGAAGTTCATCTTTTCTTTTTCTTCATAATAAAAAAAATCAAGATTATATTATTATAAATAGAATTAAAATAATAATAATAGTAATAACAAAAATGTGGTTAAGATTATAGTATTGTAATTTGGGAATAAACTTACTTGGAACTGAAAATTGACCACCTCCTATGTCCTTAAGGTTAAGCCATCCCTTGTTAAAGTATTGTCTTTTGCCAGTGCCTTTGGTAGTTTCAGCTTCCTTGCCAGCCTGCTTGCCACCATTTCTCCTTTTGTCTTGACTTTTCTATTTGTGGGAAGCTTGGAAAGCTCCTTCAATTGTGTCTTCCTACCTTACAAGCCTTCTTTGTTCTTAAGCTTGAAGGGCACTAATAAGTGCACCCAAGGAAATGGAATTGAGATCCTTAGAGTCTTCTAGAAAGGAGATTTTGGATTCAAATCTATTTGAAATGCTCACAAGGACCTTTTGGACTATATTTCTATCTATAAAGTTCTCTCCCAACATTCTTATTTAGTTGACCACTTTCAGCAACTTGTCACTATAGTCCTTCATAGTTTTAGTATCCTTCATTCTCAGGAACTCAAACTCTCTCCTAAGGTTAAGGAATTGCATGGTTTTGGTCTTGGAGCTGCCACCAAATTCCTCTTTCAGTCTATCCCAAGCTTCTTTTACTGTGTTATATGTTATTATCCTATTAAAGATGGTTTATGTGACAAATGAGTGAATACAAGTCAAAGCCTTGTATTGCTTAAAGACTTGCTCACTGTGATGCTTCAATTGAGCCATAATAGGGTTTGCTGATGAAGAGAAAGATTCAGACTCTATGTAAGGGTTTGTGATGACTAACTCCTTTGTGTTTGTGTTTGAACTTTTTTTAACTTACTAAAATTAGTTGACACAAGGACCTTTAAACTTTGATACACTATTTGGTTTATTTTCTGCTTTTAGACTAAACAGAAATAATTGAAACATAAGGAACATGAAGCAAGGAAAGGAGCTTGAGATTGAGAGAAGAAGATCCTTCTCATTGATTCAATTTATATACATAGTACAAAAACTTAAAATTCAAAATAAAAAGTTGTTGTAATTGTATAACTTTTATAAGTTAAATTTCAAATTGAAATTTGAATTTAAATAATTATCAACTACTTAAACTGTTATATAGTGACTAACTTGCTTGATTTGCAAGCTAATGATATTTTAAAATGTGAAAAAGCTTCTAGAAGGAGAGACAACCCTTAACTGTCATAACCAACTCTCAAGTTATGGAGAGGGAAATCTCTGCAGACTTGTAGTAATGGAAATATGGCAGCAAAATGGTGACACCATAAGAATCTTCATGCCCATTCAGGCCTTGGTCATCGGGTTGAGAATCATGGTGGGGTTATATTGGAGAAATGCTGGTTTCAGACAAACCAATTTGTTCTAGAAATTTTATTTTGTAACAAAATGAAGAATTACGGGGCTTGACTAATGATTCTTCATTGGCTTCTGCCATTTTGACGCCGTTTTATGCTGGCCTTGATGTTGGTCGATACCTTTGGACTCACAATGCATCGACTAGAGATGCATTGGGACTTGATTTGGCGATGTGGGTGGCAGAAAGGCCTGAGTAGAAAAGAATGTGGGGTAGAGACCATTTCTTTGTCACTGGAAGGATTGCTTGGGATTTTCAGAGGCGATCTGATACTGATTCATATTGGGGAAGTAAGCTGTTGAATCTGCCTGAAACCTTAAACATGACAATATTGTCAATTGAATGAACTTCTAAGAGAAACGAATTTGCATTGGCATACCCCACACATTTCCATCCTTCAAGTGAGAGTGAGACACTTCGATGGAAAAACAGAATAAGAAAACAGGAAAGGCAAATACTTTTTCTCTTTCTCAGGCACCCCTCAACCAGGTAGGAATGATTCTATCCGTGTTGAGATCATCGACCATTGTTTAGCTTCAGGGAGTATTTGTAAGTTACTAGATAGCAACTTTCCTTGAAGCAAGTGTGATAACCCGATGGAGGTGATCAGGGTGTCTCAGGACTCGGTATTCTGCTTGCAGCCTCCTGGGTATTAATTAACTCGGTGATCAACATTTGAATCCTAGTTGGCAGGCTGCATCCCGGTGTTCTTCGATCCAGGCTCTGTGTATTGGCAATATGTTTGGTAATTTCCGGAGAATTATTCAAGACATTCTGTGTTCATACCAGGGAAGTTGGTAAAAGAAGGGCAAATCAGAATCAATGAGACACTGCTTCATTTCTGAAAGGAGGACATGTTGGCAAAAAGAGGGGTGGTTATAAGGCTGATACCAATGGTTATATATGCAAATTTCATGTCCAAATCTCCGACCCTTGGAGATGCATTTGATATAGCAGTGAAAGGGGTCATTGACAGAGTAGAAAAATGTGAGGATAAATACTTTAAAGGAGGAAATGATAACTTAGCATCTGTTATGCAGGAATCCTTAGTTGGGAATAACAATCTGCCTAGGATTGATGGGGGAAGAACATTATTTTGTGTGGATGCATGATTCAACCTAAAAGTAGAAAAGATAAGAAAATAAAAGAATAGGGAAAAAATAAAACAAGAAGAAAATCCCCTAAAGCCCAAAGAAATGAATCTAAGCCTAAAAATTGTTTGTACAATTGCGTATGTGTTTGATTATCCAAGGGAAGCCGCTTGAGTTGCTCTTACAACTAGAAAGATATGTGTAATCTTGCAAGATGCAGTTGTAATCTGAACCCATCCAATGTTAGATTTTTGGGATACCGTAGGTAGGAAGGTATTCAGCAATAATGTTTCTTTTTTGCACATAGCAAGAATATAAAATTTTAATTCTAATTAAGTAATTATAATCTTATATTATAAATAATGGCCTTTAATATATATTTACAAAAAAATGAAGAAAAAAATAACAAATTATATAAATTACTGCATTACTGAAATTTAAAATTATATAGTTTGCTTGGAATATGGTCTTATTATTGACACAAATTGACCAGCTTCCCATGTGGGGTTTAATTTGCATAGCTAATTGAACACAGAATGAAATGGAAGGGAACGCATGGTGCAGTTGAATTGATAGCACATACATGCAAGTGTCCATTTGGGCCTGCTTCCTGCCAAGCCCAGTTCATAGCCCAAGGGGGCAACTCCATGATTGTTAAATTTCCAAACCAGAGAGAAAAGAAAGTGACCGGAAAACATAAACAAGTACACCACCTGAAAAGTGACAGTTGACCAACTGGCTAAGACCTACTCTTCTTAGTTCGCACCTTTTTCAAAGTAGATTTAAGAATCAACTTTGACGAAGGGTTCAGTTTTCCCTCGTTGTGCTTCTCCTTTAAAATGATACCATTTGCTTACAATTTTTATCTTTTTGACTGACTAGAGGACATCATTTACTTACTTTCCCTAAAGCCAATGACCAAATGACTTGTATGGAAAATCTAAAAAATTGGAAGTGAGAATTATATTGGAATTTTCTAATGAAATAAAATGGAATATTATTGTTTTATGATATTTTTGAACTAATTAATACACACTAAGTATTTCTTCATGTGCCTACCATTTAAGAATATATATCTCTAACATTTAATTTATGCATTAAAATTTACTTTGTAAATATTAATATTTTTAAAATAAAATTAAACTATTTAGTTAAATAGATGAAATTAAAAATTAAATATTAATTTTTATTATTGATTGAATTATAAATTAATGAATTAATAATAATTTTTTTATTCTATTATTTTCAAAATTTTGTTAAAAAAATTAAGAAATGGAAAATTTCAAAAAAAAAAAAAGTTTATCTCTAAACAAAAAGTGGCGATATGAATTTTTAATTTTATATTTTGATTTTTTGAATAATAATAACATCATTTTATAACCTTTTTAAAATTATAAGTTATAAAAATTTTAAAAAAATTATATTATATATATTTATTTATATTTTAAACAAAATATATAAAAATTATATATTATATTATATTGATACTTATTATTTTAATTTAAATTATTTTATTTATATTAATATTATTTGAGTTAAATCACTTACATATATAAATATTTTGTATTAATTAGTCTTTTAGTTTTATATTTTTTATATATAAAATATAAAATATTAATTTTATTAATTTAATTTTAATTAAAATTATTAAACTAATTAAAATTTAAATTTCTAAACTTTTTGCTTCAATAATTGTTTTGATGCTTAAATCCTAGATAAATATTAGATTTACCCACATTATTAACTATTAATTTCTAGAAGATAAATGAAAATTGCAAAGATCCATGTGTATTTTTATTTATTTTTAATTTGTTTAATTTACAAGAATAATATTTTTCCATATTACTAGTAACTTCTAGTTTATTAGAGTTGTGTTTAAAACAGAAAATTTCAAATTCAACTCTTAGTCAAAATCAATTAACTTAAAAAAAATTCAAATTCAAATTTTAATATCACATCACAACTAAAAATTTCTCATATTTAATTGTAAGATAATTATTATTTGTTAAAATCTTTTAAAAGATATTTCAATAATTAAAAAAATTAAATTTTTATTATCTAAATTTTAGATTCTAAATTTAAGAAAAAAAATATAAAATTTGTGAAAATAAAAAATATCATATTATATAATTTATAATTTAATAAATTTTTAATATATTATCTCTTAAACATTAATCATGAGTAACCCAACCATCACTTAGACTAAACCTTGTAATTGGACTTAAAATATTTAAGATTATGTTGTATTTCTTAAAAAGATTTTTAAATATATCATAATATGCAAGTTTCACTCAATTGATGACTTAAATACCCAAATCCCTTATGTTTATGATTTTAGTCAATTCAATATATAATTAGACAAAATTGACTTATGCTGATGTGACATTTCTTTGAAAACAAAATTTTATTAAAAAGTTTATTTTTGACATGTAAACAATGATATCACATATCTTGAATTTTAAAAATTCATTTTCTTAAAACAAAAGCAAAATCTATCATTTCAAAAATTAAAAACAAATTTTTTTTTTCTCAAAACAATTATGAATAAAATATTTTTTCTCAAAATTTAAAAATCCTAATTACCTAGCACAAAATTTGGATTTTTGGAACATAATTTTGAGAAAAAAAATATTTAGTGATAAATAGTCATTTAAAAGCTGAAAAATTTAAAATACTTTATTTTATTATGAAAAAAATTTGCACATAATCACGAGAGAAAAAGTAACGCTTGCACGTTTGCTTTGCTTCCTTGAAGCAAGTTCCCAATTTACTTGCATTTCCTCGTTCCTTTTCCTCCCATATCAATGGGGTCAGCATAAAAAAAAAAAAGGTAATAAACCCACCAAATAATTGTTGTGGGACAAAAAAATTAGACAATCAATTAAAATAATTCTAATGCTGGGTTGGTAAGCCATGAAATAAACCCCCACACATTGCATGACTTTAGAGAGTACAAAGAAGGAGGAGAATACAAAGAAACACAACAATTTAAAGCAGCCTCTCATCATTTTATGTAAAAGAAGGGAAATGTTTAGTTGCATCTCATCAGGATGGTTTCAATTTCATTGTTTATTTGTTATCTCACTTTTGTTTAACAAACGATTCTAATTATTAATTATCTTTTTACTTTTTGTCCTGTTCTCATGATGCATAAACAACTGTGTCAGCAGTGCTGCTTGTTTTGATTTGCTGATACTAATGAAACATACTTCTCTATAGGACATTATGGATGAGGTCCAGGATGGTGAAGTTCTATATATACCTGGGGTGATGACACCAACAGAAGTAAGAGAAGTCTTTGAGCTTGAACTCTCATTTATCATAAGTTCCCTCAGTTCTAATTCTATGTGTAGATCATGTTAACTCTTGTATTCTCTGTTTGGCTTTCCATCTTTATCTAATATTCTTTCCATGGCCTTTGGAGTAGTTACACTACGTAAAGGAAATGTATTGGAAAAAATCATGTGAGAGTCAAGAAGGAAAAGCTGTTTTCTTTGCCTTCTCCAACAATTTCTTTTCTCCTTTATTTCCTTTCTCAACAGCAATAAATAGTTTAAAGTAACTTTATTAGTTATCCACCGCTATTTGAACATTTGATCATTTGTATTATTTTCTGCTACATCAATGCCATAACCAAAGCTTCTTTGTTTCACAGATATTGTCTGCATATGGTTCTGGTGCCAAAATTGTCAAGGTAAGTTTTATCAGGTTTTCATATTTCATCATGTTCAGGGTGGGAGTGAGGATGAGATTCAAATTGGGTAATGACACATTCACTAATTGATACCTACACAGGCTTCTCAATTTTAAAGTTATTGGTTATTATATACAATCTAGTCTGACTATGCCTTCACGTGATTGCATCCCCATTTCAATGGGAATTTTTTAAGGACTAGGTAGAAGAAGTACATTCATGTTGCAATTGGGTATTCCAGCAAACAACATATGGTTTGATTTTCACCATGTTAATGGTACAGGTTTATCCTATTTTGGCATTAGGTGGTGTCGGGTATATGTCAGCACTGAAGAAGCCTTTCCCTCATATACCTATGGTTGCTTCTCAAGGCATAACAACAGGTTTTTGCATTGAACAATCCAAGCTTTTCTTCTTACTGACTTTAAGGTAGGGGTGACTCTTTGGTAGAGGCAAGAGTGCAATAGTTGTAGTGAAGCGAGCAGGTGAATCTGCCACTTGCTGCAAGTTAAAGGGCTTTACTTCTTCAACAGAGGTTGATTAACATGCTTTCTGATGTGCTGATGTTGCTGAGAAATTTTCTTCTTATTCCTCTCTCTCTCTCCCTTGTTCCTTTCCATAAATTTGCTCTGCCTTGAAGTCAGGGATCTTTGGCTTGATCAATAAGGTCTCTATGGAAATGGTATGACAGACATCAAAACATTTATAGCCCTTATTGATGCATATAGTTACTGGAAGTTAATAATTGTGATGACATTCTCTGAAATGTCTATAGTTTTAATATTTCCTATTATCCAAAAGCTCATGTTTTCCATTGAGAAGATGAGATTACCTTTACTTCATCAATTGCATCATTGCATCATTGATCCATATCTTTAGATGCTTGATTCATAGTTGTGTACTTTTGACCAAACAACATTAAATGTGCATTCACCACTGTGATGGAAAGGATGCTAAATTATTGTGAAATTCTTCATCAAAGGGTCATTTTATATAGATTAAATTCAAAGTTACAGAGTATTTGTAAATATCTTCCTCAGAAAGTATATATGTTGGAAGGTAACAATATTTCGGTTGCAGTTATAGTGTTACTGTTTCTGCTTTTGCTGGTGTTTTGCATCGTATCAATGGTTCAATTGTATTCTGGAAATTCATTGACATTTGGGTGACTCTTAAATTGGATGCAGATTCAGTGGCGGACTACATATCCCATGGAGCATCAGCTGTTGTTTTGTCAGATGCCTTATTTAGTAAAGATGCAATGTTACAAAAAGATTTCAATGCCATACATCAATGTGCATGCTTTGCTACTTCTGTAAAAGGCAGAGAAGCTGTAGAACAGTGAGTTTTTTTGGTTGTTTGTTCCATTTTCTTCCCTGGGTTGCTGTGACCATAAATGTTGTGGGTTACTAAATTCTTTGCCTACTTACTTGATGGTGATCTTTGGGTTGATGCATCACTTCTGTGATAGTCTCTGGATGTAGGGTCATACATTAACTTGGGAAAAATGTTCCATCCTCTTTTGTGTGTTCATGATTTGCCAATCCTCAGAAAGCTCCAGACCTTGGAATCATGGACGATTTACTTATAATCCATAAAATATTAAATTAAGAAAACCAATAGGAGCCTTAGTCACCCAAAACAATTTGTTAACTAATTGGTTTTCCTATTTCACAAAACATTACTTTAGTGATGGACACATGCAAGGGTAGTTTAAAGTAAAAAGCCCCAAATGAATCCATCTATCATCCACACAAAAGGGCCCAAAAGGAAGAGGAATGGACACATGCAAGAGTTGCAAACGATTTGATGCAAGGGGAGTAAATGACATTTAACCCTGTCGAGTCAAGTCTTTATGTAGTTCATCTTTTTTTTTTCTTCGTAATAAAAAAAATCAAGATTATATTATTATAAATAGATTTAAAATAATAATAATAGTAATAACAAAAAGGTGGTTAAGATTATAATATTGTAATTTGGGAATAGGTTTGTTTGGAACTGAAAACTAACCACCTCCTATGTCCTTAAGGTTAAGCCATCCCTTGTTAAAGTATTGTCTTTTGCGAGTGCCTTTGATAGTTTCAGCTTCCTTGCCAGCCTGCTGGCCACCATTTCTCCTTTTGTCTTGACTTTTCTATTTGTGGGAAGCTTGGAAAGCTCCTTCAATTGTGTCTTACTCTGCCTTACAAGCCTTCTTTGTTCCTAAGCTTGAAGGGCACTAATAAGTGCACCCAAGGAAATGAAATTGAGATCCTTAGAGTCTTCTAGAAAGGAGATTTTGGATTCAAACCTTTCTGGAATGCTCATAAAGACCTTTTGGACTATGTTTCTATCTATAAAATTCTCTCCCAACATTCTTATTTGGTTGACCACTTTCAGCAACTTGTCACTATAGTCCTTCACAGTTTCAGTATCCTTCATTCTCAGGAACTCAAACTCTCTCCTGAGGTTAAGGAATTGCATGGTTCTAGTTTTGGAGCTGTCACTAAATTCCTCTTTCAGTCTATCCCAAGCTTCTTTTACTGTGTCATATGTCCTTATCCTGTTAAAGATGGTTTATGTGACAGATGAGTGAATACAAGTCAAAGCCTTGTATTACTTCAAGACTTGCTCATTGTGATGCTTCAATTGAGCCACAATAGGGTTTGCTGATGAAGAGAATGATTCAGACTCCATGTAAGGGTCTATGATGACTGACGCCTTTGTGTTTTTGTGTTTGAACTCTCTTTAACTTACTAAAATTAGTTGACATAAGGACCTTTAAACTTTCATACACTATTTGGTTTGCTTTCGGCTTTTAGACTAAATAGAAATAAGTGAAACACAACAAACATGAGGTAAGGAAAGGAGCTTGAGATTGAGAGAAGAAGATCCTTCTCATTAATTCAATTTATATATATAGTATAAGAACTTAAAATTTAAAATAAAAAGTTGTTGTAATTGTACAACTTTTATAACTTAAATTTCAAATTGAAATTTGAATCTAAATAATTATCAACTACTTAAACTGTCACATAGTAACCGACTTGTTTGATTTGCAAGCTAATGATATTTCAAATTGTGAAAAAGCTTCTAGAAGGAGAGACAGCCTCTTGCAACAACCCTTAACTGCCATAACCAATTCTCAAGTTATGGAGGGAAATCTCTGCAGACTTGCAGTAATAGAAATATGGCAGCAAAATGGTGACACCATAAGAATCTTCATACCCATTCAGGCCTTGGTCATCAGGTTGAGAATCCTGGTGGGGTTATATTGGAGAATTGCTGGTTTCAGACAAACCAATTTGTTCTAGAAATTTTATTTTGTAACAAAATGAAGAATTACGGGGCTTGACTAATGATTCTTCATTGGCTTCTGCCATTTTTGTGCCATTTTATGCAGGCCTTGATGTTGGTCGATACCTTTGGACTCACAATGCATCGACTAGAGATGCATTGGGACTTGATTTGGCGATGTGGGTGGCAGAAAGGCCTGAGTAGAAAAGAATGTGGGGTAGAGACCATTTCTTTGTCACTGGAAGGATTGCTTGGGATTTTCAGAGGCAATCTGATACTGATTCATATTGGGGAAGTAAGCTGTTGAATCTGCCTGAAACCATGAACATGACAATATTGTCAATTGAATGAACTTCTAAGAGAAACGAATTTGCATTGGCATACCCCACACATTTCCATCCTTCAAGTGAGAGTGAGACACTTCGATGGAAAAACAGAATAAGAAAACAGGAAAGGCAATACTTTTTCTCTTTCTCAGGCACCCCTCAACCAGGTAGGAATGATTCTATCCGTGTTGAGATCATCGACCATTGTTTAGCTTCAGGGAGTATTTGTAAGTTACTAGATAGAAACTTTCCTTGAAGCAAGTGTGATAACCCGATGGAGGTGATCAGGGTGTCTCAGGACTCGGTATTCTGCTTGCAGCCTCCTGGGTATTAATTAACTCGGTGATCAACATTTGAATCCTAGTTGGCAGGCTGCATCCTGGTGTTCTTCGATCCAGGCCCTGTGTATTTGCAATATGTTTGGTAATTTCCGGAGAATTATTCAAGACATTCTGTGTTCATACCAGGGAAGCTGGTAAAAGAAGGGCAAATCAGAATCGATGAGACATTGCTTCAGTTCTCAAAGGTGGAGATGTTGGCAAAAAGGGAGGAGGTTATAAGGCCGATACCAATGGTTATATATGCAGATTTCAGGTCCAAATCTCCGACCCTTGGAAATGCATTTGATATAGCAGTAAAAGGGGTCATTGACAGAGTAGAAAAATGTGAGGATAAATACTTTAAAGGAGGAAATGATAACTTCTCATCTGTTATGCAGAAGTCCTTAGTTGGGAATAACAATCTGCCTAGGATTGATGGGGGAAGAACATTATTTTGTGTGGATGCATGATTCAACCTAAAAGTAGAAAAGATAAGAAAATAAAAGAATAGGGAAAAAAAAAACAAGAAGAAAATCCCCTAAAGCCCAAAGGAATGAATCTAAGCCTAAAAATTGTTTGTACAATTGCGTATGTGTTTGATTATCCAAGGGAAGCCGCTTGTGTTGCTCTTACAACTAGAAAGATATGTGTTATCTTGCAAGATGCAGTTGTAATCTGAACCCATCCAATGTTAGATTTTTGGGATACCATAGGTAGGAAGGTATTCAGCAATAATGTTTCTTTTTTGCACATAGCAAGAAAATACTCTGGTGGAAAAATTTTAATTCTGATTAAGTAATTGTAATCCTATATCATAAATAATGGCCTTTAGTATACATTTACAAAAAAAATGAAGAAAAAATAACAAATCATATAGATTACTGCATCACTGAAATTTGAAAATATACAGTTTGCTTGGAATATAGTTCTACTAGTGGCACAAATTGACCAGCTTCTCATGTGGGGTTTAATTTGCATAACTAATTGAACACAGAATGGAACGGAAGGCATGGTGCAATTGAATTGATAGCACATACATGCAAGAGTCCATTTGGGCCTGCTTCCAGGCCGGAAAACATTATTGTTAACTTTCCAAACCAATATCCAAGAGAGAAAAAAGTGGCCGGAAAACATAAAAAAGTACACCACATGAAAAGTTGTTGGAATTTTCAAAATAAAAAGAAATCGAAAGTTGTAGTGCTTGGGATTTAAACCCAAAGAGTGTGTAGGGTAAACAAAGAATACAACTATTAGTCTAAATTTGGAAACAATTATTTATAAATATAATTTTTAATAAATAACTAAAAATAATGTCTTATTAATGAATATTACTTGTTAGTTATCAATTAATTATTTTATATTATTTTATAATAAATGAGAAAATAAAAAAAAGTTACGTTTTTCAATTAATTGTTTTATATGTCTTTTTACAATAAATGACACATGACTCTTCAATTGAATGGACGAATTGTTAACCGCTAGACCAAAGATGTCAGTTGACAAAGGATCACCATCACACCTATAAATACCATAGTCTCGTCATTTCTTCAAAGTATCAAAATTCTTCCTTCTTTTCTTAGTTTCTCCATCTTCATATTAAGGATTCGTTTGTCTATATTATTACCATAGAAATATTATAAATATTTTAAAAAATAATTCTAAAAATACAACTTATCAAGAGCTTAATTTCAATAAGTGTAACCTACAATTAAGTGTACTTCATTTTATCCTGTGAGAGAATTAGCATAAACCTTTGTTGCATATTAGTGAGGGTGAATTTTTCCTTAAGGAGAGTGGCATTGGATACATGACTTGAAGCAATCATCTTCCAAGTTCCAAGATAATCAAAAGGTTTGCACCAAGCAAAATTTTCTACTATGGTCAAAATGTTGAAAGAATTGTCTTCAAACTTTATGAAATTAGAAAGGTTTGATGGAGAAAATTTCATACATTGACAGAAGAGAGTTCATTTTCTATTAATATCACTATAAATGGCTTATGTTTTGAACACAACAAGACTAGAAGAGTCTGAAAATGAGACTATTACTGATACCAAGAAGAGGCAAAAATGGGCAACCAATGATGAGATATGCAAAGTACACATCCTAAATGTTATGAGTGATTTATTATTTGACATCTACTACAACTTTCAAACTGCAAAAAAACTATGAGAGAAATTAAAGACAAAATACATACAAGAGGATACAACAAATAAGAAATTTCTTGTCTCTAAATTCAATAATTATAAAATGATTGATGATAGACTAGTAATGAACAATTTGCTGAGATTGAAAAAATACTCAATCACTTCTCACAACACAAGATGTATATGGATGAAACCATTATTGTGATTTCAATGATAGACAAGTTACCTCCTTCATGGAAAGATTTCAAGAGAAGCCTTAAACATAAAATAGAGGATATTTCTCTTGAAAAGCCTGCTAACCATTTTTGTATAAAAGAAAAATTTTGCATGCAAGAAGAAACCAAAGAGCAAAGCTCTCATGTTTCAAAAGTGCATGTAGTTGAGGAAGGACAATCAAGCAAGTCCTCCCACAAATGGAAGAATCAATCTAATGATGACAAAAACCAACATAAAAGGCATAAGAGAAATGGCAAATGTAACTTTTGTCAAAAGAAAGGACACTATAAATATGAGTGTCGTCTACTCAAAAAGCAAAAAGAAAAGTTGGCCTCTTCTAAAGCAATAAATGAGAAGATGGTTTTTATAATCATAAAGATCAATTTGATAGAAGATGACACTGCATGGTAGATTGATTTTGGGGCTACTCATCATGTTTGTAAGAACAAAAGTCTCTTTAAAAGATTGAAACTAGTAATTAATGGTACAGTTGTGTACATGAAAAATTTTACTGTAGTTCCTGTTATGGGAATTGAGGAAGTAGAATTTCAATTCACTTCTTGGAAAGTCATTACTCTTACCAATGTATTTTATATTCCAGAAGTTAGAAAAAATTTGGTTTCGAGTAGTCAATTGAACAAATATGGGTTTAAACTCCTATTTGAGACTAATAACTTTGTTCTCTCCAAAGGAGGTGTGTTTATGGGAAAGAGTTATCTTTGTGATGGGATGTTCAAACTCAATATTGTTACTAATAATAATACTAATGTTTCTACTTATATTGTTGAGCATACTTCTTTATGGCATAATAGATTAGGACATATAAATTTTAGAAAATTGTATGATATGGTTAAATTAGAATTGTTGCCATATTTTGATGTATTATAAGATAAATGCACACCTTGTATGTTAATAAAAATAACTAGAAGTGCATGTATAAGTATTCAAAGATCTTCTAAGATATTAGAATTAATTTATAGTAATGTATGTGATTTGCATAACACATAAACACTAGGAGGAAAAAAATACTTTGTGATATTTATTGATAATTACTTTAAATATTGTCATGTTTACTTATTGCATACTAAAAATGAAGTTCTTGAAAGATTTAAAGTCTATAAATCTGAGGTTAAATTACAATGTGAATCTGTTATTTTATACTTACGATCAAATAAAGTAGGAGAATATTACGACATTGCATTTTTTGAGTCCTTATAAAGTATTCATCAAATAATTGCTCTTTACACACCACAATAAAATGGTATTGCTGAACGTAAAAATTAAACATTGATGGATATGGTTAATGCCATATTGTCAACTTTTGGCTTAAGCCATGGTTTTTGGGGAGAAGTATTACTTACATCATGTCATATTTTGAATAGGTTTCTAACAAAAAGGAACAAAATAATCCCATATGAATTATGAAATAGAAAGAAGCCAAATCTTAATTACCTAAGACTTTGGGGTTGTAGAACAATTGTTAGAGTTCTAGAACGTAAAAGGAAAAAGTTGGGTGAAAGAGGAATTAAGTGTATCCTTTTAGGATATACTCACAATAACAAGGCATATCAATTCATGGTCATAGAGCCTAATAACTCTATACCTATGAAAACACTCATAGAATCAAGGGATGCTATTTTTGACAAACATAGGTTTATCTTTATTCCTAAAATTTCATAACAAAAACAATTTCCTGATAAGGAAAATGATGGGTTGGCAAAAGGAAATGAAAATGATAAAATCATTGAACTTCATAGGAGCAAAAGAGCAAAGATAGCAAAAACTTTCAATTCTAATTACTTTATGTTCCTAGTAGAAGGAATAAGGGAATTAATGAGTAATCAAATTTCATATTGCTTTAATACTGAAGATGATCCTAAAACATTTAATGAAGTAGTGAAATTGCAAGATGCCATGTTTTGGAAGGAAGCAATAAATGATGAAATGGATTCCATTATGGGTAATAAAACCTAGAAATTAATAGACTTCCCACCTGGTTTAAAGCCAATTGGATATATATGGATTTTCACAAAGAAAAATGAAGGTCAATGGAACTATAGATAAGTTTAAGGCTAAGTTGGTTGCAAAAGGCTTTACACAAAAACAAGGTATTGATTATTTTGACACATATTCACCAGTGGCTAGAATTGCCACAATAAGGTTACTCATTGCACTTGCATTAATTCATAATTTAGTAATTTATAAAATGGATGTGAAAACAACATTCTTAAATGGTGAAATAGAAGAAGTGTATATGGAGCAACCTGAGGGATTTGTTGTACCTAGTCAAGAGGAAAAGGTCTATAAATTGGTTAAGTCCTTGTATGGATTAAAACAAGCACCTAAGCAATGACACCAAAAATTTGATCAGGTAATACTTGCCAATGGATTCAAAATTAATGAATCAGATAAATGTGTCTATAGTAAGTTTAAAGAAGATAAAAGTATGATTATTTGTTTGTATGTAGATGACATGTTAATCTTTGGGCCTCACTTAGAAGAAGTTGAAGTTACCAAAAGGTTTTTGTCTAGCAATTTCAATATGAAGGACATGGGTAAGGCAAATGTCATCCTTGGAATAAAAATCTTGCGGGACCAAAAGAGTGTAATGCTTTCCCAATCACTTTATATTAGAAAGGTTATCAATAAATTTAATCATATAAATTGTATGTCAACCTCTACCCTATTTGATCCCAACATGAATTTCACCAAGAGTGTTGGAAGTCTAGTATCACAACTAGAATATGCCAAGGTGATAGCATGTCTAATGTACGTAATGACATGTACAAGGCCAGATATAGCTTATGTAGTGGGCAAAATGAGTAGTTACATAAGTAATCCAAGTGAAATGCATTGACATGGAGTATAAAGAATCCTAAAGTACTTAAGGAAAACAAATAATTATGGTATAAATTACATTGATCATCCTTTTGTTTTAAAAGGGTACTCAGATGCCTATTAGATCACTAATAAAGAGGATCATACTTCTACTAGTGGATGGATCTTTATACTTAATGAGGGTGCACAATTTTTTGGGGTTCCAAGAAACAAACTTGCATAGTAGATTTTATTATGACTACAGAATTTTTAACATTAGCTTCAACAATTTAAGAAGTAGAATGGTTAAGGAATTTGCTTTATGAGATTCCTTTGTGGCAAAAGCTACTAGCACCCATTTATATACATTATGATAGTGCTGCAACACTGGCAAGATCATATAGTTAAGTATATAATGTTAAGTCCAAACACATTGAACTTAGACATAACTATGTGAGAGACTTGATCACAAATGGAGTGATCATAATTGATTTTGTAAGATCAAGTCAAAACATGGCTGATCCTTTAACAAAAGGTTAACAAGAGACATGGTAAATAAGACATTAAGAGGGATGGGTCTCAAGCCCATAAATACAAATCACCTATGATAGAAACTCAACTCAACACTTGATACAACGTCAATTCTTGAGTTTAATGAGTTAAAGTACATCATTAATGTGATTGAATCACTATAATTGATTTTATTTCCATCATAGGGTTATATAGTGCTTAGTTCTCACAGTAAATTGGGAGGATGAGTGTTTAACACTCTTAACAGACTTAAAAGAATATCTTATAGTGGGGGCCCCACTCTACCTATATGAATGTGAAATGTTTAGGCCATTCCATTAAACTAAAGGGCTTGGCTTTAAAGCATTCATGAAAAGGATATGGACATAATGGCCTTTAATGTGTCAATAATTAAAAAAAAAGAAGTATAATGTTGTACTGTCATATGTATTGTCATATGTGTGAATTGTTTCTACAACTTATCAATAAGAATAATTGGTTCAAAGCTTGTCTACCATATTATTTAGATTTGTTATATTGCATTTTTCACTATGTAAGGGTTCAATCTTTAAGACACCTTTACTTATGCATATGATTATAGATTTGCTGGAGATCCTTTATATGTTTTAATATTTTGAAAATGGTGGAGGATTGTTGGAATTTTCAAAATAAAAAGAAAGCAAATTATATGTTTCAATATTTTGAAAATGGTGGGGGATTGTTGGAATTTTCAAAATAAAAAGAAAGCAAATTATATGTTTCAATATTTTGAAAATGGCAGGGGATTGTTGGAATTTTCAAAATAAAAAGAAAGCAAAAGTTATGGTTCTTCAGATTTGAACTCAGGAGGTCTGTATGGTGGCCAAAGGACAAAACCATTGGTTTAGACCCTCAAATAGATATTTGTTGTGTTAGTTGGGTAATAAATGTGACTTTTAATAAATAACTAAAAATGATGTATGCTGGGATTTGAACCAAGACCTTTGAGTTACATGCAAAGGTTATGACAACTAGACTAAATGGACATTATGTGTTAATTGTCATTTCGTAATAAATAATAAAAAATTAAGAGAAGTTGCGTCCATCCTTCAATTGAATGATCAAGTTGTTAACCACCAGACCAAAGGTGTCTGTTAACAAAGGGTCATCTCTATGTCTATAAATACCACAGACCCATTATTTGTTCAAATCATCAAAATTTTTCCTTCTTTCCTTGGTTTCTCCTTCTCCATATCAAGAATCGATTTATCTATATTATTGTTGCAAAAATATTATATACATTTTAGAGAGTAATTTTTAAAATATAATAACTTCTCAAGAGCTTGATTTCAGTAAGTGTAACCTGTAATCAAGTGTGCTTCATTTTAGCATATGAGAAAATTCATATAAACCTTCCATATCAAGAATCCATTTGTCTATATTATTACTGCAAAAATATTATATACATTTTAGAGAGTAATTCTTAAAATATAATAACTTTTCAAGGGCTTAATTTCAGTAAGTACAACTTGCAATCAAATGTGCTTCATTTTAGACTATGAGGAAATTCACATAAATCTCTGTTGCATATTAATGAAAGCAAATTTTGTCTTAAGGAAAGTGATAGCAGATACACGATTTGAAACAATCATCTTCCAAGTTCCAAAATAATCAAGAGGTTTGCACCAACAAAAGTAACAGTTGACCAACTGGCTAGGACCTACGCTTCTCGGTTTGCACCTTTATCAAAGTAGATTTAAGAATCAACTTTGACGATGGGTTTACTTTTCCCTCGTTGTGCTTCTCCTTTAAAATGATACCATTTACTTACTTTTTTTTTTTGGCTAACTAGGAGGACATCATTTGGTTACTTTCCCTAAAGACAATGGCCGAATGACTTGCATGGAAAATCTAAAAAATTGGAAGTGAGAATCATATTGGAGTTTTCTAATGAAATAAAATGGAATATTATTGCTTTATAATATTTTTGAGCTTCAAATATTTAAGATTATGTTGTATTTCTTAAAAAATTTTTAAATATCTCATAATATCCAAGTTTCACTCAATGGATGGCTTAAACACCCAAATGCTTTAGATCTATGATTTTAGTCAATTCGATATATAATTAGACAAAATTAACTTATGCTGATGTGACTTTTTTTGAAAACAAAAATTGATTTTTGACATGTAAACAATGACATGACCTATCTTGAATTTTAAAAATTCATTTTTTTGAAACAAAAGGGAAATCTATGTTCTCAAAAGTTAAAAACAAAAATTGCTTTCTCAAAACAAATACAAATAAAACATTTCTTAATATTAAAAAATCCTAATTATCTAGCATAAAGTTTGAATTTTTGGAACATAATTTTGAAAAAAAGAAATATTCAATAATAAATAGCCACCTAACAGCTGAAAAATTAAAAATATTTTATTTTATTATAAAAAAACTTTGCACATAAAATTTAGGTTTATAGAAAAAATTAAAAACAAAAACAAAATTTGAACAAATAGTTATTTATTTTGGTCAAAAAAAATTCAGAATTATCAAATTTCTTTTTTTCTAAAATGTTGTCTTAGAGTTAATTAGAGTTGACCGATGTTAGAAGTAGATGCAAAATTCATTCATATCCAAAGATATCATAAAAATAAAAAAGAAATCTTCAAATAGAAGCAAATAAAGGAGAAAATTTGAAAATAGGCTTAACAATACGATGGAAAACTTTTTTTTTTTTTTTAAAGAGAGGAATAACTTACCCCATATAAATATATTAGAGTTTGGATTAAAGATACCCCAAAATGAGGAATAACCAACCTGCACACAGGATAGAGCTAAATGTGTCAACACTACAGACAACGTGGCAAAGGAGAATTTTCAAGGTTAATATGAAGTCAGATTCTAAATCACTCTTATTTTATTTATTATCTTTACTACTTTTCATTTTTCCTAACTTGTAAAAATGTGCAAAATTCATTTTTATGATTGACATCAATACAAAATAATCATCAAAAATTACATGTCCCTTTAACTAAATTGGAGGTATTTTGTTCAATTTTTCAGTAACATGACATGGGTACAACATAATTGATCTTTTAATTCAAAAAAAAATCATCAATTAAATTTTATTTAATTAATTACTAATGTCTAATTAATAAAGTGTGTTACATGTATTTAGAATGCATGATGTATTATTATTGTTGTGTGTCGTGTCACCTCTCCATTAAAGATACAAGGATGGGGAAGGAGGACGGACAAGTTGTGTGGGTCTAACTTCCTACAGAATTAGTTTTTGTATTTTTGATATTTTTTGAAAAATTTATAATATTTAAAATAATAAGGAAGAATGTGTGAGAGATATAATCAAATTTACATCTAGAGGGGATGGTGAAACCATGACCACCTCTTTTGTGCTGAAGAGCTTTTCTCTTGTTGTTCTCTCTTGGGTGATGATAAAATGATCACCTGTTTTCCTTTGAAGAGAGCCTTTTCTTTTGCTTCTTCTGGAAAAGAAGGTGGTGTTGGCCTTCATTTGGATTTGGCTGTAGATTTGTCTTCATTGAGTTTATCAAGTAAGACTTTCAGGGTTTTTCTTGCAGTTGGGCTTAGTTTATCAAAACTAGGTTGGGAGGAGTTGGATGGTTCTAATGAATCAATTGAGGCTTGTTTCCTTGGTTAGGCTATTGGTTGGGAATCTTCGTTAGAATTAGGGTGGCTACATATATCAGCCCATGTTTTTATTTTGGTGGACTTCTTTTTTTTGGGGCATTTTGGCTTCCTTGTAAGAATTCTCTTGTAGGAAAATCAGGAAGACTGTTAGAAGAACTTTTAATATATTTAATATCAAAATCATAAATGCTTAAAATTACTTGCCATCTGGCAAAATTTTGTTTAGAAGATTTTGAACACATTTTTGTAAAACAAATTTTGCTGCTTGGCAATCAATTCATAAAAAAACTTTTGATTTAATAAATCATTTTAGAATTTTGAAATACAAAGAACAATAGCTAAGATTTCCTATTTAATAGTGAAATACTTTCTTTGACACTTATTCCAGTGTTTGGAGGTAAATCTTACTAACTGCTCTTATTGGACTTTTACCTATTTGAGAATTCCCCTGTATCCAACATTGGATGCATTGATTTCTACTATTTTAGGTAAGGTTAGATCATCAAGGTATAAATAAGGTAAAGTATTGACTTGAGATTTAATGGTTTGGACTAGTTGTGTGAGATTCTCAGTCCAAGGTTTGGAAGCATTCCTTTTGGATAATTTATCATGGAGAGGTTTAAGGGTAAGGTGTAGTTTGGGATAAAAGTCAGAGACATAATTAAGGTTTCCAAGGAATCTTTGAAGCTAGGTTTTGTTGGTGATTTCATCTGGAAATTCTTTTGCAAAGACAAGAGCTTTGGAGAATGGGGTGATAATTCCTTGACTACTATAGTGGCCAAGAAATCTTATTTTTGTTTGAAAGAGATCCATCCTAGATTTTGAAACAGCTAATCTTGCCTTTTTTGTCAAATGTATGAAATGATGCAGATGTTTAATATGCCTATCAATATTTTCTGAAAATACAAGTACATCATCAATATATACAATAATAAAATGCATACATGATATGTAAATGTCATTCATGATGTATTGAAATTCAGATGGTGTGTTTTTGAGTCCAAATGGCATGACATTCCATTCATATTGGCCAAATGGAACAGTAAAAGCAGTTTTATAAAGGTCTTTTTCATGAATTTGAATTTGCCAAAATCTAGATTTCATGTCAAATTTTAAGAAAATGTGAGCATGCACAAGGTGTTGTAATAAATCTTTCTGGTTTAGAATGGATATTGATCCATTCAAGAGCATCATTCAAAGGTTTGTAATTGATTACTAGACGAGGAACTCCACGTTTGAGTTCAGCATTCTTGTTGACATCGAAGGCTACATAGCTCCATGGCGAGTGACTTGGTCTGATAATGCCTTTGTCTAGCAGACTGTCAATTTTTTGTTTGCAATGTTTAACCAACTCGGAATTCATTTGTATAGGTCAAGCTTTGGTAGGAATGTTTCTTTCACTAAAATCTTTGGCATAAGGTAATGTTATAATGTGGTTCTGTCTATGCCAAAAAGCATTTGGTATGTTAGAACAAATTGTTTATTCAATTTGGAGGCAAAGTGTTTAGATTTGCTCTTAAATAATAGGAGTCTCTAATTGGTTTTGGAGGTGTTTAAAAGACACTTTTTTTTGAGGTAATGGATATGGGATTCTTTTGTTTTGATTAAAAGGTTTATTTGAACAGTCTTTTGAATGGACATATTTTTTAGGAGATTGATGTTTCTGGTTTGAGATTTTTGGATGAATCCAAAAGTAATTGGTTGGCCAAGAATTTGGGTATGAATGCCATGATGGTCAATACTAAATGGTTTCATGAGATTTAAAAAAGGAGCACCAAGGATAATTTTTCATTTAAGATTTCTGACAAGTATGAAGGAAGTTTTTAGGGATATACTTTATTGGCAAACATGCACTTTAGGGAGTTTGTAGTCAACGATCAATCGGTGGTTGCTAGTAGACTTTAGTCCTTCAGTAGTCTTTTCAAAATATTTTGTTCGAACCAAACCTTTTTGGATGCAATTAAGATCAACTCCTGTGTCTACTAATGCAATAGTCTTTAAAGAGAATTAATTAGTAATAGTTAGTTGGATATTAATCAACCATTTTTGGGTTGTGATTTTTATAAAGAGAAACAGAAATTCATTGTTTTGTTCGGAAGATGGTTCTAGCATAGGTAATTTGGTTTTAGTGGATGAATTGGAAGGTTGTTTGGTTACTAGATCCAATAGGGATGCTAGTGTATTATGGTCAGAATCTTATTGTTGTTTGATTTGGGTAATTTCTATTTTGAGATGGTTAATTTTGGCTTTGAGATTATTGATAGTGACTGGTCTAGTTTGTGGTTGTACATTCAAGTATATTTTGTAAATCATAAGGAGTTTGAGTTTGTTGAAGCAACTCATTAGGTTTGGAAAAAGATGAGGCTTTTAAGAGTCATTCAAGGATTTGTATAATTACTTTTCTTAATAATTTTTTGAAATTCTTTTAGGGAAGAATCTTCATGTTCTCTTTTGATTTTAAAAAGAGAAGTACAAATAGTAGATCCTTTATGTTTAAACTAGATTTTGTATAATGGGGGATGAATCGATTTTATTTTAGAACCATTCATTAGTTCCCATTATTGCATAATAGTATGAACATGCAATCTATCTTCTTCCGTAAAGGAAGTCCATGGGTAAATAAATTCCATTTGAAAATAATATTCATCTAACTAGTCAAAAAATAAAACCATTTTCTTTTCCCTAGTCATCCAGTCATAATAATCCTGTTGGATGACTAGTCTATCTTTATTTTGAAATTCTTTTAAAAACCACTCTCGCTTTTCTTTATTGCAATCAAAATAAAATTCCTTTTGTAAAATATCTTTTTTTTATTTTAAAATTATTTTGGAAGTCTTTTTCCAAGACATTGAGCTTAGGGTTTACCTCAGACTCATCAAGAAATTGTACTTGTGATGTTGATGCCTCAAGGGAATTTGGTGATCTTGGTGACGTGTCATTATAGGCTGGTCTTGGAACCTGTCGTTGTAAGTCACTATCAAAAAGGTTAGAAGCATAACTATTGGTCCTAGTATGACTAGGAGGATGCCTAGCCAAGTTACTCATTTATAGGTAATTGGCTACTCATGATTGGAGATCATGATCTTTAAAACATGTAGATCTGGAACTTGTTGAGTGTCTTGCAAAAGATACACTGACGCTACCATCATTGTGCCAAGTTATTCTATTAAGATCTAAAATAAAAGGACGTTTTGGAATGGTGGCATTGTCAATCTTCCAAGTGTTAGGATGATTAACTTCATGCCATTTGATATATTTCGGAGTTTAGAGGTTGGATCTGCGCATATTAGTTTGCCAGAGAATCATTTCTCCTTTGTCATCTGCTCCACATAAAGTTTTTGAATGAAATGACAATTTCATTGCTTTGTATTGGATTTTATACATCAAACTTAGATGTATAGATCCTTCTACAAAACGGTTATTGTGAATTTTGATTTGTAAAGTCAAAACATTCAAAATATTTTTTTTCATATAAAGTGACAATAAAATTTGGATAACAGTTACAATAAACAGGTCTAGAGCATAAGCTAGATTTTATAATGCCAAGAAAAAAAATGATCAAAGTATAATAAACAACAATCTCTTAACATAGCAAGAATAAATGTATCTAAACCTCCTCTAGACAATGGTTTGATGCCTATTTGTATCATACCTAAATGTAGATAATTATAATGCTTTTGATGATGTTTGATGGAATTATGAGAAAGCAATCTAATAATTTTAATAGATCTAGATAGACAACAATCTCTTTCAATAGTTTTAATGGTGTAGTCAGTTTTCCTGAGGATGTTGAATTTGGAGGTTTTGTAGATTTGCTTTTCAACAAGTTTGGGAATTTGCCAGTTGTCAATGGATTTATCAAAATTTTCAATGAGGATCTCATCACAGTTTAGGGTTCATGAGGAAGAAGCTTCAGAGTCATGACTAGGTGTTTGAGGTCGTAGAGTAAAAGTAGACATGCTTACCACTAATCAAAATGTTACCTATAGGTGAAGCTGTTAAACCATTTGATAAAACTGTTAGAAAATATTTTGATAAAACCCGTAATCTAGTATGTGGCATTGTTTATACCAAAAGTCATTCCAAGGAAAGAATTTCTTATTGAGAAGGATTATTGGTTTCCAGCCGATATATTGGATTGTTTGAGATAAATCTTTGAAAGAAAATTGTAAAGAACTTACAATTTATTTATTTTTCATGCTGATACAAGGGATTCTTTCTTCAGAAAATTTTGAGTAAGTATCTGAAGTAAAAAAAGGAAAAACTTAAAGGCATATCCTTCTTGTTAGGTTGGCTCCCCCTTTTATAACAAAAGAGAGAGAGTTACAACAACCTTTCCAAATTTCTGACAAAAGTTCAAATAAATTTCACCAAGCATTGGTTCAAAGGTGGTAGGCCCTATAGGATAAACCATCCACTAGCAAAGGAATCAACTCTCTCCAAGATTCTGACTGTTCTTCTGATGATACTTTCAACATCCATAGAGTAAAGGTAGAACCGGTAAGGGTCCCACAAAATAATTATACAAATAAGATTTTGCAAATCATAGGAAATCAGGAATCAATGCTCTCCAAGATTCTGATTGTTCTTCTAACGATACCTTCAACATCCATAGAGTAATGGTAGAACGGATAAGGGTCCCTTCTTGAATGACTCTTAAAAGCTCCATCTTCTTCCAAACCTAATGAGTTTGGGAACAGACATATTCCTCTTGCGATTTGGATCCAGCCAATTGGGCTTGTGTCTGGGCCTTATAGGCAAGAAATTGTGACGTTGAACTTTCAACTTGGTTCAATCTATTGGGATGCTATTTAAACCAATCCAAGACACCTCTTGGATAGGCTTTTTGTTGGCAAACTTTAGAGAATTGTTGCCAAAATTTGACTTTGTAGGCTCGCCCTAGTACTATTGTGGTTGTCATGGCATTGGGTCTAAATTGATAATCCCACATGCAGCACCAAGGAAGTCTGAAATAATAACAAAAAAGAAGAAGTATTGGGAATGCATTCTCCTTTTTTGAGAGTGCATATTTGTCAGTAAAAATTTGAAATCCTTCCTGAATGGGTTCAGGAAATATTTGAATGATTGGTCCAAACCAAAGTGGAAATTTGATAATTGTTTGTGTTTCCCAAAAAAATAACCAGGAATGTTTAAATTGGGAATTCTAGAAGTAAAGGGCATTGAATCAGGCTTGTTTGTAGTTCACAAAATTGAAGGCTGAATTAAAACTTGAGAGTTGACCACATTCAAGGATGAGTTAATGTCTTAGATGACTACATTCAAAGATAAGTTAATGGTCAAGTTAAAGATGGAAAGAAATGGAGCAATATTGGTTGATGTTTCTAGAAATGTAGTAAAGGCATTTGTGAATTCCAAAAAAAAAAAAAGTTGATGAAGGAGGTGGTAAATAAAACATATTTCGTAGTCTTATAGTTGTGGACAAATTTAATTTAGAAGAAAGGGATTTGAACAAAAAAATGGAGTAGTCAAACTATCAAAGGTTGCTTCCTCGAGTGTTCACATAGCTCTATTAGTGGAGCCAAATATTTTACGTAATTGCTCTTCTCTTATAGGAGTTAATAGAAATGACAAAGGTGAGAACAATGTTGTCACGTAAGATAATAGTCTTGATATGCCAAGTGAAAAGACAATTAAAAGGATAAGGGCATTAATGATAAGTCATTGCAAAGAAAGGGCAAAAAGGGAAAGTAGAGCCCAGTATAACCACAAGTATAAAAGAAATGAAAGATAAAAGCACATAAATCACCATGAACAATTCCTTGTATCTCACGTACAATTGAATATTCATATTAATTTAATATCTTATTGAAGTGTTGGAGGATTGTTCCTTATAATTCTAGTTATGGCATTATTATGAATAAGTATGAGAAAAAGATTGAATTCTTGAAGTGGTCAAACCTTTGGTCCTTAAAAGAGTTGAAAAAAGGAAAAGTAATTTCTTCTCCTTTTATTGGCTTAGAGGGCTAGGGCAAATGAAAAACCAAACAAATTGCTTAGGTTTGACAATGTTTTTATTTTCATTGTCGCTTTGAAGTCTCCTATAAGCAATCTTGTTGTGTTTGTGGGAGACTAAAATCAGAGAAAGGAGTCAAAAGTTGCAGACGTTGGTATTTTAGACATGTTTCTTGTGATTTTTTCCTATTTTTTTTCATATTATTTGGAAATGTATTTATCAAAAATGTATACTTATAATTTGTATTTGTAATCTTAGTGATAGTTTTTCATTATGTTGATTTGAAATTCATTCTTTGTAGTTAGATTTCAATGTACTTGTTCCTTTTCTTTTTTTTTTTTTCACTTTGTTGTATAATTTGTTTTAACATATATAGGAGACTAGTGAAAGTATAACTAACATCAAATTGGAGTTACAATTGGTTAATGTTGTGAAGGAGATTTGTTGATATTTTTATTTTGATGCTAGTTTAGATACAGATGAGTATGTATACAAACTTTTTGATTTCCTTAATAGTATAGAATGCTTTGTTTTTGCTTTGCCTTTTAAAATGACAAATATGCATGTGTACTTCTCATAGTGAGATCATATGTGACTTTGGAAAGTAATGTGCCACAAAGAGTGATTTTGTTTCTAGGTAGCCAAGGAAAATAATCAAATCTATGGTATACACATATTCATTTTAAATTGCAAGTAAACTTGCAATTTTAAAGTAATAAAAGATTGATATATGACATTTTTGCTTAAATGACATTTTTTTTTTTAGATCCTAGATGTTGTTGCCAATGCTCTCATTGTAGATGAGATTGCATGGAGTAATGAATAGAAGAATTACTACTTGGTCATGCATTTCATAGTATGTGTCATATCTATGTTAAAATTAACTAATTCAACTACATTTACAAAAATTTTATACATTACTTTTACAATGTTTCAATAAATGCATATCTTTTGTGTAGTAACTAGTGCTAGTCACAAGAAATATTCGAAGGGTGCGTGTTTACATAAAACATTTTAAACAAGGAAAAATTTCATACTGATGTTGCTTTGGGTAAACACTTGTGTCTCACCCTTAACTTGATCCATCTACCATAGACATTATTTAAAGTAACTCTTGAAAAGAAAACTAAAACATCAAGAGTTTGAAATCCAATAATGATAGGCTTAACTACAACATTTTCATAAGGAAAAAAACACAATATATGAGATATTTTATAAATAATAGCTAATCTCATGAGTGGTATCACCAATTACATCCTTTTTGACCAATTGAGTTGATTGTAATATCGAGTCTTCTCCAACCATACTATTATTTAAGATACTCAAAGTACATAACTTCAGTAGGTAAGTAGCTTTTGCGTTAAATGCCTTCCTACATATCCC
Source organism: Rhizophora mangle (assembly GCA_037832345.1). NCBI lineage: Eukaryota > Viridiplantae > Streptophyta > Magnoliopsida > Malpighiales > Rhizophoraceae > Rhizophora > Rhizophora mangle. Next base: position 525,748 of record JBAPLJ010001975.1, on the reverse strand, counting down.
ACATAGGTGAGGCAACTTTTTTCTTTCCTTATCCACACCACTCATACCTTTGGTTTTTATAGGAGTTGGGTCTTACATGTGGTCGAGTTGGGTCTTACATGTGATCATGTTGGCCACCTGATTTGGTCAAATTTTGTCACGTAAATGTTGCACAAGATGGCAAACCTTTTTTTTTTTTTTCTAAAAACTGAACCTTCTGTAATCACCAAAAGGCTGTTATGAGTCCAAATGGTGTAGATGAAAAACACTCATGTTTCATCCCAATCCATTTCTTTGTATATCTGATAGTGATAGCAGTGTAGTCACAACAACGATGTATGTTAGGTTTGTGAGATACATATTTCAATTTTTCGTTTTCTCTTGGTACAACACAAATCCCTTTTTGTGCAAATCAATGACAAGATATTATTGTTCATCCTTTTATGCAGTGAAAAGATATTGCTTCCAAAATTGTGTCCTTTGGTTTCCGATAGAAGGCAGCAAGGAATAACTAATGTTTGAGGATTGACCCAATATTGCTCACGCCCCTCATATCCAAATTAGGGAACCATGATTTTAGTTTCATGTTATCTACCATGTTTATAACAACCAATTTGCACTTTGGGCAGGTTTGAACTTTTCTCTATGTTTTGACATCTATGCAATTTAGGAACCATTGTTGTTTGATTTTAGAAATTTCACTTGCTACTTCTTTTAGTTCTTTATATGGAAGAGAAGGATCATCAATGATGTTTTCGAGTTTAATTTTATTTCCAAATTAATTTGTTTAAGATGTAGCATGTAGCAAAAATAATGTTAATATTTGATTAACCTAAAAAACAATGTTTCTCAAAGAAAATGATAGAAATAAAATTGACACTTTTATTAAAGTATTTATTCATCATGATAATTTAACCTATTGAGTTTATACATATTTATAGGCAAAATCATCTAATTAATTTAGAAAATACTTTTAACCTAAATGAGAAAATATTTTATAACTAATTATGAAAATATTTTAAAATATTTAAATAGTTTAAATACCTTCATAAATAATTTAACTAAAATTATTAATTATATTAAAATACTATAAAATAAATAAATAAATTATAAAATAATAATTACAATATAATTTATATGATATTAAAGAATAGTCTTTATGATGTATCCTATGTCAAACCCCTCCACTTGAAAAATGAAACTCACCCTCAAGTTAACAATGAGGAATTGATGTCTTTCTTATCAGAGGAACAAATATTTAGAATAAATTAATGTATTTAACATAACCCAATAGCTTATCTTGTGAATCATTATGTGAGCAATAACATTAAATAATGATGTCGAACAATCATCTAATTGATTGTCTACTTGAAGAAAATCAATGAATATGATAGGTACAGAATTAACAAGATCTTAGGACTTATGAATTTGAAATCATTCTCTGATTTAGTAATAAGATCTTGAGACATGTGGGTTATGGTTTCAACATTTACCACTAGTATATGAATCTCTTTTGATTTTCTATTAGTAGCCTTAATCTCTTGATGTGAGTGGGTAACTATTAGAAAAGTTCTCCTCTTCACTTGAGAAGCTTGGGTTCAGGATCCTCTTTTTATAGGCAATAACATATAGTTTATCTTACCTTTCTTAAACTTGTAGACATTCTTTTAGCTTGAGTGTTGAGCATCAACATTAAATTGTTGAGATTATCCAAATAATAGGTGGCAGGCATCCATATGTACTGGCTAATTGAGAAACAAAATTTGCATCATTTTGTTATTCAAATTTCTCCAACTATTTTGATCCACTTAATGGTGTATAGACTTTAAGTGTTTCTCCACTGATTGTTACAATTTTTTACTAATTTTTAGCCCAATAATCTTTTCTTAGTTACCATTAATAGCCTACCTTGTTATACTTCAAATGAAAAATACAGAAATTTAACAAAAAATATCGAAAATCACATTAGTTGAGAAATTAGTATACTATCTAACAAAGAGAAAACTTTCAAAACATTTTTTAAGGGCAAAAAATGTGAAAAAAATGAACAATGTCTAGTGTTATCTAACACTTAAATTTTGTGACCACAAAATTTAAGTTCTTTGCATATTTTTAAAATTGGTATGTATGGGAGGACTGTATCTTCTTAGCTTTTATCACTTATAACTGCAAGATTGGATATTTTGATATGCTTTGTTGATGTGTTAGTAATTAATTCAATGGAAAATTAGGGGCCCTTTATTGGCAAAAACTCAATTTCTTGTAACTTTCTTTTTATTTCATGCTGGCAAATTTGGGTCTACTAATGCACTTCTATATCAATGACTCAAAGCTTAGCACCCAAAACAGAAATTGCTGACAGCATCTAGACCATGCGTCATGATGGCATCATTGTTGTTTCTACATGTAAAACATCCTTCTGTTCATTGTAAAGCCTGCAGAATTTATGAGGTTTAAAGACAAATTTTGTAACTCTAGGAAGCAATTATTCTCTATAAAAATCAATGCAAATGCAAATTTGTGGAAGAAAAAAAAAGGGGAAGCCCATATGTAAATTTGGGTCTTGCCATTTTTGCATGGTCTTTTTGCAGGTATCTTTGCTAGAAAGGCTGCATCACAGGAATCCAGTTAATTTATTAGGATATTGTATAGATAAAGGGCAATGCATGTTGATCTATGAGTTCATGTGAAATGGAAGCTTGGCAGGCCTTCTATATGGTTAGTTAAGAAGCCCCATTCATTTGAATTGTCATTCTTGGCGAGATTTCCTATGTTTGCGGGCATTCAATTTAATTGAAAGAAACATTACTTGATGAAACCAACCTTAAACAATGCAATCACATTGTTCACCCCCTTTTCAAGAGAATTCACTTTAACCATCAATTTGACTATTGTTTTTATTATTTTCTCTGTTTCATTTCTGGACAATGAGGGACCTCCTTAATCATTGTGACTGAATAAACTGGCACTGAAATATTTATGTCACTCTCCATGCACAGTTTAACATTCCTAATTTTCAGTTGCTTCTCACTTTGTACCAAAAATTACGCCATAACTTTGGGTTTTCTTTGTTTCCTAAGCAAAAACCATCTAATTCTCGCCAGTGTGAACTCCAATATTACTTGCCGTCCAAAGATGGGTGCTTGTATGTCCTTTCATAATAATTGGCAATTAAGGCCAACTACTTTAATTATTTTACCTATTTATTTACATTTTAAAATCATAAAATAGTAAAAAAAAAAAAAAAAAATACATGTTGTAATATAATATATTTTTTTGAATAGTATACAAAAAATTAAATTTAAAGCAATACTCAAAAAATAATTAAAAACAATCATTTCTTAATATATCTATAACATTAAAAAAGATTAAATTAAAAATTATTTTTTATGTTAAGATATTTTTTCATCAAAATTTTTTTAAATAAAAAAAATTTTTTATCCTCACTTTTTTATAAGTCCACTACGTTACTTTTAATTAAACATTATATATAATTCAAAATCTTAACTAATATAATATAATAGTAATGTTAATATGAATATCTTTTTTAAAGGAGTTTGTATCAAATAATTAAATTAGATTCAATTTTAATGCATGAATTTGAAACATAGTAGAAAGTTAACAACATATTTAGGATTTTTTACACTTTTGTTCCATTAAGTTATTATAATCTTTTAAATCAAAATTCTTTTAGGGATATAGTTAAAAATTTTAATTTTAATTAAAGAAAATGTATAAAATTTATAAGAATAAAAAATAATTTTCATTAAATATAATTCATAAGTCAATAAATTTCTATAAAAAAATAAAAATTAAAAATAAAAATAATAAAAACAAACATAAACTAATGCATAAATGATAGTTGGTATCTTTTGACACTCACAAATTTACTTTTATCCCATGTTTTGAAAGTTTAGGTTTGCTAAGAAAATTCCTATGCTAATTGCCAAATATTCCATCAAGATTGAATCAATTAATTTTAGCTTTATAAAATATTAGTAATGTTTACAATTATTATGATTTGTCGGGGGATGGGATCCAAATTATAGCCTTTGAAGACAATAATAAAAGTAAGAAAAATAACTGAAAATAAGAGACAACAAATTCGATATGACCTACATCCACAGGCGAAAGTGGGAGTAAATATTACTAAGGTGGAAAATACAAAAGAGACTTAAAAGCCTAATTAACAAAACCCAAAATTAGGACCATGAAGATGAAGTTTTAACTCCCTTAATTTTCCCTTAATTCTCTCATTCATAACTAATTACATAACTCCTTATTTATAAGGAGTAAAGGTAGTCAACTATACTTTTATTCCCAATATGAGATTTTGGTCTTCACCCTCAAAAGTCTCGATGTGGGACTTAAACCAAAAACTAACAAACCTCCACCTTAGCTTAAGTCTCACATGCAACTATAGTAACAATGCTCCATATTCTTCATAAACTCCTAAATCATCATAGCACGCCAATTAAGTCCAAGCATTACTTGAACTTAACAACTAGAAGAGGTTTTGTAAGCATATATGCAAGATTGTTTCTGGTATTGATTTTCTTAATTAAAACCTTCCTCTTAGCAATTGTCTCTATAGAAATTGTAGTAGTACCCACAACTGTAGTGTCTTATAAAATATAGAAATTTCCAAATCTACAAGATTTCATGACAACGAGAGCACCTTTACTGACTTTTAGAACTCTACCTTCACTAGTGTACCTATAGCCAAGACCCTCAAGTGTTCCCAAATAGATGAGATTCTTCTTCAATTCTGGAACATGTCTGACCTATGTAAGTATTCTTACGATACCATCATAAGTCTTGATTCTAACTATACCAATTCTAGCAATTTTACAAACTGCATCATTGTCCATCATGACAACTCCACCTTCAATAGATTCATAGGTGGAAAACAAATCCCTATTGGGATACATATGGTATATGCAACCAAAATCCAAAATCCATTTACAAGCAAACCTTAATTTATCATTAGTAAAGAAAATAATCCTATCACTTTCATCTTCTACAATATTGACTTAAACTGATTCATTGCTTTTGTGCTTCCCCTTATGCTTGGCTTTCAATTTCAAACAATCAGCTTTGATGTGCCCTTTCCTTTTATAATAATTGCACACCAATTTTCTATGTCTAGATTTAGATATACTAGACCTCTGACTATCTGCATCTCTCTTATCTAATCTGTCATAAACCACCATGCTATCAACTTGACCACTACTACAGCTCTCCCTAGTTATATCCCTATTGATATATTCTTTTGACCTTAAAATAAACTTAATTTCTTTATAAGAAATATCCTCTTTACCATAAAATATTATTTTTCTGAAATGTTTAAACGAATGGGGAAAAGAACACAATAATAATAGGGCTTAATCCTCATTCTTAATATGAACATTTATATTACTCAAATCCATAAACAAAGAATCAAATTTATCCAAATGTGATAATATAGATGATCCTTTAGGTATATGAAGCATATACAAACTCTATTTTAAATAAAACCTATTCTCCATTATTTTCTTCATATACAAAGATTTTAATTTCTTCCACAAATCTTTAACAGTAATCTTAGTAGCTACTTCTCTTAAAACCTCATCAGAAGGATTTAAGATGATACCTGATCTGACCCTTTTGTTAAGACCAGCAAACCCCTCATCTAACATCTTCTTTGGCTTTTATTGCCTCCATAGCAGCGCTATGTTGACTCCATCTTGAACCAGTATGACCTCCATCCTCATTTGCCACATTCCAAAGTTGACACTCTAATCAAACTTCTCAAAATAATACTTAGTTATTGTCATAATGGCTATGAACCAAACCAAGGCTCTGATATCAGCTTATTGGAGATAGGCTCTGGGTTATAACTTTTAAAGACAATAATAAAAGTAAGAAAAATAACTAAAAACAAAAGACAACAAATTTTACATGGTTTGATCGATATGACCTATGATCTACATCCAATGAAAGTGAGAACAAATATTACTAAAGTGGAGAATACAAAGAAGACTTAAGAGTCTAGTTAATAAAACTCAAAAATGGGACAAAAGGCTCATGAAGATGGAGTTTTAACTCTCTTAATTTTCCCTTAAATCTCTTATTCATAACTCATTACATAGCTCCTTATTTATAAGTAGTAAAGGTGGTTAACCATACTTTTACTCTCGATGTGGGATTTTGACCTTCACCCTTAAAAGTTTTAATGTGGAACTTCAATCAAAAACTAACATAATTATGTATCAAGTTTGTATTATATATAAATAAATCCAAATAAAAATTGTAAGATATAAACTACTCACCTTAATGTGAAAAAATAAAATTAATTTTTGCACTATTATTCATGTTTATGAGTAATTTTAAATTAATGAAAAATATAATATAATTTTCAAAATAATTTATCTCTAATAATTTTTATCATTATAATAATTAAATTAAACAAATAAAAAAATAAATTTACATAAATAATGTTTTTACATTGACATTGTTATTATATACTAAAATTATGTATGTATTTTAATTAATTAAGAAGAAATGTCAAGGATAAAACGCTTATTACAATTTGCAGATGGTAATCATACATGAGATTCTTAACAAGTTAACATTGTTAATATTATTTGATTTCTCTTTTAAGCACAAGAACATAGGATTACAACTCATCCCACCTTAAACACCCTTAAAAGTGCCTTATAATCCATCAAGCATATAGCCTAAAAGCTAAACAAATTAGCCAAATCCTTGATGACTTAGAAGTTACCCAAATGTAGAATAAAGATTCATTATTATCAAGGTAACTATTTAAGATAGAGTTATATGGAAAATAGACCTTTAGCAAATTTGATATAGATGCATCATGGAGAATCTCAAAGTAGTTGAAAGTGGAATTTAAGCATTATTGGTAAAGTTAATTGATGCAACATGTCTTAAAGCATAAACCAACACTATTAGTTACATATACTTTTGGTCTTTCTTTTAAGCATAGGCACCTTCATTTTTATATAGTTGTCTATCAAACCTCAAATGAAAAAGGGCATTGGTATGCAACACAATTTATTTCTGATCTTTAGCGAACAACACCTTAGAGTGTCATAAGCCAGATCGAATAAACCACCAGAAAATGACGCAAAAGAAGTAGTCTTTCAATTACTTGATAGAAAAGCAACAAAAGTCAGGTGCATTGCTCACGGACCACTCCAAGCCTTGAATTGGGAGCATCAATAAGGATCCTATGGTTTTGCTGTTGCATGTTGGCTATCACATTCAGCACCGAGTTGAGCCCAGGCGGTGACACGGCCATGGCCAAGCATGTGGTACTACCTGCGGTGCTGTGGATTAGAACGTTATCTGGTGGCAATGCCATATTCATGCAGGTGAACATGAATGTTATGGTGGGTGCAACGATTGGTACTGAGTAGCATGTATCGAATCCACAGAGGGATGTCACAGTCGCATTGCCTACTCGTCTTCGAAGCTCATCTCTCATGATGTTACTCGTCTGCCGGCATCACTAACCGGGTGTAGACGGTACCTGTAGACACAGGATTTGGAGAAATTTTTTACCATATGTTGTCTAACACTAACATAATGTTATGCAACATACATTTCGAATTGCTATGCTTTGAGTGGACTGAAATAAATAAATAAAAGAGTAAGATATAAAAATTGATGTCACTTATTTTAGGTTGGACCTACATTTTGCAGTAATTATGGAAGACATGGAGCATTTGGTTCTTTAGGCGCGAAGCACGCAATCACAGTGACCATCGGGTCTTGACCCACTGGAAGAATTAGCATGAATCTTTTGACCAATAATATTATGACCTATTGTTGCTGTCACAATTGTTTATCGTCCTCTTTGTCTACATTTGAAGGGGTGAAGGCCCCATCCCACATGTGCTTTTAATTATTCCTAATTGGATCACCATAAAGGGGAGCCACAATGCTCAACAAAAGCAAAAAGGAAGATGAAAAAAAAAAAATTGATGTTGAAAGGCATTAGTTACCAGAATCAAAGATGGTCCCTCCGCCAGTGGTGGGATTGAAAGCCAGGGCACTAGGAGGAATATCAACAATCTTTCTGCCAACTCTTATCGCAACCAAGTTCACTTAGTAGAGAGATAATCTCCTTGGGTTCTTGAGTAATGGTGTGGTCCTGATCCTGATGGGCTGCCCTGTGGGCCCCAGCCTTAATGACCCAGAAAACTTGACGGACCTGAAGCTAGGCAAGCAATATGAGAATGTGGATTGGTATAGATTGTGGGTTTGGGATAAAAGAGATAATGGGCCTCTTCCAAGGCCCAATAGGCCCTGTGGAGGCACCGATCTGCCTGTGGTCATTTGGATGCAACCGAAGGTGTAGTCAGGGACAAGGGCAGCGGCTAGGGTGAGGGTGTCCTGCGACACCTTTGCTGTGATGGTGGAGCTGCCGTAGGTCATGTTGAAGGTGCAAGCGCTGCAGCCGCAACGGGGATTTGGCACCTGCAATTTCACATGCATTTTGCTCTTCACATCGTAAGATCATTCGAAAAGCTAACTTTAGGAGTAGTTTTCGTGTAAATAATGTGAAAGCTGTTTCTCCCAGCCAAGAAAAAGCAAGGATCGATCGGAGTGTCTGTGTCGAGATTAATTATTTCCATGCAAAAGTAAGCTCACCATAATATATTCATGGAATATGTTTACAGATTAGCCCACCTTTCAAATCTTTCACAGTATGAAACATTGTAGTTAGTGGAGAACATATAATTGGTCATAGCTCTTATTCTATATGATACAGACCTCTTTCACAACAAGCGAGCATTAGTAAAATTATAAGATTCATTCGCATAACAAGAGTCTACCGAGAATTGATCCTACTTCAAAGTTTCTCCTTTTGTGTTTACAGAATTAAGTATAATAAAAAGGTAAACAACTGAGTCTTATGAGATGTGAGTCATCCCTGGTTGCATTGAGGAGCTCCACAGCCAAGGTTTTTGAAGGTGGTAGACGTAGCAGGGGGAAAAAGGGTACTGGAAGGACGGCCAACACAGCCACTGCAAGGCACCCAAGCAACGTCATGGCCAGTGTCCATGGCCGTGAGCAAGGCCCGTGGAGGGGTCCCGATCTTGGCCCTGATGGTATAAGTTGGGCTCTGAAAAATCTGCCTGCCAGTGCCAGGCCAATTAACAAATAAATGCAAAATCCAAGTAGAGTATTGAATTTAAAATTAAAATAAAAATTAATTATAAATTAAAGGTCCTATTAAAAATAATGAAGGGTCGTTGATCAAATTAAAAATTAAAATAAAGTTAGGACAAAATTATAATTTGAGCCAATTAAAAGCGTATATAACTTTAATTTTCAGGTTTTAGGACAAATTTAAGATTCTAAACCCCTTTTTCTTCCGTTGCAAACTCAAATTTCACAGTTCACTCAATATTAAGCAGAATATCATGAGGGTCCAGCACTTTCACTCTACTCTTTTCAAAGGTGTCTATGACTGTTTATGATTCAACATTTAAACTCATGAAGATATTGTCCATCTTGTCCACTTGCTTTTTTTATCCTTCTTTTGCTATTTCATTTCATGGTTATATATAATTGTACAGATTAATGGAGATATATATGAGTATTTGTTATAAATAATGAGTCAGCTTGTATATACATTAAACTAACTTCATGGCCACAAATAAAAAACTAACTTTTTTCTCTAGTAACAAAAATAAAAGTGTATTATAAATATATTGGTCATTATACTTGTGTTGAGGCCAAGAATTATCCATTGCTTCTCTCATTCAACTTTGCTTGTAAGGAGAACTTATTATCCGAACTCCTCTACATCTAAATTACTTATATTATGGTTTAAGATTATACGCACCAAGTTATGCTTTCATGACCAATGACTGAAATTGAATGACATCGCGTACCCATCATTTATCAGTTGCCTTAACGAAAAATAAAAAATAAAATTAAAAAAAGGAAGTTGATATTTTTGTAATAGGAGAAGAGTTGAACTTTAAAATAAAATACAACTTTTTTTTTTCTTTTAAATTTTGATATAATATATAAATTTTTCTAAATTTTAACAAAATTTACATTACATTAACTAGTAGGTGTATTATAAAATAATACTCGCTAATTTTACTTTTAAAATATATAAGTATAATAAGTATAGTAAGTATAATAAATTTTCTTTAAAAAGAAAAGGTATTGAATAAGTAGGTAAAAAAAAAAAAATCTTGCTTTTGTTTTATTATAAGTTAATAAATTTATATTTTCTTTCAAAAATTTGATCAACCTTTTTACTATTATTAAAATTTAATTTAAATAATTACTTAAATAAATCTTAACATTATTTAAATTTTAAATTTTTCATATAATTTAAGTAATAAGCTACTCAAATTTAAAAAAAAAAAAAAAAAAAAATAGATTAGATTTAAATAAAAAACTATGTGATTTGAGAATAACCTAATGTATTCTAATTTTATTCAAATTTAAAATCTTTTTATATAATTTTTATAATTTAAATAACAAATTACTCAAAATTTAAGAATAAATGAAAAAAATCATATTTGAATAAAAAAAAAAAAAAAGACCAATGTGAGTAGTTACTTAAATAAGTTATACTATTATTCAAAATTTGAGTTTTTTTTTTTTAAAAAAACATAATTTATATAATTTAAATAACAAATTACTCAAAATTAAAAAAAAAAAGTCATATTTGAATAAAAAAAAAACTCTTGATTTGAGTAAGTATTTACTTCTCTTTTTAAGGGAACCAAATTAGAAATCCCTCTACATTACTTGATTGAAAAGAGATATATATAAATATTATCTTTATGTCAAATAAAAATATGATAATAAGAAAAGAAAACTAATAATCTTTAGATTTTTTTTAAATTTTTTTCCTATTGAATATTGCATAGATTTAGCTAGTAAATTTAACCAAAATAAATAATTAATATTGGCCACAAATTTCATAACTTCAAGCAAAATTCATTGGATATATTATAATTTAATTTAAATCAATTTATAAAAGATGATAAATTAAGTTAAATTTGTTTAGGAATTTATTCCTAACCAAACTTAAATCTTCTATTTAATTCATCCTTTTATTAGTTAATTCAATTATGATATGATTGCAACTAAATCACAATTTTCATATTTTTTATTGCATTTTGATTTGCAAATTAATTTGTACATATTGTATAAAATGAAATAATATATTTAGCATAAGACCATAATTAAATTGAGTGAAAAACGTATTCCTAGCCATGTTAATTAACAATTATTTGATATACAATTACATAAACAAAGAATTATTGTATTATTACCTTTAAGCTTATAACTTAATGATTTTTAGAAGTGTATGCGAGTGTATGTTGATGGTTCACAATTTTTTCTTTCATATAGGCTAAATTAAGGACCTTGTTAGTTATTAATCCTTATTTAACATTCTCCCATCAAGATAAGTGATTATAACTATTTTAAATAAATGGATGATTATCACTTTACTTATCACATTAAGAAATTAAATATCTTATATTTATCTCTAATCATGATGGTCACTTTAATGATAATTTTAACATTCTCTCACTTGGCTAGCATGATTTGAACTACCCATAATAGCTAGTGTGAAATTATAGTTTGCTTAAATAGAAATTTCTATACATTAAACATGGTGATTATGCAACATTATTGAAAACATTTCCTTCAATGTATCATAATATTAGTGAATTTCTAATCAAGCATTTTATTAAGGTAAGATCTTATTGGTTAACAAACCTTTAGGTCTCAATCCATTTATATCTTAAATAAAATTTATGTAAATAATCTTTATGTACATAAAATAATTCCTTATTTATAAATGACCTAAGGTCTCCAAAATGCCAAAACATTAAAGAACATAGTATGAAATAAAACTTAAATAAAGCTAACAAGTCTTATATACTTAATATGATCCTTATATTACTTAAGCAATTATCTTTTAGTCATAGGATTAGTAATCATAAGTTGAGCATTGATATACTCTATTACAATTGTTTGCTATTTAACATGATCCTTGATAATTAAAAACTTTACATCAATATGTTAGTTTTAGCTTCTAGTTTTATTATTCTTTGAAAACAACACTGTAAAGACCTATAAATAGATAAGGTTAATAATTATTAATACATATGATATACTTTTCATCTTATCTCATGACAAGTCATTTTGAGGACATTATGTAAGAGTAAATTTGTTCCTTTTGCCTCTAAGTACTATAATAGAAAAACAATTTTTTATCTTGAATATCTCTAAAACCTTTTTAATGTAAACTTTCTGGGAAAATCCTGATGTTTATTGGAATTTATCTTTATGAATTTCTATGTCAAAAACATAAGAAACTTTACTTATATTCTCCATTTTAAATTTTAAAGAAATTTCTTAATCTTATGTAGTAACTCCAAATCATTGTATACGAGTAGATAATCATCCATATATAGGATTAAAATGATATACTTGCTTTTACAAACCTTAAGGCATCTACATTGATATACAATATTCTCTGTAAAACCATATGAGAATGATATTGTGAAATTTTATATAGTTCCATTGAGAGGATAACTTGAATTCATAAATGGATTTCTTAAGCTTACATGTTGGGTGACTCCTTTATTAGTAATGAAACTTTTAGTTTGATTCATGTATACTTCTAGAACTATTAAAGTTTTTTCTTGAAAGTTTCTTTATTAGAGTACTAGCCAATGACTTACTAGATTTCATAAATTGTTCCTCAATACTTTTCATGAAATCCTTAGTATTTTCTTTATTAGGATTGAAGTCCATGTTACTTAAAATTGATGTAGGACTTAATGAACATCAAGCTTAAGTGATTAGATCACCCCTACTTATCATGAGCATCTCATCAGAAAGAACAACCTCGTTAATGTCTAGAAAGAATGAACTATCACAAAATACAAAATTTTCATGCTTACAAGCATATGAAAATTTAATTTTATTATCTAATTCAAAATCTTATTGCAATTAATTCAACAAAACAAATACCTCTCAATGAAGCTGAGTAATATATTTCAAAGAATTAATTACTACTCTTATATGTCATTCATACTTTTAATGGTTATATCTTTATATAATTTCTTTGCAAATCACTAATGTCACAATAATTTAAGATGTTGCAACTTGTTTTAAATTATTATATTATTCCTTATAATGATATTTATGAGACCAAAACATGATAAACACTTGTTAAATTCCAAAATCAATTTTTGTATATCAAAATGCCAAAAAAAATAAGACAAACAAACAATTATATCATTAACCATATAAAATTCCCATTTTTTTTTCCTTATCTTTGCATACTTATCACAAATATAACTGCTGCCTAGGTGGGATCACAATCAATAATCTGATCCTTAGCCATGGTTGGTTCCAAGTTTGGCAAAATCATGTTTGCCACCCGCTTATAATTAATATCACCCACCAATTGTATGTGCCATCATCACCACACATGACCAAGTAACATATTAATATGGTATAGAGATACGTATTATCATAATTTCATCATGACTTAATTTATATGATCCCATAAACACATACAAGAATGTTATTGTTTTTTGGGTTATCAAGTATTCAATTTTCATACATCGACACGTTATCTAAGGTTTGGTAAAAACATATTGGTTATTGGAAGAATAATTGACCCTAACTTTCCATAGCAAACAAAGTGAAAAAGAACAACCTTAACAACCTTTAAAACTTGGGTACATGAAAATAAAACCACTAAACAATGTTGTGAAAGTCTTGGTAATGATCATAAACTTATTAATCATGCATATTAAAAGCACACAAAAGACTTAAATTTACTTAAGGCCCTTCATCAAAATGAGTTGTCATTAGAAGCATACATTGATAATTCAAATGATTTCCTTTTATAGGTTAGGTCAGGGACCCTATTAATTATTGATCCTTATCTAACTTCATCCCTTTAAGGTAAGTGATTATAATTAGTTCAAAGTTGAACTATAAGGGGTAAAAATATGTGAATAATTATATCTTTATTTATCCCTTTAATAAATTAAATTAAAGATAATTTTAATAGTAAATTCATAACAATTAACATGTAAGGATTAGATAATATACAAGGAATCATGTTAAATCATCATAATTCTATCATAAACAAAATGACATTCACAACAAATGTGGGAATTGTTTAATTTATAATTTAATTGTAATGCTTTCCATTTAATTTCAAGTACGAAAGGCATAGAAGTAAAGTGTGAGTGAGAGAGAGAGAGAGAATGGGATAAAAAGTAGGCCCACAGGCTATTTGTGTTATAAGTATAAGGATGATTTTGTTTTCTTTCTCCCATTCACATTGGAACTCTTGCTTTTGGTTGCTTGCTCTATAAAGAAGAAGGAATAAAAAATATAAGCAAGCAATGGAATACGTGTCATCCAAAGTATTTTTACTGTTAAGAATGTATCCATGTAACAATGAACATGTATAGAGGAGATATTCCTAGCTAATCTAACCAAAAAACACCATACCTTTATAGTTAAGGGTCTTTTTGTTGGAATCTGATGAATCATAAGCCTAGGCTTAAGACCAAAAAGCAAACTTCAGCATAATTAAAATCAAATAGTTGATTTTGGTAATAGTTAAGCAAAGACATACCAAAAAATGGCTGCACATATATGTTTACTTGCTATAAACAGAGAAAATCAAGCATGACAATAACACATGGGAACAATAGCTACATGAGTATGCTTACTTACTCTTAAGGAAAGAACATCATTTATGATATGCCTCTGTTCTATCAAACTAAATTCCTTATTTCCTCTATTGACAACTCATTTCTCCCTCTCTCTCATCTTTTTTTTTTACTTTTACCATTCATGGCAATTTCAATTAATTCTTATTATTGCTACTAACAAGTAAACCCAAAAGTGGAACAAGTTTGAATTCATGTCTTGTAGTTGGAATTGCAAAACATGAACTTGACACTTAGTAAGTTGGTTCCAACCATCATTAAGGTAATGAGAAAATGCAAGATTAGTACAAAGCAAATAAAACAAAGAAAATGCTATATACCAAGAACTAATTTATAATTCATCAATTGGCTGAATTTAATGCACCCCATTAACCAAATTTTTGTGCTCTCATTTTCTTTTTACCCCCTTCCATCTAGTCCTTGATAAATACAAACCTGTCCACCACCTGCCTAATGCAGACCTTGATTTGAAATCATAGAAAATAATCAAACATACAACAATAGATGTAGTTATGAGATTAGGAGCATATTTTGAATAAAAATACCCAATAGTCTCATTACATGTAATAAATTCCACTTTCATAGTGGAAGAAGTAATTATAGTTTATTTGACACTCCTTCAAGATACATTACCTCTAACAAGTTTAAAAATGTATCCAATAGTAAACATTTTGCGATTTATACAACTAGTAAAATTAGCATCTAAATAGCCAACTACCTCCGAATAGTTAGTGTGCCTATATGTAAGCTTATAGTTCTTAGTTATTTATAGACACCCCATAACCTTTTTAGCTACTTTCTAATATTCTTGCCCTAAATTACTTTAGTACGTCTCTAACATTCTTATTGTAAATACAATGTCAAGTTTAGTATAAACTTATGAATACATAAGGTTACTAATTACTAATGCATATGATATGCTTTTCATCTCATCTCATTACAAGTCATTTTGAGGATATTGTGTAAGACTAAATTTGTTCCCTTTGACTATAAGTGTTATAGTGGAAAAACAATTTTTCATCTTGAATATCTCTCAAACCTTTTTAATGTAAGCCTTTTGAGATAATCTTAACATCAATTGAAATTTATCTTTGCAAAATTCTATGTTAATGACATAGGAAACTTTACTTATATTCTTCATTTCAAAATTTAAGAAAAAAATTTCATAATCTTATGTAACAACTACAAATCATTACATGCAAGTAAATAATCATCCTTATATAGAACCAAAATAATATACTTGCTTTCATAAACCTTAAGGTTTACACACATTAATACACAATATTCTCTACAAAACCATATGAGAACAATATTGTGGAATTTTATATACAACCATTGAGAGGATTCCTTGAACCTATAAATGGATTTCTTCAACTTGCATACTAGGTAACTACTTTATTAGTAATGAAACCTTCAGATTGATTCATGTATACTTTTGGAATTGTTAAGGTTTTTTTCCTGAAAGTTTCTTTATTAAAGTACTAACTAATGACTTATTAGAATTCACAAATTGTTCCTTAATACTTTTCATGAAATCCTTAGCCTTTTCTTTATCAAAATTAAAGTCCATGTTACTTAAAATTAATGTAGGACTAAATGAACATCAAGCATAAGTGATTAGATCACCCTAACTTCTCATAAGCATCTCATCAATAAGAACAACCTCATTAATATCATGAAATAATGAATTATCACAAAATATAAAATAAAACCTTCTTATGGGTAAAGGTTACAACATGTATTGAATTTATAAATACTTTATAATAAGGCTAATGAATCAGATATTATAATACAAATTTTTTTTGTTTGTGGGTATAGAAAAATCTAATTTTATTATTTAATTCAAAATCTTATTGCAAAATTTAACAAAATAAATACCTCCCTATAAAGTGAAGTAATTATTTTGAAGAATTAATTGTTACTTTTATATGTCATTCATAATTTAATAATTATGTCTTTATATGATTTCTTTATAAATGTCTTCCAGCTACTTTTAAATTATTAGGATATTCCTTATAATAACATTTATGAGACCAAAAACATGATAAACACATGTTAAATTCCAAAATCAATTTTTGTATAGCAAAAAGTCAGAAACAATAAGACAAGCAAACAATTATATCATTAGCCATATAAAATTCCTTCTTTTTTTTTTTTATTTTTTCACATCTTTGCAATACTTATCACAAATATAGTTGCTTTGATCCTTAGCCATGGTTGGTTCCGAGTTTGGCAAAATCATGTTTGCCACCCTCTTATAATTAATATCACCCACCAATTGTATGTACCATCATCACCACGCATGACCAAGTATATCATATGTAACCAACATCTTAACATGGTACAAAAATATGTATTATCATAATTTATCATGACTTAAATTTATATGATCCTACAAACACATATAAGAATGTCACTATTTTTTGGGTTATCAAGTATTCAATTTTTATACATGAACATGTTTCCTAAGGTTTGGCAAAAACATATTAGTCACTAGAAGAATAACTGATCCTAACTTTCCATAGCCAATAAAGTGACAAAGAACAATTGTAACAACTTGGTACATGAAAATAGGAACACTTAACAATGTTAGGAAAGTCCTAGTGATGAGTATAAACTTATCAATAATGCATATTAAAAACACAAAAAAGACTTGAATTTTCTTAAGGCCCTTCATCAAAATGAGTTGTAATCAGAAGTTTATGTTGATAGTTCACATGCTTTTCTTTTATAGGTTTGGTTAGGGACCCTATCAGTTATTGATCATTATCCAACTTCATCCCATTAAGATAAGTGATTGTAATTAGTTCAAACTTAAACTATAAGGGATATAGATAAGTAGATAGTTATCTCTTTATTATCACTTTAATAAATTAAATTAAAGATAATTTTAATAGTAAATCATAACATTCAACATGTAAGGATTAAATGATTTACAAGGAATTGTCTTAAATTGTCATAATTCTATCACATACAAAACAACATTAACAATAAATATGGAAACTGTTTAATCTACAATTTAATTATAATGTTTTCCATTTAAGTTCAAATACAAAGGGCATAGAAGTAAATAGAGAGAAGGAATGGAATAAAATGTAGGTCCAGTTTATGAGCTATTTGTGGTATAAATTTAAGGATTTTGTTTCTTTCTCCCATTCACAATGAAACTTTTACTTTTGGTTGCTTGCTAAGTATATGATATAAGAAGAAAGTGTGAAAAAATAGATAATAAAAGGTCAATACCCAATTGAACTTTTTAAAAATTTCTAGAATCAACTAAAGAATACAATAACTTTCAAAAGAGCATTTTTATTGATAATTTATTGAATACGAGATGTTAAAATATTAGAATTTTAGGATGGTTTTGCTCTTTAGCTTACATACTGACTTAACTAGCTCATGACTATCAGTCAATATTTCCTCTTCCTTTCCAAACATCCCCTCAATTGGTGTTTTACAAAATATTTTAGTATAGGGACAAGGTAACACATCTTCAAAGTTTAAACTTATTCCATAATTTCAATGAGTTGAAAATACTAATTAAAATATTTTTCAGCCTTTTCTAAAATCTCATCAAACATATCTTTACAATATGATTCAAATACTAATAAATTTATCATATTTATCTATGACATTGTTGGCTTGCTCAATCTAAATTAGTAATAATGAGTTTCATTCCATTAATTAGTTATGCTATATTGAAGTTTATAATATGTAAGAGTCATTTTCTCCTCCTCATAAATATCATTGTATTCAAAATAAGCATCAATCTCTGCTAACTATTGCAGGAAATCTTTAACAAAATAATCTCTATCAAACAAAAAAATATCTTTGAAATTAAGAATATATTTACAAATAAAGCAACTATGAGCAATATTTTTAGTATAAGATCTATTGTTTTTTTGATCTTGTAAAATTACTTTGGATAGAGTCTTCTCTTCATGATCTTTATCTTTAAAGTGATTGCTTTAAACTCCATTAAACAACATTAACACAAGTCAAACTTGTTTTGATAGCATTTGACATGAGACAAAAGCGTAGAAATATGTGAAATGATATCAAGCAAGGCAAACCCTAGCTTTGATACCACTTAATGCGAGATGGAGACATGAAAAAAATAAATAACAAAAGACTAACATTGATTGAACCTTTAAAAAAGCTTTTAGAACCCACCAAATAACACAATAATTTTCAGAAGAGTATTTTCATTGATAACCCTCCCCCTACCCCCACCCAAAACAATTTTCTTATAGTAGTCTATTAGTCTATTCTAATAATTCCATATGCTTACAATTTTTTGTCAAATTAATGTCATCATTTGTAGGAATAGCCTTGGTGTCTAATTAAAAAAAATTCGGCCTGAATGATACGTCATTAAACCGAAGGAGGAAGCTAAATACAAAGGTCAATTTAGAACATTTCTTAACTATAGTGTACAAAAAGAAAAAAAAAATATTAGCCAAAATATATAGCATCAAAATGAAAAGCCAAAAAGAGTTAATTTGCAGCAACTAGGAGTAACCAAACCCAAGAGTAAAGAAAAAGATGAAATGTGCCCCTGTAAATATAAAGGAAATTGCATGTTCACTTGGACATTTGCCTCTACGGATAAAAAATTAAAATTCAATTGTTAGTTTTATACCTTTATAAATTTTAACAATTGAATTTTAATTTTTTTTTCAATTATTTTCAATTTGCTAATAGATTGCAAAATGATTCTCAATGTCTACAACAAAATAACAATCTCACCATTCGCCCCCGCTCTTTGCTATATCTTAGATGAAATGTAGGATAGCTTGCACTTGCACTCCAAAACACAAACGTTGTTGAAGTAGATTATGGAGATGATGTGGTAGTTCTAACTTAAACACAAGGGTGTGGTTATGGTATGATAATATTTTTATACGTGCAACTAATAAATATAAAATAAATATTTATCTATATTTGTAATAATTTTATTTATATTAATTATTAAAATTATTTATCTTTATATTTATTTTAATTTTAAATATAAAATATTTAAAAAATAAAATTATTTTAAATATAAATCAATATTATAATTTTACTATTAATTTATTATTGTTAAATAGTGATATTAATATATTTTTACAATATAAATTGAACAATGAGTTTAAAATTAAATTAAATAAAATTTTTTGATTTATTTAATTTAGAAAAATTAAAATTTGGTTAAAATTTTATGATTAACCAAAAATTTCAATTCATTTTTATTTTTTAAATTGATTAGCCAGTTAAAATTAATTTTAATAAAAAATTAAAACTATATTTAGAATGTAAAAAAAAAATATAATTTTTTATGTATTAAAAAATTGTAATTATTATTATAAATAATACAAATAAGTAAACTGAGATATAATAATAATTTAGTAATATTTAAATTTATATATAAAATTATATTAATAATAATTTTTTTATAATTAAAATAAAAATATGTATAAAAAAACACTTTATTTTGGTTCAAATTAAAAATATTAATTTATACAGATAGATTAATTAATTATGAAATTTAATTGAATTAATCAAAATTTTGGTTTGATTAAGTTATTGATTAATTAAATGAAAAAATTTTTAGTTAAAAATAATTTTACTAAAAAATAAAATAAAAATAAATAATTATCATCTTAATGTTTAGTAAAAAAAAATGATCTCATCTATTTCTTTATTTTTTTAATAAAATAATATTATATAAAAAATAAATTTTATATCAAATAAATTATAATAATTAAATTATTAATAATAATTATATTATTATAATAAAAAATATAAAAATTATATAATTATTTTTTATAAAAATTTTAATGTTAATTTTAATTTTAAAGTAAATTAAATAAATTATAAAATTTATTAATTTATTTTTAAATTTACTTAATTTAAATTTTAAATTATAAATTAAATTAATTTTAATTAATATTATAAAATTATATTTATTAAATAATATAATAAATATAAAAAATAATAAAATAATTTTTTTAATATTCTGAACTATTTATTTTTTTAAGAGGTAAATGAGATTTGATTAATTCCGTCTTTTTATTATTTTCATGGCTGCGCCATAAGGCCTTTTTGGACGGTCCTGTGAGCCCTGTAAATGAAACACCCAAAGGCGAAAGAGGCGTGCAGTTGAGGAAGGAGAGATGGAGGAGAAGAAGGAGGGAGTGGAGGCGTCAAAACGAGCAATCAAAGTGGCAGCCATTTGTGGGTCTCTTAGAAAAGCCTCTTCCAACCTTGGTCTCATTCGTTCTGGAAAAGCAGCCCCTCCAAAGCTTTTCGTCTTCTTTCCTTTTATATTTGCATATGTGCTGTCTAGCTTTCATTTTATTTCTTTCGTCCAATCCATGAATTTTTCAGTAGTTTATTATTTATCAAAAAGGTTTACACTTTGTCATGGAAATTGCTTGATCTCATGTAAATTTGGAATCTTTGCTATTATGACTTGTGATTTGGGTTTTTGATATGTGGAAGTGGGTTGGTGTTCGTTTCTTGTTTTGCAGCAATTGAGCTAATCCAGGACTCAGTTTCTTCTGGGTATGCAATTGAATGCATAGACATTTCCCAGCTGCCAATGCTAAATACTGATTTTGAAGTGAATGGCCATTTCCCCCCACAAGTTGAAGCTTTCAGGATTAAGGTCTTTGAGGCCGATGGCATCCTCTTTGCCTTGCGTGATTATAATTACAATTACTCGGTCACTGGTACTTCATTTTGCTTTATCTCTCTATGCACACACACACACAAACAGTGTGTGTTGGTGTTTTTCTGTTTGATCTATTGGCATGTTTGTTGGGCTCTGTTATGCAACATAGTTAGAACCTCTATCATTAAGCTATAAAAGAGGGTATTACATTTCAGGCCATTGAGGGAGAGCCATCTATCAGTAGATTATCGTGTTTCTTATTAAGCTAATCGTGGTTTGGATGGTGAACTAAACTGTGATCTTCGGAGAAAGGACCATGTATACTTAATCCATGAAAAAAGGATGTAAAATTGTTGCTGAAACATTGAATCTTTGTCATTGCCTTGCTAGGTGGCAAATACTGCTAATATAATGGAAGGCATCACAACTTTTTAGTATTCCCCTAAAAGAACATTACCTTCAATTTTTTCACATTTGCTAAACTGAAGTGAAGTAGCCTGGTGTACTGATGTCTTGAAAGTTTCTTATGCATGAGATCTTTTTGCAAACTTGTTTTCTTGGGATGTCCCCTTATACCACAGCGAGGTCTTTCAGGAAACTACCAAGATGTGTGAATTCTCCTATGTCCATTGATAAGTAGCTGGATGCTGAGAAAATTGCAAATGCTTGTTAATTTAAACGGAAATAGAATGGTCATTTAAGTTTTAGAATTTAGATCCTCAAGTCAAGATGATGCACTTGGATTGAACTGCTTTGAATTTAAATTAAGTTCTCTGCTCTGCAAAAGATTCTTTTCTTTTTCCGATAAAAAGCTTGGCTTAATGAATGCATTTACGGATGATAAATAGTTTAGCAGGGGTCTCAATTTGATGTTGAGCATTACTCTTCATTACAATACCATGTATGGTTTGAATAAATTAGTTGTTCTTCTAAGTTTTTATTTTCCTTCATTTTTGCTAGCACCTTTGAAGAATGCAATTGATTGGGCATCTAGACCACCAAACTGCTGGGCTGATAAGGCTGCTGCCATAGTAAGTGCTGCAGGAGGCTTCCGTGGTCGGCGAGCACAATACCATCTTCGCCAGATTGGAGTTTTTCTAGACTTTCATTTCATCAACAAACCTGAGTTTTTCTTGCATGCACAAGCCCCTCCTGCAAAATTTGATAGAGATTGTAATTTGATTGTTCCAGACGTTAAGGAGAGACTAGAGAGACTAAAGGAAGTTCTTTTAAGCTTACTTAAATTCACTTTGCAGCTGAAAGGTAATAGACAACTTTTGTGATTTGGACATAACCATGTTATTATCTCTAATTTAACTCACTTTTTAAATAAGTCAAATTAGAAATCTCTATTAATAAAACTTTCATTTATGTCATCTATGGTGTGGTATAGTGATTAAGTTGCAAGTTCTTAATCTTGATAATAAGTGATGGAACACTTAAGCTGGTTTAACATGAAAATGACTTGAATCCAAAAACAAAAATGTTTTAGTGAAATTTCACAAAACTTTTCTCTTATCGAAGAGAAATGATTTGGAAACAAAAAAGAAAAATTTTTTATTTGACAAAACTTTATATTTATTCCAAAAGAAAAAAAAAAAAAAAAGAAAAAATTATATTACACTACTTTTCATGTATTTGATTTAACTAATAAATTTATTTTATCTAACCTAAAGATGATTTAATTCGTAAAAAATATTCTAACTGAAAAAATGATTAGAATTTCAAAAAATAATCAAATTCTAAGCATATTCTTACAAGTTATGTGACACTTCTACTAATCTCAAATATACCTAATGGAGCATCCACTTGACTAACAATTCTTGCAGAGGCCCCCTGTCCTGAGTGCCTAAGATGATCTCCAGATAGTGTGCACTCTCATGAGAAATATCATCAATCTTGAGTAGCTTTGGTCTGACTTGAATGTTGTCCCTAAACTTCCTTTGTAGTAAGGAGATGTGAAACACTGGATGGATTCGATACACTCTACCACCTTGAATGAGTCGTAAAAATGAGCTGCCAACTTTTGGGACTTCCTTCGTAAGAGAGACACTTGATAATAAGGTTGAAACTTGAAATACACCCAATTGCTCTATTCAAATTGCCTTTCCACATAGTTTTTGTCATAAATCTATTTCATTTGATTTTGGGCTGCTTGGAGTTGGCCTTGAAGCTCCTTAAGGATGACATCCTGCTGCATCAAAGCGTCTTCAACTGCTTGAACTTTGGTAGTTCCTAAGATGTAAGATAGCAGATTTAGGGAAGGTCTTCTATAGATTAACTCGAATGGGATGGTTTTGGTGAAGGAGTGGCAGTTTGTATTGTAGCAATATTTAACCGAGGCCACCCATTTGACCCACTCCTTTGGATTTGAACTAGTAAAACAACACAAATACATTTTAATTGGGTGATTAACAACTTCAATTTGACCATTCGTTTGTGGGTGATACAAGGAACTGAAGTTAAAATGAATGCCTTGTAGTTTCCATACAATTGTTTGAGGCATCTCATGAAGTTTGAACACATTATTAAAGAAAACTTGGGCAGTTCCCAGAGCTATGTATAGATGCGTCACAAGGAGGAAGCAGGCATGCCACCACCAATAGAGTGGATTTTCCCTTGGAAAAGGGAAGATTTTCTGTAAAATCCATGAATATATCAGCCCACACTTGGGTTCGGATGGGAAAAGGAAGAGTAAATATTGCAAAAGCAATAAGGATTTAATTGGCTATAAATATATATGTCCCATTCCTATCTGCCTATATATATATATATATATATATATATAAAGGCTACAATACAACCAAAAGCCATAAAACTGGCACACCCACAACGTGCAGAATAGGTGGAATAAATGGGAAAAGTGACACCTAAATCCTAAGACTCAACAATGCACAAACTAACTAAAAGATTAACACAATCCTATCACTTTCACAACATGTTCTCACCCCTTAGTTAGGAATCTTAGTATGTATAGCTTCTACAATTTTATCTTGCATATGCATAGTTTTTTTTTTATTAAATTTTACTTTGCAAGTCAGCTATATAACGAGGGTAGCTTGCAACTTCTCCACTCTAATTCAATAGCCGAACTGTGTTATTTGAGTGGAATGGCAACTTGATGTGTCCTGGTATACCTGCATTGAACAAAGTTTCACTCAGTTGAAAGACAAGTCCTTTTGTAGGACATCTATGAAAAGCTATTAGTATTCTTAGGTAGTTTTCCAAGTAACTGGGTAACTGTTCAATAAGATCCAAATTTGATGGAGGACTTCATCCTTTTGCTTTTCCTTTCTTCCTTTCATGTGGATCACAATATAATAGAATGTAAAATTAGGGAATATAATACAAATGCAACATTCACCATAAAATTTGTTGCTATTCAAAGTTTAGTATTATGAGGATTAATGATTAAGAAATTTTCATTACCATAATGGAAAGTTTATGGCAACATTGTAGTGAAAAAAAAAAGGGGGGAATAAATAAATCCCAATTGTCTATTGCTTGAGATAGCTAATAGGTTGGATTTTAAATGCGTAACGTATCATCTCACTACACCATTTTCCTCTAGCAGGAGTTGATCCCATTTTGATTCCATGGAATACATTTTTAAATTGCAAAGACTTCTGCTAATGTCATTGCCCGCAAGTTGCTATGAAATTGTCACATCATTTTGATTTTTAAAGATCCACAATTTAGCGAATAAAGCTGTTAGTACTTTTTTGGGAGCAGATTTAGCAAAGGCATGCATAAAGGACATCTAGCAGAGGGTTGTTTCTCTTTTGCCTTGGATTTGTCAAAAATGTTTAATTAAAAGATTTAGAACTAAGTAAATACCAGAGTGAGCCTTGGTGTAATAGTGAGACTATTTCATTGTGATTTGAAAGTCATAAATTTAAATCATAAAAACAATCTCTTTTTGAGTAAATATAGGTAAGACTACACACATTTAACTTTTTTACATTGTAGAAATCTTGTATACTGATCAACTTTTTTTTTATAAAAAAAAAAAGGAAAGAAAGAAAAAAAATTAAGTGAATATAAGTTGGAAATCACCATTTTTGTTCCCAAGAGGATTATCAAAATTTCTTCTTATATTTGCTACATTTGGATAAGGTGGTCCATGACATTATGAGACTTGTTGGACAGTCTTCTATAAGACCTTTTCTTCCTGTTACCTCCTCTGTTTTCTTAGATTGTGTTACCTTTTTGCTTTCATAATCCTACTACGGTGCATCCTAAAGTGCATTGAATGCTTTATGAACTGATAAGTAGTCAGGTTTTGGGAAATTTGCATATGCCAATTCTTTTATCTACAAAAGTTTTCATTTATTTTTGATATTAAAAATCTCTAATGTTCACCAAACCTTAAATCAAATTTATTCAAAACTTTAGAAGTTAATATTGACTAGCACACCATTTAATGCTTTCTTTTCTATTCATTTGGCCTGCACCTTTGAAGAATGCAATTGATTGGGGATTTTGCAGGTGAGCAATCACAGTCCCATTTTTGCCGGATTGGAGTTTACCTCAACCTCTTTTTCATCAACAAACTGGTGCACGCTATCTGTACTTATGTATTACATAAGTATCATAAACTCTCTTTGTCAAGCAACCTGTTACCTATTAAAAAGATCAAAAGTGAAGGACTACCAGTTCAGCAATTTTTTTTGAACTTAAATAACAATTGTTCCTAAATCAGAAAATTCTAAAAGACCCCACTTCAAATTCTCATCAAACCCCACACAACCCCTTCCCCTCTGTCAAATCTATCCAAAAATTGGCTTCATACGCTAGTTGTTAAGATTCTCTGCTTAATCATACAATGGACATCTGCTTCTTCTTCATTATCGAAGCCTACATTTTATCCCAAATCGGCTTCATACCCTAGTTGTCAACATCTTCTGCTCAATACTATGACTAACGCCTGCTTATTATTCATCCTCGAAGACTACTACCATGGCTTGACTCTTCAAGAGCCTGCCACCTTAAATATTATATTATCATAAAGGGAGCTATCAACCTCAAAGGTAACCTCTACAACCTCATCTTTGGATCATTGATAGCCACCTTTAAATGGGTTTATTAAGATAAACACAAATACTTATAGTTACGATAATCTTTCTCATGCATATACACACACAATGTGCACAAAATCATTAATTTAGGTGATGGTAGTGCTCCTGTCAACTAAAACAGAATCAAGAATGCTAGTTGACATGATATGTTGTAAAATTAGAAACGGAAAGTCATTGGACAATGGCTTGGAGTTTGGTCATTAGAACCTCAATTTGGTGTGTTCCACTTTTGCATTTTCCTTAAGTGGATCCTTCATCAAATTCCTCCCTGATCAATTTCCATTAAGCGATAAGGAAAATAAGATAAAGCAACAAATACATTATTTTTTAAATGATGATTTTTTATTATTATGTATATCTTGATGTATTGATACTTGTCACTCATTGCCAACTTTGATGCAAGTGACTGAATTTTGATTAGATTGACCTAGTTTTTGTTTTTCCCACTTTGAGACTAGGTACATTGGTATTTATCTATTGATATACCAACACTTTTATCGTTGTACACTATTATGCTTTCTGCTTTGGACAAAACAACTTGTTGTATTAACTAAATGAACATGCCTTGACCCTTATTATTAGTTGTAATAGTGATTATGATTTGCTTAATGTTAATACAGTTGGGATATTTGTTTCTTCTTAAGCAAAGACTTGCCAATTAAGTAGAATTTAAAATCAATTCATTAAAGAATAGAAGATTGACCATAAATCTTATCCTTGGAGTTCCATTCTATTGGTCTTACAAGCCATAGTGAGACAACTACTCCATGCTCTCATGGCATTACACTATTATTACTCCATATATGTATTTTAGGGTTTTTGTGTGTTAATGAGCAAGTCTTTGTAAGGGGAGAATGTTATTTATTGTATGGTATTTATTTTTTCTATTTTTAGTCATTGTGTTGTATCTCGACAATGAGTGAACACGAGGAGTTGAAGGATGTTGCCGGATTTAGTGAGCAAGTTGCTGATTTGGGACAAAGCAAAGTTGGATCAAGTGCACACAAGAAGAGGGAGTGTACGGAAAATGCCTTTGATAATAAGGTATATTGGTAATTGAGTTAAAAAATTGTAAATAGGCTTGTTCATTAAATGTTTAATATCCAACTTCAAAGGAACATAAGTTAAAGTGACTGCCAAGTTTCAAGTTTGTAATGAATTTAGATATACAAAAATGGTCCAAAGGAATCGACACATTGAAATACTTGCACTATTATCCAAATTTACATATTTAATTAGAAAAAGTACATTTAGCTAGCTTCATGAACTAAATGAAGGGTTTACTCCATTTTAAGGTTTTTTAATATAATGATTTTGTCTATATACATGAAGGTTTTCACTTTTATATTTGGATGTGCTTGATAAAACTTTGTATACCAATTTCTTCAACTCCTCTTTTGTGCACTAAAATAAAAATTTATTCCTTATTATCAAAGAAATATGCATATCATTTGACATGGACAATGTATAAAATAGAAATGTTCATTGTTTTGCTACAATTCTTTAAATATGATGTGCAATTTTGCAATTCATTAATGTTGTGAAGTCCTTTAATGATTTTAAGATGATGGTAGTTTGGCCACTTAGGTTAGGTGGCATGTTGAGGGTCTAAGTAATTAGGATGAACCTTAAATTGATTAGGTTTCTAGTTTGAAATTTTGATTGCACTACTTCATGTATGAATGTGCATGAAAGTGAGTGGATTTTATCCTTGGTCAAAGTTGAATGGATGATGGGAATCTCATCAAATTGAGTAAAGGTAGAAAATTTTTTAAAAAGGGATAAGAATGTTAAGAAGCAATTTAATTTGGCAAAATCAAGGAACAAAGTTTCCAATCTTGTAGATGATATGAAAAATCTGCCCCCAAATGATGAGTTTAAAGTTAGGTTCTTACTTTATATGGTCAGCACTATGATTTGTCTGAACACTTAATTGTACTATGTCAAGTCAAAGTTGGTGGGCTTGTTGAAGGAGTTACCATTGTTCAAGAATTTGAATTGGGCTAAATATACCTTAGAAGGTTTAGTTGAAGGAATTGGATAATATTAAGATAAGCAACATGTTGTTCATTGGACATGACGCATAACTGGATGTGTCTTGTTGTTTAAGGTAATGCATATAATGTAAATTAAGTGCTTAAGGTCATAGAAAAATGTTTGGAATTGATACTTTCTTTTGTATCAAGGTTTTTCCAATTTTAAATGTCACTTTTCCTTTTCACACAAACTTTGAACTTATTTCAGCTATTTTACTTGAAGCACCTGGGTGTGAGGTCATGGAAAATTTTCCTTCATTTGCACAATGTTCCACTTGTCATGGATTGGAACAATCACACCATTAGCACCACTTTGGGAAATTTATTCAAGATCGGAAGATACAAAGAGTTAAGTAGTATGAAGGTATTATCTTTTGTACTTAGTTCAATTATGTGATGTTTTCAATGAAACAAGAAGAACAAAATGCTTTTGTGGATAGTGCAAAGTTGTTATAAATGCAAAAGACAAAAATTTTTAATTTCCTTTATGGGACAAAATTATCTTCAAAATAAGTTTTTATCAAATTGCATAACATAATTTCATTGTTTTATTGTATCTTTTATTTGTACTAGAAATGATCAATTAAGCATATTATTTTCAAAAAATTGGCATTACTTTAATTGGAAAATTTAATAAGAATGTGTTAAATTTAAAAAAATTTAAATTTGTATCAAAAGTAGATTAGTTGCCTTATGTATGTACTTGAAAATTCATTCAAATAAGTTATTGACATCAATGGTAATAGTCTTCTTCTTCTGTGGTCCTCTCTCACTTCCTTTTTGTTTGTGCTTCCCTAATGATCTCTATGTATATTTGGAAAATAAGATGTAATTAGCAATAGCTAAGCTAAAGCTTGAGTTGACCACCACATTCAAGGATGAGTTAATGTCTTAGATGGCTACATTTAAAGATAAGTTAAAGGTCAAGTTAAAGATGGGGACATATTGGTTGATGTTTCTAGAAATGCAACAAAGGCGTTTGTAAATTTTGAAAAAACAGGTTGATGAAGGAGGTGGCAAACAAAACATATTTCATAGTCTTATAGTTGTGGACGAATTTAATTTAGAAGAAAAGGATCCAATTGGGTTTGAACAAAAAAATGGAGTAGTCAAATTATCTAAGGATGCTTCCTCGAGTGTTCACATAGCTCTATTAGTGGAGCCAAATATTGTATGTAATTGCTCTTCTCTTATGGGAGCTGATAGAAATGACAAAGGTGAGAACAATGTTGTCACAAAAGATATAATAGTCTTAATATGCCAAGTGAAAAGGACAGTTAAGAGGATAAGGACATTGATGCCAAGTCATTGCAAAGAAATGGCAAGAAGGGGAATCAGAGCCCATTGCAACCACAAGTACATAAGAAATGAAAGATAAAAGCAAAGAAATGACCGTGAACAATTCCTTGTATCTCACGTACAATTGAATATTCATATTAGTTTAATATCTTATTGAAGTGTTGGAGGATTGTTCCCCACAATTCTAGTTCTAGCATTATTATAATTAAGTATAAGAAAAAAGACTAAAATTCTTGAAGTGGTCAAACCTTTGGTCCTTGAAAGAGTTGAAAAAAGGAAAAGCAATTTCTTCTCCTTTTTTTGGTTTAGAGGGTTAGGGCAAATGAAAAGCCAAACAAATTGCTCAAGTTTGACAATGCTTTTGTTTTCATTATCACTTCAAAGTCTCCTATAAGGAATCTTGTTGTATTTATGGGAGACTAAAATCTAACAAAGGGGTCAAAGTTGTAGACGTTGGTATTTTGGACATGTTTTCTGTGTTTTTTTTTGTTTCATATTATTTGGAAATGTATTTACAGAAAATGTATACTTATAATTTGTATTTGCAATCTTAGTGATATTTTTTCATTATGTTGATTTAAAATTCATTCTTTGTAATTAGATTTAAATGTACTTGTTCCTTGTTTTTTTTTTTCATTTTGTTGTGTAATTTCTTTTAATGTATATAGGAGACTAGTGAAAGTGTAACTAACATCAAATTGGAGTTACGATTGGTTAACGTTGTGAAGGAAATTTGTCGATATGTTTCTTTTGGCACCAGTTTAGATAGAGATGAATATGTATACAAACTTTTTAATTTCCATGATACTATAAAATGCTTTGTTATTACTTTGCCTTTTAAACTGACAAATATGCATATGTACTTCCTATAGTGAGATCATATGTGACTTTGGAAAGCACTATGCCACAAGGAGTGATTTTGTTTCTATGCAGCCAAGGAAAATAATTAAATCTATGGTATGCGCATATTCGTTTTAAATTGCAAGTAAAAATTTTAAAGTAATGAAAGATTGATATATGGTATTTTTGCTTAAATGACATTTGTTTTAGGTCTTGGATGTTATTGCCAATGCTCTCATTGTAGATGAGATTGCATGGAGTAATGAATAGAAGAATTGTCATGCATTTCACAATATGTGTCATATCTATGTTAAGATTAACTAATTTAATTACTAATTCAACTACATTTATGGAAAATGTATACATTACTTCAACAATGTTTCAATAAGGGCATATCTTTTGTGTAGCAAATGGTGCTAGTCATAAGAAACACTCAAAGGGTGTGCGTTTACATAAAACATCTTAAACAAGGAAAAATTTCATACATGGGAAGCATATCAACAATTGGGCAAGTATCCTTATGCTCATCCTTTTTCACTACTTTCCTAGTTTACTTTGATTTTGCATCCAATTTCATGACATGTGTTATTATTATGATCATATTTTTATTCCAATAAATAAAGACTTGATGCATTAGTACTTGTGATTTGTTGAAAGTGAAAGAATGTCAAACATTAATATTAGACAGCCTATAAGTAAAGTCAAAGTCAAAGAGAGAAGTAGATGCTATGAAGTGGTAATAATTAAATGGTTTATTATGTCACAACATATTTTTTTCAAAAAAAATACTATTAAAAGTGACTTTTTTTTTCTTTTTCTTTTTCTTTTTTGGCAATTGCAAATATTACAAGTATTTTATGTTGAACTAGATTTTCATGAGTCACTGCAAATGTTGGTTCCAAATTTTAGTGAATTTGAGATTTTTACTTTGAATGTCTCACAACAAAACAATATATGTGTACCAAATTTAAGTTACTTTATTGTTACTTGGCTTGTCTTAGGAACCTATTATTCACTTAGTTTATTGCCATAATTGTAGCTTACACATAATGGGATACATGTGATTTGGCATTTCTAGCAATCAAGACTTAATAAGGAGAATATCATTCTCACTTTTTTAATTTTTTATACTTTGACATTATCACTTTTGAATGGATTAATTGGATTCATAACTATGTTTATATGTATGTTGCCTTAAGTTATATTAAACCTAATTTAATAGAGATGATAAAATGGCTAGTTATGCACTAAGTGAATAAATGTTGTGATCCTGTCATCACTAACGATGTTTGTTTTACCATAAGATGTAGTTATAGGGGAAGAATGAGAGCACTTAAATCAAATGGTAGCATGATAAGCCAATTGTTGACTCCCACTATAATGAGGCCAAATTTTGTCATCTAGCATCCCTCATCCATTTGTGGAAAGGAACTCTTACCCATGTTAATGATGCATTTGTGAATTTCCTCTTAAAATAGCTACTATCATCACTTACCTCATAATATAGGTAGTCAACTATGCAATAGGCATGATTGCCCAAGAACTAAGAGCTAGAACCATAGTCTTTGAAAAGCATTATTTTGCCTACTCTCAACTAAAACATTAGAAAAAATAAATAAATGAAACAAAACAAATAAAAGCAAATTCTAATTTGACTTTCTTTTGAATGTGATAAATAGACTCACTTAAGAAAACAAAAGGGAGCAACATTATGGTTTTGGGAGAATTTTAAAGAGTTACAACATTGATGTAGTCTAGAAATTGCTCAATCTATTAGGAATGTATGTTAGAGATGCAAATCTTTAACAAAATAAATAAAGTGAACAATAAGTATCTCAATGAATCCTATAATGTTGTGGGATGAAACAATTTTTTTTTTTTTGAATTCCCCTGTTACAAACAATTAAAATGCCATTGCCTTTTGTGAAAAAGGCAAAAATAATAGGTAAATACAAGATGTTGACAAGAAGACACAATAAAAAGAGTTAATCTTAAGGTAAACCTAATAAGCTTAAGATACATGTTGTTTACTTACTTTTGCAGCATTGAGGCTTGCCTCTGATTACTTTTCGTCAATGAAAATTAAAAATTATGGAGTGGTAATTGGCAACCACATGTCACAGGTAAATTAGGACAAGTTATGGGTTAATGTCTTTGTTTATTTGATTGAACAATTAAGCAATTGATTAGTGCTTTTATGATATACATGTAACGGGTGACTATGACACTCTTATATGCACCAGAGATTATACATCTTCATCTTTAAATTATAGTATGATGTTCATATCAATTAAATAAAGAAGATTAATTTGATTTAAACAACAAAACTTTTTGATTGACATAAAATATAAAGATAAGTATTATGGATCAACAATTAATGTACATAATATACATTTTTGAATGTCAACAAAAGACCTACTAGTTTTGTTTTTCAAACTACAAGGTATGGGAAAATAACTTAAGTATATGTAAACCATTTGCAATTGTTGACATTATAATGTTGACAAATTGCATTAATCTAAAACATAGAAAAGAATACTATGACAAAAGATGCCTCAAAATTTAATGCTGCTTTGGGTAAACACTCTGTCTCACCCTTAACTTGATCCATCTACCACAAGCATCATTTAAAGCAACTCTTGAAAAGAAAACTAAAACATCAGGAGTTTGAAATCCAAAAGTATAAGCTTAACTACAACATTTTCATAAGGAGAAAAATAAAATATATGAGATATATTATAAATAACGGCTAATCTCAGGTGTGGTATTACCAATTACATCCTTTCTGACCAATTAAGTTGATTGTAATATCGAGTCTTCTCCAACCATACTATTATTTAAGATGCTCAAAGTACATAGCTTTAATTGGTAGGAAGCTTTTGTCTGTTCTGCCTTCCTACATATCCTACATAGGTGAGGCAACCTTTTTCTTTCCTTATCAACACCACTCATACCTTTGGTTTTTACAGAAGTTGGATCTCACATATGGTCATATTGGCCACCTGTTGCGGCCACCTGTTGCAGCCACCTGTTACATCCACCCAATTTGGTCAAATTTTATCACGTAAATGTTGCACAAGATGGCAAACCTTTTTCTTTTAAAAAAAAAAATAAAACCTTTTATAATTACCAAAAGGCTATTATGAGTCCAAATGGTGTAGATGGAAAACACTCATGTTTCATCCCAATCCATTTCTTTTTATATTTGATAGTAATAGTAGTGCAGTCACAATGATGATTTATGATGGGTTTGTGAGATACATATTTCAATTTTTTGTTTTCTCTCAATACAACACAAATCCCTTTTTATGCAAATCAACATCAAGGAATAACTGATGTTTGAGGATTGACCCAATATTGCCCATGTCTTTGACAAATTTGACTGTCTCATCAATCAAATTAATTCTTAAAGTGGCCTAAAGGCTTGTAATTAGTAGCATGTCCCTAGACGTCTTCCAATGAACTAATCTATTTTTTTAAAACTATATGATTTAAGATTAATTCTAATAATTCTTGAACCTTGATGATCTCCCCTTGATTCCTAAGGATATATGATGCCAATCGAGATTCCACTTCTTTTTATAAATGAAGTAGAGTTTCGTTCATTATATGTGCTTCTAAACCTCAATCCTACAAGTCGTGTAACGGGTGATCTCTTCTCCATTGTTATGATTAACCACTTTCCTCTAAGGCATCCTTGTATTAAATGCTAACTACATGATCCTTTTTTTTTTTCTCTTCTCATGTAAATAGAGGGAGTTACTTTCCTTGTGGTTATGCCAGTGTGCCTCTTTCTATTATTAAATCAAAAGAAACATGTTTTGCACTGAGTATTCTGCGGTATGTATTAATCATGTTGCTTTTTGGATATTATTCACATCTACAGCAAGAAAAAAGGAAAAAAGGAATATTATGATCTTTTTTTCTACTGATATTCTCATTGTTTTTTCACAACAACTTTTTATGGATAGGCAATTTTAAACGTTTCTTTTGCATAATAGCAACTGAGGCAACTTATCTCCAGTACTGTATTATAGAGCCCTTCATCAATGAGGTAATAAATCTGTCAGTTCTCAACTTCAGTTTTCTTTAAGCATACTCAATTAATTCTGTCGTTACTCTGGTCAGCAAAACCTTGTCCGGGTAAACATTTTTTATGCAAATCTCTAGCTTGGTGCTGAGATTAGTGGGTAATTTACAATTTTAGTCATTGAACATATCACTTGTTTTTATTTTTATCAGTCAATTTTAATTTATTATAATTAAATTATTTAGTTTTAATTTTATTATAATTTAATCACTATATTATGTAAAAACTTATAAAATTTACTTCTAAAAAAATATATTTTTATACAATTAAGTCTATTAATCAATATATTAATAAAAATTATGTTAAATTTTTCGAATTGAAATGTTACAACTGAAGATAAGATTAAGAAATCTGAAACATTAGTAAGTGCCCCGAGAAAAATTATCTTTTTTGTTTTACAATCCACTTACCCTATAATAGACTCAATACAGTGCACCACACAAGGAAAAAATAAAAAAAAAAAGATTTTGTTTGTTATTTTATTTTTTAAATTTTTATTAATATTTGTGTGAATTTCTAAAATTCATTTAAAATTTAATAAATAACTTAATCCTTCAATTTTTTTTTTTTTTTGAAAAAAGCTCTTTATTTTGTTTTCATATGGCACACCAGATATTGTGCTCTTCTAACATTATACCTTGGATTGAGGTATTTTCAGGGTGGATAGAATGTTAAATTGAACATATATTTTTTTCTCAAGGCACTTGATATCTTTAAACTTTTTGACCTTGTCATCAGTTATAGCATCCCAAATTGAAAATTTTAGTTCAACACTTATTAATATATTAATTGATGGAATTAATTGTATAAAATTATATTTTTTAGAGAGTAAATTTTATAAACTTTTATTTAGTATAATGACAAAGAATTAAATTGAAATAAAATTAAAATTAACTAATAAAAATGAAAATAATTGATAAGTTTAGCAACTAAAAATGTAAATTATCCTAGGATTAGCATTACCCTTCACTATATCTAGCTTTTCATTATCAGTCCACTTATTTGTTCTTTACTCATTAGTTTTACTTCTCCAATTTATAGTTACTTGTTGGCCTAGGAGAAGGTGATGAAGTTTTTTATTTCCATCTTTTCCTACTTCTTGCCTTTCTTTCTCCACACTTGCTTCTCCTTTTTTTTTTTCTTTGACCATGAAGGTACGAGTTCTGTATCTGTCCTACATAAATAATGTTGGCTACAAGCTTCACCCATATCTTGTAACATGCCTATCCAAGCTCATGAGAATGAAGGTATATTTGGTAACCTTAATTATTAGCAAATTGTATAAAGATGGTTGACATAATCTAAATATTGAAAGATGCATGTGGCTATGTTTTTCTTTCTTTAATCTTTATCTATAGGAGTCAGATGTGGTTTTTCTTGCAATGTTTATGGTCTTCACACTTGCATTGATGAAGGTGGAAACAAGTTATTACCCACCAAGCAAACAACTTTTTGTTCTCCCAAGCAAGGGTTTCAAAACTATAAATTTTCGGGTTTAGAGGAATTTGAGAGTTCACACAGGACTACTTGATTATTATTATTTTTGTTTCCAAATTAGTTGTCTTTTTTAGTTTTATGGCTTGTTAATAACCCTAACTTCAAAATGAAGTCATTTCTGTCTATTCCTTATAATTATGTTGTAAAAGGAAACATATATGATGTTTGTCAGTATCTCTGTTATAACTTTCTTTCATGATGGTGAAATTAGCACCACTTTGTGATGAAAGTCCATATTTGGATTTATAGCATAGCAGTGTCCTTATTAGGTTTATGGATATAACTTTTCAACTTTGGATTGTTATGTTCAAATATTGAGTTAGTTACCTTAAAAAAACCTTAAACTTAGAAATTATTTTCAATTTAAATAATAATATTTTTTTTACAGTATAAAAAATTATATTTAAAATTTTATAATTTAGTAATTTTAAAATTTTTAATTTATAAGTTATTTTCTATCTTTTGAAATCAAAATGATACATAATAGAAATTGACCCTCTTGTGATTTTGTTTTTATTATTTTTCAGTATGTCATGACTAACCATTTTGACTGTTATCTACATTAGATATTATAAGGGTAATTATTGAAAAAAGAAATTACAAAACATTTAAAAATGCTAAATTTAGAATATTAGAATTGAATTAAAGTATTTTAAACCTTAAAGTAGAACTATATAAACTCTACTTGTTGGTTTTTCAATCATCCAATCCACAACAAATCAAACCTCCTTCTATCACTTCTAGCAAAACTGTTGTAAGCCTACCCTTCGCCAACCTACTTAAATAGCTTACACAACATGATTGATTAAAACAAGGCCACAACAAGTAAGCTTTACCCCCTTGTTTGTTATGGGTTATGGGTTATGGGTTAACACAAACTCTATATTATAGGCTTATGACACATTTAATAAATTGTATGGTGTGTGATAGAAGTGTATATAATTTATAATTTATCCCTTTTTTTGAAAAAAAAAAAAGTAAAATAAAAGAGTATAATTTATTTTTTTAATTTGTAAGAATTATGAATTAAAATTTGAATATGAAATTAAAATTATAATACTTAAATCATAAATTTTGGATACAAAATACAAATTTTTATTATTTTTACTATAAATTTTATAAAAACTTATTTATAAAAAAAATAATTTTATAATTTAATTTTTTTTTAGATTTTTACTTATTTTATATATATATATATATATACAAATATATAAATATTAATTTATTTTTATATATTATATAAATATATAATACATTTAATTTATATAAATATTAATTTATTATATATAATTATTTTTTATTTTTATAACATTTTAATATATATATATATATATAATTATATTATATCTAATTGTATTCATCACAATATATCTATCTATCATATTTCCCTTCTTTGGCAAAAATGAGGTGAAAGAAACTTTTACATTATCTTATCCCAATGATTTTTAACATAATAAAAAGTTTCAGCCACATAGCCTAATTTTCTTTTTGGTCAAAAAATTAAATTTTAAAATTTATATATGTAGACACATTTTAAAAAAGGTTTTATTTATTAGTTGTTCACCCTATGCTTGGAAAAAAATGATTTACACCGGCTAGCTTGGCCCACAAAGGGGGTAACAATGAGATTATTTTTTTTATTTTTTATTTTTTAATTCAACCATGTCATAAAACTCATCTCCTTAAAAATGAACTAAATCGGTTAAGAGTTAAAAAATTTGATCAAAAGCCAGTTACTACTTCAACACTTTTGGTTCAAATTTTCAAATAACTTTGATTGGGTCTCTAAACTTTATTTGAACCTTAATTTAGTACTTAAAATTTTTCCAAATTTAATTAATTAATCTTGTACTTTGTATAAGCTTGTAATTATATGCTGAGAAATGTATATTTTTTACATTAAATTCTGATTTCTCCCCTTTTCAGCCCATTTGAACCTTGGACCCATGAAATTGAGTTCAAACATTGATTCAACCTAGCACGTGGTTCCAATACCAAGCAAGAAAAAACCCAACACCAGTTCAAGAGACTTCGAGTCCTTAAATTAGAAGAAATCCTTGTACCATATGAGCCTCAATTTCATAACCAAATTAATTAAACTCTTTTTCTTGTTACACATATTTTTATTGTTGCACATTGAAATTTAAAATTAGTTGAAATCTACTATATAATTGGCACCAAACCGTTAGAGAATCAATTCTGACACCAAACGAATGAAAACAAAATTACTTTGCCAAGAAAAAGCAATCTAAGAAAGTAATTCCCATTATGATATCCAAGTTGAATTTAACCAACCAAGATAGCTACTGGGACCCAGCTTATATCTATAATCCCATCTACCCTAGGTGGCATTATACTTTAGGTGATTGGACTTTCACCAAAATTCCATTATCAGCAACTTGTCCAGGAATATCACATAATTGATCTAACATAAATATTCAATGCATGGCATGAAGCTTTAAAGCTTCAGAACATTAGTTAGTTCAATCTTACACACTCTAAATCGACCAACTACATGATAGCCTGTAGTCACCAATGACATAAATGAACCTTGTAAATTGGTCATAGGTCTACCATGGTTTGAGTGATGAAGCATTTATCAATAATGCAAAGCATCTTTTAGCTCTCTGAATAATATTGGATGCAAAAATGCATGTTAATTGACATTGGGACCAGATTTTTGCCTGTTAGAATCGGGTCAAAAACTGAATAAAAATAATTTGATTTCAAGGATAGCAACAAAATGCCCGTCTTTCCACCCTCAGTAAGAGGATACAATTCTGCCCAACACAAGTAACTCTAGAAACAAACTTACATGCTCGGCAATGTCACGGCAAAAAATAGAATGATTGTCAATCCAAAACAGAACCCAACAATTGCCACGAAAGCCTGGAAAGAGCTAATTAATTAGATACAACTTATTGACTAGATATCAATGGTAAAAATTTTTGCACACATTACATACCTTCCCTTGACTATCAAATTTGAATTTCTTACTGAACCATGACAGTCCCCTGTCTACAAAAGGTGCAAGTGCAATAGCCCTAAACAAATTGAATGTGTTTAACATGAAGAGTCTAATCACAACATAAAAGCAAAGCAATAATAGCTATAAATGGAAAGGAATCAAGCCATTGAGGAACAAATAGCAGTTATCAAAAAAGAAAAGTAGACATATATGGCTCATTGGCAAATAAGCTCCAAGAATAAACAAGAGATCTAACCCCCAAAAGTTTCTTTTAAATTAGTCCAGTAACAAGGTGCCTTACATTTTCA
Organism: Rhizophora mangle; assembly: GCA_037832345.1. NCBI lineage: Eukaryota > Viridiplantae > Streptophyta > Magnoliopsida > Malpighiales > Rhizophoraceae > Rhizophora > Rhizophora mangle. The sequence goes on along the minus strand of JBAPLJ010001975.1, from coordinate 486,239 downwards.
ACATAATACAATAGGATACAAGGTGTTTGTTCTCATGCTAAAAAAGCTGCACCAATGCTCATGACTTGTTTGCATCAGATGCTAAATCAGTAAGTACATAGTCAACTACAAATTATATCATTGGTCAATCCATGACAAACAAAAGGAAAATTATCCAGATATGACAAAAAAATTCTATGAGTTGTTTGCTAACTTCTTTGAGAAATAAATAAATTTTGTTGTTACAAAAAATGGGAAAGCAAGCTAGTAAAAGCCACCCCTACTATATGCCATAACAAGTCTTACATAGAATTCCTAATTTCCAAATGTGAGGACTGGTGAAAACCAAGCTACAAAAATTAATTGTATACAACTATCTTGACATATGAAAACCAATTTCCACAAGTGCAAGAGATATGCTATCAAAGCAGTTAAGCGATTATTTCTGCATGCCAGAGCACACCTTACAGAAAAGTCATAAGAGTCTAGACATTTAAAAACCAATTTCCATCCAGCATGCTTACTAGAAAGCCTACAATCCAAGGCATTTTCTTCATCTTTGTTCTTACATTTTACTTCTTAAATAGCTATTTGAAAGTTACCTTTGATTTCTTAAATATTCATCTACTTTGTCTTTCTTAGCTAACCTATACTTCACACAAACATTCATGTATGCAACACATTTAAATGTCAATTTCTTTTGGCCAATATAGTGCATATCCTCTCTAAAGATGTCATAGTGTATGAGGCTACCACATTATGAGGTCTGGGACCTCCTGTTATTGCATTAAGCAATTCATCTACACATGTTGAGAGCCATTTACCCTCTTGGGCTTTTTTTTTTCGTGGATGGGTGAAGCCATAAACCTTCTTTCAGTAAGGTATCCTTAAAACTGCTGGCTTTACTCCATGGAGAACTACCAACTTAGTTCTTCTGTGTCCAATTCCTTTATTCCTTTTCCATCTCTTATTAATAAAGACATCTTAAACCACCACCATCTCATGTGGTTTGGGTGATATCATAAGTATCGCATGAGGCTGATGTTGAGGCACTCTTTCTTGTGAGAAGTCTATCATTTAATCCATTTGTAAAGGTAACAAGAAAAAATGATTTTCTTTTCTCTTTCACTAAGATTAAGTTGTAGGTTAGAGCAAATTGGAGGTAGCCATTCCTTGTTTATACTGCATTCCAAATCCTAAGCCAATATACCTCTTTCAAAAGCTTCATCTCTACTTGACTTAATATGCAACAAGAATAACAATAATAAAAAGAAGAAGAAGAACAACAACAACAATAGTAATAATAATAACAATAATAAGAATAAGAATAATAATAATAATAATAATAATAATAATAATAATAATAATAATAATAATAATAATAATAATAAGAAAAAATAGTAATAATAATAATAATAATAATAATAATCAAAATTATTCTTTCATAATTGCATTGGTGAATTATCAGCATAATCTATGCAACCTTGGTCAAATGACTTATTATGAATAAATGATGCTAGCTTTAAACAAGTAAATTCTCAAGCAAAGCATAAAACCTAAAATTATGAAGACTTGATTCAGTTGGAGCTCACCCTCCAGCTCTTGCAAGCTTAGTAACTTGACTCCTAGCCTAGACCATGGCCATAACTTTGAAAAATATGCAAATAACTTAACTGTATCTTTGACATTTCATTTTTTTATAGTCTCAGCAACATTTGGGAGAGATGTTATTATCTTTCAATAGCAACCAGAGAACCCATTTTTCCAGGTGCAGGCAAAATATAAAACCTATCAAGAAAGTGAAGCTGCCTTACTTTGATGGATGTAGGATGCAAACCCAAAAGAAATAGATGTCAACACTATTGATGAACATAACACAAAGGAACCAATACTAACACAACAAAATCACATTCCTAATTGCAAGGTTTTGAGAAAAAAAAAAAGGAAATGAATAACAAAAGACAGACAGAGAGCATAACTACCAATGGCCTCATCAATTGAAGGTTAGGTCGCTCAACTGTGGCCATGGCCTTATCAACAAATGGTTAATCAATTCAAATGAGGGTTCACTAAGACAATGTTTGTGTGACATGAGAGAAAAGTTATCAAATAACACACCAGCATGCCATAACTAGGGCAAAACATATATATAAACAAGGTAAAAGGAAATACATCAATGAAAATGAAGCAGCAACCAAAGTTGGCAAATAGGAATATTTAAGCACAAATACAAGGCGTAGAAGTAGAACACAACAAACTTGCAACATTTTTCCATACTTGGTATTGGTTCTTTATCCAAAATTTCTATATCAAATAATTGTTCATCAGCAATTAAGTTGTGCACCAAATGAAGTAGAAGTAAATCAAGAGTTAATAACACATGTCTGAAGCTCGTCTATGTTTGATGGTGGAAACATATATAACTAATTTAGAAAATTCTCCCTCACCACACAAGGAGGAATGTTGGAATGTAGTAGGCAGTATTCAAAAGCCCATAGGACAAGATTTCAGAAATTCCATATCTCTTCAGTCTCTTCAACATCCTGGCAAGTTATACAAATAAGAATAAGAAATAAAATAATTCTGAGAAAGATCATTATAAGATCTCCACTATAAGTTCATTTGCTTCAGAAGTCACATGAATATTCACCTAAAGCATATGCATCTCTAGAGGACAAAAATGTTTAGGTGGTGCAAATCTACATGTTTTCAACTTGGCGTCCCTACAAAATAAATAGCTATTTATTCCATGGAGATAAAACATCTATATTATTTGTAAGCATCTGCAAAGAGGAAATAACCATATGTGCATGCTTCTATACACCTAGTCATAAAGATAAACAAACAGAGGAACTGTTTCATGCCTATAACAGAAAATATCATTTTGGCAACAATTGGAATCATGTCAAGGTAAGCAGTAAGTACTCATTAGACATGAATGATCTGTGACGAGTTTCATTCTCTTCCACTGAACCTGAAAAAGGTAGAGAAAAGGGAATAAAAATATGAGCAAGCAATGGAATATATGTCATCCAAAGTATTTTTACTGCTAAAAATGATGTATATATGAGATATTCCCAGGTAATCTAACCAAAAAACACCATACCTTCATAGTTAGGGGTCCTTTTGTTAGAATCTAACGAACCATAAGCCTAGGCTTAAGACCAAAAAGCAAACGTCAGCACAATTAAAATCAAATAGTTGATTTTGGTAACAGTTTAGCAGAGACATATCAGAAAATGGCTGGCACATTACTTGCTCTAAATAGAGAAAATCAGGCATGGCAATAACACATAGGAACAATAGCCAAATAAGTATGCTTACTTAATCTTAAGGAAAAAACATCACCTATGATGTACCTCTGTTCCATCAAACCAAATTCCTTATTTGCTCTATTGACACCTCATTTCTCCCTCCTCTCTTCTTTTTTTTCTTTAAAAGTTCATGGCAATTTCAATTAATTATTATTATTACTACTAAAAAGTAAACCCAAAAGTGGAACAAGTGGGAGTTTAGGTCCAATAGTTGGAATTGCAAGATATGAACCTAACACTTAGTAAATAAGTTGGTTCCAACCATCATTAAGGTAACGAGAAAAGGCAAGATTAGTACAAAGCGAATAAAAAAAAGGAAATGAGGGGGCTGAGGGACAATAAAAGGAAATGTTATATACCAACAACATAATTTATAATTCATCAATTGGTTTGATATAGTGTACCCTATTAACCAAATCTTCATGCTCTCATTTTCTTTTTAACCCCTTCCATTTAGTCCCTGATAAACACAAACCTATCCACCACCCACCTGATGCAAACCTTGATTTGAAATCACAAACAAGAATCAAACATACAATAATAAATGTAGTTACAAGATTAGAAGCATATTTTGAAAAAAAAAAAAAAAAACACAACGCTATCCTATACATGGAGTTGGGGCTGAAATCCTGAATTAGCACTTGCAAGGAATCACTTATTAGCTTAAAACCCCAAAAAAATAAAAAAAATAAAAAAAACCCTTTGAAAAACACAGAATTTGCTTAAATTCACAAGTCATTGGCGCAAATAAAGGAGGCTAAATTCACCAACCCATAGGCATAAAAATCATAGCTTTTGCAGATTTTTGTATTGCTTTGTGGCAACAAGAATTCCTAAAGCAAAAAGGGCAAATAGACAAACAAATAGATAGAAGAAATGAAACTCACATTGTCTTCGCTATTAATTGAGCAAAGGCGGGGAGAGAGTTTCCAACGCATTGAGAACTTTTCAGAGTATTTCGAGTAATTGTGCCTTGAAACTCTACAAATGGAGGGTAGCTCACCAAGAACCTAGACCCCATAAAAACAAATAATAATAATAAATTAATAAAATTATTTTTTGAAATTTTTATTATAATTTATAATAATTTTTAGAAGAAAAAACCACAATTTATTTAAAAAAATGAGAATAAAAAGAAAAATATTAAATAAAAATTAGAAAAGAGTATGTTATTCAAGAAGGTTACAATGGAGCAGATGTTGGGCAAGACTTACATTACATTTTTTTGTTGGGTTAATTAACAGTAAGAAGACCTAAATTCTATTTTTATAATGATATAGATAATTATACATTTAAAATAATATTTTTTTATTTTTAAATAATTAAATATATTTTTAATTTTTTAAATTATTTTCTAATTATTTTTTAAAATAAAAATTATTTAAATTTTATTTTTTAAATTCTTTTTATTATATATTAATAGATATTAAAAATATTTTTATTATATAATAAAAATAATAAATTAGATAAAAAAAAATTAATTTAATTGATTTTTTATAAATATTATAATTTAAATATATATATTATAATATTATATTTATTTATTAAAAAAATTTATTAATATAAATAATTTTTTTTTTTTATATAATTTTATTTTTTAAAAAAAATATAAAATTTATAATTTCTTATCTCTTTAAATATTATTTTATTTTTTAAAAATTTAATTTATAATATTTTTAAATAATTTTATTTTTTAATTTAAATATATAATTATTTAATTTATATATTTTATTTTTTTATTATTTTTAAATGAAAAATAATATTTTTAAAAAATATTTAATTAAATATTATATATTAAAAATTTTATATTATTTATTTATAATTATCAAAATTAATTAATAAAAAATTTTTATTTATATAAAAAAATATTTAAAAAATCAAATGATACAAACGTAAAAATGTTAAAAAGAAATCTCTACCTTCTTCGAAGGATGGTTACCCCCATTTTGGGTAAATAAGTCATATACTATTTGTTAATCGTCAATTCATCAACTTTTTGCTCCATTGAACTTTGGTCGATTTCCACTGTTGTCTTGTCTGTTTTTTCTTTTTCCATGATGACTTGCCTTTTAGTCCTTCACTACTAAGTATTTTTAGAAGTAAAGATTTTTTATAACTTATTTTTAATCTATTCTCTTAATTCTCTTTTATATATATTAGTATATCTAAAACATTTTAATTAAAAATTACGAATAAAACTAGTTTAATAAATTTTTATATATTTTATAATTTAAATATATATAAATTATGATAAAATTTAAAAAATTTATATATCTTAATTTAAAATAATTTTTATTTATTATAAGAGACTTATTAATATAAATAATTTTTTTTATTTTATAAATTTATTTTTTTTTTTAAAAAAATTTTAAAATTAAAATTTTATTTTTTAAAAAATATTAATTTTTAAAAATTTTAATTTATAATAATTTTAAATAATATTATTTTTTAATAAAAATATATAATAATTAAATTTATATATTTTATCTCCTTTTTATTGTTTTTAAAATAAAAAAAAATAATATTTTTTAAATAATTAATTAAGTATTGTGTGTTAAAAATTTTATGACATTTATTTATAATTATTAAAATTAATTATCAAAATAAATTAAAAAAATTTTTTTTTTTTATATAAAAAAAATTTTAAAAACTTAAATGATATAAATGTAAAATTGTTAAAAAAAAAAAAAAAAATCCCTGCCTTTTTCGGAGGGATGGCCGCCCGCCTTTTTTGAACAAATAAGCCGTATGCTTTTTGCCAGTGGAACTCAGTTACCTTTTGCTGCTTTGAATTTTGATCGATTTTGTCCCTCCCTGTTATTTTTTTCCACGATCATTTGCGTTTTTGCCCTTTTTTTAATGTGAAGCGTTGTGGTTGACGGGAATTAGATTCATGTTGTGGGAATTTCTCATTAACATTACTCTTTTGAGTTTTCACTATTAATTGGCGTGTGGAGCGCGTGGATGGTAGATTTCACGTGACCGAAGCAGTTTCCTTTGGTTACATCTTGCAAATTTCCACAGCCACGGGCTTCGGATGACTTGGAATTCCACTGCCATGCGGTCGAAGTCACGGGGCAATTTCCGGGTTAGACGGTCGTGATTAGACTCGGATGGAATTGGAAATGTTGGCTACGCGGATAGGTGGGGCCGAACCAAGAAATTTCCTCGTCCTACCACCACCGCACTACCCTTTATTACATAACATAATTGATAAAAGATACACCCACGCCAACGGTTGACTCAAACGTCCACCCCCCGCTCTCTTGGTCTGAAAAACTGTGTTCCTTTTGGATTCACGGTCAGGATCGAGGACAAGTTTCACTTGCTGAACAAATCTTCTGGTTATTTTTTCAGTGGCTCCCAATCGCAACTACAACGGTGGCCCTTCTAAGATATGTTAATGAATTCAACGAAATAAAAATTAAAGTTTGTTTACATTCTATTCTTATTTTATTTTCCAAATTTTCTTTTTTATGTATTAATAGATCTCAAAAATTCTCTTTATTACATAAAAGTTAATTTAATTAGTTTTTATAGATTTTACAATTTAGATATATATAGATTATAATATCATCACCAAAACATCAAAAATCTATCTATTCTAAATGTGAATAATCTTTATTTATTATAAGATATTTATTCATATATAAATAAATAATTTTTTTATTTAAAAAAAAAAAAAAAAAAATTTTTAAATATTTTTATTATACTAAATATAATTTTATTTTTTTTTTAAAATTTGATTTATAATATTTTATTTTATTTTTTATTTCTCTTATTTAAATAATTTTACTTTTCAATTTAAGTATATAATTAATAAATCTTTACATTTATTTTTTTTTGTTATTTTAAAAAAAAAAAAAAGAATAATATTTTTAAATATTTAGTTAAACATTATGCATTAAAAAATTTAAATCATTCATTTATAATTTTTAAAAAATAAGTAATTACAATAAAAATGTAAATATTATATTTTATTTTTTCATAATTAAAAAAATTATGTGAATAATATAATAAAATATTAGTATTAATTTTTATTTTTAAATTTTATTATTATTATTATTATTAATATAATTTACTTGCTATTTAATAGTATATAAATTAGTTACTTTTTAAGGAATTGACTGATAGTGGGTCTCAATGAATTCATATTTTTCCATTTGTTGGATGCTAACATGAATGCAAGGAGTTTGCTTGTGCAAATGCATGAGAATAAGAACTTCTCCATCTATTTGTTAGTATGAGAGTAGGAGCTTTTCAGATCCAAAAATGTAGGAGCTGCATTACATTAGCATCTAACAAATGGAAATATGAATTCATCTGGGATGCATAACCCCTTAGTACAATAACTAATAGTAGCTAATTCATACTATTAATTAGTCAATAATTTACATTTTATAATAATAAATAATAATAATAAGATTTTTTATAATTATGATGAAAAAAAAAAAAGATATGATATTTGAATTTATTAAATCTTATATTATGATCATTCATTTTCTAAAATTAAACGATCAATAGTTTAAGATTTTTAATATATAATATTCAACTAAATAGTCAAAAAATATATTTTTTTATTATTCTTGAAAGAATAAAAAGAAAATAAGTGTATAGATTCAATGACTATACAACTAAATTAAAGAGTAAAATTATATAAATGGTAAAGATTCACCTAAAAAGTAAAGTAAAACACTATAAATTAAATTTTAGAGTGATGAGTTTTTCTACTATGAAAAAAGCCAACAAAATTACAAGTTGTATTTTTAGGGTTCTTAAGCATATTCTTATATAAGCATTATGCAATAAAATCTCCAAATCCAAATATATCCCTTATTATAAAATACACACTTAGTACTTATTATAGTACAATAGAGAGCTTTTCTTATCTTCCCGTAATAAAATAAACATGATATACCATAGCTAGCTTTCATAATGACAATTTAATAATAGCTCTCGCTACAAAAGCATTAGCTAGAAAAATAAAAAAAGACAAATCGTATTTGCCAACAATTTTGTGAAAAGGAAAAAGGTGAGAGTTAGAAACCCCAACTATGCAAGCAGGGAAAGGCGAAGAGGTTAGATTGAAGAACATTTGTGACAAGCAACTCATGCTTGGGGCAAGCAGGTGTATTGAGGATAGGAGATTTGGCAAAGAAATGAGAATAATTAACATATTGTATGTAATCTAGAAGACCCAACTCATAATTGACTTGCATTTAGGGCAAGTAGGTGTATTGAGGCTTAAATAATGTAGTTATACATGTTCATGCTTCCCAGCAACCACATCTTCGAAAAAGTTGTTATCTTGTGTATGTAATTATATAGAGATTCTTCAAACATCTTATGTTTCTATCCTATATTGAAAGAGAAAGCAACCCTTTTGGCATAAGTTATGGTCGGAAACCATTGATGGCTTTGATCTCCATAAAAAACTTGGTGTCAAATGGTGTATCAAAGATTTAGGGATTGTAGTTAGATTTTAAACATAGACTTCTTCTTGGAAGAAGATTAACTGTTAAACTCTTCAGAATACTAGGTGTATGAAAGATGAAATGTTGTAAAGAATTGTTTAGCCTATTTAATCTCAGAAGACTTTCTATTAGAAATTTGGTTTAACAAGGTGTTGTTTTTTTGCTAGAAGTTGTAATGGCTAGCATTTTGGGAAAGTCTTAGTGTAGAAGTGTGAAGTGATTGGATGATGAATATCTTAAAAGTCTTAGATGAAGTTCAACCTTTAAGGTGTGTGTTCATGTCATAACCAATGATGGAAAATGCATGTTGTTGGAACCATTATTCTAGGTTCTTTAAATCTATTACATAAATGATTATCCTTGCTGCCACTATGTTCTATATGGTAATATAGTGGAATACTGTTGCTAATGGCAATGTCATGATCCATATAGGAGTAATGTTAATGAATGTTATTCATGAGTTAGAGTTAGTGAACAATTAAATTATTTTGTGCTTACTTCCCTTATAGGGTTATAAACCATATATTGAAAACAATGGTTAGTCTACTGTGTTTATCTACCTGATAATTTAGTTGGGCTTAATTAGGAGGAACAGAGAATTATTATTGAGTAAGAGTTGCTTTTATTCAGCTTCATTTCCAATTTGATTCTTCCTTTATGGAAATTTAGGGGGTTTCAATCTAAATTCATGGGAGATTGAATTAAGATATCTAAGGGATTAATATTTGATAAAAAAAGAAAAAGAAAAAGACAAGCTTAGAGTTTATGTGGGGTTTGTTAGCCAAAGTAGAATAGTTCTCCATTTTTTAGTGTGGCAAATGCCAATGACCATGTCAAATAAAATCTACAATTAACAAAGTTTTGAAAATTATGCTGAGTTAGTTGAGAATTAAATTATAATTTCATTTAACTTAATTTAAAAAATTAATTAATAATTTTAAAAAAAATTAATAAATTAATTATATACTTTTTTTTCAATTTAATTAATTGAAAACATTTATAAAAAATTAAATATATATATTTTTATACATTTTAATTTTTTTAAAAGTAAATCATATTATTAAATTTTTTTTATATTTAATATTAAATATTAGTTTTATTCATTTTATTTTATTAAATTAATTAAATTATAAATTTTTTTTTAATTTTTTTTTTTAATAACTAATTTAATTCTTAAATTGTTATTGATTGTCAACAGACAACATCAATTAAAATCATTTGGTAAGAACCTTTTGGTCTTATTTTTTGTAATTTTTGTATTATCAAAATTAATTTTAATAATAACAATTTAACAAAAGATTTTTATTTACATAACACCTATTTTAAGTTAATTTATTTAAATCTTAAAAAATAAGGAATGTAATATAAAAATATAACATATACCAAAGGCATTGTAATTGTGATGCAATGTCTTATTTCACACATACCTTTAGTTGTCAAGGGGTCTTTCTCATGCTTTCAACCTTTAAATAAGATTCTTTCTACATATGCTCTTGACAATGCATGTGCAAAGGAAGGTATCACAAAAATTAAAGTATTTCCAAAACTTCTAATCACATGAGAGAAAAACTTTAAGTAGGTTTGGATGAACTTTCTTGAATCCTTATTGTTCGTGTATGTCATTCATATTTTTTTATTTTCTCTCATCTAAAAAAGGGAAAGTAAATATATATGTACATCTCTCAAAATAGTTTTATTTCTTTGTATGTGCATCATATAGATATATATGATTGATATTTTATTCTATAATATTTCAACATGAAAATAATCATATATCTCATAATCACATTATTTTTTATTAAAAAAAAAAGTAATATTGACAAAAAAATACATTGATTTTTGAAAATATATATATATATATTTTGTATTTTATAAGTCTCAAACATCACCCCCTTTAATTCTTTTATAATAAAAAAATATTTATACACTAATATTTTTTTTTAATAAATATCACTAATTCCAAATCCAAAAAAAATAATTTAAATGTGTTTATCATCGTCTCAAATTAACTTGATATAAATAGTAGTATTGGAGAGTATCCTTGAAATCCTCATGAAAATCAACTATTTCTATACTCCTTTTCATACATTTTCCTCTTGTTCTTTAGCATTAACTAATATGTTTGAGTTTCCTAATATTAAGTAAATATATTTTTCAATTTTTGTATTTGTGTTTTTTTAAAGAGGAAATAAATTTTTAAAAAAATAATAAAATATGATGAGTTACCAATTAATATTTATAAAATAATATCATTATTTTTAAAAAAAATATATAAAACACATTGTAATCATTATGCAACGTAAAATTACTTAATAATGTCATTCACTACCTTAATAATTATGATACTAATAATATCACAAATTTAAATTTTTATATTACAACAAATTATTTTTTTTTACATCCATGCTATAAAAAAAAATTTTAATTTTAATTAAATTTATAGTAAAATAAATATTTACTATCAAATTTTTATCTTTTATAATATAAATAAATTTTGAAATAATAATAATAATAAATAAATATCACACATGAATTATATATATATATATTTTTAAAGAAATTTATTATTTTTATTTTAAATAAAAAAAGTTTTATTTTTTTATTAAAAAAAGTTATTCCTAATACTTTACTAATAATATTTTGTAAATTATTATTAATATTATAATTCATTTAAATTATATTTATTTTCTTTTATATATGATATTAAATTAATTTAATTATTTTAAATAAATTAAATTATAAATATTTATTAATTATTGATAAGTGAACTATTTGATAAATCTAGTAAAAATTAAAAAAAAAAAAATTGGCTATCACTGATTAAATGCTTTGATGGGGCACTCCAAGTTTATGATTTACCTTATTTTTATTATTTTTTGATAAATTATATTAACTAAACATTTTGTTACTCTTGGTTAGGTTGGGGGAAGATGGGAGAACCCGACAACCAAGTCAAATAAAGGTGATGGTCGGTTTGGACGGACTTTCGTTGATGATTCCCACTTGCCACCGCCCATGTGTTTCACTTTCACACCTATTTTATATTTTTATTAGATGTCAATTTTATGCAAGTATTCCTTTTTTTTTTTTGGGTACAGCAAGTATTTCTTATTTGTTAATTGTTCTTCGTAGGGTGGGGGTGGGCCACGTGCATGTTCCTCGAAGCTTCCCATTTGATTAACTTTTCTCCTTTCTCCAACAAGTTGACCAGTCAACATCTCAAATACTATCTATGCAAAATTATGGCCGTGATGGCACATATATACGTATTTATGTGTATATGTATGTAATGTATGCATGTTGGGGTGTTTAGGTGAGTACTTGGATGGTGCTTAGTGGATTTGGATGCGATATTAAAGACCGTGCTACGTTTACATACCTTCATCATTGAAACCTAAGCTTCCCTTATCCCAAAAGTTCTCAGTATACATCTTACTGCACCTAAGCCTCTGAGATCGCCTCCTACTGTCACTTCAAACACAACTAAAGCTCCTTGCTTTTCAACTTGCATCCAACAGCGACATGGCAGAAGCATTACTGTTCAGTGTTGCAGAGGGAATTCTTGGAAAATTAGGCTCCTTTGCTCTTAAAGAGATTGGACTGTGGTGGGGTGTCAAAGATGAGATTGAATCGCTGAGCCTCACAGTTCTCGGTGTCAAGGGCGTGCTCCTTGATGCAGAAGAACGGCAAGCAGGAGGTGATGAGGCAGTCAAAGTTTGGCTCGGTAAGCTGAAAGAAGTCATGTACGATGCAGAGGACTTGGTGGATGACTTTTCCACAGAAGTTCTAAGGCGACAAGTGACAAATGAGGTACGCCTTTTCTTTTCAAGTTCAAATCGGCTTGCATATGGCCTTAAGATGGGTCACAAAATCAAGGCAATTCGAAAGAGACTAGATGCTGTTATGAGTGTCGGAGAGCGGTTTAAGTTTCAGGAACGTCTTGACAAGTCAACGTTGATGGCTAACAAAAGAGTGCCAACACACTCCTCTCCCCCTAACGTTGTTGTTGGCAGAGAAATTGAAAAGAAGAAGATTAAAGAACTTATTTTGTCAGATAACTACGAGACTAATGTGACTGTGATTTCAATAGTTGGAATTGGAGGACTGGGAAAGACGACGTTGGCTCAGCTCACATACAACGATGAGGATGTAAAGTCGCGGTTTAATTTGAAATTATGGGTCTGTGTTTCTGAAGATTTCAATGTAAAACTGATAATTGAAAAAATTTTACGAAAGGAGTTGGAAAAAAGGGAGAGGGATCCGAAGAAGTTGGAAAAAAGGGAGAGGGATCCGAAGAAGTTGGAAAAAAGGGAGATGGATCCGAAGAAGTTTGAAATAAGCGAGATGGACATGGATTCGATGAAAGAATCTCTTCACGAAAGAATTAAAGGAAAAAAATATTTACTTGTATTAGATGATATTTGGAATGAAGATTTTCAAGAGTGGCGCTCCTTAAGAGATTTGTTAATGGGTGGTTCAAAAGGAAGCCGAATATTAATAACCACGCGATCTAAGAAGGTTGCAGAGATTGCAAGCCCACTGCCACGAACACAATATGAAGTAAGTGCCTTATCTGACAAGGAATCTTGGTCTTTGTTTGCTCGAGAATTCGTCACGACGCAACTAACACCAGAGAACGAAGCAATTGGGAAGGAAATTATTGCAAAGTGTAAAGGAGTTCCACTAGCAATAATAGCAATTGGAAGTGCCATGGCTTTTACAGGTGAATGGGAAGCCTTCAGAAATAAGGATCTGTTGACGAAAGATCAAGGAGAAACCAGTATTATGGCAGCCCTTAAGTTAAGTTATGATGTTCTTCCTTCATATTTGAAACTCTGTTTTGCTTATTGTAGATTGTTTCCTAAAGATCATGTCATTCATGTTGGCACATTGATAGATTTTTGGATGGCGCAAGGGTTTATTAAGTCGTCGGATCCAACTCAGTGCCTCGAAGATCGTGGTTGGGAGTGTTTCATGTATCTCCTGCAGAGGTCTTTCTTTCAAGATGTGTCTGAAGATAAGTTCGGGAGCATAGAAAGTTGCAAAATGCATGACCTAATGCACGATCTTGCTTCCTCAATAGCTGGAGCGGGGAGTGTCTGTATGTCAATCTCAAACTCGAGAGAAGTTAGTGAGAAAACTCAACATCTCTCCGTTGACTGTTCCACAAGGAGAGACGGTGACAATTGGCAATTTCCAGCATCTGTGCTTGAATCCGTTGACTGTTCCACAAGGAGAGACGGTGACAATTGGCAATTTCCAGCATCTGTGCTTGAAGCCAAACGTCTGCAGACATTTCTCGCACCAAAGCCAAAGTATTTTAGAGCTAAAGATTGCCTTAAAATAAGCAAAGGGCAATGCCATGCAATTTTTTGTAATTTGCGGCGTTTACGTCAGTTGGATCTACAGGGTTCGGGTACTGAGAGAGTGCCCAATTCCATTAGTAAATTGAAGCAGTTAAGGTATCTTGATTTGTCTTCTAATGAAAAGATCAAGATGCTACCCCGTTCAATTACCAGATTGCAGAACTTGCAAGTTCTCAAACTACAACGGTGTCACCAGCTCAGACAATTGCCCAAGGATATCAAAAAGCTGGTCGGTCTCAAGAAACTTGACATCATTGGTTGTTATAATTTGACTCATATGCCACGTGGGATTGGAGAGTTGACTTCGCTGGAGAGATTAACGGGATTCGTACTGCCTACAAGTGAAAACTCGAAACGGAAGAGTGGAGGACTGGGTGAATTACATGGCTTGAACAAGTTGGGAGGAGACCTATCGATTGAGAATTTGCCGCATCGTTGGATTGGAAAAGGCAAGCAGAAGGGTACTACTACTCCCACTGGTGTAGCTCAAACTTGTGCAGCCGCCAATTTGAGTGAGAAGCCACGTCTCCAGAAGTTGGAATTAACATGGGCGCGATTGGATGGCGAGGATGATACTGATTTTAACGAAGATGAGGTGTCACTGGAAGCTCTACGGCCACACCCAAATTTGAAATCATTAAGAGTGTGGAATTACGGAGGAATAAATTTTGCCACCTGGCTTTCTTCCCTCGCGAATCTGGTCGGGCTTGAGTTGTTTGAATGCCCGAAATGCCAAAGTTTTCCGGCATTGGATCAACTCCCTTGGCTAAAAGAAATATGTATAGACGGATTAACTGATCTGGAATACATAGATATCTGTAGCAGCAGCAGCAGTAACAACAATAGCATGATCTCCTTCTTCCCTTCCCTTGAGTCCCTGCATCTCTCGCGGTGTCCCAATCTGAAGGGATGGCGGCCATCATCACCGTCATCTTTGCTTCCCCAATTTCAGCGTCTTTCTCGGCTGTCTATTTCCTGGTGCCCAAACCTGACTTCAATGCCACCGTTATCCCCATCCTTGACAAGGCTGGAAATAGTCTCGGTCAGCTTCAAGTCATTGGAGCAAATTCTCAAGGCGACGATTTCTCCAGCACATGAACCGTCGTCTTCTTCTCTTCCATCTAATCTCTCTTCGTCTTTGAAAGAGCTGGAGATCATTGATATTGAGCATCTGCCAGAAGATTTTCTGCCGGTGGAGTTGCTGCAAACCCTCACTTCTCTGGAGTATTTATGGATTTCGATATGCCCGACATTAACTTGTCTACCTCATTCGAAAATGCTACTTCTCACTTCCCTCAAGAGTCTCGACATTAGTGATTGCGAAAATCTATCAGATCTGTCCAATTATGATGATGACAGCAACAGCAACAACAACGATGCTATTCTATGCCAAGGGCAAGGCCTTAGAAGCCTCACCTCTCTTTCTATTCTTACTATTCCAAAGTTGGTGCATCTCCCAAGGAGGCTTCTTCTGCATTCAATTGCCCTGCAGAGTCTCCGAATCTGGGATTGCCCTAATTTGGAGTCGTTGCCGGAGTGGATGCCCAACCTCACCTCATTACAAAATTTATACATTCATTATTGTTCCCAACTGTCAGAGAGATGCAAAAACAACATGGGCGAGGATTGGCCCAACATTGCCCACATCCCTAACATTGCAGTCGATGGGAGACAAATCCAGAGGGATGGCTGCTATAAACTTTGATTTGATCAGAGAAGAATCCGTCCACCTTTCCATTCCAGTTTCAGCAGGTTCGTCCTCCTACTGCTCTCTTCTTTTTATCTCCATCTCCATCCATTTTGTTTCTATTAAAGAGATAGCCTGTGGTGCTGTTTTTCTTCTACAAATTAACAGATTTCTTCTTCTTTTTAATTAGAGATATTTCCAGTATGAGAATTCAAGCTACCAGTATCAATTTGTCATCTTATTTCACCTCATTTTCCAGGAATGGAGATTGGGGTGACTAGAGAATACATTCTGCCTGCTCATAATGTGATATGAACTGTTGCTTCTTGTTTCCTACATTAGGTTATTATGTTGAATGCCTTTACTCAATCATGACTACGTGCAGGAACTTGTTCATGGTTTCATTTCCAAGTGCAAGGAGTATGGGCTTTGGAGGAAGAAAAATGGGTTTCTGTAAAGATTTGATAACAGAAATTGAGAAAGATCAAGGTCTTCAGGGAGGGGCTTCAAAGGATATTTCATGTGATTATTTTTTTGATCTTACTGGTGACTTTGAAGTAAAGAGGGAACAAAAGGATGCAGACAAAGGTAACTTCCCTAAGAAGTCCACAGAGGCTGGTCTTGTAGCCTCTAGCGATGATTATTGTGGACTTAAACAACATCCTCCAATACTTAATTGAGTGAGATGAATTAATGCCCTTCTAAGATCCCCTTTGTCTATTCTTAGAGTATATCACATTTCTTGCTTGTATTTCTTTCTTTGTCTTTTTTGTTTTTTTTTTAAGCAGTATTTACTTTGAAACTCTTAAAGTAGGGTTAAGGACATTATGTTTAAAGGTGTCAACATTTAGTGCCAGGGAATGTTCATTTGTTGGGCTGAAAGGGCTTTATTGACTTGTGTATCACTTATACACCTTGAAAGGTAGTAAAGTTGATATTATATGGAATATGCAGATTTGCAAAATGGATATTTAATGTGCATTTTATTAAGTATACTTTACATTTGCAAAGTGGTTCATATTTTGCTTTATCCATTTTTTTAGGGAAATACAGAAAGCTACCCAGAATTTTATGACTATCTTGGGACAAGATTCATTTGGCCACCTATACAAAGCTATGATGTCTACTGGAGAAGTGCTAGCTGTAAATGTTCTTTCTTTGAATTCAAGAAAGGGAGAAAAGGAGTTCCAAACAGAGCTAAGAACTAGATTAACAACATTGACCAATGAAGTGAGTTTTCTGATCCCTTGAACGGAGAAACGCCTGTGTGGCATGTTTTATACAGGCATGGTTTTTTATTTTATGCTGACAAATTTGGGCCAACTAATGCACTTCTATATCAGTGACTCAAAGTTTAGCACCCAAAACATAAAATGCTAACATCACATAGACCATACGACATGATGGCATCATTGCCATTTCTACATTTAGAACATCCATCTGTTCATTATACAGCCTGCTGAATTTATGATGTTCAAAGACTAATTTTGTAACTCTAGGAAGCAATTATTCTCTACAAAAATCAATGCAAATGCAAATTTGTGGAAAAAAAGGGGAAGCACATATGTAAATAACCTTTAACAAAGCCAGCAGTTAGCTTTTACAGACACTATTGCTCTTGGTCTTTCCATTTTTGCATGGTCACAGGTTTCTTTGCTAGAAAGTCTGCATCAAG
The DNA here is from genome assembly GCA_037832345.1 of Rhizophora mangle. Classification (NCBI taxonomy): domain Eukaryota; kingdom Viridiplantae; phylum Streptophyta; class Magnoliopsida; order Malpighiales; family Rhizophoraceae; genus Rhizophora; species Rhizophora mangle. The sequence goes on along the minus strand of JBAPLJ010001975.1, from coordinate 468,744 downwards.
GAATCCAGTTAATTTATTAGGATATTGTACAGATAAAGGACAATGCATGTTGATCTATGAGTTCATGTGAAATGGAAGCTTGGCAGGCCTTCTGTATGGTTAGTTAAGAAGCCCCATTGATTTGAATTGTTATTCCTGGCGAGATTTCCTATGTTTGTGGGCATTCAACTTAATTCAAAGAAACATTCCTTGATGAAACCTGCCTTAAACATTGCAATCACATTGTTCTCCCACTTTTTAAGAGAATTCACTTTAACCATCAATCTGACTATTGTTTTTATTATTTTCTCTATTTCTTTTCTTGACAATGAGGGACCTGCTTAATCATTGTGACTGAACAAAGCGGCACTGAAATATGTATGTCACTCATCATGCACAGTTTAACATTCCTAATTTTTAGTTGGAATGCCAAATTGATCACTTAGATAGGAAAGCCATTAATTAATTAGTTGTCCTTTTATTACCTTTTCTGAATGTAATGTGTGTTCAAAAACATATGACTAGCTTTCAGCCTTGGGCCAGTGAATCTTCCTCTAATTTAAATTGGAAACAATTTCTTTACCATGAGGACCCTGCTGGACATGCAACAGAACAAATAGAACCCACTTGGAGTTGGGAAGAAAGGCTCTGCATTGCTCTTGACTATTCACATGGGATTGAATATCTTCCTAAAGGAGTAAGTTTGATTGAATGTATTGTTGAATATCTTCCTAAAGGAAGTTTAATTGAATGTATTGTTTGTCCATGGCAGAACACCATTTTGTTTCATGTGCATCCAATTAAAATGACATCTTCTGCTCTTGGAACAGGCTGTCCCAATGGTCATATATTGTGCTTTGAGGTCTACCAACATATTACTGGATTGTTCAATGAGAGCTAAGGTAAGCTAAGCTTCTGCATCTGATATAAAAGTTGTAACTCCTTAAAAATTAGCCTGAACACCTCAAAGTTAATCACCATTCCCCATGTGACCATTTCAACTATCCAAATGAAAGTTGGTGTGCAAAAAGGATAGGTTTAGGGGAGTTTATTTTCTTATCTTTTAAATTAATCTTTAGTGCAATCATTACATTTTTTAAGGTTGTTGATTTTGGACTTTCAAAGGAAGAGGTCTTTGATGATCACAACCCTGGCCTAAAGGGCACTTACGGCTACATAGACATCTATAGTTTCAGTGTTATCATCTTTGAACTCATCACAGCTATTCACATGCATCAAAACCTGGTAGACTTTGTTAATCTTGTAAGTCTTTATTCCCTCTTTGATAAGGTTTTTTTTTTTTTTTTTTTTGTTTCAAAAAAAAGAAAAAAGAGAAACCTTCTATAATCAACAAATGGCTACTATGAGTCTGGATGGTGTAGATGAAAAACACTTGTGTTTCGTCCCAATCCATTTGTTTGTATATCTGATAGTGACAGGCAGTACAGTCACCACAACGATGTATGTTGGGTTTGTGAGATTCATATTTCAGTTTTTCGTTTTCTCTCTGTACAGCACAAATCCTTTTTGGTGCAAATCAATGACAAAGTATTATTGTTTATCCTCTTGTGTAGTGAAAAGATATTGCTTCCAAAATTGTATCCTCTGGTTTCCAGCAGAAGGCAGCAAGGAATAACTGATGTTTGAGGATTGACCCAAGATTGCTCACTCCCCTGATATCTTGGGGAATCATGATTTCAGTTTCATGGTATCTACCATGTTTATAGCAGCCAAGTTGCACTTTGCGGAGGTCTGTACTTTTCTCTATGTTAGGACATCTGTGCAATTCAGGAACTATTGTTGTTTGATTTTTGAAATTTTACTTGCTGCTTCACTTAGTTCTTTTCAAGGAATACGAGAAGGATCATCAATGATGTATTCAAGTTCAATTTTACTTCCAAATTTAATTCGTTTGTATTTTTTCTCTGTCTCTTAATTCAGATTCAATAATTTTCCAAGATAAAGTGCTTACAAGACAAATAGATTGTGAAAGTGAAGATTTTCTGAAATTGAGCATCTGCCAGAAGATTTTCTGCTGGTGGATTTGCTGCAAATCTTCACTTCTCTGAGGATTTATGGACTAGGAGTTGCCCGACATTTTCTTGTCTATCTCATGCAAAAATACTACTTCTCTCTTCCCTCAAGCATCTCTACATTGAAAGTTGCTAAGATCTAAACCTGTCCAATTCTGATGATGACAACAACAACAATGCTATTCTATGGCAAAGGCAAGGCCTTGGAAGCCTCACCTCTACATATTTACAATTTTCCAAAGTTGCTGCATCTCCCAAGGAGGCTTCTTTTGCATTCAATTGTCCTGCAGAGGCTCCAAATATTGGATTGCCCTAATTTGGCGTCGTTGCTGGAGAGGATGCCCACATGGGCGAGGATTGGCCCAAGATACATCCAGCGGGATGGCTGCTATAAACTTTGATTTGATCAGAAGAATCCGCCCACCTTTCCTTTCCAATTTCAGCAGGTTCCTTCTCCTACTGCTCTCTTTTTTTATCTCCATCTCCATCCATTTTGTTTCTATTAAACAAATAGTCTGTAGTGTTGTTTTTCTCCTACAAATGAATAGATTTCTTCTTCTTCTTATTTTAAAAAAAAAAGAAAAAAAAATTTTTAGGCATCTTCAATTGAGATTGCATCTTTCTTTACCAAATTGTATCATCAAAACTAGCATCATCATCCTGCAAAACACTCGTATGTATTTCGTCCCCCTGAAGTTTCTCATATATCTAAGCGTGTGTTGGGTTTGTGAGATTCAATGCTTGTGATATTTTGATTTTTTGTTTCCTTAGTATGGCACAAATCATTTTATGTGTAAATCAATGCTGAGGTATATTTGATCTTTAACGTAGTGAAAAGAAATTGCTTCCAAAATGGTGCGTCCTCTGGTTTCCAACAGAAGCCAGAAAAGAGTAACTGATGTCTATGGACTAGCCTAAGATTTCTCACATCCCTAATATCCGAATCAGATAGCCAGAATTTCAATTTTGTGGGATTTACTATATGTACAGCAACCCTTTGTACTCTGAGTAGGTTTGTAGTTGTCTTTTTCAATCTACAATATTTTTTAGTACCGAAGCCTATGCTCACTCTTTGGTGGATATTGATGAACATTTAATTTCAGTTTTCATGAATATTTTGCAGGTCTTTTGGCAAATTTGACTATCACATTACTGCAGGCACTGTTTATACTCTACTGGATTTGTTGCATGCACAAGGGTTAAAGGCTTGAATGTTGTTGCTGTCTTATTGTGAAAAGTAGTGAAAATGGAATAACTATAGCCATGATCAGTTGGGGGTTTCTGAGCAAGGGTGGAGGTAGGGTCCTTGGATTCCTGAAGAGGATAAGTTGCTTAGTGAATATGTGAAGTTGTATTGAGGAGGAAGGTAGAGTTCCATGGCCAGGTGCACTGGTAAGGTATTTATTATCAGCATATACCATCTAAAATGAATCATTTTGCAATTTTATTTTCTCTGATTTTGATTTAAGAACCTGTGTTACTGCTGTGTTGTTGTCAGGCTTCAACAATAGTTGCATGAGCTACGGGCTGAGCTGGGTAAATTACATTAAGCTTGTGCTGCTTGGCCTTAAAATGGGGTCTAATTACACCTCTGGAGGAGTGAATTATTATTGAGCTGCACGCTTTCTGGGGTTAACAAGTATTGCATCTCTCTCAAATTGCACTTTTAAGTTCTAGTTGTAGGTAGTTACTGTATTGTTTGGAGTATCAATGCTTGGCTGTGATGTATCTGAAGGTCGTACCTTGGGCTGATTCTGTAACAGAGGATGGACTATGGAGTGGCCTCTGGAATCTAGATGAACCGTTCACATGTAATTACTACAGCAAGATGGCCATCTTTGCTTTGGAAGGATCCAAATTGTGGGTACAACAGAGGGTACACGTGGCACAACGTTATTTGTATCATCTACTTGTAAATGACTGAAAATTTCCTCGAGATTTTCACTTGTTCTATATCGTTTACCTGATTTTATAGTTGAAATATCCTCCTGAGACAATTTACTCTTCCAGTCTCACTGCCTTTGACTTGTATTCTTTCAAGCAAATTGTGTTTGAGGATGAGATCATCTTTCTCTGACATCTTTGTCTTATTATAGTTAATTTATTATTTGAAATAAAAAGTACAATCTTCTAAAAAAATATAAAAAATAATATTAGTTGAGAATTTAATATATCATCTAATGGAGAGAAAATATAATTATTTTTAAAAATATTTTGTAATAAAGAAAAAAATTTAAAAAAAAATGTTTAATATCATCTGATATTTATATTTTATATTTTATAAATTTAGATTCTCTATATATTTTTAAAATATATATGTATTTAAAAATTATATTTCCTTAATTGTTTCAACTTATCACTACAAAATTGGATATTTTGTTATTCTTTGTCAACATATTAATAATGAATTTAATGAAAATTTAGTGACTCTTTTATTTGCTAAGACTCAATTTCTTATACCTTTCATTTTATTCTAATTTCTATATTAACATAATGCTCCTTTTATCCCCATTTTGGCTTGTTCAAAGTTACTAAAAAGACTTAGGTTTGTTAAACAACACATTGTTCTTTCTCAAAGCATGTAAATGTGAAACTATGGTATTTAAGAAACTAATAAGTCTTAAATCACAATCAGAAATTGTTGAGAGTGTTAGTTAATAATAAGGCCACTTGTAGCCTTATCTATCTTAACTTTGATTTAACCAATTTCCTCTAAATTGAAATCTTTATCTAATGGGGCCACTTGTGAAATACTTTAAATAGAAACAAAGTTTATAAATGTAATGGGCATTTAATAAATTTTACTATCCAACACTATATTTAATGAACACATCTAATTAACATTTTTTATAACTTGATTAGATATATCAAATGTCATTTATATATCTTAATTCTATATATCAATAGCTTCATACTTGTGATGCAATATCCTATTACACATATAACTTAAGTTGTCAAGGGGGTCTTTCTCATGCTTTCAACCTTTAAATAAGATTCTTTCTACATATGGTTTTGATAATGCATGTGCAAAGGTATTACAAAAATTAAAGTAATTTCCAAAACTTATGAACAAATTTGAGAAAAACGTTAAGTAAGTTTAGATGAATTTCCTTGAATTCTCATTATTCATGCACGCCATTAATATTTTATTTTCTCACACTATAAAAAATTTTATATTGGGAATTGAAATTTATGTAACCATCAATAAACCAAAAATGATTGTCAAGTCACTAAATAATCAACTTTAAGTTTAAATTATATTATATATGAATAAATAATTAGCATGTGTGTTTTTATAAATGAAGTTGACTTCAATGACATCTTGAAGCATATATATCTATTATATTATATGTTTAAGAAGTTAAGAATAAAAATATGTTGTTGATTGTTGATTGTTGTTATAATTTGTAGATTATTACTAATTAAATTATGGATAGTATTTATTTAAATTAATATTTGCTTATTGGTATTTAAATTATAAAATGACTATTGGTTGTTGATTATTTCTAATGGTGTTCACGTTTTAAATTTAATACTATATATTATTTTTTCATTAATGGTAATATAATCAATTGTTTATAAAGTAATTCCCTACTTTTTAAAAGTAGTTGTAGAATTTAGGGTAATATTATAAGGATATTTTAGTTCAAAATTTTCACTCAAAAAGTAATTTAAAGCTACCTTTCAAACCAACTGCTCTTTTAAAAGGTTTTCAGCAAATAACAATCCTTAAAAAGATTTATCAAACACACTTTGGTTGTTCAGAATTGAATAGCAATCAGTAACCCCTTAAAAGTTAAACCAAATAACCTCTTGATCTCTTTATTTGAGTTTTTTTTTTTTTTTATATTTATCAACATTAATTTAAAAAATTGTAAAAATTATATATGATGTATGACATGTCACAAAGATCATTCTTTATTTTTTTTTTATAAATTATGTTATAATTATTATTTTGTAATTTATTTATTTTATAGTATTTTAATATAATTACTAATTTTAGTCAAATTATTTAGAATATATATGAATTATTTGGGTATTTTAGAATTTTTTAGGTATTTATTAAGTATTTTCTTATTTAGACTAGATTATTTTTTTAATTAATTAAATGGTTTTATCTATAAATATATGTAAGTGTAAGGGCTAAAGCATTATAAAGAATTCAAGTGAATAGATATTTCAATAAACTTTAGCAAAAATGATGGTAGTTTTGGTGAATACCCAAATTATTCTAGGTATAAACAATTACAAGCTTAACCTCCTTGAATGTTAAATGAATTTTAATTGAAAGTAGACATTCTTATATTTAATGGTGAATTAAATATTAAAAGTTTTATGAATTAGTTAGTTGGAGTAGAAAAAATTTTTAATTATATGGAGATATCTAAGGAACAAAAAGTTAAATTTGTAGTTTATCAACTAAAAGGAATTAAATATTGGTGAATACCCAAATTATTCTAGGCATAAACAATTATAAGCTTAACCTCCTTGAATGTCAAATAAATTTTAATTAAAGGTAGACATTTCTATATTTAATGGTGAATTAAATATTGAAAGTTTTATGAATTAGTTAGTTGGAGTAGAAAATTTTTTTGATTATATGGAGATACCTAAGGAACGAAAAGTTAGATTTGTAATTTATCAACTAAAAGGAAGAGCCTCTGCTTGGTGGGAATGAATGAAGAACCAAAGGAGAAAAGAAGGGAAGGTTCTTGTTAAAAGCTGATATAAAATGAAACAACTCCTAAGGGGAGCATTTCTTTTTTTAAATTATGAGTAAATCTTATTTCAAAAATATCAATGTTGCATTCAATACATTATGAGTCTATTGTTTGACATGAAATATTTTACAAAAATATATATATGTTTTTATTTTTTTTGTTTTTTGTTTCATGTAAAATATATAATTAATAGAAAAACAAGTTCCTAATCAACTTAAAAATAATTTACTTTTTTGAAAAATAACTTATGAATTTAAATCATTAATTTATTTTTCATACTTTTCACAAACCATTTTATTGATAAAGTAAATAGAGAGAGAGGTAAGAAGCTAAAAGAGGAGAAAAGAGACCGACAAAATGAAATAAAGAAATGAAAAAAAAATGAAATTAAGATTAGAGAGAAATGTGAAAAAGAGAAAAAAAAAAAAAAAGGAGAGAGAAGTAGATATATAAAGAAATAAAAAATAGAAAATAAAGTAAAGAAAGATTAAAGATGAAAAAAAAAAAAAAAATATGGTATATATAGTGAGAGAAGAAAATAGAAAGATAGTAAAAAAGAAAAAAAAAGGAAATAAATAATAAAAGAGAGAAAGAGTTAAATGAAAAAGAAAAGGAGTGAGAAAGATGAAAAGATTAAAAAGAGAAATAAGGATGAAATAGTTTGAAAAAAAAAAAAAAAAAAAAGGAGTTAGAGAAAGGTAGAGATTGAAGACAAAGATAAAAAATAGGGAAATAAATAAGAATCCTTGTGGATTGAATTGAATTATTTGAGAAAAAAAATTACATTTAAATTATTAGTTTTTAACAAAATGTCAATATCAATTATTCCAAATCTTAACATGCAACCAAACCATAATCCTTTTTAAATAATCTAAATTGATAAATTAGATACCTGTTAATTACATATGATTTAAACTTATCTCTTTTTTTTTTTTTTTTTATCTAAACAACATGATATATCAATAATAAGAGAAATAAAATATTAAATGTAATTTTATAGTTCATACTTATTCAATGTTGCAAAATATATATGATATGTAATTTTCAATATTTGATTGAATTGACTAGTGAGACCAATAATATTAAGAATTGTATCCTAATTTAGTCTAATTGCTTTCACAAAAATCTTCAATTCTAAAAATTAGTAATTAAATTAATAAATCAATTTATTAAAACTATAAATTGATAAATTAATTACAAATTTTTTGTTTAATTACTTTTAAAAATTTATAAAAAAATTAAAGAAACAATAAGTGTCAAAACTCAAGTCATAGGAAATATAAATAATAGCCTTTACTACTAGATCAAAAGTAGTTATATAAATTTTTTTTTATTTTTTTATTTTCTTAAAAATAAGAATTCCACAATTTCATAATTTTTTAAAAATTATTAATTATAAAAAATAAAAAAAAATTTATATTATATATATATTTTATTTTACATTTTAATAAAAAAAAAAAAAATTATATATTATATCTTATTATTAATACTTATTTTTTAAAATTTTAAATTATCTTATTTATATTAAAATATTTTATTTTTAACAAAAAATATATAAAATAAAATAAATTATTTCTATTGTAATATTTTTTTTTTTTAAAAATTATTTTTTAAAAATAAATTATTATTATTATTGGTAAATAAATATATCATACATCTATATTCTATCTACAAACTTTGTACAAAAGTAAAAAAGAACTTAATGGATGATAAAATATACTCTAATTCTTTTCATTTTTTTTATCCCTTTGTACTAAAACTAAAGTTTTAAAAATTTAATTTAATTAATTAATTACTCTGATCAAATTAAAAATTAAATTATAATTGAATTAATTTATTTTTAAAATAATTAATTTTAAAAATTAATATTTAAATTAATAAATAAATTAATTAAATTATAAATTTTTTTAATTAATTTAATTTTTAAAAATATACAATAAAATAATTTTATTTTTAATTAAATTATAATACTTTTAAAGATATAACAATACAATATTTTATTTTAGTATTTAAGATTTACTTACGAATAAAACACAATTATCAGGATTAATCATTCGATTGTGTTTAACAAGAGGACAAGTGTCACCTTTTGACACCATGGATTTAGGCTTTGGGTTTGACTTCAATACCTTTTGCCACTCATTAATACCCACCTAATCTTTTCATTACCAGATCTTTATTTCTATGGCCAATAACCAACATTTTTCCACTAGGACCACTACATTATTTACCAAACATTTTCACATTTATTTTTGTTTATTTTCACTTTTCTTTTTTTATCATTCTAACATTTTATATGTGATCATTTCTCACATACCACTCATAATTTATTTATCTTTTTTTTTTTTTTTTTTTTTTTGGGTGAATTTTTGATTTTTAAAATTATTTTCTAATATTATTGTTTTTATTATTTTATTTATCAAAAAAAATTTTTTAATACATTTTAAATTATTAGTATAATTTTATTAATATAATTTATATTTAAAATATATATTATATTTATAAAATTAAATTTTAAAAAATAAATAATTTTAAATTTATTTTTATAATTAAATTAATTACAAATAATTATAATAAAATTCTCAATTATTAAAAAAATAAATTATATTTTAAATTAAAATACACATAATAAGATTTAATTTAATTTTTATAAAATGAATCTGTACAACTTCTTACACGTGCAAACAAAATTCTTGGGAAACACGCCAAGATGAGATGGGTTCCTTCGAGATTCTAATCATGGACTTAAGTTACAGTTACTTACCAATGACTAGAAAGTATAAGACACAAAAAGTAGGGGACAAAATGGAGAAGCAAGTGCGAGGAAATTTAGGAGTAGCAAAGACTGGCAAAATCAACACATTTGTACTCATTAGACAATATTAATTATAATATAAAATTAAATGGATTAAAAAAAAAAGGGAAAAGCTTGAAGCTTGAAGCTAATGGTAGAATTACCAAAAATGGCGGCCACTTCATCACCCACCATTTCTCTCCTCCCTCCAAGTGTATGGTCTATTAGTAGTTTTAGGAGCCAATTCCGGATTCAGAGGGGACATTGTTTGTTGAATCCCACCACCTCCTCCCCAAGTGGGAAAAAAAAGAAGAATTGTAGAATAATATTTTTGAATGAGAGAAAGAAGAGAGAGAAAAAGAAAATACCCAGAAAGAAAGAGGTAACCATTGGTACCAACTTCTTCTTTTGCTTTCCCTCCATCTAACAGAAGGTCCCTCTAAACTTGTATTTTTTTTAAATTCTGAAATATACCCATCTTACAAAAACATTACAGAAACTCCACAAGAAATAATATTTACTAAGATTTTCTCAGAACAAGACAATTAGGTAATAACAGATTGATGTTTCTGTTGTTCTGTTTGTTCCCTTCACTGCCCACTTTTTTGGGTTTGCAATAAAAATGTGTCTTTTGTTCTTGAAAGACAACACCATTAGACACACACATATTGGAGATAGATAGATAGATAGATAGGTAGGTAGATAGATAAGGATGTTGGTGGCAGGGAAAGAAAAATGCAGGAGAAATAGAGATAGTTTGTGTTTGTATGTGGCCATGTAGGTTGATAGAGGGAGAGAAATGAACAAAGAATGCAAAAGCATTCTAAAGGCCTGGGAAGCAACAATCAGGAAAACACAAGCTGCAACAAGAAGAAAAGCTCACACAGTCTTTGGCACAATGATGTCAGCTGCAGTAGCTCATGCAGATGATGATGATGTTTCTGGTGTTGAGTTTGAGTTCAAGCATGCATGAGAGAAAATCATGTCTAATGGTGACTTCTACACTGGCCAATGGCTTGATGGCCTCGCTCATGGCCATGGCAAATACCTGTGGACAGATGGTTGTATGTATGTCGGAGAATGGTACAGAGGCAAAACAATGGGAAGGGGTAAATTTAGTTGGCCTTCAGGTGCTACCTATGAGGGTGATTTCAAAAGTGGTTTTTATGGATGGTAAAGGGACTTATACAGGTTCCTCAGGTGACACTTACAGGGGTTCTTGGGTTATGAATTTGAAACATGGACAAGGTACCGAGAGTTATTCCATTGGGGATTACTATGAAGGTGAATGGAGAAGAGGGTTGCAAGATGGGCATGGAAGATACCAATGGAAGAATGGGAATCACTATATTGGTAAATGGAGACACGGTATAATGAATGGTAATGGAACTATGATTTGGAGCAATGGTAACAGGTTCGATGGGTTTTGGGAGGATGGGATGCCCGAAGGAAATGGGACATTTAGATGGTCAGATGGGAGTTTCTATGTGGGAGTTTGGAGTAAAGATCCTAATGTCCAAAATGGGACTTATTATCCTTCTGGGTCTGATTCAGAAAATCTGGATTGGAATCCTAGAGAGGTGTATTTGGTGTACTTGAGAGATTGCACAATTTGTGCTGGTGAAATGCTACCTATTTTCCCATCACAGAAGATGTTAAATTGGACTGGGATTAATGATCAAGGAATTGAGAAGCCAATGAAAGGGAATGGTTATGAGGAAAGGACTAGGAGGAAATCGGTCGATGGGAGGCTGAGTAATTATAGTTTGGCATCATTGGACAGCAATGAGGTTTGCAGCAGTGGTGGGGACGTGGAGTGGGCAGATGGAGATGAAGGGATTGGGAACTTTGAGGGTGGAGAGTTGGATTCAAACATTTACAGATTGATAGCACAGCCTGTGAAGAAGCAAGGGAAGACGATATCTAAAGGGCATAAAAACTATAATCTGATGCTCAATCTCCAGCTGGGAATCAGGTAACAGGATTCGGAAAGTGCATGCTTCTGTGTTTGCTCTGTTTCCTATTACTGTTGTGCTCTGGTTGATGTCGTAACTATTTTGGTTGAACACTTATATGAGTTGATCTTGCATACACGGCTTATGTGCTCTAAGGTCACCCTGTATTCTTTGTAATGTCAAATATATTTCCCATATTGATGGGAATTAAAAGGTCATAAACATTACTTGATGGTCCATTTTTGTGGTAGATTGCTCTTTTCATTTGGTCTGTAAATGCCATCTTCCTGATCTGTATAATTTACTCAGATACCTGTAAATAATGGCTTCTCTATCTTTTACCAATGCTTAGGTGTTTCCTCAATTCATCAAGAACCTTGACAATCATACTGTATGTACAGTATTCCAGAAGAAAATGTTCAGAGTTTCTTATCAGAACAGTCATTGATATTTTTTTGTGTTATTCTTGCAACTCTGTGGATTGACAGACATTCAGTGGGACGCCCTGGTCCAGCCGTATCTCTAGATTTGAAGGCCTCAGCTTTTGATCCTAAGGAAAAACTTTGGACTAAGTTTCCACCTGAAGGATCGAAGTACACTCCTCCTCACCAGTCTTGTGATTTCAAATGGAAGGACTATTGCCCTTTAGTTTTCAGGTGAGAGACCCTCATATATTTCATTGCGCATTACAGCCACCCTTTCTTTTCTTCTTAATTTGATTGTTCCAATCTAACTGCTATAATAGCAGTTGGAAGAAGATACATGAAATTATCTGAAGTCACTGCTCTATTTGATCTATTTGGGACAGAATCGTGAACAATGATCTGCTGAATGGTGTGTTTAGTGATGTGGGCACTAGGCACTGTGTATCATCATCTCACTAAAGATAATCAGATGAGTCTATTTCATTCAAGACAGAGTTTTGTGATAATAATAGACTGCTGTAGTATGTGTAGTGATATAGGCAATGTACATCAGACTGATGATTTCGGAGAAAAGCACTCATAGATAGAAGAACAGGCCATTTCACATCACATCATCACTCCATGCTTGGTTGCCCTCTATAGATGGCTTGACCAGTCACTATAATTTTCTTTTCAGGACTCTCAGGAAATTGTTCAATGTGGATGCAGCTGATTACATGTTATCAATATGTGGGAATGATGCCCTTAGGGAGCTCTCTTCTCCAGGAAAAAGTGGAAGCTTTTTCTACCTAACGCATGATGACCGCTATATGATAAAGACAATGAAGAAGGCAGAAGCAAAGGTTGGTGTTGTACCTTTGAAATTTTTGAGATCATCAACGAGATTATGGTCTCTTCAGTCTCCTGAAATGTATGCGAGCCTTGTCACATCTCTTTGCGCAAAAAATGATTTGCCTTTCAGGATGGGGTTGTTCAAACAAAGATTGAGTTTTAACCAAGAATATTTGCTTGTTAATCTTCCAACTTATTCTACTTTTTTGGTAAAATATGAGGATAAGTTTTCCTTATTCTGCTTCTGAATTGCATTGTTCTTTTTCAGGTCCTATTAAGGATGCTGCCGGCCTACTATAAGCATGCCCAATCATTTGAGAACACTTTGGTTACCAAATTTTGTGGTCTTCATTGTGTAAAATTAAATGGGCCAAATCAGAAAAAGGTAATATGTCAGTTACCAAGCAAATCCAAAGTAAAAGTGTCTGTCCTATTCACCAACTTTATGAACTCAAGCTTTCACATTTACCAGGTACGATTTGTCATAATGGGTAATCTTTTCTGCTCTGCACATGCTATTCATAGGCGCTTCGATTTAAAAGGTTCTTCACATGGTCGTATAACCTGTAAACCTGAGGCAGAAATTGATACAAACATGACCCTCAAGGACCTAGATCTCAAATACATATTCCGGTTGCAGAAAGTTTGGTTTCAAGAGTTCTGCAGGTGAATATGTTACCTGATAGAAATGAAGTTCACCTATTTCATGTGCAATAGACATATGTTTACACATTCCTCGTGAACTCGAAGTCAGTTCTTTTGGATTAAAGCTTTGTTGTTGTTGTTAAAAAAGCCCAACTTAGAAAGGAGATACATGTAAACCATTCATTTCCAGTAAATGCATGGCATGCAACATTAGATCATTTACCAAATCTTAAATTTCAGTGGTTTGTAACCTTCTGCTGCAAATTTAGGCTGCCCTGCCTGTAAAACATCAGTGAGTTGTTAATAAATAATGGATCTAGGATAGAAAGCATGAAAGCTAGAAAGATTTCCAAAATTGATACCAATAATAACTGAAATGAATTGCTATGGAAATTGTAATGGGAGTTCTTGTTTCGTGGCTTTTAATCAGACGTAGTAAGTATCTATCTATTGCCAAATATGTATGTCTGCTAAAGGATGCTGAGCTGTGGATGGATGAAACTATATTTCATGAAGTGTCCAATGTTCATTGTTGAGTTTCTTTGGGATTCCCCAACCTAGACACATAAATGTAGAAGTGATTTATAATTATGAAATGACACTCTTCATTGTTGTGGTTAACAACTTAACATGTCCTTCATTCAGGCAGGTGGATAGGGATTGTGACTTTCTTGAACAAGAAAGGATTATGGACTATAGTATGTTGGTTGGTCTTCACTTCCGAGAGGCTACGTATGCCATGACACCACCTCGTACTTCCGGAGTGCGTACTCCTACGGGACTTCGCACACCAACCAGATTGTGCACTCCTACTGGTCATTTCCTTTATATACCTGTTCACATGTCCATGTAATTTTGGAAGCAACCTTGGCTCATAATTGTGTCTCCTCATACCTGCAGGCAATGGAGATCCTGAAAATGAATTGGGAGTTCCAAGGCTTTCAAGGGTGGATATGGATGAGCTTTTTGACCCTGCTAGGTAAGTAGAACTTAGAATGTAAGAAAAGCTTATAAATGATACTGAATCGATTAGTACATCGTTCTAGTTAACTCATCCATTTAACATTTTTTTCATTAGTGCATTCTCTCTTTTGCAGTGATTACGAAATTCCACCAGTGTCATGACTATCAAGTTACCACTTTGCCTCCCTAATTCATTCTGAATGTATTGTGCAGGTGGGCTTCCATTAAGTTAGGAATAAACATGCCAGCACAGGCTGAAAAGACTGTAAGAAAAGGCAATTCTGAAGCTCAGCTGGTTGGAGAACCAACCGGGGAGTTGTTCGAAGTCATCCTATATTTTGGCATAATAGACATCCTACAGGACTATGATATTAGCAAAAAGCTCGAGCATGCATATAAATCAATGCAATATGACCCTACTTCAATATCTGCTGTTGATCCAAAGCAATACTCGAGACGGTTCCGGGAATTCATTTTCAAAGTTTTTGTAGAAGACACTTGAAGGCTTAATTTGATTACGTTTTCAACTTGCAACCAGTGGCCATCTTTTTCAGGCATCAATCATTGGAGATGACATAACGAGGGCCAATGTTACCATCTTGGGCACATGCTTGGTTATGTTTGAATGAGCTGTTGCTGCCAGAAACATGCTTTTTGTCTCTCTGAGGTTCCCTCATTGTCATCATCCCTACTAACTTGAAGTTTCTAAGATACTGTACAACCTAGGAAAGGCATAGATTAGCATGATAGCAGATTTTTTTTTTTTTTTTTTTTTCTGCTTATTTCTGTTGTAAATTAAAGTGTTGGAAGACCCATTTCCATATTGATTCTTTTGTACCTAAATTCTTTTGCCCAAAAGTTGGGAGGGTCTCTTGCTTCGGATGCTGTAATTTTTAGAGAATGACATAGAAAGAAAGGTGGAACTAACTTCTAGGGTCTCTTGATTTTTAAGGAAATTCATCATTGGCAAAGATTCAAATTGAAGTTTGCTGCTTTTTCAATAACTGTGATCCTTCCAACTTCAGCTTATCTGCTTTAAACATATGCTGATTGTCATCTTGCATTATCAAAATTTATCATCTCAACTCATGAAGCTGTTACATGAGAACTTTTTATTATTTTTTGTCTCACGGACATTGTGGGAAGTTGAGTATGCTATCTCAAAATGAGACCCTGCAGCCGTTTAAAATCATTTTTACCAGGTTTTAAAAATTATGAATACATACTTTATGCTTAAAATTCATTGTTGAAGACTTTAGGGTAGCTGTTTAAAATCATTCACTAGGCTTTCAAAAAAAATTAAAAGGAAAAAAAGAGACAATTGCTCATGATTTTTAGCTTTGCAGTCATAATCAATTTCTTGAAAATTTTAGATCTCGAGACCCCCACTAGACAATTTCTCAATATTTGATATTTTTGAATACATCTGCTCAAAATAGCCTAGGAAATCAAAAACTCAACTTTGTAGTCTCGAACAAACAATAAATGCAGGCCTTTTTTTTTTTTTTTGGAGCAGTAAATTAAATCAGATTAAAAATTAAGTAAAAATGTGTATAGAAATAAAATAGAAGAAAAATAATTTAATTCTTTATTGTTGGAAGTACAAGAATGCATCATTAAATGTTTACAAAAATTAGTTAAACTTGTTCAAAATACCATAGATGTAATTGTTTAGGAGATTTGGGGTTCAAGGCTATAACATTAGGCCTCGGTTCTTGCATTTTGTGGGCGCTTTTATGGTATGTTCTTGCATTTTGTGGACGCTTTTATGGTATATTCTTGTGATTTTCAAGACATGGTGTTGCGATTTACCTTGAAATTTAAAGTTCTGATTTCATTAAAAAAAAAAAATGGAGGCCAAGATGGTAGAAAAAGAATGTGTATTTAATTTTCTTCAGTGACTCAATTCTGAGTTGGATGAAGTATAAGGGAGACTGTTATGAACAAAGTCTTTCCTTTTAGTTAGAGAGGTTTTTCCTGAAGTTAGGCGAGATGAAAGTGGTAGAAAGGCAATGCTCAACTCTCTTTAAACTCTAAAATGGATCTTACCTCTCAAAGCTCAGCACTTGCTGCATAAAAATGGGAGATTATTGCACCCCTCTCTCAGGATCAAATGTCTAAGGACAAACAGTGGTGTGATCGCTATAATAATAAATCTTACCCCACAACGGAGACATGTAGGAAAACACATGGGAAACCAGCAACTTGGAAGCCTGGAGGCCAAAGAGGTGGAAATCGCTCAGCTAATGTAGTAAAATCTGAAATTGAAAAGCCCAACCTCAACTTGTCAGCACAACACATTGCATGTCTTTATCAAATTCTAAATCAAGCCAAAATCTCACCAGCAACTGACACACTAGATTTCTCCACACAGGTAGCATCTTTTGCATAGAGAGGTAATACAAGGCACTCCTTGTTATCTCAGAAATTGACAGAAAAGTTATGGATTGTAGATACAAGTGCATTGGATCACATGACAGGATCAATGGATGCCTTGTCTGCCTATGAAAGGTGTGGTCATGAGATTTATATTACCATTGCATATGGTACAGTGTCTCTAGCAACAGGCTGAGGAATAATTTCTTTATCAGATTTAAAAACTAGAATCTGTTATATATGTCCCTAAACTGAAATGCAATTTGTTGTCTATTAGTAAGTTGACTAGAGACATGAATTGCAAGGTGACACTTTTCGCATCTCATTGTGAATTTCAGGTCTTGTCTTTGGAGAAGATGATTGGCAATGTTGATGAGAAGGATGGCCTTTACTACATTTCACAAACTTCTCATCTCCCTAAATGTAGTCTATTTAATTATTTTCCCCTTTCAACTACTTCTAATGTTGATGTTATGTTATGGCATCAATGTATAGAACATCCTAGCTTTCATTATCTAAAAGTATTGTACCCTCATCTTTTTATAAATAAAGCCACAACTTTATTTTAGTGTGAGCATTATATTCTAGCCAAACAAACTTGAAATAACCAACTCATAAACTCGCACAAACCTTTCATACCATTCCATTTAATCCATAGTGATATTAAAGGACTAGCATGAACACTTAGTTTAACTGGTACTTTATGGTTTTTTACTTTCATTGATGATCATATGAGAGTTAGTTGGGTTTATCTCATGAAAGACAAATCAGAAGTCAATACAATTTTTAAACAATTTCATAAACTTATCCTTAATCCTTTTCAACCCTTCATCCATGTTTTTCATACTGACAATGGCAGAAAATATTACTTCAATGAATTGAACCAATGTCCTTTTGAAAATAAAAATTTTCATCAAAACTCTTGTGCTTAAACACCCCAACAAAATGGAGTAGTAAAAAGAAAAAATTGCCACCCTACTAAAAGTTGCTTGCTCAATGATGTTTACGAACTCAATGCCAAATTATTATTGAGAGAAAGCAGACCTTATAATTTCCTACCTAATCAACCATCTCCCATCCATGGTACTTGATTTTTAGACCCCTTTAGGTGTCTTACATGACCTTTTCCCTTTTACCAAAACTTGAAATTCATTGTCCCTAGAGATTTTTGGTTGCACTTTATTCATTCATAATAATAATCCTAGTCATAGCAAACTTGAACCAAGAACCATAAAATGTGTTTATGGGGTACTCTTTAACACAAAAAGGCTATAAGTGTTATTGTCCCTCATCTTGCAAATTTTTTGTCTCTTATGATGTATCATTTCTTAACAACAAATCATTTTATTCCAATCCTTCTTTTTAAGGAGAGTTCTTAAGTGCAAAAAGACATTAGGACCTTATTATGTCTTTACCTTTCTCTCTCCCTATATCATTGTCAATCTCTCATCCTTTATGGAAGCTAGACTCCAAAACGAAAGCCATTAAATCAATATAAGAAACCAAAATCAAAGCCACCAAACTAGTTTAAATTGAGGTAACCAATCGAAGGGAAGAACAAGTTTCTAAAACACTAGTTTATAGTTTTGGTTTACTCTCGAAGGCCTAAAATTTCTTAATAAAGCCAAACATCATACCTAAAGCTAAGTCCAACAAATGAAGCCAAGAGAAAAGACTCGAGTATAATCAGTGATTTAGATATTACCATAGCTCTTCAAAAAGGGGTAAACTATGTGCTAAGTACTTTATCTCTAATTACCTTGCATACTCAAAGTTTGTGTCCATAGTTCAAGGCATTTACTACAAGTATTGACAATATGGAAGTTCCTAAAGATATATAAAGTGCTTTAAAAGACCCAAGCAATTAGTTTAGAGGAGATGAGAACCTAGTTAAAAATGATACGTGGGAGATTATGGAGATGCCCAAAAATAAAATAGTGGTTGGAAGCAAGTGGGTGTTCACAGTTAAATATAAAACTGATGGAAGCATTGAAAGGTATAAGGCAAGGTTAGTAGCTCAAGGGTTCACTTAAACTTATGGAATACATTATGAGGAGACTTTTGTTCTAGTTGCCAAGTTAAAATTCTATTAGAGTTCTCTTGTCTCTTAGTGCCAATTTAGTTTGAGAATTTTATCAACTTGATGTGAAAAATGCTTTTCTTAATGTAGAATTAAATGAGGAGGTCTACATGAAAATACCTCCTGTATTTGAGACAAAAAGGACATGAAAGGAAAGTGTGTAAATTGAAGAAATCACTCTATACACTCAAGTAATCTTCAAAAGCATGGTTCAAATGGTTTCGACCACTCTTAATGGACTTGGGTATAAATAAAGACAAGTTGATCATATGTTGTTCATAAGACATTCAAGGGATGGGAAGAAGACAATATTGATTGTATATGTAGATGATATTATAATCATAATTAATGACAATTAAGAAATAAAAAATATCATGAAATAGTTAAAGAAAGAGTTTAAAGTTAAAGATTTCAAGAAATTAAGATAATTTTTTTGGAATGAAAGTAATGAAAAATAAAAAGGGTATTTTCATTTCAAAAAAAAAAAAAAGCACTTTAGAACTCTTAAAGGACAATAGTAATTTTATATGTAGGCCAATTGAAACACTTTAGGAAAAGGTTGGAAAAGAGGAGAGTATGAGAATGATTAACTTATTGATAAAGGTAGGTATGAGAGGTTAGTTGGTAAACTTATTAACTTGTCCCTCATTTGCCTTGATATAACTTATGTAGTAAGTGTAGTGAGTCAATATGTGTATTCTCCTACTCAAAGCTCCTACTAAAAAATACTTTAAGTGTGAAGACCTAAAGGGGACATTGGGTAAAGGATTCTGGTTTTTTTTTTTTTAAAAAAAAAAGGGACAGAAGATGAGTTATTGGTTATAGTTGATGTAGATTAGGCAAACATTTATGGAGATTACAAGCTTACCTTTGGTTACTATACCAAGTTATGAGGCAACTTGGTAACTTAGACAAGAAAAGAAATGGTTAGTAGTTACTTGTAGCAGTGTTAGAACGAAACATAAGGCCATTTCTCGAGGAATTTATAAATTAATTTGGTTAGAGAAACTTTTGGAAGACTTGAAAATATCCATATTTATTCCAATAACACTATATAGTGACTGCAAATTGATAATTATCATCATTAATAATCTAGTCCAATATGACTAGATGAAGCACTTATGAATAGACCAAAGTTTCATCAAGCAAGAAATTCAAAATGAAGGCATCAACTTGTCATACATTCCTACTAAGTTACAAGAAGTAGACATTTTCACCAAAACCATGTCAAGGCGGGAATTTGATTTAAACTTAAATTAGGAATGATAGATATCTATTCACTAACTTGATGAGGAGTGTGGGAAATTCAAATCCCAAATTTGCAAAGATTATAATAATTTTGTAAGAATCATAATATTTCCCATTACGATTGACATTAGGATCAAAATATTTCATATTAAGATAGAAATTTGAATATTTCAAATTAGGAAAGTAGTTATTTTTTGATTTTTTATCATTTTATGTTTGTAATCTAGTAACCTAATTATAAAAACCTCTCTTGTATATATATATGTGTTATGATAAATGAATAAGATATGAGAATTCTTCCTATATTGCTTTTATTTTCATTCTCAAAAGGGTAATAGGTAGCCAATCAAGCATGGCTACCGACACCTTTAAAAAGATAAAGGTGTCAAAGCTAAAAACCTTCAAAAAGGAACATAATGCTAAGGTAATAAAAAATTTCTTATGCAAAATAAAATAATATTTCATGATCACTTAGGTGTTGGGTGAGGAAAGGGTCAATCTCGCTAACATGTATCTTGCTAAGGACACTAAATAATGGTGGTAACTAAGCTTGATGATGATGTAAGTGTATGTCAACTTTATATAGATATGTGAGAAATCTTCAAAAAGGAATTAAATGATCAATTTCTTCCTAACACATCTTAGGTTGCAAGGGTATCATTAAAAAAATTGAAACATAATAGCACAATATGGAATTATATAAAAGAGTTCAATTCCCTAATACCTAATATCTATAATATGTTTGATGAAGATAAACTATTCAACTTTCTTTTAGGTCTTCACACTTGGGCTCAAATTGAGTTATGAAGGCAAAGTGTTAAAGACTTGTCTTTTACTATAACTAATATTGATGGGTTGGTTAATTTTAAAATCAATAAGTTCTCCAATTATAATGTAAGAAAGTAGCCTAAAGACAAGAATAAAAAGAAAAAGCAAGAAAATGGATGAGTATAAGTAATACAATAAGGATAAAGGCAAAACAATTAATTAGAAAAAGGTAAAAGTTTAACTTTAGTTATTTTATTTGAAATGACCCTTATTACGGTAAGAAATGTCCCAAAGGGGAAATGTTAAGTTTCATGGTTGTAGAAGTGAGTAATGAAAGCACAATCACAAGTGATAATGGCCCCTCTTATGTTAATCCTTTATAGTTGGTGAATGTGGTTTAAGTGGAATATGTCTCACAATTTGTCCTAATGCATGCAAAGATTGGGCTTAATAATTGGGAGTAAATGGCAATGACCAACACTAGTGCTACACACAACTTTGTTACCAAACAAATGGTGGGGTTGCTTGAGCTTAAAGTCACTAAGAGTATGAATTGAATAAAAATAATCAACTTAGTGGCTTATGAGTTCCTTGGCATGGTAATGGGTGTAAAGGTAACTATTGGTAATTGAACTAGAAATTTTAACTTCAAATTTGTATCATTTGATAACTTTGATATTATTTTAGGAGTTAAGTTTTGTATACATGCAAAAGTTGCTTTGTTGCTAGCAAGATAACTCTTTTAACTAGCATCAATGGAAAATTAGGTGGTATACTTTTTACCATGCAAGTAATGCATGACTTGAAAAAGGGTAAAGCCATGTATTTGGCTATCTTGATTGAAACCAAGGGGTAATCACTAAAGTGCATGAAGGTGTTGCTGAACTATTAATTAACTTTGTCGATATGATGCTATTAGATATGTTAAAATGCCTTTCCTTAAGTTATGCTACATACCATAAGATTGATTTGGTTCTAGTTTGAAACCTTTAGTTTAAGCCCTTTACCATATGAGTTTGATGGAATTGGTAAATTTCAAGAACCAATTAATAAAGTTACTAAATATAGGCTTGATTTAGCCCCCTAAAACCCCTTATGGTGGCCAAGTGTTTTTACAAATGAAGTGTGATGACTCCTTATAGATGTGTGTGGATTATAAGGCCTTAAATAAGGTTATGATGGAGAAAAAAAAAATCTTATCCCATTGATAATAAACTTGTTTGATTAATTACACAAAACATTATATTTCATCAAGTTGGATCTATAGTCTGAATCTTGGAAATTCTAAAATTATGAAAGGAGATGAGAGGAAAGCTACATGCATCATTTGTTATGGCTATTATGAAATCAAGTTGGATTTGTAGTATGAATCTTGGCAATTTAGAATTATGAAAGGAGATGAAAGGAAAACTACATGGATCATTTGTTATGGCTACTATGAATTCTTGGTGATGTCCTTTAGTTTCACTAATGCCTTTACTACTTTTGTAATTTGATGAATTATACGTTTTATGACTTTATTAATTAATTTGTGGTAGCATATCTTAATGATATTGTTATATATAGTGAGTCTCTTAAGGATCACTTAACCCACTTTAGAATAGTGTTGTGTTAATTACGAGAACATCAATTATATGTTAAAAAAGAAAAGTGTGAGATGTTTTGATAGGAAATAATGCTCTTTAGGCAGAGGATTAGTAAAGGGCATGTTAAAATGGATAAGTGAAAGGTTCGAGCCATTGCAGAATGGTTATCCCTACCAAAGTTTTAGAATTACAATCTTTTCTTGTCTAATAATTACAAAATATTTGTGTCCCTTTACCAATTTGCTTAAAAAAAGATAGACTATAGAGTACTAAGAAGCTTTTGACAAATTAAAATATAGTGTTGTAATTGCCTAACTTTAAGTTGCCCTTTGACATCATTTTTTATGTATTTAATAAGGTTATTGTAGGCATACTAGTCTAAAAAGATTATCTTATTGCCTACAAAAACTAAAATCTTAACGAGATAGAGTAATAATATTAAGCTTTTGAGAAGGAAATGCTTTATGTTGTGCTTTACTTTCGCATTTGGTAAGTTTATTTGCTAGGTACTAAGTTTGTGGCATATACAAATAATATGGTCAATACATTCATCTAAACTTAGAAAAAGCTCTCTCTGAAAAGTAAACTCACTGGCAAGAGTTTTTAATAAAATACAATTTTGTGTGGGAACATAAGTCAAGAAGGCATAATCAAGTAGCAGATACCATAAGTCATTAACAAGTTCAAGAAGTTGAAGTCACTCTCACTTTTGTTGGATAGAATTAAGGTGTAAGCTCCACATGATGTGGAGTATTAGAAACTTATATAACAAGTGAAA
The DNA here is from genome assembly GCA_037832345.1 of Rhizophora mangle. Taxonomy (NCBI): domain Eukaryota; kingdom Viridiplantae; phylum Streptophyta; class Magnoliopsida; order Malpighiales; family Rhizophoraceae; genus Rhizophora; species Rhizophora mangle. Next base: position 445,562 of record JBAPLJ010001975.1, on the reverse strand, counting down.
AAGGGTATGGTAAAATGATATTAGCTTAATCATAAGTTGTTGCATGCTAAGGGTAATTATTTATATATTCCAAGTGGTGTAGGCCTTAGAAGAGAAATTTTATGGGAGTGTCATGATTTTTAATGGGCTAATCATACTAGTGTGAGAGGACGATAATCTTGCTATCCTACAAGTATCATTGGCCAAAAATGAAAGATGATGTTAAGGTGTATGTCAAAATGTATATCATTTGTAAGTAAGACAAAGTTAATTGACACAAGGAAGTGAGGTTGTTGCAATTGTTGCTTATTCTAACAAACCTCAAGTGTCAAATGGATTTCAATAGCAAGTTTCTAAAGGATGATGACATTCTACCTGATTCTAACAGCTTTGCCATCTGCCAGGGTCGACTGAAAATGGTTGCCATGTCGTCAGGTTGGCTTAGCCAAAAAATGCTTTTGGAAATTTTACTTTTTTCATCAGAAAGCGTGAACGATCCTAATGTCCAATTTGATTTTGTTACTTGCTTTGATGGATGCTTGCTTCTTGTGGCTCGGGAGGTGAAGGTCTAGCACCCCATTTGAATAGCTTATTGCGACTTCATTTGAATAGAAGTTGATAACAGCAAGCAATATCAATTTTTTTAAACTTATTTCGGTCAATACCAAAAGGAAACCCAATTCATGTCTAGGGAGAGCACTGAACAATATACTGATCTAAGGATTAAGCAAAAACACAGACCATTCTTCAATTACTGTCTATTTGGGCAAAAGCACGACTTAGTTTTCCAGAGAGTGGGGTGCTGATGGATGGAGTGGGCTTGCAGGCCAATCTTCTGGTTCTCTGTAGACATCAATCATCATGACCACCCATTGTGGCAGAACAAGCTCTAAGCATTGTCTCACTGGTTCCTAGTTTTGAAGTTGGGATTTATAGATCTCACATCCAGTGATTCCTGCAGTAACTGGACACAACCTCATGGAGAAGGAGTATGGGACAGCAGGAACCAAATACTTATCATGGACACATGGTGTCCAGCTATCATCTCCACCTAAACCCATATGTTTATGGTCAAGATGCACCTGTGATCAAAACACGGTATAAATCAAGTGAAAAGAAATGAACTTGCAATAGAAACATTAAGCAGCAGCCATGGAATGGTAACGTGTTAACCATGTTCAAGAGACACCTTTTTTTCCAAAGCATGACTCTGGAAGGAGACCTAAAATTCAAAGGCCACTTTAAGCACCATGGACTCGAGTACAGAATTGATCATTTGATCATTTGATGGCAAATTCTGCTTCAATTAATTGAGTATCCCTTCTGAAAGATTTTCCTGATAAAATAAGAAATACTACTGCTTGAACCCTAGACTTCAGGATTGCACAACAAACATCTCAACAACTAAGCTAGGAGGGTGCCCAGTTATTTTGTAGAAGATGGTTACACAAAAGTATAACTGACTTGATTGGTTTAAGCTTGTGAGAGAAGCACGCAAACCACATCCCTAAACAAAGTTCTATTTGCTGGGTTGCTGTGCTCATAGACTCTCCACTCTCGACACAAAAATTGTGGGTGAGGTTGGGGTGCTGGTGGTAAGGCTAGTCCCAAATCCCTATTCTTTGTAAGAAAGAAGGTGAAATGAAAGATCATTTCTTTTTTTGCTTGTCCTTACTCTAACTAAGTTTGCAAAGAAGTTCTTAGCATATGCAATCTTGGAAGACAGATGGATGACTGGAAGTAGAGTTTGAATAGACAAACATGCCTCTCCAGCAAAGAAATTCTCACTCAACTCTTTTGACATTTGCATGCATACTTTCATTTATTTTGTTTGGAAGGAAAATAATTGCAGAAAAGCAAATCCATCTCACATGCTCAAGCAAACCATCTTCTCTATTAAAGCAAGAATGGAAATATGGATGTCCATTTGGTATGGATCACTTCAATGTGTCATTTTAATGGAAGATTGGGTTTTGCACTCTCTTCTTTGTTTATAGTATGCTTTAGGTTTTCAATACTTCAAAGTTAGCTATGGTATATGTTTCTTTCATTTGAGTTTGTACAGAGCTTTTATTTGAGTTAGCTATGGTTTTTTTTTTTTTTTTAATCTGTAATTCATCATGTACCATAAAAATATCTTATTTACTGACAGAAGGATATGGTCATCCTGGATATGCCCCACACAAATCATCAGATGTATGTTTGGACATTCTAAGATGGATTATCTTGTGCAGACTAGGTTGTCTGGTTTTTAATTTCACAAAGCAGATGCAGCCAACCAACTCTTATTACTCATCTCTATGCCCTCAAGGACAACTGCCAAGGCAGCTTCACCTCAGATTGTTCCCTGGAATGCTAAGTTTGTTATCATAAATATTGATATGGTGAATGCATTGGCCCAATGAAGAAAACTAGCCCAGTGTGTAATTATTCCACTCGCCACTGATAAGTGACCTTACAGTGGGAGGCACATGCTATCTAGTCTGGTATATAGCTCTCCCTTTATTGGCTCGCTGAATTCTATGACTAAACGCCTGACAAGAGCGGTAGAACACCTTTTCAATCTGCCACAGAAAAATGGTCGCCATTACCTCTGTTCCCCCTGTCTTTGTGTATGCATGTGTACATGTAAAGAGCAGACATGTGTGGCTTTGCTAAAGTGCAGGTTCATTTTAGCACTTCAAAATGCCTAAAGATGTCACAATAGTTTGGTAAACAACACAGATGCAACTTAGTAGGATAACTCACCTCAATATCATTTCCTCGCACAAGTTCTTCATTGTGTCTTGCTCGGTTGAGTTCTTCTGTGGAATAATAACTAGCACTCATTTGCATGGGTGGAGAGCTACCATACATTGAAGCAAAAATTCCCACTTTATCCTTGTTCTGAAATGTCACCCATCTGACATCTGCCCTACCAGAACATTCCCCAGGAAAAATGTAAGGAACATGCATGTCACTCACATTTAGATCATATATCCCAACATGTGCTGCAGCTTTCCGATCAGGATAACATTCAAATGGCCCCCTTCCATACCATCTGATATTGTCCATTGATTTTTCCAAGTGGAATTCAACTCCCACACGTGGCAAAGGTGGAAGATCACAACATGGTAACACATTGCATTCAAGAATCAAGTCCCCTGAACCAAAAATGTTGTAGTGCATCTCCACCTCAAATAAAGCATTTGAATTTCCACCCTTTGGGACAGCAGTGCAAACTACCTCAATTTTCACATGATGATCTGTTGTATCCAGAATGGAACAGCTTTTTGTATCAAATACAAGGCTGTCAACACTAGCTGCTTTCCATCTGGAGTCATAACTATTTTCACCTCCCCCTCGGTCATTATCTGTAGGAGCTCGCCAGAAGCACGGAAAGATGCCTTTATTCATAACAGGAACTCCTTCAACCTATCATTAACACATCTTCAACACTCAACATAGTTCTACTGCAGAAACACACTGAAGAAACTGATAGATTGTCATTTCATCTATGTTAGTCTCAGAAAATCTTGAATGTCTATTTATAGCAGTACCTGAGTTGTTGAGCATGTCTCTAGACTTCATTCAAAAAGGGAGGGGGAGGGGAAAAAATAAACTATTTACAAAAACTGCAAAGCCATAATCATGCAGAACTTAATGGATTTTAGCTAAGATTTCCCACCATTTATCAATCAGTATATTAGTTTGCTTTACATTTATCTTTTAGGAATCTTTTCATTTAGGGTTTTTCTTCTTGTTTGCCTGTCCTTTTGTTGGTTGAACAGAATTCAGCTATCATATTGCTCCCTCTTTGTCCCCTCCCACCACCACCCCAACCCCCCAGTACAGTGCCCCGAGTTTCTTTCCTCCCTTTTCAGTAATATTTCCTCTATTATTCTATCATGTTGTACACTGCATACCTTCCAGCTTTCAATATTTCCTGTTTTAATGTTGAATGTTATGTCCCAAACACGCTGCCCTCTGAGTCTAACTGTGTCCCCAACAGTTTCACTGGTGATTGTAGCATCCATTGCATTGAGTCCCTGGAATCCATTGCCACTGTTAAAATTAGTTTCACATAGGTGAAGAATCAGAGTAGGTAAAAGTAGTAAAACCAATTACATGGGGCATGATCTCTCCTTTAGCAGGTAACTGGATTTGTGTAGATGAAATAACATGACCAGCTTCAACCCAGCGGGTGGAATGCAAAAGCTTACTAGTGATTGTCAAAAACACTTCTTCTGCCAAAAAGGAGGCCCAGAGAGGATACCAAGGACCTGATTTCCAATCAATAACAACTAACTACTCTGTGGCTTTATCACTGGAGCAGACAGAACTCCAGATCCGAGTTCCTGTCCATTGCCATGGACAGCCCAGGTGAACTCTAATCCATGTGTGCTTTCACAGAAATGAGTGTGTGGTTATCTGCAATTAATATAGATAATGTAAAACAGAGATGCAGATGAGAGTGAGAACAGCAGAAGCAAAGTGGATTTCAGCACCTGTAGCATGTTTTGCTTTAATGAGACCTTGATTGGCTGATATACATATTTGACCTCTGAAAACAAAAATCACCGCAATAAACTATGAATCAAACAGAAATTGAAGCATCAAAAACAGAAGATCAATTCCACAGGCACATCGTAACCACGACACAAAAACTAGAGCTTACCATGCAATGCAGGATGAGGAGTTCGATCCGGCCAAATAAGACCATTCAGACAGAAGTTCAGATCATTGAGTAAGTCCCCAAAGTCACCTCCATATGCCCAATTTTTACTACCATCAGTGCTTTCCTTCAGCAAACCCTAGATGTAAAATGCAAGCAATTAATTTCAGAGCTAAATTGTTTGATAACTATTTTCCTCAAAAAACATTGCCCTCTGTAGGCTCCAAGGCATTCTATCTTTGGTGTTGTTCAACCTTTGTTTTTTTTTAAGAAAAAAAAAAAGTTGATTAAAGTGGTGCAGTGAGCCCAAGGTGGTAGAAAGCTTTTCATGCAGTGTGGATGATTTCCATAATGCTGAATGATGGAAGGATACCAAACCTGGTCAACCCAGTCCCAGATAAACCCTCCTTGAAGACCGAATGTGCTATCAATTGCTTCCCAATACTCATGTATGTTTCCATTGCTATTACCCATTGCATGAGAATACCTGCCATAATAAGAACCTTAAGCAAACGAATGAAATGACAACTAAAAAAGAAACCAGAGGAAGTTTGCATTGTAGCATATATTAAGAGAAAAGGCATCATACTCGCACAATATTAGAGGACGAGGTTCATTTGGATCTTTTGCAATCTTCACCATGTCCCAGAAACGCATATACATTGGACATACAATATCAGTAGATGGAGTTCGAGATCCACCTCCTTCATAGTGTAATAACCGGGATGAATCCTTTCCCCGTATCCAACCTATGCAACAGATCTCCGCACACTAAGTAAAGGAAAAAACTAAAAAGGAACAATGGGAAACAAAAGAAACAAACTAAATGGTGTTCTTTTGTGGCAATTTCAAGTCCTGTTAAATTGTTGTCCAATATTTCAAAAAAAATAATAATAATAAAAAAAACCCACCAACAATGGACTCCTCTCAGTTGACAAGTTATTTATGAAAAATGATTAAATGTGTATATCTTCAAGTACAGCTGACCAAGTGGACTTTCAAAAGCAATTTTACTTAGCAAAATATTATTTTTGAGACAATTGCTTCAATAATACCTCACCTCGCCAAATGCTCCTACTTTGTTGTGATGTCCCCATAAATTGTATGTAAACCACAATTGAAAAAGGCAAGACACTGAGTTTTAAAAGATCATTTCCATAATATTAACAGTTCTATGTAGCAGGCACCTAGATGTACATTACAACACACAAAAAATTCAAGTAAAAACTTCATTAAATACACTGAATACGCCTGAAAAGACACTTATCGGTTAGAAGGCAGTACATGGTGAAGCTACTTCCAGACAAAAAGTGATGTTGCATGATAAATGTAGCACAGAACAAAATAATCGACAATGTAAATGCAGTCTCATACCAGCTGCAGCAGAATGATTTGGTCCATATGAGGACTCATTCCCTAAGGACCAAGAAATTATACATGCATGGTTTTTGTCCCTTTCAACCATGCCTACCACGCGATCCATCATTGCAGTTGCCCAACTTGATTCCAAAGTAGGATGCTTCAGATGTCCAGAAAGATGAAATCCATGTGTCTCAATATTGGCTTCATCAATCATGTACATACCAAAAAGATCACACAACTCATACCAACGTGGGTGTTGGGGATAGTGGCTATTTCTCACAGCGTTAATGTTGCTTTGCTTCATTAGAACCAGATCCTGCAAGAAAATAATAATGAATAACCCAACAACATAATATGTAAATGCCAACATAATAGAAAGTAACAATCCAAGGAAGCAAGGATGCTGAGTGACCTTAACCATGCAGGACTCTATGTTTGTCTTCCCCACACATGGATGATGTTCGTGCCTGTTCACACCTCTTATTATTACAGGCTGCCCATTAAAGAGTAGCTGTTTGGGGGCCTTGGATACTTGTCTTATCCCTACTAGGCATGACTCACAGTCAACAACATTCCCAGAAGCATCTTTAAGCGTGACAACTAAAATATACAGGTTTGGCTGTAAAAAACACAAGCAAAGATCACAAAGTGAGAAGAGGATGGAAAAGAATTCAATCAAAATGATCATAACATATGCAAGAAAAATTGGTAAATGCTTGGAAGATCATGTCAAAAATGAGTTTAACTAAGTATTCTAATCTATGAATTAACATGCAATTGAAGCATGTAAAAATATCCAAAAGCCACTTAAGCTTTTAAAAGCACATCAATGGGGTATAAATTACAATCATCAGGGAGACGCTTCCGTCAGGGAAATCAACATTTTTTCTATGGTGCAGCTTCTGTGTATTTATCATTAATTTCACAGAAACCTCAAGATTTAAGCAGGGCAATTAATGGGTACCATGCAGAGAATGGGGCAATTATTCTTAATTTTGATTCTTAAGAAAGGTCATGGGAGAAAAACAGAGGAAAGGCAACTCAACTTAATTAAACTTTATTCCCAAATTCAATTTGAAGAATGGATAAATAGGAAGTTTAAAATACTAAATTACAACCACTACCATCATTTTGAAGGTGACATATGCCAAAATTCATGGAACAGAGGGCAAGATGGGCCATGAAGAAGAGAAAGGGGACTACTGTCCATTTAATTTCTCTTACACCCAACAAGGGATTAGAGTAAGAGACCTCCCTTCCCTAGTTTGCAATCACCTAATTTCCCAAATGGCTGACAACACAGCCCTCCATTTCTCTTCCTCGCCCCCTCAATCCTGCAACTAACATCATGGTGTGAAGTTTCTATTAGATCTCTTCACTTGTACAAATAAAGTGGTCACAGAAATGGGATTCTGTAAGATGTGATTTCCTTCCTCCCAAGAAGGACTCATATGAAGTAGCTCCACCAAGGTTTGTTGGCATCAGTAAATTGACAAGGGATAAAATTGATGAGAAATAAATGTTCCTTACTTGTTCAGCAGACCAAAGCCTGGGTCTTCTGAGTTTCCCTGCAAGTGTGTAACCAAGAAATCCAAGAATTGCATCTGAAGAGGGAACCATTGTCATGGTAGCCACATGAGAAGAAACCAGATTAGCAGACCTCTCAGGATTATACCAGCTCCCAGTGTCATATAATGCACCTTCTATGGTGAAGTTGGACTTAATATTATCTTTAGTAATTTCTTGTGAGTTGTCAATTTTCACTTCAACCTGAAAGTAGGTACACAAAACAGCAGTTTAGAGTTTCTTCTACCAAATTTAATATGAAAAATTTCTCCTCAAATGCTAATTTTGAGAGATATGCTTTAAATATAAGGAAGCGGGAAAGGCTACAATAGCACCCATTATCTATAATAAATTGTACTTGCAAAAGTAAGAAAGGAATATAAAGCTTAATGTCAGAGAGCATTTCCAATGGAAACCCCCCTGGCATGTTCACACTGAACCTCCATCAATGCCCAAAAGCACAGTTTTCAATGTGCATAAAAAAGGGTACCAATAGAGAATGAGGCTCCCAATTTTGCAAGCACTGGGGGAGGGTTGTCTTTTGACCACAGCTTTCCCCTTTGCATTTTGGAAAGAAGACATTCCTAGAAATTGAACCCATGACCTTTTGGTCACAAAGGAGCAACCTTACAGCTTGTTAAGGCTCTCACTCAAAATTTTACACAATTTATGTGATCAGAAAGATGCAAGCAAAGACAAGAAAACAAATAGGGAAAATAAGCAAGTAATAAAAGACAACAGGTGCATTGTCAGATTGATTTGTACTTCTGACCAATAAGATGACATGGGATGAGCAGAAAGTTCCAAACAGAGAGAAGAAAATAGTGAAAATTAGCAAGTAATAAAAGACAACAGGCATATTGTCACATTGTTTTGCACTTCAGACTAATAAGATGACATGCGATGAGCAGAATAATGTAGTATGCAATTCTGTCTGGTCCACTTAAAGACTATGATATTCCTAGATTCCTTACACAGTATGATGAACGTTGATCTTTAAATGATGAACACTAACCTGTATATCCGCACAAGAAAAATCCTCAGACAGTTTTGATTTGAAAAAATAGTCCACAATGAATACCTGCATATTGCAGAGATGTTAGTCTACAAAATACTCTTAAATGGTGCATCACAGCACCAAAATGAAATGAGAGCCAAACAGAGAATAACAGACAAAAAAGATCATATCCCCATCTATACACCAGGAATTCAAACAGCTGCATGTCAAATTTTCTTGAATAATGATAAGGCTATGATGAGTTTAAAAACAGAAGGAAAGGACCTGTGGTTTGGCCAGAAGAAGCACATCTCGGTGGATACCAGATAACCACCAATGATCTTGATCTTCAAGGTAAGACCCATCACTCCATCTGAGAACTTGAACAGCTAGAACATTCTTCTTGCTTGAATTGCAAGGATAACAGTAATCCGTGATTTCAAACTCAGCTGGCAGCCTGCTATCCTGACTGAGCCAATAAGGATGTATTTTTTGTTAATTGATTTAATAAAGGATGTTTATATCAATTGCCTACTGGCACTTCAGTATTTTGTGAAACGAAGATTCAATGCCACTTTTTTATGAAATCTATCACATTAGGGCTTACTATGCATTTAATTCAATAATGAAGTCAACTGGGCTCCCTAGCAAGCTGATCTTGATGCCAACTTTCATGCTTCAAATAAATTCTTCCTTAGCACACATGATTGTTTAGTTTTTCCCTTTGTAAGCATTTCTAATTCATTATCACAGTCAAGTAAAATATGCATCTTATTAATTTTGAATATGCTTTGAATTTGGTTTTCTTTATATCAATTGAATATAATGGAGATGAATAATTCTCTTGATGGCTGGTAAGTGCAATGTGAAACATGAAATGAGATTTTCACTTTTTATGTCAACTGTTGAAGAAGTCAAAAAGAAAAAGAGGTGAGAAAGAAAACTCCATTAGCCAGTTAAGGAAGATTGAAGAGAAGTTTAGACAAGATAATACCATATAGTAATGTTCCACGAGTCATGTTTCCTACAACAATGACAGCTAAGTACAAATAATTTCATGAGATATATGTACAATGTTTATTAAAAGGATCAAATATATGTTCCAAAAGCACTCGATATCATCAGTAAAGTTTTACGGATTGATAAATGACAATCAACATTTGGAATGAAAATTAAGCATTACATACCTATATCCCACAGGTACCCCCATTTATCCAAGCGCCAAATGCAGAATCCACAGCTTCAAAGTGCAGAAAAATCCTACGTCCTACGTGGTTGAAAAGTTATTAATTGGTCTTTCCTGTTAGGTGCATGTACATTTTGTCTTCAATCAATTAACATGCCAAACTGACTTGAACATTCATGTGTATGGTTTAAAAAGGAGCAACAATGGATCAATAGGTTGATCTATAACAAGAAGATTGACAAGGTATAGGTCCAACCAAAGATTGTTTTTACAGCTAACAACAACTACTAATTGGAAAAATGCTTGAAAATAGAACTGCTCCAACAATTTTTTGGGCCTAACCATGTAACAGCCTTGTTATCTGAACTTCTCAAGAATATTAGAAAGAAAATACAAGCCCAAGAGAAAATGTGATCTTCTCATGCCAGAGGTTTGTAAGCCAAATGACAACATGGAACTATTAATAAGGATGGGAAAAAAAAAAATCTACCAGTTATTTTGGAATTTTTTGGTAGGTTAATAGCAAAAAATATCCTCTTCTAGAAAAATAAATCTAGTGTCTAATAAAAAAAAAAGTCCTATTTCACCCAATCAACGTTATATCCTGAATGTGTCACCAAAACCATTAGAAGCTTCACCTTACAAAGTTAAAAGATTTTTGCCCACTCATGCTAGATAAAGTTCCCTGTGTCCATTTGATCAACATGACATGCAAGAACACATCACATATTAGGATTAAAAGGTATAAAGAACACAACCCATCTGCCCTTAGAAAATATAATTAAGTAGATCAACATATCCAAACCAATGCATATGTCACACCCTCAACTTATCTCCAATCAGTGCTACAGGTGCTTTGCTACAAATATTCTCACTTCTAATTTTTTTCATTCCTTGAGTGGCCACAAATCCATCTAAACATTCTCATCCCTGCTAAATCCACTTTTGGACATAGTTCTCACTGTCAGCACTCACTACAGTACACCATCACTGGCATAATTCTTGTATGATAGAATTTATCCTTCAACTTAAAGGGAATTTTGCAAGGCATACAAAACTCCAATTGTGCATCTCCATTTTAGCCATCTAGCCCTAGTCCTATGAAGAATGTGCTCCTCTATAGTTCCTTTCTTCTGAATAAAAGAGCCTAAATAATGAGATTGGCCTCAATGAGAAACTTGTGCCCAATTTACTCTATAATGTGTCATATTGTCCTCCTAACATCATATCCAACATAGAATAGATATTAACAGCCATGGACCTATTCAAAATTTACAAAATGAAAAAGGCAGTTCTACTATCTAGCATTGATCAAGCAGCAGAAGAAAAAAAAAAAAAAAAAAAAAAAACTACAGAGAATAGGGCTGAAAGCGTTAGTAGAAACAATAATCAGCCAGAAGGACAGATGTGCACCACAGAACATACCTTGCCATTCTTTAGGGATGTAGAAGTCTGTTCTATAACAGCCTGTGGGATTGTCCTCAGGAACATGTGGAGGATTAGGTGGAAATGGATACACAACATTTGTATAAATAGGATGATCAAATCCATGCATCTGCCAATTTGAAGGAACTGTTCAAATGAAATAGAGAAAAAAAAAAATTAGATGCTGTGGCAGAAGAAGCAAGTCCAAGTATTGGACACAGAACAAAAATTAATGGCACTTCGACTTGTTTTGAACACATTGATTCTATTGCAGTCACAGTGATTAGGAGATTACTAGTTCCATGCAGAACAAAAAGATGATGGTAAATTGCAAGACTCATCAAAGACTTAACAAAGGGAAAATACTGTTCAATGTTTATGATGCACCAAAAATCGAACAGGAGAAGACATCTGTTACCTGGCAAAGAATCCCACTCAGAGTCAGCAAATGTAGGGCTATAGAAATTCTCAGGTACTCTAGAAGGCCTTGGGGCCAAGAAAAATTTCCAAAATCCAGACAAAGACTTAACAAAAGGCAAGTCCTTGACCCAAAATGCGGCACAGTCAAGAGCTCCTTGCACGGCATCATCATTCCAAGCAGCAGATTTGGACACCAGATGATCAACTTTATTGCGTTGATGCCAATACCTAAGAGATCCTATTCATAGAGCAATGGCCAGTAGAAATCAAGTTACGATTGTGAAATTCTATTGGAAATGAAAAGCTAAAAAGATGAAGGTTGCTCAAGTTTAACTACCAAATACCCAACCCCATATAAATATGGAACTTAAAAGAAAGTATCCTATTCATTTTGTTTTGCCAAAAAAGTGAAGAAACAAAGGAGAGAAAAAAAAAAAAAAAAAAATGATCAATAATTAAAAAAATTTAAAAGCAATAGCACGGTTGAAAACTTCCCTGTCCAAGCTATGTAATTGACTCAAAAGCAGAGAAAACAGAAGAAAGGGAGCAATGTTTGAGCTGAACGAAATTCAGTTAAATAATGGCATCAAAATTCAAAAATTAAATTCACTTCAGCAATTTACTAAATATAACTTACCTTGAAAATCAATTGATTGAGCAGTAAATCAACCAAAACTTTAGAAGAAAAAGGAAATGCAAAAATCTTGGATAAATCAACTAATTGGCCATAAACACTAGACCGTATTTAGACATTGAGAAATCAAGTAATAAGCCCAATCAACCAATCATTAAAATAAAAAAAAAAAAAAAAAAAGCAATGACTGGAGAACATCAAATGTGTAAATATCAAGCTACAATGGTAAATTCTATTGGAAATGAAAAGCTCCACACTTGTATAAATATAGAACTTAAAAGAAAGTATCTTTGGAAAAATATAACCCCTCCAAGGCATCAGGTCATTGTCTTTTGCCAAAAAGAATAAGAACAAAAAAAAGAAAAGATCAATCAAAGTAGAGAGAAGACAAGGGAGCAAAGTTTGAGCAGAAAAAAATCCAGTTCAATAATAGCATTGAAATTCAACAAAAAAAAAAAAAAAAAATCACACCATGAATTAGTAGATATGACTTACGTTGAAAATTTGAAAAAGAAGATGCAAAAATCTTGGGTAGATCAAAGAATTGACCATAAACACTGAGACTGAATTAAGATAATAAGTAATAAACCTACTTTCCCAATCAATATAAGAAAAAAATTGAATAAATAAATAAACAAGGGATTAGTGGAAAACATCAAAGGTGTAAAGTTACTGTTAATCCAGGCAACAGATAAGAACTAAACAGAAATTGTTGATCTCAATTGAATCAACCCTACATATTCAAAACCCAGTTAACATTGAACCCCATCTGCTCAAATCCTTGAATCACATAATCATAATGAATAAAACAATATCAGAGTCAGAATTCCAAAAGTCATGATAGCAAGGAAAGGGAATCGATTGCTTACTAGTTAAAAATAAAAAATAAAAAGAAAAACAGAAAAAGGAAAAACAAGTATGGAGAAAAAGGGTATGTAAAAGATAAGAGCTTTGAACCTTCAACAGATTCATGGCAGCGCAAGGTGACATGAGGGTCTCTCTTCCTCCACTTTATAAAAGACTCGTCTTCCCAAACTCTGTGCCCGCTTTCCAATGGAGATATCATTTTTGCAACCGATGATGTCATTTCACCATCAAACTACACTCAACCAAATCAAAGACCCATCAATCACCATATAACCATGCAAAGATACAAATGAAACAAGTGCCACAGAGAGAGACAGAGCGAGAAGAAGAAATAAGCCTACCAATGGACTCAACTCAAACGTCTGAGATGGGAAAATGACGTAGCCGTTGAGCAGTGACGGCTCGACAGAGTTAAAAGCAGCTCAAATAGACGAAATACTTTGGATAATGCTGCATTTGCGTCGTCATTAATATTTGGGAAGAGCTCTGACAGATTGGACACAGTCACAAAAGTCAAGCATTGTTACTTGTTCTGCTTACAAATTGCTGCATCATTCTATATTTGATAGATTTTACCTTTTTCTTTTCTTTTTTTTTTTTTTGAAAAATGTGTGTAGATTGGATATGTTTTTGAAGTGTATATTTATATTTATCATTATTATTAATAATAATACTATTTAAAATTTATTATCATATTATTACTTCAAAAATTTTAGTTATAAGTTTATATTTGTCATATTTACAAATAACTTTATGTTATTCAAGTTCAAAAAATTGGTCTCCTTTACATTCTTTTGTTTTTACAAGAAGTTATAATAATAATTTTTAAAAAAAAAATTAAAAATAATTTATTTTTAAATAAAAAATATAATAATATTTTAAATATATATTGCATTATGTATTTCATATTTTTTAAAATATATTTCATTTTTATTGTTATTTTTATAAAAATTAAAATATATTACATTTCTAAAAAACTAAATTTAAAATTTATATTATATTTTTCCTTTGGTATATATATAAAAAAAATAACATAATAGGTTAACTACATACTTAATCCTCTTCAAATTTAAAATCATCTAATTATTCTCTTATTATTTAAGCTCTTTAATCTTGGGTATGAGGTTAAGGATTCTTAGGTTCGAGTTCAACTTTAAGGTTGGGGTTTTTGCCTAATAACTTTGCATTCTCATATGTGTTAACATAAAAAATGTAATCAAAAACAGTTTGGGGCTTCTAACTCCTCCATTACAATTGAATAGTACATTGATCTAATTACCTGTTGTGTTGACATTTAAAACCCACTTAGTTTGGCTCTTTCAAAGTCTATATAAAACACACTAAGTTTATTGGCATGATAAGTTATTTTAATTACCTTAAATCTTACTCTTCATTCCACTAATTTCATAGTAAATTGGGTGTTAGAATGCTAATGTTGGAGAACATTTTCAACTCTAGTTTTTTTTTTCTTTTTTAATGTTATAGGCCTCTATTATTAGCTTTCAATCCATCTTAATTATTAGCCCATAACTTATCCATTAGTGTTGTATGTAAGAACTATATAATGTATATCTCTCTCTTTTTTTTTTTTTTTGAAAAATTTCTTGTCAATATAGTTCTTGGTTATGGTTGACAAACTTGCCACTCACTCTTTCTCTTTGAAGACTAATGAAGCACATTACATTGCCTTTGTTTCCTATCCTTCACCCTCATAGTCTCTCCAATACATTTTAATGTCACTCCACCCTAAAATTATAACCCAACCTCTTTTTCTTCCTTTTTATTTTTTTCTCCTTTTAACTAGATTACAACCACAGAAGTAGATTTAGCCTCCATAAGTTAGATTTCTAATGTTACAATGATCACGTAATTTATTTCTTTGAAAAATTGAGTTAAAGCCTTTGTGAGGAGCCTTACTGTAATCATTATGGTTCAAGGTAACCTTGCTTTAAGGACAATAGATAGCCCTTATGGGATGTTGGGCCTCCAAGGTCATGTTAAATCTATCATAAAAATTTCAAGTAAGAATAGTTAACACCTTAGATGGAAAGAATAAGAAAGTCAAACCCCTTTAAATGCACTAGTAGATGAAGCTAAGGTTTGTCCATACCTTATTGGAGAGGAGTCACCTTAATGTTGAGCTAAGGTTCATTGGTAACTCTTATAAAGGGGCTAGAGAAGATCCTAAAGTCACCCCCAACACCTTGTGATTGCTAACATGTGTCATGAAGCCACTTCTTTATCTCATAACTTAATCTTAGAGAATCCCGTAAATAAGAGTTTTAGGAATTATGAAGAGTAGCTACATTATCCTTCCCTATGCTCGAGATAACCAACTAGTTTGATAGCTCAAAGGCATGCAAAAGCAAATAGTTGTTCTTAAAATGTCACATCATACTTCAATTATTGAACCTTAAAAGGGCCTAGAACTCTTTCTCACTAAAGAAATTTAAGACACCCCCATTTATGATAAGTTTAAGCTACTGACTATAGATAATTATAATGGAATAAAGGACTTGATTGAACATTAGTGTTGTATTTGCATACTTATGTTACTCCATGCAACCTCTAACATGATTATTTGTAAATCTCTTATAACTATGTTGAGAGATAGAGCCAAAATATGATATTTTGAACTCTCAATGTATTTTATTAAGAGATTTAAACAATTGACAATCTATTTATAAGTAGATTCATCACAAGAACAAGTATAAGAAAATATATTCAAATTTAATCTCTATGCAACAAAAGCCATATGATCTCCTTTGGAAGTTTATGGCTCAGTTTAATACAATAATGTTGGATGTAGAAAACTTAAATTCTAAAATGACTTTGAAATATTCATTAATAACTTACAAAAATTCCCATTGACCTATTTCGTAAGAAAAACTTTAAAGTGAGAGACTTTGTTGATCAAATGCTTAGGGTGAAGAGATTTATAAGTGTAAAGGAGGTTGACCAAGCTTATGACAAAGTTAAGGAACATTAGCTATCTTCTCCTTCAAAAAATGAAAATAAAAAAGATCTTAAAACCCATCCTTTAAAATGCATTACTATAGTAGTAGCCTAACCACTTCCAAATTTACCCACTACATCTCATTAGAAACCATAAATCTCCTTAGATTTGTGGTCATAAATCTCTTTAGAAATTTAAGATAAGAACTCATTAGCTCTACCACCCAAATTGTGTACCCATCCAAACCATTAATATCCTTAGAAATACTACAACTTCCATAAAGACCATAGTCACATTGATAACTAACATTAAGTTAAAGAATGAAATAAAATAACTCATCTATAGAGAAAGCTTAAGCTAATTTGTTTATAGGTCTAAATAAAAGGATTAAACAAGTTATAACAAAATGCATTACCTAGATAATAAACTTTAAGAGAATTCCTAAGTTATACCTTATGTTATTAACCCCTAAAGGGATTGGGCAAGTCCTTCATAAGAATAAGACCCTACAAAGGGCATGATTCAAATGATAGTAAGGTGTCTATTCATGGGAGAAAAATTCTACATCTCTAGAAAGTTGTATGCTTGCTTAATATTTAGGGTAAAAGACATTGTAATGAAAAGACTAACATTTTCATTGTCTTCATCAATGATGACATGTAAGGAGTATAGTATCCATATGATAACCTCTCGTTAATTTCAACCAATGTTGATGGGTTCAGTGTTTAATACCTAATAGCAGACACAAAGATTTTGATAAACATTGTACCTAAATGCCTTTAAACAAATGGAGCTTTTTAAGAAAAATTTGAAATCTATTAAGTTTCCTTTATATAGATTCGTAAGAGAGGCAATAGTTTTTGAAGGGTTTGAACTGCCTATTTTTATTGGCTTTAACTTAATAGAAATAAAGGTGAAATTATAGTTAGTAATCATGAACACCCCCTATCAACAATTTCATATTAGAGAGATTGGAGCTTTAAGCCCTTAATGTCATATTGTCAATCAAACATTTAAAGTTAAAGTTCCTTACTCCTTATAGCAATTGTAAAGCCACAAGGGGAGTAAAAGCAAGCTCACAAGGGATGATTATTATCATAACAAAAAGCCTATTGTTGAAGTTGCAAGGTTAGTTTATTGTTTAAATGATCCCATGGTATAAAGGGTGCTTATTACATGGTTGATACATATCCTTTTAGACCCTTCTCACCCCACATAAATTATATAAATCGGAGAAACTTAATAGGCAATTAAAGATGACATCTTTAATTTCTTATATGTTCACCCCAAAGTCTTTACTTGGGTGACAACTAATATGCTTAAGATCAACCCAAAGGTTATGGTTCATAAACTAAGCATGATTGAAAACTTTTCCCTTGTTAAGTATAAAAAGGCAATTTGACCATTGAAAGATAATTAACTATTGAAGTAAAGGTCAAAACCTAATAAAAGTTGATTTCATTCAAATAATGATGTAATTCAATTAATTGACCAATGTAGTAATGTTAAAGAAGCATAATGGAAAATGATACATGTATGTAGACCTCATCAATCTAAATAAGGCATGCCCAAAAAATAGTTACCCATTTTTTTACGTTGATCAATTGATGGATGACACATTAAAACATGAGTTGTTAACATTTATGGATGTTATCTTAAGTTATGATCAAATATTAATATACAACCTTTATTGAGAGAAAATGACATTCATTATTGAATAAGAAACTTATTGCTACAAAGTCATGCCTTTTAAATTGAAGAATGTTAGTGTTTTTTTTTTCAAAGGCTAGTCAAACTAATGTTTAAGCATTAAAACAACCAAAATGTCAAAGTATATGTGGATGACATACTAATGAAGGGCCCAATGTCATTAAACCATATCCATAACATCAAAAAGGCATTAAGCACCTTAAAGCCACATGGAATGAAACTTAATCTCACTAAGTGTGCTTTTGGGGTGCAAGGAAAGAAATTTTATAAATTCTTAGTGTTAAATAAATGAATCTAAACTAACTTAAAAAAAATTGATATGGTGTTAAGACTATTGTCTTAAAAAACCATTATAAAAGTCTAAGTCCTCAACAAAATGTTGGCACACCTAAGTAGATTCACATCCTGATATAAAGATAAATATCTTCCTATTTTCCATATTTTAATAAAAGATGCCTAAGTTTAAGTAAACAATGAAATGAAAATACACTTTTTAGCAATTAAAAGAATAGTTTATATCACTTTCACTCTTATGTAAACCACACTTAAGAAGGTTATTATACCTACATCTGGTAATAGACTTATTAGTAATAAGCTTAATGCTCATTTAAGAAGAGAATTGAGTGTAATAACCTATTTATTATGTTAGCAAGGTTTTATGGGGAGTAAAGTTAAAAAGCCTAAAGTTTAACAAGCTTGCCTTTGTGTTGGTCATCACAAGAAGGAAGACTATTTAAACAAGGATTATAGTGAGACACATTTAGTGTTTATGGAATCAAGAGAGGTTACTTTGGAGTATGCACTCTACTTTGAATTTTCAACTTTGAATAACAATGCTAAGTGTAAAGCTCTCATTATAAGAATGAGCATAACATGTACCTTGAGAATCAAGTAACTTAATATCTATAGTAAATCTTAACTAGTCGTTTGCCAAGTAAAAGGAAAATTCAAGATGCAAGGAAAGTCCATAGCAAAATACCACAGAAGGGTGTGTGCCATGCAAATATCCCTCAATAAGAATCAGGCCAAATTCACCATTAAGTGAGTTCCATAATCTAATAATTATAAAGGAGATGCATCATCAAATTTTCAACAAGGCTTGACAATGGGGATAAGACATGTTATGTTTATGGAAACTCTAAAGAAGTCTAGTTATGAAAGTGCGAGCCAAACAACATAGCAAATTTATTATAACCCCTTATGGATGACCTCTATAGTCAAATACTTTTAAACATGTCAACTTCTTGAGAATAAGTTGAAAGTAAAAAAAGTGCATTACAAGCTAATGAAGTATGTTTTCTAAGATAGAAAGTTATATAAGAACTTTTATAATTTATCATTCTTTAAGTGCTTAACATTACAAAAGGTATAGTATATGTCAAAAGAAATCCATAAAGGTATTTGTGGAAATTATGTAAGCAATCAAATTATATTCAATAAGACTTAAAAACAAGGGTTTTTTTGACTAACCATGAACAATAAAGCAAAAGGTTTCTTATTGAGGTGTGATATATGTCAACAATTTAACAATGTTTTGTAGTAGCCAATCATATTGCTTACCTTAATCCAACTAATTAAATATTCCCATAATAGGGGCTAAATCTAATTGGTCCTTTTGCTTAAGTTTGTATAGGGAAGAAATTTGTTATGGTAGTAGTGGGCTACTTCAAAAAATGGGTAGAGGTTAAAGTAATGGCATCCATCACTAAAAATGACATTAATAAAGTTTTGGAATGGAAATCTATTATTTATTGTTTTGAAATTGTTAAAAGGATAATCACAAAAAATAGTTTGACAATAGTTGAATTTTAGGGCTTTTATGCAAACCTAGGGATTGAATAAAAGTTTACAATAGTCAAACACATATAAATGAATGGTCAAATTATAAACTCCTTTTGTATTGGTATTTGAAACTATAGTCATGGTTCTAGTAAAAGTAAGGAAGTCTAGTTATAAACATTAAAATTTTGATAAGGAGATAAATGAATAGTGATTTAAGACAATCTGAAATCTATAAAAAAAATGCATGAGTAAACCTTAAACCAAACACCAACATACCATAAAAAAATGACTCAATACTATAATAAAAGGATGAAAGAGCGCCTCTTTACCAAAAGAGATATAGTCTTTAGAAAATGGGAAGCTTGTTAAAGAGATAAGGGAACCAAAAAAAGCTTGCACCAAACTATAAAAGACTTACCACATAGTTAGCCAAATCATTTAAGGAAGTTACAAGCTAAAGCACATAGATAGGACTAATGTCTTAAGAGTTTGGGATTTTGCTAGCCTTTTGGTATACTATTAAAAGTGCATTTTTATTGTGTAATACATGTATTTTGTTATCTTTCAACTTGTCATGTACAGTCTTTTTGGAGCAATTTGGAGCAATGAATGAGATTATTTTCCTCCTAATCTTGACAAGACCTCCACCAATTATTTACTAAAATAAGAAGTGGTGTCTCTATTACTAGCTTACTATGAAGGAGTTTGCTATATATATAAGATGTTGAATTAAAAAATGGTGCATCAACAACTAGCTTGTTATATAAAGACAACCTTAAATTGACAGATGATGTCTTTAAAGTCAACTTGTTAAGAGTAAACTTGTTATATCGTTATGACCTTGAATTAACAAATGACATTTCTATAGCTAGCTTGCTATAAGCAAGCCTCCTATAACTTGAATTGACAAAGAACATCTTTATATCCATCTCCCTATTGGTAAGCTCATTATGCAAAAACAACCTTGAAACGACAAATAATATTTTTATGGTTAACTTACCATGATAAACTCACTATGTAAAGGTAGCCCTAGAGTAACATGAACATAAATAATGTCCTTTAAAGAGAGAAACATGAGATTATTAAAAGATAATAACACATAATGAATTTAATGACAAACAATGAAAAACTACAACTATAAGAAAAGTACTACAAAACAACAAAAACAACCATGTAAGTAAGTGACAAGACAATGAATAATTACATTGCAAGAATATACATTATCAATAAGAGTATCTACCTATTCCTATCATGCCCCTCCATAAGTTCACTAAGATGTAAGACTCAACTTGTGGTGTGAGTAGCATTGTGTGAAGAAAAATGGCCATTACCAAGGAAGCACCTCTAAATGGAAGGAAAGTGCCCTTAAGGCCTTCTTAAACATTAAATGAATATGAAAGTAGATGTTTTTGTTTGCATTTCTTATGTATTCTTCTACAAAAATGGCTAAATAGACTAAGTTCCTTGTTAGGAAACTTATTACTTGATCACTTGATTATACCCTTAAAACAAATATTAGTATGAGTGAACATAATAATAGTAAACCTACTCAAAATTCTTCTTAAAGGCAAGGGGCACCATTAATTAGTTTTAAAAGGGGGAAAACTTAAAGGTCCTCTTTAATGGTGTTAAAGTAGTGAATGTAGTTAACAAGGCATGATTTGTTGGAGCACAAAGAAAAAGACAACTTTAGAAATCTAATGCTTCAACTCTCATTTTCCTTCTTTCACTACTCCTTTAACTATATCATGTATTCAACATAACCTTAATTGGCATATGAGATTTCATTCAAGTAGTTGGATTCCTTAAGAACTTCTCATTCAAGACCCTAATTAACTTAGAGTTTTAGCTCCATCAACTTGGCTTGAAGCTTTTTTTGTGTCTTAGTAAAGGCTACCTTAATCTTAGCATGAGTTTTCCACTCAAATGGTAAGAGATCTCTTAAGGCCATCACTTAAGAGATAAGAAAGTTTAGACTAAGCATATTTTTATGTGAGTTTATATTTAATGGTTTGATTCAAATCAACCACTTTTAATTTCTTTTCCTTAAGATGTTGGTGTTATAAGTCAAAGTTCACCTTTTCCTCCATTAAGCATGTAAACTTATTTACCCCATAAAAACTATCTACCTAAGACTATCCCTTGGCCTGTAAGTACTAACACAAGATTAGAATTATAACTCTTCCAAAGTGATATTTCACTAATGGCTTAGACCCCTTTAAAGGGGTCTTCTTCGCCTTTCACCTAAGTTGCACAAGAAAGGCCTAAAGCCAATAGTAGGGAACAATGAAGCTTTATAAGATATTTTTGTCTAGATGCAAGTAGTCTACATCTTCATAGTCTAGTTTAGTTGAGGTATCTCAAACACCTTTTCTTCGCTTCCTTCATATGATGAAAGTTATTCAAATGCAACTTTGACCCTTAATGGTATACCTTTCATAGCCACTGCTTTGTCCTTTACAAGTAACTTATTAAGGAAAAATTAAACTTTTCTCACAATAGCTTTATAAGTAAAAGGGTTGTTTCCTTTAAATGGAATTAAAAAAAGATTGGTGTTCCATTGATCTAGAGAAAAAGATGAACTCTTTGTTTGAAGCTCCTTTCTTAGATGTTGTTCCTCTAACTTAATGTTTTGATTAAAGGCATAAGAGTGAGGTTAAACATGACATCATCCTTCTACTCTTGGTTTTCCCTTCTTCACCATGAAGTATATCTTCAGGTAAATTAGCCTTGAAGGAGATTATAAATGATACTTCATCATTATTGTTATTAATTGTTGTAAAAGGCACCTCTTGAAGTGAAATAATACCTTCTTAATTGTAATTAATAGTTTTAGGCTCTTATAAGGTAGAAAAGACACTTGTTAGGTAAAAGGGTGCCCAAAGTTCCTTAATTCCTAATTGATAAAGGGTTCATCTTATAACTTACATTGATCTCTACCTTTATGAACATGCATCAAGACCCATTCTTATATTAAAATTAAAACAAAAGGAAAAAAGTTATAATGGAAAGGAAAACTTTTAAGAAATGTGAAACAATATAATCACCTAGTTTGTTTGACTCCCTAGACTTAAAATTAGTACCTTTTATACAATATAAGGCTCCCTGTTTTTTTATTATTCATTTGAGCTCATTGAAAGGTCAATAAGTTCATACACCTTTATATTTTAAGTTTTAAAATGTGTCTAAGGGGATAAATTTAGCTAATTCTTTCAAGTCAATAAGTATACACCCTATCAACCCTTATTGATGGCTAAATAAGACTAGGGTTTAAAAAATTAACTAATTTTTTGAATAAGTCCAATTGATATCTTGCAAATTAATCGCTCTCACACAACTTTGCAAATTGATATCTTGAATGCATATAAGCTCATTCTTAAACTATCCAATAATGGTTAGAGCCCTACTTAAGTTTTGCTATGAACTTAAAAGAAGTAGAAGGTTAGCCATATTATCTCATTTGAAAGCTATTTTATGTACATTTTATAAACTTTGTCTCTTTTCATAAGATGAGAAGACCAGCCAACCATTACCATTTGTTTGATGTTAAGTAAGTTGGAGCAAACTAGTAAAACATTACAAAAAAAAAAAAATCTTAGAATAAGTAACGCAAAAGAAATTTTAACTTGGTCATGAACTAAGTGCAAAAGAACATTATATATCCAGAAAGGATAGAACACATTATTTCTTGATGAACTAGAACTAGTAGTTTGTATCTCTTAGGAATATGTAATCTTTATGAAATTTCATATCTAAGTAGTGTTGTTGAACATAAGAGACATAAGTGTTGTAGTTACACTAGGGTTAAAAAGTGAACATTCTTATACCTTTAAAATGCTTGAGTTTAAGGAAATGGGGGAATTGCTAGAACCAACTTGAGGATTGTCTCAATAAATAGCCCTACACCCAAAATGAAGGATAAGGTCATAATAAGAGTAAGACATAAATGCATGTTATGCATGGCTATGCCCTTGTAAGGCATGTTGACCATGTGAATCTAAGGGTGAAACTATACCTCTTTTTATACATTTTGTAGAGATGTGAGATATTGTAAAGAGATTTTAAGGAAAAAAGAAACTAAGAAAGATGTCCTAGCAAAGAGAAAGAATAAATGATAACAGATCCCCTCACAAACCTTATGTAGGTTTTTTAAAACAAAAAAAGGGTTAAATAAAATTTGCTACACGATACTTTTTTCACTGTTAATTTTAAAATGGTGTCCTTCTGCCTCTTATAGTAAAAACAACTTTATAAGATGGTTACATACTATCTTGAGGTGCATGTTTTTAAAAAATTGAAATAATGTAAAAGAAAGGAGGAACCTTACCTTGGTCTTAGTCCAAAAGGCTTATCCTTCTAGGCATATGACCTTAAGCATTGCCCACTATGATTTAGTTTATGAAAAATTAATCAACAAGAGCACAATCATAATAATTGGCTTAAGAGCCACCAACATGAATACCTTTAACATAGCTCACACTTGCTTGTGCACTTTAATCATTATTTTAATTTTTGTTGCTTCAATAGCCTATTTTATGGTACTCAAAGAAGCCTTCTTTTTAACCTTTTTAGTTTCAAAATAGTAGGATGATTCTTTGTACAAGCAACCTTTAAATATGCCAAAATAGACTCTGGCTTAGCATCTAACTTGACTTTCTTCTCCTAAAGAGTCTTGAAATTTTCAGAAGAAGCATTGAATTGGTGGCACCTATGAACCCAATAGTGGGGTGTAACTTGACCTTCTTTAATTTGGTTTCTCAAGTCAAAGATGCTCACTCACTCATCAATAAGTTAAGTTTTTAGCCTAATTTAGAGTTCTTATTCTTCAACTTTGGTTGCCCTTTTGGTGACCTTAGTCAACTAAATACAAGCTTTCATATGTTTCTCTTAAAATGGTTTGGCTTGCTTAAATTAATTATTGAGCTAAGCTTAGTGCCCATAGACCAAAGTGAGCAATTCTCTAATTCAAGCTTGGCGATGCAAATAGTGAAGTCGTATCAGTCATAACACAATCCTCTATTCACATTATGGTAGTTGTTAAGGCACTAAAAATTTATTACCATATTCTTGATTATGTAACTGTAAATAGTATAAGTAAGGGTTGATCTCATAGGGAGTGAAATTAATTCACTATTAATTAACTAAAAATTAAAGACATTAACATAATTGAAGGGAAAAGTTGGCTTTTGATTTTTGTAATAAATATAATAAACAAACTAATCAAGCAAAATAAATTATAGAAAAATTTAATATTAAAAGTTTAATTCTAAGTTCATTCATAACTAAGACATTTAATGATTTTAAATACTTACAATGTTGTCTCAATTCTAATAGAACTATCGATCCTAAATAACAAGTTATGTTACCTGAATTTTTCCTTAGATATTCACTGAGAAAAATAACTTATTCACTTAAATTCTAACTATTATACTTACAGAATAAACTCTTTAAAGTAATATACTAACAATCTTAAGAACTAAAAAAAATAGATTAATGTAAGTAACAATTACACAAGTTCAGATTGTTCAACCTAAGTTAAGTTATTCATATTAATAAGATGAAAACTTGTCCATAATCTCCTATTATTTTTCATTACTTGATGATTAGAAAGAGAATAAAAACAAATCACATTTCTTAATTTTAGCAATTCATATTCATTTAATCAATTTAACAATTCTAACAAAACAATTGAACAAACAATCATACAATTATAAAATTAAAATATCCTAAAAAATTTCATAAGAAAAGAGAACAATATCGAAACAATGTATAACATTCAAACATTAAAAGTTTTAAAATTCTTTAAAACTATTAAAGAGTCTAACTTCATATGCTAAAAAAATGAATTCCTTTTAAAGAGATTGTTTGATTTTCTATCCTACCATTTATGCTTTCAAAAAATGATTACTTAAATCTTAAAGAATATACATAGTAACCACTAACAAACCCTAAAGATTCTTAAAAATAAATCTCTTAAAATCTTGAAGACATCTTGATATTATTTCCTTAAAGTTGATTTTGTACTAGATTCAATCAAAATTAGGGTTTGACTTTTTCATGAAAGTTTTAGTCCTTCTCTCTAGTTTTCCAACACATCAAGTCTTGCTCAAATCAAAGGTTTAAGGCCTAAGTTATGAGCAAAAAACTAAGATTGACTAAGTTTCACCTATAATAGATTCTATAGTAACTTCTCCATTATTTTTAAACCATTAAACAATTGATTTGAGCTTTAGTCTCTTCATAATAATTATAAGTTTGAATATGTTCTTCAATTAACTTTTGAATCACCTAATTTAGATATCTAAAACTAAGTTATATCTATTTTAATTACTCAATATTCGAATAGAAATCTTACCCTAATTATGACTCCTCTAATTAGGATTGGACTTTAATTTTCTGTCATGTCTTTGAATTAATGTCTTAAAAACCCAAATGAACTTTGATTTGAACTCATAACCCTAATTTAAAAATCAAATTTACAATCTAGATCTCTGAGTCAATGAAAAACCTAAGTCATAAAACATATTTTAATAAGTTCAAATAGGCATAAAACTTAATTAAAAATAATTAAATGTAAAAGGGAATAAATATAATAAATTTTCACTCATTATATTACTTTAATTGCATATTAGATTGATAAGATAAATGGCTTACAAGATGACATTATCTAATAGCAAGTTTGAAGAAATAATACAAACAAAGTTATGTAAATGAGGAAGGAAATCATGGTAACAAGGATCAATGTCACATATAGCCTTTCATCTTCCTTGAATCCTTTACCCCTCTATTAGGTAGATTGCCTATCACTTCTTGAGGAAAGTAACATCTTAATCTACCTCAATAAAATAAAAAACCCAGGTAGAATCAAGACTACCATAAATAAATTGTAAAACATGTATCAATTTTTCCAACTAGTTAAGGCTTGCCAAAATTTGAAGGGCTTGCTCCTCATGTATCTACCCACAAGCCTTTTTAATCTTAGATAATTATTCTTGCACTGCATTGAGACCTAATTCGCCAGCCCTAGGTTAAGTAACATTTTGATACCAATTATCATTGAGCCAATTTCCTCACCCAAATTTTTGGCCTTATGATGGCTTGAAGATGCCCACTTGGCCTTATCCTAAGCCACACATAAGAATGCAAGCAATTTACACATAAAGAAAGCTAAGCAACTCACTATTGTTTCTCACTCATTTATTTTCCCCATTTGAATCACTTAAGTGTTCTACATAAGTGTTGTATATCGCTTTTAACATGACTTGGCCATCAAGCTAATCATACTTAATGAGATTCATTTTCTTTAAAGGCACCCCCTACTTCTTAACAACATCATGCTATATCATTCAAGGAGAGATTATCATCTCATTATCTTACTTAGTCAGCTTATCTCATTGGCAACCTACCTTCCTTTTCACAAAAAAAGGATGCAACAACACATCACCTTAAATAAGTATTCCTTACTAGCCACTTTTGCCATTAGATCATGCCTCTATGTTATGGGGAGAATCTACCTTCATACTTCCCTATTTTTGTGGTGCATAGGGGAAGCCTTGCTTAGTTCACACTTCAAGCCCATGCCAAGTTGTAAACAACCCCGTCACACATTGACCTAAGCCTAAGCTTATGTTTCAACAACCTCAGATGCCATTTGTAACATCCAACCCTTTGTTTGCATCATGTAGCCCATTAATGCATGCTTAGCTCATGCATGTTTGAGGAACTGCATATCATTGGCTCAAACCCCAGCCCATATGTTAACTCTTGTGATGTTGTAGTCATTTCCATGCTCACTTGTTAGTCAACTCACCTTTCACCCATATATTATTAGTTTGACCCCTTACCCATGCCTTAACTTTGGTCAACTCTCAAGTGAGATATACATACCCTCCTAAAAAGCATTATGGAATCTAATTATCTCGTAAGAAGAAACATCAATATACCTAAGTAGTTATACCTTTCCAATAACTTGCACTAGCATTATTATCGAATGCTACCATGCCAACCAATGCTTTAAACACCTTTATTACTTAAAGCTAATGTCGCTACTTACTGTCATAAGGCTTTAACAATGCTATAACAATGCCACCTACACTCTCAAGTCCTAATTTGTCCCAATGCCACAATCCACATATAGCTTCTTCCAATTTTATTACTATGCACATTACTTTACACATTTACTTTGTTTCCTTTGACACAACCCTTACATGCTAATGTTATGCTAAGCATTACTACAAGGTGCTACTAAATGTTTACATTTTCTTACTAAGGGACTTAAAGAGCTAACAAACCATCTCCTTAGATAAGTATTCTTTACTTGTCACTTATTCCACCAAATCATACCCCTATGTTTTGGGGAGAATTTGCATCTATGCTCTTATATTTTCATAATGCATGAGGCTCACTTGGTTTAGTCTGCATTCTAAGTTTGTGTTAAGTCATAACTAGCCACGTTATACATTGACTTAAGCTTAAGCTTATATGTTAACAACCTTTTATGCTATTTACAACATCTAGCCCTTTGTTTGTAACATATAGCCTATTGATATACACTTAGCTCATGCATGTTAGAGGGAAAACACATATTAGCTCAAACCCTAACCCGTACACCAACTCTTATGATGTTGTTGTCACTTTCATGTCCATTTGTTAGCCAACTTACATTTTGCTCATATATTATTGGTCTAGACCTTTGCCTATGTCTTAATGTTAATCAACTCTCAAGTGAGTCATTACCTACTCATTTAAAAAGCATTATGGAATTTGACTATCTAGCAGGAAGAGATATGATGTACTTGTACAATCATACATTTCCAACAATTTGTGTTAGTGTTGTTTTCATATGCTGTCACACCAACCAAAGCCATAAATACCTCCCTCACTTAAAGCTAATACCATTACTTGCTAGTCCAAGGCTTTTACAATGCTGTAATAATGTCACTCACACTTTTAGGCCGAAGTCTGTGTTAATGTCATAACCTTTATATAACCTCCTTAAACTTTGCGACTATGCACATTACCTTACATATTCATCTTATTACCTTTGACATGATCCATGCATACCAACGTTATGCCAAATATTATGTCAAATATTGGTATAAGGTGTTATCAAATGTTGGTAGTTTCATATCAAAAGACTTAGGGGGCTAACAAACCACCCTTACCATTAAAGCTAATATCCTTATTAGTGGGGTGGCCTAACCTTCTCACTTTTACAACTTTAATTATTCACTAACATGACCTTTTGGGGCAAAATTCAACAAGACTACTTATTGCCACTTAAAAGTAACATTACCCATATCATCGAAATTTTCAAGGTTAAAAATATACCTTGAAGAAAACCCATAAAGCATCTTACCTTTGCATACTATCCTCTATGCCTTGTTTTCATCATTTTAGGCCTAGTCAAATAGTGATTACATCAAACTCACATGACTTCCTAGCACTTGATGCTTTTTTTTGTCCATAGTGCCTGATTGTATAAAATTAGCTTGTGATTTGTGGCATGTTTCTTTAAAGGAGGTTTGGCTAGGACATAAGAACTTACGTTCCCCATCATAACACTCTTATTACCAATCACCTTTGTTAACTCAAACCCTCTTGCTCTTAAAATTGCTAAGGATTGCATATCTCTTTCTCATTACCCTTATTACACTTGCAAAGTAGACAATATAATTTAAGTTTTCCCACCTTTACTGATAAGAGACCACTTTTCACCAATAACATAATATGGTTGATTTTTGTCAATGATCACCATGTCACCTAAATAAGACATTAATGCAACTTTCATTAACATGAAGGACTATAATCCTAAATCACATCAAAGTTGACGATCAACATTATAAAGAAATCAATTTTTCCAATCCACTAACCAAAAGTGACCTCAACTTATTTTGCCTTTCCTACCACAACACATGCCTTAGAGTTGACAACCTTTACCCAATTACCACTTTAGATCACATACAATCCAAGTGATCCTATTGTCCACTTAACAATGAAGTTATGAGTTGCACCTAAATCCACCATTACCAATACCTCTTACCATTTCCAGATTTTAACATAAAGTAAGTCAAATTGTGAGGCATGCTTTACACAAACGACATTAATCAATTATTTGGGATTAACCCATAAGGGGTTTTCTCTAATCCAAACTAGCATTACTTTCACTCTCTTTTGCCACTAAAGTGCTCAATTTCTCCTGTTTTAGACATTTCCTTACCTTGTGTAAACCATAAGGAGTGGGACTAGGAGTGATGATTGAATATCCATTCCAAAGTTTAAGTATAAGGGTATATTCATAAGGTTAAAAAAAAATTCTAAAAGGATACATAAGCATCTTAATTAAAATTTTATAAAGTTTTAGCTCTTTATTTCTCAATTTTTTATTTTTTGATTTTCTTTTACATAAGCCTTTGAAAATTTTCAAATTTTCAATTTCACAAAAAAAAAACTATCACTAAATAAAACCAAACTGATTTGAACTAAAAGTTTTGAATCAAACCCAACCAAATTGAATTAATTCAAATCCTAACCCTAAACCAACCAAAAGTTTGAACTAAACTAGAATAGAAACTTAAATTGTCGATTTAAGCTACTCAAGAACTAAATTGCCCCTTATGATCTAGCTCCAATTCCTTCTAACCTTGGAGTTAAGATTGCCCTTTCTAACCTACCAATGGTCATGTATATTAGGAAGAATAAAAAAAATAAAGAGAAAAAAAAATTGAGAATGAAAGTAATCTTACATTGCCACCATATTATTTAATATCCTTCTATTTATTGAATTGCCTTGCCATTCTTTTACAACATATATGGACCAATGTGTCTAAAAACTTTGTAAATTCACCCAAGTTAATATGCAAACATGTCTATTTAAATTTTACCTATGAGTATTTGGAGTAACAAATGTCACACTCATTAGAAAGATAAGGGACAAATAAGTAGCAAAGTGTCAAAAACTTATAAACTCAATGTTTAAAGATTTTGGATTATAACATAATAAGCCTATGAGTTTATTGCATATTTAAACCTTATTAAGATTTATGTGTGAGTTCCAACAACCTTAAACTAAAGCAAAGTAATCATAAAGAAAGATAATAACATTCATTTTTACACAATTATATTAATAGAGAATACAATGAAAATGTATTGCTTCAGACTTTCACTTAATATTCCTCTCCCTAAAAAAATTGACTCATTAATCAATTTACCATACATTTGGAATAAAAAATGATCTCAAAATTTGAATTATTAAAATTAACTTTAAATTTTCATATTTTAATTTTGCTACATCATAATTTAGGTAAACCACATTATACACAAAACTTATAAGGGTCATTTTATATTATTTTTATCAAGACTAAAGGACCTAGCACAAATAAATAATACACTAATGAGAGTATTATTATATGCCCTATAATTTACTATGATTTAAAAGTGACTTTAGTAAGTAAACAAGATAACATAAGAAATGCTACCAAAGAATTTATTAGTATATGATAATACAAATAACTAGTCTACTCTATATTTAGAATTAATCTGAAATAGGATAGCCAACAAACATTTCAATACCAATAATGTGCTTATAGATATTAGATAAAACATTTTTAAAAAAGATCATTGTATAAAATTTTATGTTTTATAACATTTTCTCTTTATCATTCTTATATTTCCTCCCTCTCATTTCTATCTCTTTTTCCTTCTTTGTTACTCTTTCTTTCTATCTCTCTTCTCCTTTTTCCTTTTAATCCCACTACTTTTTTTTTTCTTTCCTCTCTTTTTTATCCATCTCTTTCTCTCTTAAATCTTTTTACATCTCTTTTGTTTTCCATCTCTCCCCCTCTCTCACTTTCTCTTTCTCTTTTATTTTTATATTTCTCTTTCATCTCTCTCTCTTTATCTTTTTTTTATCTTCCTTTCTTTTTCATCTTTATCTCTCTCTCTCATCTATCCTTCTATCTTTCCCATCTCTCACTTTTTTTCATTATTATTATTTTTATTTCTCTTTCATTTGTCCCTTTCTTCCCCTTCCATCTTTCTTGCCCTCTCTTCATTTTCTTTCTTTTCCATTTGTCCATCTCTCTCTCTCTCTCTCTCTTATTTATGCATCTCTCTTTCTCTTTTTCTCCCTTTTCCATTTCCTTCTCTCTCTATTAAAGGAAAAATATTCTTATTTTTATGAAACATGTTTTACAATTATTATAATTATAAGTCATTTTCTATATTGTGCATTATTGCTTTACTAAGTTTCAAAACTAATGAGAGCAGAGGAGAGAGAGATGGACAGAGGTAAAGATGGAGAAGAGATAGAGAAATAAAAGAGAAAGATAAAAATAGAAGAAAGAATAAGGGAAAGAGGACATATGGAAGAAAGAGAAAGAGAGGCATACAAAAATGGATGAGAGAAAGAAAATAAGATGAAAGAGAGAAGAAGACAAAGAAATGGGAAGAGAGAGAGAGAGAGAGAGAGAGAGAGAAACAAGAAAGAGAGATAAGAGAGAGAATGAGGGAGAGAGTTGGATATAGAAAGAGAGGTAAGAGTGGTGGAAAAGAGATATTAATGAAAGAGATGGAAAAAGATAAGAAGGAAGAAGAGAGATGAAAAAAAAGGACAAAGCTAAAAGGGAGACAGAAAGCTATGAAACTATTACATCAAATTGTTATTTTTAGATATTCTTAATTTATACATTTTTTAGGTTGGACATCAATAGATTATGAAACTAACACATGTTATATTCCTTTCTTGTGAGAAATAAAAAAAATAATCAATCTCATAAATGAAGCATTATAATACTTAAATAAATACATAAGTTCTTGTTTAATAAAAAAGGTATTAAATTGATCCATTATGACAATCCTTAAACAAAACATTATTTGTGTGTTTTTCAAAGTGATCAAGTGATTATCCTATAAATGATTTTTAGACCTTATATCACATGAGTATCTTATATAAGAATTATTATACATTGATTTAACCTTTAACTTGTCTTAATCATAGATCTCTTATGTGGGTTTTTCAAATTATATAGAGGTAGTAAAATTATTAATAAATGATTTATTACCCTGAATTATTCATGGAAAAGTGTTCTATTGTTCTTAATAAATATTAATTTAGGAAATTCTTTGAATAAAGTGAAATAAATATTTATAAAAATTATGATCTCATTTATAGAATCAATGATCCATGTATGAAAATAAATATAATTGGTAAAAAAAAATTGTTTCCAACCTAGTCTAATTAAGTGTCATGTCCATAAATTATTGAAGATGTAGAATTTTAAAAAAAAAAAAAATTTTATAAAAAATTGAAAGATAATGAAAAGGAATTCTAAATTTATTTAAAAAAAAAAAAATTATAATTTTTTATCTAAAAAGTTCAAAATAAAATGTGAAAATTGAAAAAGA
The DNA here is from genome assembly GCA_037832345.1 of Rhizophora mangle. Classification (NCBI taxonomy): domain Eukaryota; kingdom Viridiplantae; phylum Streptophyta; class Magnoliopsida; order Malpighiales; family Rhizophoraceae; genus Rhizophora; species Rhizophora mangle. The sequence goes on along the minus strand of JBAPLJ010001975.1, from coordinate 412,620 downwards.
AAAAGAAATTATTTTTTTAAAGTCTAAAATTTTTAACAATATTTGAAATAAAAATTTACAAAAAAAAATTTTAAAAAATTTAAAAATTAAAAATCAAATCTGAATTTTTTTAATAAAAATAAAAACATAAGGGGATTCGATATTTTTAAAATATTTTCATATTTAAAAAATATTTTTATTTCAAATTTTTTGAAAATTTTCAAACATTTTTAAAAATATTTTTATAGATTTGCGTTTAAATTTTTAGATTTTATTTTATTTTTTATTTTTAAATTTATATTTTTCAAATATATTTTTGAATTTTTTTCAAATTTTTTTCCAAATTTTTAATTTTGTTTTTTAAAATTTCATTTTATCAATAATTTGATGGAATGACTTATGACTTCTAAGTGTTTTTACATAACACTTGTTAGACTACTAAGTGTTACAAATAATAAGAGTGTTACACATAATGAAAGACTAATAACAAATGGTAAAAAGAGTAATAAAACAAATGTAATAGGCAAATACTTAAAAAAAAAAAAAAAAAAAGGGTAGCGGATGACAATCACAAAAGGCATGAAGGTTATGAGTGACAATATAATTGATAGGACAAAGTAAACACTAATTTCATACTTTATATCTAATTAAAAAATTAATATGATAATAAGATTAAAGTATAGTCAAAGACAATGTACTAAAGGGATATATTAACCACCTTTTGACAATCCATTTAGATCATCATAATATATAACTAAAAGTTGTCATTATTTATGAATATTGATTGATTAAGTTGTCAATATCATAATTTATATTTATTATTAATATGTTAAAATTCTAATGAATCACAGGTATAAGGATACTTATGAAAATATTAAATGCAAATAGCAATTTGTTATACGTAATAGCAATTAGGCATGATTTCTTGTTTGCAATAAGCCTAGCTTCTAGATTTATGAAAAGTCTCGGTATGTTGCATCGTCTAACTGTTAAAAGGATACTTAGGCATATGAAGGGCACAATCAACTTTGGTATAAAATTCAATAGAAAAGGGGAGCTAGTGTTGAGAGGTTGCTTTAACAATGATTGAGGTGACTCTTTTGAAGATAAAAAGAGTACATCAAGTCAATTTTTTTCTTTCTAGGTTTAGCACTTATAACCTAAAGCTCAAAAAATCGAGCAACAATAACACAACCAACTGCTAAGGCAAAGTATATTAGATCTACAAATACTGTGAATCAAGCAATTTAGCTTTTAAAAAATTGACAAATTTGAAATGTTTATAGACTTTGCCCACTAAGATTCTAGTAGATAATAAATTTATTATAGCTATTTTAAAAAATCCAAGGTTTCATAGGAGAATAAAACATATTAAGATTAAGTACCACTTTGTTATAGAGACTTAACAAGACAATAAAGTGGTTCTAATGCATTACAGCTCAAATTTACAAGTTGCAAATATACTAAGTCCTTACTAAAGGTTAGGTTTAAGAAGCTAAGAGATGTTTAGGATTGAACAATAAAGAAGTTAAAGGAGGAGTGGTATGAGGTCTAGCTTCTTCATTGTTCAAGCCATCTACTTAAAGGAAAATAAGAAGCTAAAGTTGAGTTATAATATAAGAATTACAACAACTTCAACAATGGAACCCTTCCTTTTTTTTTAGTTACCTTTTAACTAGTTTTTAAGCATGTTTAGTTGATGTAACCAAAGTCTAATTGTTTTACAATGTATTAAGTTAGAGTTAGTAAGGTTATTGGCTATCAAACTAGTAAAAATCTTTAGGTGACAATTTTGTAGCACTAAGTGAGTTAGCTTCATTGATAAGTATAGGAGGTTTGAATAACGTGTTGTTTTGATTATCATTGTTGTTCTTAAACTTTGTACCAAGACCCTTCATAAGGGCATTTGATTAATAATTAAATGTAATTGAAAAATTATAACAAAACATATAGTCTTTTATGCTTCCTCTACTAAAGTAAACTTCATCTTCATCTTCTTTTATCTTTTTGCATAGGTTGCTACCTTCTTCTTAAAATAGTGTTAAGCAAGATAAGCTTAATAAAAATTTTCTTTAGGGAGAATATGGAAAATAAAAAGAGGCTCCATTTGATTAATTTGCAAGAGGCTTGTTAACCATGAGTTATAGGAGGACTTGGTATAAGGGACACTAAGACGACTAATTAAGTGATGGTATCTAAATTAAACTAGATAATGCACACAAAAGGTAATAGTTTATGGGTGCTTGCTCTTAAAGATAGATATCATGGTGCTAGCTTAGTGAATATCAATGATAAACGTGCAACTTCTTATACTTGGAGAAGTACAGTGCACTATAAAAATTTCTTTGAAAATGAATGCACATGGAAAGTGAGAGATGGTTCAGTAATGTGATTTTGGTAGGATCCTAGGCTTTTAAGTAATCCTCTCCAGCATGTGGGAATTTGTAATCCAAGTATAAAAGACTTGGAAAAGCATATGGCAAGTTATTAGAACTTTGGGTTACTTTACATGATATGTTACTTTGCATAATATATTGCTTGGTCATGTTTTAAATTTGCTAGCCACACATTAATTGAGTGAGCATGAAGGAAATTAGGATAGACATTATTGGTGGAGATCTGCACATAGGTTATTTACAATCAAATTAGCCTATTAAGCGTTATTACCTTTGCTAGTGAGCATGATGAATTTGGAAAGAGCCCATTAGGGGTTTACAATTAATGGTTTTTATTTAGTATGAGAGTTGGTTGTGGAACTTTTTGATGTTAAAAAAATTATTCAATCAAATAATATAATATTGTAACAAACATAAATTAACCAAAAAAATATATTGTTCTAAAGTATATTAGGTACTATCTCTAAAATGAGTTTTTCCTTTAAATAACAAATTGCCTCAATACAATAAATTATAATGACTATCCTCCAAAAATATGATTGATCTTCTTACTAACATGTAACTCACATAGTGAGATAATAGAAATATCTCCATCTTTAATTAACCTAACAATAAATCATGAATTGTTGTGAAAAGTATCTATAATCTAACGTCTATTATCTTCTTGTTTTCTAAGAATGAGAAAATAAGGTTAATTTATATTAGTTATAATTTAATATTTAATAAATTGTAATAATATTTAAAAAAAAATTTAATACTAATATATAACTAACGTGATTATAATTTATAACAATATGATAACTAGTTTAATGATTATATAGCAATTAGTTCAATAATTATAAAGTGGTTAGTTGATTAAATTAAAAAATATGGTAATTAGCCTTTACAAATACACCATTTTACAATATTGAATTGCTCTAAGTTGTCAACTATTTCTTTCAATGTGAGCTATGCTAATGGCTACTTTTAAATTTGATTGATAGAGCGAGACTGGAAGCTTTTGAAGATTGGCCAGTAGTTTTTGCGATTACTTGTTGGCATGCTTGGAAGTGGAGGAATAAGAAATGCTTTCAAGGAACCAAGTTTACTCAGTATCTTGTTAACTTCATTATCAAACAATGTAGCGACATTAATTTAGCTTGTTTTGTGGTAAGAGAGTCTGTGTGGACTCGAACCAGTGAATTACAATTGGCGGGCTGGAGACCGCGGGAAGTGGATTGAGTGAAGCTGAACACTGATGGAGCATCTCTTGGCAACCCAAGGGGTGCAGCATCTGGTGGAGTTGTACGTGGTTACATGGGGAAATGGCTTGTTGGTTTCGCACAAAATACTGGCTTTTGTACTTCAATTGTGGCTGAATTATGGAGGAATTTTACAGGGCCTGATTTGGCTAGCAATCTGGGGTTTCTGAAGATCTGGTGGGATGTTGATTTAATGCTAGCATTGCAGTTTTTGGAGCAAGGGTTTGCTTCCTCACACTCGAACGCCAATGTTGTTATGAGCTATCAAGACCTCCATGGAAATTGGTCCACTGCCTCTGACATGCTTTCAGAGAGACTTACATGGTAGCTAATTGGTGGGCACGACGTGCCTTTGACTTGGGCTGAAGATCTGATTGGGGCAGTTTGGCCCCATATGATCAAGAATTTGAATGTTACTTTTCATGTCCTGTGCCTTCCATTGTTACCCAGAAAAAAAAAATTAAAAAAAAAAGTTAAAGATCAGTAATTACAATGCAAGTGTCATTAGGATTTAGGACTTGAATTAGGAATCAAAAGCCTTTTGGTAGAATATTTTTTTTTTTTTACCTTTATGATTGTGCTATGGGCATGGGACACTCCAAGTAGCCCACTTAGGTGTGACAATATGGCATTCCTTTTTTTTTCAGTCAATATGACATTCTTGTAGAAGGAAATGGAAATTTAAAAAATAAAATAAAATAAAATAAGATTGATTTGAATTGACCTAAAGCTCCACTCGGTATCCACAGACATTTCTTTTTTTTTTTTTTCCTTTTTCAAGAGAACAAGAGAAATAAAGTTGATTATTTTAGTATTTGAGATTCTATAACATTCTGTTTTCTTTTTCAAGAGAACAAGAGAAAACATGGAAGGTTTTTTTTTTTTTTCTTTTACCCTTTTTGCCATTTATTTTCTTTACTTTGCTAATCATAGAGAAGTTGCCATCCATATAAATAAAATTAACTCTGCTTTGACTTATATATATATAGATATATACTCAAATTTGAATTTTTTTTATTTTTTTGAAAAAAAAAATCTACCCTCAAAATATAAAATTTTCACATTAAGTAATAAAAACTTTTAATTAATTCCAAAAATATTATAAAACTCTTTTATAAACTAAATTAAGAATCATAACTAGAAATTTGAATTAAGTTGATAATTTAACTTCAATGTCAATCAATCACTACAACTGAAATAAAAGAAAATTTTGTCAAATAAAATCCTATTAAGTCAATAAAATATTAAAAAAATTATACAAGTATAATTCTATTTGGTCAGGAAGTTATTATCAAAAATTAACATTGAATAAGGAAATAAAAAGTATAAAATGTAAAAAAAAATTAATATTGTATATTGTTGTTATTTTAATAGTATTTCATATTAATTAATAAAATTAGGATATAAATTCAATAAAAAAATAATAGATATAATTTTCCCAAAGAATTTTCATATTCAAAAGTGTAACATTCATAATTAAAAACTCAATTTATTTAATTAAGATCTAAGGCATATTACACTTCACTAATTTTTTATCACACACATTTAAAACTTGTGTAATATGTAGGTTTTATTATAGTTTTTATTTATATTTATAAAATTGAAAGACAACTTAGTTGTTCTCTTTTAGCTACATAATTAATTTTGCTTATATGGTTTCTTTTTAAAATTTATAAAGGGAAATAAAAGGCAAAAGAAAGGGATAGAGAAAAAAAACTTCCAAATACTCAAAATTTATTTCCTTTATGTTTTTTCCCTTTTTGCTTTTTAAAAAAATACAGAAAATTACTTCCAAATTTTTTTATTTTCTTAAAAAAGGAAAAAAAAAATACCAAATTCACCTACTTTTTCTTTAAAAAGGAACAAAAAAAATACTTCAAATTCTTCTTTGTATTTTCTTGAACAAAGAAGGAAAAAAATTTTAATTGTTATTTTTATTATTTAAAAAATAAAAAATTTATAATTTATTTTTTTTTCCTTTGTAATAACATATATATAAGTATATTTTAAATTATGAGATTCTCACATTTATTAGATGTAGAAATAGTCTCATGACTACCAAAATTTAGAATAGATTAATTTTTCCTTTACATTACAACTTCCCTTTCATAATATATTTCTATTATTTTATATAATTATCTAATTTTTTTTATTTTTTATCCTCATAATATCTTATAAATTATATACATATGTTATGCATTATATAAACATTTGATTAGTTGTATACTTTATATATTTATGTAATTTTGATACAAGTTAATATATTAAAAATAAAAATAAAAAATATTTTGTACAATACTCTACTATTTAATAAAATAAAAATTAATACAAAAATTACATAAATTTTTATTGGAAAGAAAAAATAAAAAAGAACAGGATCAATCCAATGGGTTCACTCCAACCCGACTCAAACCCATTTGACCCAACTCGAAAATTAGTGGACACCACAAGAAAATAACCTAAACCCACATGGACTGTCTCGTCTCTGATTTACATACTAGCTCAAGCCGGGTCAAATTAATGGTGGCATTTTGGAACTCGGGTTCTCCATAATGAAGTCAATTCAAGACACACCATTATGTGACAAGCCACCTGATGGACTGCAGGTTCATCTGCACGTAGCCCCTCTAACACTATAGTGATGAAGGCAAATATTCAAAAAGCACTTTATCTTGCTAACTGATACAACGATTTGGTGCATCCGAAAAGCCACCACTGAAATGTGTTCCACTGTCTTTTGCCTTTCATTTGAAGCCACTGCGAATTTTCTCACATAATGTTTCCTTCAACATTAAAGTCAATTTCTTGTATGCTTTTGACCCTTTTTTCTTTTGACATTGAACATATGACTAGAATTTTAAATGCCTTTCTTCCTTGATTCAGCCAATGAATTTCCTAGTAGCTAGCACAGTATCTGAGTACCCTTTTTCTCGTGTGATCTTTGTATCAACATAATGGAACCTTTCTCTTGATGACCAAAAATCCAAGAGAAAAACCTAAAAAAAAAAAAAAAACAGAGAGACTTTCTCTATTTTGAGCTGCTAGCTGTTTCTTCAAAGTTATTTTATGTGGTTCTCATGAGATAGATGAGTGAATTGTCAGTGCCACTTCGATGTGACTGGGAGTATCAGAATCCACTTCTTGAAAGCAAAGCACATTGTTACCCTGTTTCAACTTGCAACCGAACCAAATGGCACACAGGCAACATGGTGGTGCGTTTTTAATGGCAATGATCTCTATTTGAACAACTCTGTGCTCAGACACTGGCACACTCTAGAGGAGGAATAATGCACATTCGTTCAATCCATCCAATAAAAAAAAAAAAAAAAATTGAATGTTTCGCTTCCCCATAACGTGGTGGATGGACCCATTGGAGAACCCAGACAGTTACACAGGAGAGTTGAGCAAACAAGTTGCAAATTCAAAGTCCTGAATTCCCACCGTGAGCTTTCCTCAGAACTACTGTTCTTCAACATGAATCAATTTGATTGATTTGGCTACATTCTTCATTAGAAATGTGGTGGAACTTGTTCCACATCGTGTGTGTATCGTTACGTTTTGTGGCTAAACACTTGCATTTCATATGCAATCCCTTCTTTTCAACCGTCACCGTAGGTCAAACTTTGTAGCCCAAAACAACGTTGACCTGCCATGCTTCTACTGTTGACTTGTGCAAACATTGTTGCCAAATAGTTGGTGAGTACAAGAGCCACATGATTGGATGTTAAAGAATCAAATAAATGAGTGGAACTGTGAACCACTCACATGCCAACGCCAAAGGATGATGACTTCCAGAGGTTTCAGCTACAATATCAACTTTCGATAAAATAATGAGATGACTTCTTAAAAAAAATGATACGATTCCAGAGGATGATGATGACTCCTGGAAGCCAACCCCCCCCCCCCCCCCCAGCCACATGCAGAAAGAAGGTTATAAAAAGAATCTTCTCCACCATGGGATTGGCCTCTTAACCTTTTTACACACAGTTCCTGTATTAAAATGATATAATTCCATTAGGAGAAAGCCAAAAACTCTTGAAACCCAATTTCCAAATTGATGGATAAGCTTGTCTTCCAAGATTCTGTCCAATTCACTTCAATAAATAAATTTGCAATTTGTACTTCTACTGGGAAAGTCTAACACTTTTAATATATGTCAAATATTTTTAATATATATTAAAAAATATAAAATTAATTTTTAAATTCTTAAAAATAGTTTAATAATAAAAAAATAATATTCAATAAATATCTATATTTATTATTATAATTTCTTAAATATATATGTAATAATTTTGCTAAAATTTTGAACAAAATACGAATTAAAATATAAAATAGCATAATTATAAATCATAAGTTAAAAAAAATATTAAATTTGTTAAAAATGTTTAAATTACACACATTAAATTGATTATTTTTAAAGAGTTCATGTGAATTTGTATATGTATTATGCCGTAGCCATGTACATGCATCATAGATAAAGATTAATTATAATTGTTACACCAAACATCAGCACTAAGTAATGCCTAAACAACTAAATGCGTCACTTAGCGCTGTTCTCATATAACGTGTTTGCAAATATGCGTCAGAATATTGCAATTTCCAAGAGGGTTGTTTTAAATGTCAATTTCCCATTTTGAAGAGATAGTGGAAGGGCTTCTATGCACATAGTTCAAAGATCTTCAAATACAATTGGCATCCAATTGAAGTGATTGCCTTCCTTTTAATTCTTTCCCCTCGTTCACTTCCACTCTATCATGATGGCCTTGAGCACTTGTTTACAAGTCGGTAAATCCTTGGCCAATTAACTTTGCGATTTCTTTATATAATTAAGCACTATATACATGGCTACATAAACCCCTTAAAGCCCCGGGTCCATTCTCTACTTTTTGTTGTAGTGAAGAGCTAATTCATGCATTTTATATTGATTTTAACGTTAAATCTTCCATGCCGACACTTGGGGTTTGTAGATTCCATTAGGATGGTGAATAGAATCAAGGGGTCTTAACCTAGGAATCGTGTATGGTGGAAAATCTTGAGTTGGAGTTAGTAGGGCAAAATGAATTTTTTTTTTTTTTAAAAAAAAAAAAAAAAGAAAATTTTGATGCATGAAGAGTAAGAGACTCTTTTTATATAGTTAACTCAATTGACTTGAAAATGTTAAAAATTATTGATTTTTCCTCTTTTTTCTGATAAATCATGTTGATTTTATTGAGAAAATATAAGTAGAATGAAAGAAATAATACAAAAATGAATGAAACAAAGACTAGAATCCAGAAGATGACATCAGATTATTATTCCTCCATTTTCAGTAAACTTTTTCTTTTTTTTTTCTTTTTTTTTTTTTTGGTGGTATGGAAGATTTAAAATTTTAGACCTTTAAAATGATTAATACCCTCTTTTTTTTTTTTTTTTTTCTTGAGACTTTTAGATAATTCATTATAGGCGAAGAACTATAGTGGGTTATCAGCACCTAAGATAAATCCTTTAACTATCAAATCTAGTTGACGAATAATGCAGTAGTGTGTATGAAAGCGAAAACAATTGAAGATGACTAGGAGCAATTTGAGTGATGCTTTCTCATAAAGTTTAATGTTGACCGTCAACCTATGTGCATAATCGTCATTTTCAAACTCTTTTATGATGAGTGTTTTTATACTCAGTTTGAACCATGCAAAAGAATTTCTTATTTAGAGCTGTACCTGTTGGTCAACAACACCTGTCAGGCTTAAAAGACATTAAATTGCAAAAATTGAAGATAAATACAAAAAAATTAAAAAATAAAAAATTGAATATTGGGATTTTCTTATTTGTATATTGGGTTGATATTCTTTTGGTTTATCATGAGAATTATTGGATTATAAATTTATATAAATATCAACTTCACCATAAATCCCAAATCTCCTAAGGATTTTTGAAGTTTGAGATTTTAGGTAACATCTGAGCCTCATGAGAATGGACAGCCAACTTTTTTTGTCTCGTTAAGGTATAATGGACTTCCAACTAAAAGAATAAAGTTAAAATGGGAAGATAGGTCACCTGGTGGTTCAGAAAAGTAAGTAAGAATTAGGTGCATTATCACAAACCCTAAGATAGGCATAGACTTTTTTAGAGCATATCTGTTGACGTATAGTCCATGGGTCTGCTTTCAATCACATTTTCAAATTTTCTCGTATATCCTTAACATAAATTTTATGCCAAGTATGACTTAATATAAAATTTGAGATTTAAATTTTAAATTTCGAAGTTTAGTTATTATTAAATCTTCTTCATTCAATTACATTTTGAAATTTTCTCATTTGTTCATAATAAAATTTAATGTCTTTAATCACTGAGTTTGACCTAATGGTCATAAATTATAAAACTTGAAAGTATAATTTGATATTTGAATTCTAAATCTCACTTATAATTAAATTTAATACATGCTCACTGCATTGTCATAAACTACCATGCTTATAAACTGTTTAAGAGAAAAATCTATACACCATTTGATATTTACTTTATATGGAAAAAGTTTCAGGTTAATTCATGTAAACTTCATTACCAATATTTTCATTAAAAAAGATAGTTTTTACATCCATTTGATATAGTTTTAATTCATACTAAACTATCAATATCCTAACCAAATTCAATACTTTTATATATATGAAAAAAAAAAAAATAATTTTTTATTAATTTTAATATTAAAATTTTAATTTTTACAAATGAATCATATAATCATCTAAAATAATTGATCTCATTTTCCTTTGAAATCTTTTTTAATATTATTTTTTGTAATTTATTTATATTAATCAATTATGAGTTAATTCCTTTAAAGTGTGTCTTTTCATCTAAATATTCTTCAATGTATAAAATGATATTGAATAGTATAGTAGATAAATAAACTATTATAAGTAAAAAAAATATTTATTTTAATTTTTTTTTATTTACATTTTAATGTTCATTATTTCCACTAATTTTACTATTTTTAATAAATTTTATATTATTAAATTCTACAATTTTAAGTAATAATTATATATTTTAAAAATTTTTTTAGATAATTAATAAAACAATCATTAATCATTTAGGAGTATAATTTCTTTTTATATGAATTCATATTTCCACTAAGCAACTTCAAATATTCAAATGTTTTAAATTAGGTTTCTTTTTTGTCCATGATTCACTAGGAATATTTTAAAGTATCTTATTAAAAATTTTATTTAACAAATAATTTATAATTTTAAATACATACACATGCAAAGATGCAGGTAAAGAGAAGTTACACATTGCTCTCCTGACTATATTTATTAATGCCCAATTATGTCTTTTGTCACACTTTTTGTTAAGATATGTTTAATATAATTTACCATACACATATATCATAACTTTCAAAATCATTATATTTTCTATAATATTAACATTTAATACTTTCTTCTTTTGTCTAATTATTTTTAACATTTTTTATATAACTAAATTATGTATATTCATTAATATTTGAAACAAGTTCAAAATTATAATTTTTAACAATACAATAATATATAAAATTATTCTTCACTACTATATCATATTACAATTGAATTCTTAATATGTATATTATTTAGAAATATTTTTAAATTATTAATTAAAAATATTCTACCATGATAGACCATGAAAAAAAAAATCATATATTAGTTATTTTCATATTAAAGTACTTTTAACACAAGAATGAAGTCATCATGGCATACAAAAATAAGTGATTTATGGTATGAACAAGTATTAGAAAAAAAAAAAAAGATTAACTTATGATATTATAGTGGCAATATCAAGTTAATTAATACATGAATGATCAATCTTGATATTTCATATTTTCTCTCATGTTTTGGTATTTAATTTTACATATATATTTCAATCACTTTGGTTTCTTGCACACATTACACATTTAACTTATCTAATAATTATTTAAGAAAAATAATTGGTATTTTATTGAAGGGAAATGCACGTAATATTTTAATGTAAAGTAAGACTATAGAATACATGCGGCGGTCAGCGTTTTTACGTTTTACTTGCAGTAGAAGTGTTGTATTGCATAGTAACTAAAAAGAAAAATTAATTAATTAATTAATTAATTTTAAAAATAAAAGAATAATTCATGACTTAACTTAATGAAATTGATAACTAAAAATGAAAAAAAAAAAAAAAAAAAAAAAGGACACGGTTGCTCCGAAAGGGCTAGTTATAAATAGGCAACAACACTAGATACACCCACCCCAAAAAAGACCCTTAGGTCCACTTTAACCTTGTCCAAACTTCTGAATCAAAATTCCATGGATGCCACAGTTGCTCCCACCATGATTGAAGATGGCAGGGAAGTGAACAAGCAGGTCTCCACCCAAGCCACGCCCTCCAAAGGTGGCTGGAATGCTGCCATATTCATCATTTGTGAGCAAAGCAAACCCAATTCCTCCTTCTTGTTCTTCATTTTTTTTTTTTTTTTTTTTTTTACCAATTTCAATTTATTGGCTAGAGACATGAATTACTGACACTTTTACTTTCGTGGATGCTAACAGGTGTAGAGGTGGCAGACAGATTTGCCTTCTATGGCTTGTCTGGTAATCTCATACAATTCCTCACAAATAATCTTCATGAGGCCACTGCAACTGCTGCTAAGAATGTCAACACTTGGATTGGTGTCTCCTCCATCTTCCCAATTCTTGGAGGCATCTTAGCTGATTCCATCCTTGGCCGCTTCAAGACCATTCTTCTGTCATCATTCATATATCTGATGGTTACTTCGACTGCCTTTTGCATACTTCCCTTCTGCCCCTTTACAAATCATAATTATTCTTTATCATGACTAATATATTTATCACATGGGGTGTCTCAAATTTCAACCATCTCAATGAATTTCGGTTCCCGGATTGTCAAAAGCACAATCATTTATAGAAACACATGATTAATGGATAGCTGAAGTGTCAACTAACAATGTTTAATGTATGTCCCTTGAACACCTTACAGGGGATGGTTCTATTGACCTTTTCAGTCTCAACAATTCCCATGAATCACAGAGAAGCTGTTTTCTTTGTGGCTCTTTATTTAATGGCTGTTGGTGAAGGTGGCCACAGCCCTTGTGTGCAAACATTTGCTGCAGATCAATTTGATGAGGACAGGCCAGAGGAGAAGGCAGCCAAGAGCTCCTTCTTTAATTGGTGGTACTTGGGCATAGTATTTGGTGCATCTCTGGCTGTTTTGGTGGCTATTTACATCCAGGTAGCAAGATTTTCACATTTAAGGTTGTCAATTGTTTTTTTTTTTTTCCCCTTTTCTTGTTAATAAAATAAGTCTATTAATTTGATTCTCAATTATACAATTTATTTTAACCTTTTTTAAAAAAAATTTGTAAGTAAAATGATATATTTAAATATAAAAAACTTATAAATTTTAAGTAAAAATTACTTAAATTATTTTATTGATTCTTATTAACCCAACTTAACCAAAAATAAGCTAATGAGTTTACACATTTAGTCATAAATTTTCAAAATCATTAATGTTAAAATTGAGGTGAAGGGAATTTACTTGTGTCTAATAATTAAATTAAAGATAATAATAAATAATTTAAATGTTTATTTAGAAAGACAATGATGAATATATTTATAATATATTTTTTTTTTTAATTTTTTTCCTAAGACTCTTGACCTTTTTGTGTATAATGATATAAATAGGACAATATCGGGTGGACAGCTGGATTTGGCATGCTGGCCGGGACAGTGGCGGCGGCGTTGCTCGTGTTCTTGATGGGTATCAATAGGTACCGCAAAGAAGCTCCGGTTGGTAGTCCGTTCACCATGGTGGCACAGGTGTTCGTTGCCGCCGCGAGGAAGTGGCGCGTGAGAGACACGCCAAGTGCCAACAACATGGGTTGTGATGAAATAAGTGGACCTGGAAACAGAAGTCAACCTGGGGGCCGGACTTTATCTCGCACAAATCAATTCAGGTATGGGTCCATTCCGTACGGCCAAGAGCAATGGCCTTTTTGTGCTTGGAAACTCACTCACTCTCTGAGCTTCTTCTATTGTGTGATTATAAATTCAATTTGACCAAAATTAAATGCGACTATGAATACCCAAAAGTTGTTCATAGATAATATTTGAAGTAAAAATCATAAAAAAATAAAAAAATAAAAATCTATGGTTATAGTCATTTACAAATTTAATTCAATCGATAATTAGTAATTAATAATTAATAATTAACAATTAGTTATTAATAATTAATAATTAACAATTAGTTATTAATGATAGATGGCTGTCTGACTTTTTTGAAAGTGAGAGCAAATATCACTACAAAAAATTAAGATTTTACATGATTTTGTTGCTTATTGTATGTTTGTGCCCATCAAAATTTTTATTATGCTCTTACTCAAATTCTATGCTCCCAAAAGCAAAATATGGACAATGAAAATTAAATATATGCTTTAGTGTTGTTATTGCACATGACACCTTGAACAAAATTGATAGGATAAATGTCATTTTTTATAATTTAACTTTTTAAATTAATTCGTAAAAATATATTAAAAAATATTTTAAAATAATTAATTGATAAGAATATATCGATAATTTTATATTATATCAATAATTTTTTATATATTATAAAAAAAATTAAAATTTTACATTATTTTATTATATATTTGTTATATATTATATAAAATATTATTTATATGGTATACGTAATATCTTCATAATACTTATATAACTTAATTAAAAATATTAATTATAAAAAAATTATCATTATTCCAATTGGTGGGAGAGGCAACCCCTCTTTGAATGCATGCAAGCCATGTTTCCCACATTAAATAATACAATAGGCTTTGACCAAGCTTGAAAGGAAAGGCGAATTTCTGTTTATGTTGTAACAAGTAGACAACTTGATTGCACTTATGGCGGGATGCAATGTTTATTTCTGAATTAAAAGTATACCAACTGCTTACATATTCCTCCTTTTGTTATTTTGATTTAATCTTTGCATACCACATATGCATACAGGTTCTTGGACAAAGCAACGATCGTCGACAACGAGGATGTTTCGACGAGACCAAGAAATCCATGGCGGCTGTGTTCCGTACACCAAGTGGAAGAAGTGAAGCTTGTCCTCCGGCTCGTTCCCATATGGCTGAGTTGCTTAATGTTTGCTGCCACAATTGTTCCATCCCACACATTTTACACCAAGCAAGGCAGCACAATGGTCAGGTCAATTGGACCACATTTCCACGTTCCCCCAGCAGCCCTCCAAAGCCTGATAGGCCTAACAATCCTCGTGACCGTCCCCATCTATGACCGGATTTTTGTTCCGGTTGCTCGAAGGATCACCGGACGTCCCTCGGGGATAACCATGCTACAAAGAATTGGGATTGGCCTATTTGTATCCACAATTGGTATGGTGGTGGCAGCACTAGTAGAATCCAAAAGGGTGCGTGCTGCAAGGGTCCATGGCCTTTTGGACACCCCAAAAGCAACAGTGCCAATGAGCGTCTGTTGGCTACTGCCACAGTACATGATAGGTGGAGTAGCCGATGTTTTCACCATCGTTGGATTGCAAGAACTGTTCTATGATCAAATGCCTGAGGGGTTGAGAAGCATTGGAGCTGCTGCTTATATTAGTGTAACTGGATTTGGGAGCTTTGTCAACACAGCCATCATTTCTGTGGTGCAGGCAGTTACATCAAGGAGTCATGGTGGCATCTGGCTCAGTGACAATCTCAACCGTGCACATATCGATGGCTTCTATTGGGTGTTGGCTGCAATGGGTGCTTTGAATTTTTGTGTTTATTTGTGGGTTGCAGGCAAATTTGTGTACAAAAAGGTTGAGGGTGAGGAAACACCAGAGGATAAAGGCTTGAGCGTTTATGGACATTTAGAGTCCAATGTTTAAAAATGCATATGAATGGCCAGGGGGGGTTGTTTTAGGAGAAGTGGAAGCTAAAAATTTAGGCAATTATATTGTATCAATTATCTGCTTGTTGAACATATTGCTGTGGTTGTTCTGGAGAAGCAAGAGCTCAAATGCTTTTTTTTTTCTTTTTTACATAATAATCCTTTTCAAGTTGTTGTTAGCTAATAAATAAAAGGTTGCAAATTGCTTTGGATGTCAAGTAGGAATGGTAGCTTTTGGGACTGAGAGTCAACACATTGTCACCAGAACATTGTGGCCTGTAAACTATCTTTAAACAAAACAAGCCAAATGATATGTAGTAGACATGCCAGTGGAACTTTAAAAGGATTTGTGCCTTCTTCCATTAAAAAAGAAACCCACAAAAAAAAAAAAAAAAAGAGAGAGAAAATAGAAAAAATATGGATTGCCTAATTACAAGAGTTAATTAAACTAATTGTATTTAAATAGGGATATAACATCTTTGATTGCCTAATCACATGAGCTGACTAAACTAATTGTATCTAAAAATGGGTAGCAATAATTAAAAAAAAAAATGGTTGATTGAGAATCATCCTTAATAAATCCCATGTTGGGAGAAAAAACAATGAAGTTGCCCATGTTCTAGCTAGAAGAACAGCTTTAGATCATCTGGGGGAGTTCATCTGGGATAGAACTAAATTTTAGCTTGGTTTTCTTATTAATTCCATCTTTTCACTCAAAAAAATTAAAATAAATAAATAAATAAAAGAGTGTTAAAAGGATCCTCCTCACATTTTCTCTTTCATTCTTCTTTCTCCTTGCATGGTGGCTCTTTTTGTTACATATGGTAGAGTGAGCTAGAAGTGATAGAAGACACTTCAATGGTTGCAGTTTAAGATATGTTCATTCTAAGTAGGAGGTTTAGATTTGTAAGAAATGCATATTATTTTAATTCACAAGCAATCAATTTTTATTACAAAAAAAAGATCATTTAAGATTGAGTTGGTAATATTTAAGATGCCCTTTTAATAAACATAAGAACAAGATTAGAATAGCAAAGAAAGGGGACTATAGTTCAACAAAAACAAATGAAGGCATCACATAGCACACTTTGGCATTTGGGAAATGAAAGTGTTTTCTTAAATGTGTATTCATGACACAATGCAAAGCAGATTGCTTGCTTTTCCTTCTTGGGTTAATTGTGGGGACACTCTATAACTTGAATTTGGTCTTATTTGCTTGTTAAACTAAGGTTAACACTATAATAACAGAAGAAAATGTGTTAAAACACTAATTAATTTGACCTTAATTCATTTCTTGGCATCATACAGCCACCTACTCAATTTTTTTTTTTCTACTATAACCAATACAACTAATTTTTGTTCTATGTTCCTTTGTTTGCAAGATTTTGAAAATTAAATTTTAATATAATTTAATTAATTTTAAAAATTAATAATTAATTAATTAATTAAATCATAAATTAATAAATTAATTATTATTTTTTATTAAATTAATTTAAAATTTTTATAAAAAAAAAAAAAATAAAAATTTTTTTTATATCTTAAATTTTTTAAGAAATAAAAATTATATTATTAATTTTTTTATATATTTAATATTAATTTTATTTATTTAATTTTAATTAAAATAATTAATTTTTTAATTTAATTTTTAAAAACTTGTTTATTTGGAATTATTCTTGCAAAGACGAAGACTTACTAGCCTTTAGGAGAGAGCCCCAACACCCTACTATCATCGGCTGTGTGAGTAGGCTTATATTTCATGGGCCTCTGTTCCTGATTATTAACCCAATGGCTTTCCATTTTCAATTTTGATTAAGCATGAGAATAAAAGGCAAAAAGACGCTACGTTAAAGATTTTTATAATTATATTTATTTTATTTTTTATTTAAAATCTACCCACCTTATTAATTTTGTTCATTAAATGTAATACAATCTCTAATATTTTTTAAAAAAAATTTTAAAAAATTAGTAAAATAAAAAATTTTTTAAAATATTATAATAATATAATATTTTAAAATTTTTTAAATTTTTTTATAATTAAAACTTATATCATATTAATGAATTTAATATTTTATAATAATTTAATAAAGAAAGAAAGTGTATCTATTGTGTAATATTTAAGTGATTGTTATATAGTTGTATTTAATGAAAAATATTTAATGAAGATTAATGAAATATTAATTTTAAAAAATAAAGAAAAAATTATTTAATATAGTAAATAAAATTATTTTTTTTTTTCAATCAGCAAAAATTATTAACCCATAATTTTTTTTATTTTTTTTTTTTTTTTTTTTTTTTTCAATTTTGGGCTATTTGACAACCCATGAAATCGAATCCCAATAAAAAGATACTTGTAGCGAATAACAATCAACCCATTATACCGTGAATCTCAAAAAGGAACCAAAACCAGATACGCACAGCGGCCTAAGGCACATCTGTCCAGAATAATAAAAAGATCTTCACGTTCCTCCACTTGGGTGTGCCCCAAAATCCGGTCCACCTACCTTCACTTATTATTATTATTATTATTTTAAAATAAAAATTATTTTGCTTAATTGTTTGGAAAAACATGGGAATTTCCTTTTTTTTTTTTTTTTTTTTTTTGGAATTTGGTTTGGCAGATGACCCTGCTGCAATCATGTCCCTATGATATTGTTTAATTTAAAAAAATAAAAAAATAAAAAAATTAACTGGGGCACGCAGGACTTCCACTTGAGAGAGTTGCAGGGATGTCAGCTTGGTGGGGGAGTGAAGCACGTGCATGGAAACCCCCATGTTTCATATGGTAATTTGCAATATTCCAACGCAGAAAGGCCAAGGTGGCCACCAACTTTTGTTGCATTATTATTTGTGCCGAAGTCCCCAAGCTTTTGTTTTTTCTCTCTTAAATCCAAAAGGGTCAGCAAGGATTATGATGAGAAAGGTCCAATTATTAGAAATAGCAGGGGAAGGAACACACCACCTTCTTTTGCTTGTTGTCCAATTCAAAAATCAACATTATAAGATCCGGGAGATTCTGGATGAAATCTGCCGGATCTTGCTTTCCAAACTGTCCAGATTTCCTCACGGGATTTGCATCTTCACACATACCCCCCCATCCACCCACCAATGGCCATGGCTTCCTCATTTAAAATCCCACCATACCTTCTCTTGTATCTATTCATTCATCATTATCATCATCAGCATCTGTGTTCCTTGGTATCATTCTTCCTGCTTGCTTGGACTTTTGTGCTTCTTACATCATTAGGTCGTGCAACATGGTTATGGGGATGGCTACTACAGAAGCTCAGTTTCATGTCCTTGCTGTTGATGATAGCCTCATTGACAGAAAGTTGATTGAAAGGCTCCTCAAGACCTTTTCTTATCAAGGTAGGTGAAATCCATTGCTCCAATAATTTATGTGCATATATTCTTCAGGTCTCAACAACAAAAAAGAAAAAAAAAAAAAAAAACAGATACTTGGGATTGAAATTTGTGCAGATTTTGACCTTGATTGTTAACCCTTTTCTCTGTTTTTTTCTTTTTTTTTTCATGGTTTTTGTTTTTCTTTATTACAGTAACTGCAGTTGATTCAGGAAGTAAGGCTTTGGAGTTTCTGGGCTTGAATGAGGATTCTGGTCAAAGAGATTCAAATCCAACCTCTGTTTCACTACTTAATCATCATCAGGACATAGAAGTAAATCTGATCATCACAGACTACTGTATGCCAGGGATGACAGGCTATGATCTCCTAAGAAAGATCAAGGTAATGGGGCTTGTTGCAATCATCTTTTATGTAAGGTTCTGTTGTTTCACACCTTCTTGGCATCTGTTTCTGGAACTTCTTGTTCTGGAGTTTGATTATACATGTTTCTGATGCGTAGGAATCTAACTCTTTCAAGGACATACCGGTTGTGATAATGTCCTCAGAGAATGTTCCATCGAGGATCAACAGGTTAGAGCAATTGATCTTACTTCCCTCTTTGATTCCATGGAGTACTATGTTAGTAAATCTCAATAGCAAACACTGGAAGCAACTTAAACTACTGATTCGTGAGGAATCTAACTTCAACACAACATGATTTATAATTGTTGTTTTGTGTAAATCTTTCAGATGCTTAGAGGAAGGAGCTGAAGAGTTCCTTATGAAACCAGTTCAATTATCAGATGTGAACAAACTCAAACCCCACTTGATGAAGGGGAAAGCAATGGATGATCAACTCAATAACAAGAGAAAGGGCACAGAGGAAGTACACTCACCTGACAGAACAAGAGCAAGGCATAATAAAAATGACTTGAAAGTTGTCTGATTGTGAAACATTTCAAGTGATTCATTCTACCATTAGCAGGAACGTCCTACAGAATTTCCAGACTGTATTCCTTTTCCCTCTTTGTCTTTTTTCTTTTCTTTCTTTTTTTTTTTTCAAAATACAGGCTGAACAGAAATTTTGATTCATGTAGCCAAGAAGGAAAATGTTTTTTTCTGCTTCCAGCATTTGGGGTTAAAAGGAGCTGTTATTCATAGAATTACTCGCACCTTTAACAAAAGTTCAAGGTGACATAAAAAAAAAAGGTTGAAGGAAATTTCATTCATAGAACTCCACAAAAGAATGCTATTGTACAATGGGATTTGACCTTTTTGTTTGGCTTATAATTTGTTTGGTTGTTAAGGAACGTTTGCACTGACACATGGTAACACACAAGAGTGCATCTCCAATGACAAGGTTTGACAAGGTTTTAGATACTAAAAAAATTTGCAATTCCACAATGGGATATCCTTAAACAGTGCAAATCAGGAACCAAGGTTTGGAGCAAAGACCCAAAGATGTAATGGAAACCTTGAAAAAGCACAAACATTTCACAAAACTTGCACATAGAGACACACACACACAAACACACAAAACAGAGGCTCATTGCAAAAATCAACACCATAACTGCCCTCACCAATGAAGCCTAGCCAAATGCTAAGGAATTACTTTGGAAGTCAGACATCTCGTGAGAAGAGGTGGACAAAGAGAAGAATCATGCGTTGAGTTAAACCAGTCAGCCTTCCATTTTTCTTCTTAGTTCTTTCATGGATGGTGTGGTTGAGTGTTTTGGGTTGTGGGGCATAATTGAGAGCCAAGGGTCTCAAGATCAGTAGAAATTCTGGATAGTTTCTTTGCATTGTACATATGACAAAAACCAAACATAAGCATGGTTCTTCATAACATTTGTGACATACATGAAACAGACACGCTTGAGATCATTGGCACCCTCAGGCAAGGAAACAAGAGTAATGCACACTTGTGGCTCATCTTGCTCAACCCATTCATCTCCATGGACTGGCTCAACTCCTTGTTGTTGCTTCCAGAAGTGGCATCTGAGAGTGATCTGAGACTACTCCATCCATTAAGATCTGGTTTACAGCAAGTACTTGGGCTACTCACATTTGAGTAGGTGTGGACAAATGAGGGATTGAGATTTCCCACTATTAGAAATGAGTTTCACTGTATGCTGCTTGTGTTTTTCCATTTCTATTTTTTCCCCACATAACATTCAAATTATGCCTACATAAATGAGCCACTTCTTTTACTTAATGGAATTGAAGGTTTAGTATGAGGGCATTGTGTTGAAAGCTCCTTTCATTTTGTTCAATGCTAAAACATTTAAACTAAACATTTCCTCTATTAAACTTCACTTAGTTGTTTTTTTTTTTTTTTTTGTCCTACATATCTACAATTGAAATTATACAAAATTAATTCTTATTGTGATTTACTAAGTAAAGATTATTTAATATAAATATTAGTTATTTTTTTTTTGATTCCTAACTTTTGATGGATGCCCTCCTGTTAACAAAAATTGTTCTGGTGGCCTGGGTATTAGAGCTGTCATATTAGAACTTCAGAAATTATGTACCTTTTAATTTTCAGGTTATTCTTTGTACTTTCCTATAATTTGAAATCAAAGTTACACTGATTTATCAATCAATCTTCAAATTGAAGGTCTCAACAACTCAATTGGAATGAATCAATTAACTAGAACAACAAAGGAAAGGGAAATTCTCCTGGTCAAAAGCTACAGGATCAGCTCAGCCAAAAGACCATGAGGGAAGACAAAGCTAAAGTAGACATAGTTATATACAAAAGCCTCCTTCTCATTCTTCTGCTTTTTCAGGCAGAACATTAAACAATGACTTGAATGGATGGTAAATCATTGAATAGCACTATCAATTAATTAGAGAAAATAACAAAATATGGAAAAGCCATTTATAAGGACAAAATAATAGATGTCCAGGAGATCAAGATCTGCATCTCTTCAATAAATTAGCAGCACACCTGTAGGAGAAGCTATGCATATTCTCTTCAATTGTGCCACGCATTGCCAACCGATGAGCACGACTAATTGCTTTTTCCTCCGTGGCAATTTATTGTTGCTATCTACTTCCATGGTGCATAGCTTTTCCAATGTATCCATCATATTTGTATTGGTTCTGTAAAATGCTGTTTTCCATCATCGATACCAACATCTGGGACTGGGAAGTTGCTTCTTTACAATATAACCAACCCAGTAATACAGGCATTGTTTTTTGGATTTTCCTACACTTAAAAATTACAATTCAAAATAGAGAGTAAGCCCCATGGTGCAACAGGCACTTGTTAAAAATTGTTGACACGAATAGGAATCATGCGAAGATTCTCAATTAAAGTTTGCAATGAAGTAACCACCTGGAAAAAGTCAAAACGTCTCATCTGCAAAAATTATTTCAAAGATGAATTGCACTGCATTGAAGAATTCATAATTAATCAGCACAAGTAATTCATGGTGAGCAAATTAAGAAGCAAATGAATTCCAAAAGCTTGGCAATTCGGTAAAAATCAATGCATTAGTGCAGGGGAAAAAACTATGGTAAATCACACATTATAGGAAGTTCTAAACTGCATAAACAGAAAGATGATTCACATTGTCCATTTGGAATATGCAGTCTATATGGTGTTTTCTTACTTTTCTTTAGATAAAAGCTTAGATGATGATTTTAGGTTTTGAGATAATTAGGAACTTCATCAGATTTTTTATGGCAAACAAAATTTGGAAGTCAATGAAAGATAGTTGTGCATGAACAAAGCAACACAGCAAATGAATTTCTGAGAATAGGTAGAAAAACAGAAAAACTTCCATGTTTGTTGTGATCTCCTTCGTACCTTCCTCTTTGGGAATATTAGGCTGATCAATTAAGAGTTGCTGGAGTGCCATCAGATCGCCATCATTATGATTCTCAGAGTGTTCAACTTGTAGACCATGGCCACCTCTACTGAAATGAATTGGAGTTTAGAACACACCAGATCCAGTGAGACAAAAATAACTTCAGAATTTAAATTTCTAACCCAATTAAGAAAATATCCAATTGAATTCCTGAAAAAGGAATACAAAATAAAATAGATGATCTTTATAAATAATAAATAATTTTTTTAAAGGAAAAAAAAAAAAAAAAGAGCTAAGTGTACCTGGGTTTCAAAGTAAGCACGGAAAGTGCTGAAACTACTGATGATTTGAGGAGGTACCTATAAAAATATTGTTAGTCATTAAGAATGGGAAAGAAAACAATTTTTTTCCAGATAGCAACAAAAGTCATAAACCAAAGCTGGAAAGGTGTGCATTTATTGTCTTATATTTGCTATTTGCCATGGAAAAACAAGCCACATTTCTCCAAGTTTTAGAAACTGAAGTAAATGAATGAGATTTGTTTTAGCAAAAAGTAAATGAAAGATCCATGTCCATAAATGCATGAATAATTCATACTCAGACTGATGCATCTCATGAAGAAGCATGAGGCTGTCCGAGCAATAACGGACACATGGTTTCAGGCCAACTTGTTGGTCCAATTGCCTTGTGGTCAGCTTATTAACCCACTGTCTAGTGTTGCGATGTGTCCGCTCTAGAAATTTAACAACATCATGGAGTTCCTCCCTGGAAAAACCATTCTAGACTTCAGATTAAGAGAAGTATCATTAAATACCTTATATTATATATAATAAATCAACTCCTTCAACATTTATTGAATACAAATAAAAAAAAAAACTCATATAATCAAATTTATCGTTTTTGTTGGATTTCTAGAAAAACAACAAACCCAAAATACAAAGCATGGTTCATGTTGGCTAAAGAAATCAGTTCTTCAATAATCATTAAAATCAGGAAAAAGGAAGAAAGAAAGACAAAAAGAAAGAAAGAAAGAAAGAAAGAAAAAAAACCTTACAACGTCTGATTCATGGAAATAAAAATAGAATCTAAGGACTCCAATTGCTTTCTCAAAACAGCATCTCTAACACCCTCTACACACTCCAAAGCCCCATAACTGTTACGGTCTTGAATCAACTGTTGGTAAGGTCACAACGAAATTCCAATTCAGTTTTTCTTCTTTGCACTTTAATTCAAAATTTTCCAAAATGCAACTATTAATATTTCCAATTAGAAATCAAAAAAGAAGAATGAAAAGACAAAGGACCTGCAACCTCTCAATGATGGAAACAGCATTTCTAAATTGTGAAAGCAGTTGAGACTGGAGGAGATCCCATTGGTCCATTTCTTCTCTCACCTTTCTGAATTTTTTCTGATATTCTTTCACCAATGCTTCCATTCTTCAACCAATATGATATTGAATGGAAGGGTTTAGAAGGATTGCAGTGTAACCTGGTTTCTAAAAATTTCCTGGAGTTGCTGTGATGTGGACAACCAATGCTGAAAGAATATATGTGTGTGTGTGTTTGTGTGTGACAAACAGTAAAAATTAGGATTTAATTGACATCTCTTCATCTGCAAAGAATTCTCGATGCGAAAACACAGAGAAAAAAAGCATCATTTGCCTTTTACATATACTTGTAGATTGCTACATATTTTATACAGTTAGACATATATCCATCATTTCTTATTAACGAATTATTATTGTTTGGAATGGGTAGTTCACACTACATACACACAAAAGTCCCGCTTTAAGAAACTAAATATAAGAAAAATAACTCCAATTTGAACTGAAAGTTAGTGGATTGAAACCAATTGGATTAATGAAAAAATTGATTGTGATTCTCTAGTCAAGGTCTATTGTAAATCATTCAATAGCATAGTTGTGCTTGCTTAAACATTACAACTATGGCTGACAGTCCAATGAACCAAGTTAAAAGATGTAAACTGCCGTTACTTCTTGGCTTTTGCTTTGTTGCCGATATCCTCTTAATCTTAAATCCTAAAATGGGATATTGTGTGACATACTCCGCTATCCCAACATTCTCCCCTTTTGTGGTCAATAATCAAAGAGAAGAGATTTAAAATAAAGAGGGGTTGGGAGGGGGGGTGTAAAACGATAATGATAACAATGAATGGCCACCCTGCTCATCCCCTGGCAGCTTTTATTAATACAAACTTTAACCACAATTACAGAATTTATATTGGTGCTTGGAATGGGTGACCCGAATCACATGCTCCATATCATCCCAAACTAAGTGCCAATGTTGAGAAATCTAACTTAAAAAATTTTAAAAAAAAAAAAAAAAAAGAAAGAGAAACCAACTAAGGATTAAAAATAAAAATAAAAAGTCCTTCGTTGACATAAAGTTTGAGGATATAAACCAATTGAGACTCATAGAAAGATGCAAAACAGAGCATCCAATAGATTCAAATGAAGAGAGTATCATTTCATCTTCCTAAATTCCCATAGTCACAGTCAATCACTTTAAAGATAGCTCACATAACAGTGATTTTACATAGCGGGCTGCAATGCAACCGGAAATCGCCATGCCTGGCGTTACAACCAATGCCCAAGGCAGCTATGTGTTTGGAAATCACAAGAAAAACCACGAATTTCACTTGTCTAAACAGGAAAAAAAAAAAAAAAAAAAATAAATAAAAAAACCGAAAAGCTAGATTGAAGGAAGACTTCACTGCCAAATCACTCAAAACTTGAACAACCCCATAAAAAAAAAAAAAAAAAAAAAGGAAAAAGGAGTGAAAAAGAATAAATCAAGGAGGAATTCAATGAAGAGATTAGTAGTAGTACCTGGATGGATTCCTGAGTTGAATCTATTCCGCTTTTCCTTCTACTTCTCCTTCTTCACTCCCCCGAGAAGACAGATTCACAGACACATCTCCGCCCATGGAGCCATCACCATCCACATCCATCAACCATATATGTATGCATATGTAGCCCGTCCATTTGGTGTTAAGTCAAGCCGGAGAGGGAGGTTATTTTACGAAACCACCCTTTACCAAAGCTGTCGGCCCGTCGGCGATAGGCGGCAGCAGCACCCAGTCAAACTGCTTCGGATTACTTCCTTTGTTTTAATTGTATACAAGCAATAGGAAGTGAGCCCGGTTCGGTTGGATTGTGGCTGCCCAGCCCTTCCTTCCTTCGTAATTTTCAGGCCCTTTATAATTTTAGAGCCCAACTCTTCTAAGTCGTGCCCACATTTTATGAATACTTAAAAAATATATATATATTATATTTTAAACTTTAAAATTAGAATATAATTATACTTTATATTTTAAATTTAAAAAAAAATATTAAAATTTATAAATATCATTTAATTGAAAAAAAAATAATAGTCAAATAACTATAATTTATATAATTCAAATTTAACGTTGTTATCTTCCTCTCATTCTCTCTCTAAAACCCCAAATTCTCTTTCTCAATTTCAATCTCTTCTCGAATATATATATATATATATATATATATATATATAAAAAAAAAAACACAAAGAAGAAGACTGCAAGACCAGCAGAGAAGCCAATGATGGAGAAGAAAGAAGGAAAATAGACAGAGAGTGTGTTACACTCCCTGTCCTTCTTAAGGCAAATATGAAAACAACTGAGAATGATGACAAGAGAAAGAGAGAGAAGAGCAGCAACCATGCAGAAAACAAGAACCGCAACTGAACCTGGCAGTTAGCATTTGTCATTGTCACCTACTTGCAACTGAGTGCATCTGAATCATTCAAAAACATTTTCCAAAACATTCTCTATGCCAAGTCAAAAAGCATTGGGACAGCAATATTCTCAACAATAAACCATACCATATCCACCAACCATTCTGAATATTGAAATAGGAATCAATCCTCCAAAAACAATAAAGTCACGAAACAACCACCACGGATCCGTCATCACGGATCCGTCATCAACATTGGATGCCTGTTAAATATATTGTGATAAAAATAACATTATGATAAATTGAATTCACCACCATTAACAGAATATCCTAATGTATATGCATGTACCTTATTATGGCAGGATGTGGACTAGAAAGCTAGATAGATGCAACAATAAAAGTGCTCTAATTGGTAAGTATGGAAGTGTCAGAATAATTTGAGCAAAATATCAAGAAGCAATTACAAGATCCAAAGGCAGTTCAATCGGTGAATCCCTATAATTGGTTGCAACATTAGACTTTTATATATTAATTGATAGCTAAATACTCGTTTCAAGGAGTGCTTAAGATGTACATATTGATTATTAAATAGATTTACATACAAAAAAGAAAACAAAATATCAACAGGTTTTTCAGCCCATAATAGGCAATTATTTCATGAAACAGGTTTGGGAAACAGACTTACATTTTATGAATGTGAAGTGGATTACCGTATTACACAATTCACTTCACGTGTAAGACAATGGCAGTGACAATAATTTACTTGACACACAAGACAATTGCAACCACTCCAAGCACTGCATCTACATTGTGCTTCGCCTGGCATAAACATAATATCTTGCAAAATACAAGAAAGCAACCAATTGTAATGCGCTTAGACCAGAAAGCAACCAGTAGAAGTAATCAAGATGAGCCCTATTAAGATTATTAGCAAACCAGCTATCATGGCCATTCCCTCCAGTTGCCTTCTCTATAATAGAGACAAGAAAGCTACTTAAAAAGCTCCCCACCCCAAAGATGCTAAGGTAGAGAGAAAGACCAACACTCCTCAAATCACTGGAGACCTGATCGTAGAAGAATTCTTGCAGGCCAACCATGGTAAACACGTCAGCACTCCAAACAAGGCATACTGTGGAATTAACCACCAAATACTCAATGGGATTGTAACATTTGGCATATCAACTAGTCCAAACTCTTGAGCAGTTTTCAGTCTCTTCATCTCGACCAGTGCAGCGATTACCATAGACATTAGAGATAAGAAAATCCCAGTTCCAATTCTCTGAAGCATTGTAATTCCAGAAGGTTTCCCAGTAAAAATTCTTGCCAAGGGAACAAAGACACGATCATAGATTGGTATGAAGAGAACAATGGCAAGGCTGATAAAAGATTGGAGGGAAGCTGCTGGAATGTAGAAACCTGGAAAAATTGACCTGTCCAAAGTCACTCCTTGCTTAGTAAAGAAAGTAGAGGACTGTGCAAAGACAATAGCGTAAACCAAGCATGTAGCCCATATAGGAACAAGCCTGAGTACTGCCTTGGCCTCTTCAACATCATTCAGGCTACACAACTTGGCATCTTCCTTTGAGCCACTTGGTGCAATTAGGGCTTTGTTCAGGAACCTGGCACATTAATTTGCAAAAGTTCTATCTTAAAGGGTCTGGGATATGGCAAGGCAATTAAAGAGCACTTCAAAGAATATGGGAATTATCTCAATGCCACAGACAGAATAAGGGGCTCTGCTGGCACAAGGATAGAAAGACATACACATCATTATAGCGAGTGATATGAATTAAAGTTCTTTCAATTCCACAGCTAGGTTTCTGTTATTTAAACATGTAGATAGATATTAATTAACCAGAATTTAAAGATAATAAAGCATCCTGAAGTCATGTTGCACATGACAGCTTTTGTTATTTGCAAAAGGGTAATTCATATAAATTTAAAATTTCTTATAGCAGCAAGCCTCAATTTCATATCTGCAAAAATTACTGATAGTAACACTCTTTGGTTCCAAAAGAAAGAAAAGGAAAGTCGAAAAAATAACAGAAATTTTTCTGAAGAGCTACTCTTTTCAGAAACAAAAATAAGATTACATTTGGATGCATCGTACACTCTGTTCATAACTTTCCTCCATCTTCGAGACAATGTGAATTATATACAATTAAGGATTAGAATACTTCCATAATTCAGAAAATGGAATTGTCTACTATGGTAGGACTTAATTTGGTGTTGCGACATTTCTAATTATAGAACTAAACTTCTGCGTTGGAAACTTTGACATGCTATAAAGCCTAATTTCACGTATTTTGTATCATGTTTAACAATGTCACGGTCCTTCAGAATTTTAAATCTTCAAAGTTACATGAAGCTTTTAATATTGAAAATCTTTCAGATATCTTGTTGCAACTTTTCTAACGACCACACCATGCAGGAAACTATCCCTTACTTGAATTGTTCAGAACTCCGGTGAGGTAGGATTCCATGAGCTTCTTCCTTAGAAGCTATTGCCGTTGACGTAGTTTTCCAATTCCTAACTGCTGCAACAAATACACAACCTATTCTCACAAAGGCACTTTTCTCCTCACCTTTGGTGCTAAAACGATATGTCTTGGTTCCAAGTAAGAAAATGACAAGGGCAGCAACCATCATAATACAAGGAATTCCAAACCCAAGACCCCAGTTAAGGTTATCTTGGATGTAGTTTAAGACCAGCAACGTCACCAGGGTTCCTCCACACATGCCAAAGTACCACCAATTGAAGAATGAAGCCTTTGCTTTGCACTCTTTGGGATCTTGTCCATCAAACTGATCAGCTCCAAAAGCCTGGACACAAGGTTTGTGCCCGCCTTGCCCAACTGCTACTAGATACAGAGAGAAGAAGAAAAAAACTACTTGGAGAGAAAAAGAAGAACACGGCACGGTAACATTGGCATCCTGGCAACCGGAACTGCTGAGAGAAGGAAGCATAGCTGACAATGTCAGCAAGCCAAGTCCCTGTTAATGATTACAATATGGCATAAATTTTAACCAGAGCTAAAGCAAATGAGGACAATATTTCTGTCATGTTCCTCAAGAAAAAAAGAAGGACAAAAGGAGTGTGTGCTATCTAATGTTTCCCATTTCACAAGGCCTATAACATGATTTTCAAATGGAGGTCCACAAAACAGATGTTCCAATGGCTTTCACCGAAGGAAGGTTTAATTTAGTATTAGAACAAAATCGTGTGACGTATCGTTGGCACCACTATTCAGTTAAGTAGAAAATGGTTGAACTTTATAGCAATAAGCCTGTGTCGATTTATGGTTTTTCCTTTTTTCCGAGTAAAGGGCAAATCAAAATCAAAATTCGAAAATTGAAAATTTCCATTAATGTATTGTTAACAGAAAAAAAAAAAAAAATAATCCCGAACATTAAATAGCTTTTAAATTTTTGTGCTAACTGTAATTAATTGCAATAATATGTACAAGCTTTTGTGCTCTTTCAATAATAGCACAACATTAACAATCCATTAAAGCCACTGATACGTTGCTTTTCATGGCAGGCCATTCTATGGTTCATACAGGAAAATGCCAAATGGCAACACTGACTCAACTTTTCCGATTGTTGAAATTAGGGCATAAAATATATATATATATATATATATTCCTTCTACTTCCACATGGCCAAACAAAGATATCTCAAGGTTTGCTACCTCTTTTTTTACCATTTTACCAGCTTTACTTCCAATAACTCCTACGAAATTTCTTGTCCACAATGCTTTCTCTGTGGCTGCGTGCGTGCGTGCGTGCGTGTGTGTCGCGTGAATGCGTAAACGTGTGTGAATAGAGAGAGAAAGAGAGTACGATGATGTAGATAAGGGAAGCAACGACGATGGTGCGGTATCTGCCAAGGAAAGAATCAGCGACGAATGCACCTAATAAAGGCAGCAACGACGCCGTTCCCGACCACGCGTTCACGTTCTGAGCCGCCGCAGCCGTCGACTGACCCAGCGGCCCCGTTAAGTACGTTATTAAGTTCGAAGCTATCCCATAATAAGCAAACCTCTCCGCGACTTCCACACCTTCAACCCAAAAGATAATAATAATTATTATTATTAAATTTAAATTTGGAAAAAAGAGATAGAGAGAGAGAGAGAAGATTATTTATTTTTGTTACTAATTATGAAGAATGCGGATCTCCAGCCGCCAGAACTGGATCGGAAGACGGGGCGGCCTTTGTAGTCAACGGAATCCTCAACGGTGTCGTATAGTAGTGGAATTTGGATGTCCGGCGAGACGCTGGAAGTAGCCATCTCGGCGAATCACAACCTCCGCCGCCAACTCCGGCGCTGGTTAGTATAGGAAGCAAAGGCAGCAGGCGAGCAGGCGGGCGGGCGGGCGCGTGCTCCCACCTCAATTATTGTGCTCCTAACTAACAGGTTCGTGGATTTCGTCGGTTAGGATTTGCTGTCTACCGCTTGCGTTCTCGCTTTGTCCTTGCTAGGCTATCGGTCTCCAATTATTTTTTTTTTTATTATTTATATTTTTACTGTAGAAATTATTATTTATTTTTATTTTTATTTTTATAATTAAATTATTTAAAATTTATATAAATTATTTTTTTAAAAAAATATTTTTATTAAATTAATTAATTAATATATTAAATAAAGATATTACGATATACAGCAAAATTAAAAAATTTGAATTTATTGATAAGTAATAAATGAAAATAAAAAATTGTGAATAATAAATTTATTTTATTATTTAAATAAATATTTATATAATTTATAGTAAAAATAATTTGTCCGACAGGCCGACGGGTTTGACCTTCGTCAAAGCCCAAAAGGGTGGTTTCGTAGGCTAACCTCCACAGTTTAACACCCAATGGATATGCATACATATGCTGAAGGTATGTATGGTGACGGCTCCGAGGGCTGCCTGACGGACTCTGTTGTCGTCTAGGGGGGAGTAGTGGATGAGAGAGACGGAGGATGGACAGAGAGAATGAAGAAGGAGAAGTAGAAGGAAAGGCCGAATAGATTCGACTCAGTAATCCATACAGGTAGTGCTACTATTAGTACTAATCTCTTCATTGAATTCCTCCTTGATTTATTCTTTTTCTTCCTTTTTTTTTTTTCTTTTTTGTTTTGGGGTTTTGGGGTTTTGGGGTGGTGGTTGTTCAAGTTTTGAGGGTTTTTGAGTGATTTGGCTGTGAGATCTTCCTTCAATCTGATAAAATTTTGAAATTCTTTTGATGGGTTTGTATGGTTTGCTGCTGTGTGCCTATTGTTCTTTCTTTTTTTTGTTTTTTTTTTTTTACTTCGTCTTATGTGCCCTGTGACTGACTCTATCTTGCTAGCTTTTCCCTTTTTTTGCCTGTTTAGACAAGTGAAATTCGTGGTCTTTCTTGTGAATTCCAAACGCATAGCTGCCTTGGGCATTGGTTGTAATGCCAGGCATGGCGATTTCTGGTTGCATTGCAGCCCGCTATCTAAAATCACTGTTATGTGAGCTGCGTTTAAAGTGGTGGACTATGACTATGGGAATTTAGGAAGATGAGTTGATACTTTCTTCATTTGAATCCACTGGATACTCTATTTTGCATGTTTCTATGAGTCTTAATTGGTTTATATCTGCAAAAGTTATGTCAACAAACAATTTTTTTTTTTTTTTAATCCTTAGCTGGTTTCTTTCCCTGCTTTTTTTTAATTTTTTTTTATAAGTGGGACTTCTCGACATTGGCTCCTGGTTTGGGATGTTATGTAGCATGTGATTCAGGTCACCTATTCCAAGCACCAATATAAATTCTGTAATTGTGGTTAAAGTTTGTATTAAAAATAGCTACCGGGGGATGAGCAGGGTGGCTATTCATTGTTATCATTATTGTTTTATCCCCCCTCCCAAACCCTCTTTATTTTAAATTTCTTCTCTTTGATTATTGACCACAAAAGGGGAGAATGTTGTGATAGTGGAGTACGTCACACAGTATCCCATTTTAGGATTTAAGGTTAAGAGGATGTCGGCAACGAAGCAAAAGCGAAGAAGTAACAGCAGTTTACATCTTTTAAATTGGTGCATTGGACTGTTAGCCATATTTGTAATGTTTAAGTAAGCACAACTATGCTATTGAATGATTTATATTAGACCTTGGCTAGAGAAATCACAATTGATCTTTGTGCTGGCAGACAGAACTCTATAATACAAGCTAACTCCTAGAAACTGGAGGCTTCAATAGTGATGATTAAAAATGTAGTACAGTGGATTGCCATTCTCCTGCTTGTGCTGAGTTCAAAAGAACTAGGCTAATGGAACCTAAAAAGAAGTCTAGTAATTGAGGCTATTCTCGTATCCTTTCTAGTAGCTTGTCTAAAGCAGCTTTTAAAATATGTCTTTTTCTTTTATTCCTTTTGTTGCATTAATCTTGTCCAAATATTGGTGGACAAGGAAAGATCAAGATCCCTCAATTGTTTGGTTATTACAGTATGTATAGATACTATATTATTTATTTTTTCATGAATCCAGTTAGTCGCAATCCACTAACTTTCAGTTCAAATTGGAGTTATTTTTCTTATATTTAGTTTCTTAAAGTGGGACTTTTGTGTGTATGTAGTGTGAACTGCCCATTCCAAACAATAATAATTCATCAATAAGAAATGATGGATATATGTCTAACTGTATAGAATATGTAGCAATCTACTAGTATATGTAAAAGGAAAATGATGTTGTGTTGGAAGTAGGTCTGTCTTAAATCTTACCATGTCAGAATACCCTTACTAGGGCTTTGAAACAATGTTGTATTTGCAGGATTACACCCCATGCTTTGGTTTCTCTCTCACTCATCATAGAGCCAGTGAGAGACTGAGAGACTGTGAGTGTACAATTGTTTAAGATTTGTTCTATTAATCTGACTAGCTTGACTCAATCCCTTGGAACCCATCTCTCCCAAACATGACTCTTCTTTGCCCCTGTCAACTCCACTGAGTTTGGAGGAGGTTTGTTAGAGCTCTCTTCTCTCTCTCTCTCTCTCTCTCTCTCTCTCTCTCTCTCTCTCTCTCTCTCTCTCTCTCCCTGATTCTCTCTGCATGTGGCTCTAATATTAGTGTCTAGATTTAGTTATTTCTTCTAACTATTGTTTGCATACATTGCAATGAATTTGAGACTTTGTGGGAATTCTAGGGTTTTGGGAATCCATATTGGGGTTTTTAGATGAGTAAAATTGGTTTGATTAAAATTAAAAGTTTGATGAGAGAAAGGGTACTGGCAGTGGGGATTGGCTTTGTTGGGAAATGGGAAAGGAAGAGCCACACTGGGGTGGGCGTGATTTCAGAGGACCAGGGGGCACCAGCAGCAGCTGTGGTGATATATATCATAGTTTTGGTACTTGGAACTTGGCTAATAGCTTAACATATGCTTCTCCTCCTCTTGTGGGTGGAAAAGGGGAAGGGATTTATGTATTTGTTTTATATCTTTTACTTTACTTTGTTTCAGTGAGTAATCAAGAGTTTATTTCCCATTAGCTGTTTGTGATTAAGACGTTGATACTGTTTCCCGTGATTCATGTTCCTACTGTGGATTCCTCTTGTATATAATAATTATCAGGAGTATGACGGTAGGTGACAGATTTGTACCTTTCTCTTTTACTCATTCATTCCATAAGCAAAGTTATCTGAGAGAGCTAAGTGGGCTATTCTGGTTCCAGTTACTCAAATATGTGCATTCTAATACATTCCCAGGCTCCCAAAAAGTAAGCAGTGTTCACAAAAGGATAAGGAAAAGCTGGTAAGGCTGATTCTTTCAGAAGGAGAGTCAAAAGGAAAGAAGGTGGAAACATTTTGTAATGGCTGCTTCTGATAAGATTGCTTCCCTTGAGAGTCATACTCTGAATGGGGACTGGATAACTGTTTTACCTCAGCGTGGTAGAAGAAGAATGAAATTCTCTAAGATTGCAACCCCGATGGAACAGCAGCATCCGTGGGTTCCAACTGATCCTACATCTGATCCAGACAGACAACTAAAATTAATACAGAAGATTCAGACCTGTTTGAAGAAAGTTGAGAGCTCTCAATTCTATGAGAACTTTGTGGAGCAAATCCAAACTCCAGACACATTTAATTCTTTTTGCAGGGCATTGGGCTCAGAGCTAAGCTTCAAGATGGTAATATATGGCATTGGGAGCATTGAATTGTATGAGAACCCTCGACTTCAGCTGAGCCTTGCAATCTTGATGAGAAAAAAGTTCAGTTGGATTGGGGACATAGAGGTTTTTGATCCCGTTCTTTCTGCAACAGAAATCCAGGTTCTTGAAGCACTAGGCTGTTCTGTTCTATCCGTAAATGAGCAAGGTCGTCGTCTTGCTAAAAAGCCAACAATCTTCTACATGCCTCATTGTGAGGCAGGGTTATACAGCAACCTTCTGCAGGCAAACTGGAAGGTGGATTTATTAAAGCATATTGTTTTGTTCGGAAACAGCTTTGCGGCATACCAGCAATATGTTTCGGGGTTCAATAACTCCACGATTGTCGATTCAACAAGGTACATAATGGCTGTCCAAAAGTTTGCAGATGAACATGCCATTAGAACAGTTTCAGATGATTATTTTGCTGCTTTTCATGATTCAAGTTGGCATTTTTTTAGCCCTGCTATTGATACAGAACTGCAGCCTGTCTAAATTGGTTGATGCTGCTTCAAAGGTATCAGTATTTGTATTGATTGAAATTAATTGTGATGGTTAATTCTGTATGCTCATTGATGAACAAGTCACTGCCTGAAACTCATTGATTTTAGTTCAACTTCAGTATAAATTGTTCCTCTCAGTTCTAGTAACATAGTTACATGTTTCCTATTTTCCTTTGGAAATGCCAATGTCATTGATGTCATTTTCTTTAAAAAAAATATTTCCATACATGTCTTTTTGAGAAAAAAATCACACAAATTTTGCCTTCTTCCAACATTTGCTTAGCATCCAAGCACATAAAATGCCAATAAGCAAACCGTCAAATTATAAAAAATAATGCAATCGATAAACCAATACAACAACACAAGGAAATATGAAAAAGGAGAAGGTTAGTAGGAGAAACACAATGAATAAAAATTTAGATGATTTTATTATTGGATGATATTTAATATTTTATGAAATAATATGAGTAACATCAACATCACATGTAATCTAGCTAGTTAGATTTCCTATACAATATGAATGTATAAAAATTAGAACAAGTGCACCTTGACATTTATTTTTGTCTATTTGAATATCTGGAAGATGAACCAATTGAGTTGCACTATAACAACGTTCATGAATGACAGAATTGTGCATGTGATTTATTTTAAGGGTTTTTTTTTTTTCAGATTCAGATAAAAATCAATACAACAGTGCAAAATAATTAAGCCCTGTTATGTTCATTGTGATACAAATAAACACAGGATGAACTATCATGATTGATGCTCTACGTCAAACCAGAAATAGACAGAAGTTTGTGCATAAATGACTCGAACTCGTTGCAGTGCCAGATCCCCTTTTGTAAGAACAGCCTTGGCACCACCTTCTATTCGAGTTTGAATAACAGATACGCCATCGCAATTGGCCTTAAGTGAGGAAGACAAGACCTTGCAACCACCTGCTGTGCTTACAATTGGGCAAGAGAGATAGTCCAGAGGATTTGATTCACATTGCAGTATGCAGCCATCAATGGTTAATCTTCCGCTTCTATGAAGAAGGCAGCAACCGAGCTCTGCTTTCACCGTAAGATTTGCCAGTTTGCAAGTAGATGAGAGTTCCAACGCACTAACAGCACAAAACCAATCTTGTGGCTTGTCATTTTTTATCCCAAAAAAAAAAAAGGGTAGATAATGGGAATGATGACCTTGGAGGCATTTCAGTCTACATTGTTCAGCGCAAATTTATTATAGATGCATATGCATGGACAACAGATGATGAGGAGCCAGACAACCAGGCACCTGAGTTACCTAAAAGTTTCAGCATCGAAGGGTATCATTTTGAACATACTTGTTGCAATGAACAAAGTGCTGTAGTGAATTTTCTATGAAATTCACCATTGGTACTCTGACACTACCACTGACTCAAACACCAAACTAGAACATATGAAGGTCCTTATGACATTTGCACAAATAAACCTGTAAGATCATGATCCACCCAAACAACAATGATGCAAGAACTTATTAGAAACTTCATACCTTTCTGAACCTCGCTTACAGAATATTGTGGTTTCATCAGGCAGCACACCTCCACCAATCTGAACAAATGAACTTAAGATAGAAAATGCAGAAAAGGAAAACTGTGTACTAAAGCAAGTTATTCTTTTTTCTCTTGGTGTGAGACCACATGAAGTAGTCATCCCACTTTGAGTACAGGTTTTAATATTAAGTATATGGTACTATAAAGGATTAACAAACAACAAAACAACATATTCCAATCACCTTATGCACTAAATTTGTAGCTACGACATAACAGCCTACTCGTTCATAATTTTTCATGAAGTGTGGATTTTCACCCCAGTAGGAAGTAAGAACCCAAACAAAATAAAACTATATCTAAGTGCATGAGGGCTCCCATAATGTGGAATTTGAAGGAGGTTAGATGTATGCAAAGTAAGAACCAAAAGAAAGGAAAGGCAAAATAAAAAAATTATGAAGTTGGGTCTATGCCAACCTTACAAAATGATTCCCAACAAATTTGAAACTGTAATTAGCTGTGCTGTTGTGCACTTACCCCAGAGTTAGAAAAAAAAAAAAAAAAACTAGATAAAGAGACTTCAATTAAAAGGGTCAGCAATCAGCACTTATACAAGGTTTAAATCACCCGAAATAACATTTATAAAGTAAATTAGAGTTGTAAGACCATATTATTGCTATCCCTTTCAGACTCTGGACAAAAGTCAGGTCAAGTTCTTCCAACTAGGGTTGATGATCTTTACTTCATAATAAAATTTTGTTGATCAAACAAGGTCTTATAAGCAATTTCCTTAAAAAATTTAAATTGTACTTAAAAAATATGTAGAGAAACCTGCTCATGAAGAAAACTATGCTTCTGTGTCTCCAATCTAGAATCAAGAACTAATGGTAAAATAACCACATCTCAGACGACAATTTAAGTATTAGAACTCCTCCAAAATAAAAAAATAAAAACAATAGCAATGATGAAAAGGTTTGTCCCTCTTAAACTTTTGTGGAAAAAAATAAAGGCTACCATCGAAAAAATAAAAATGGTCAAGATATTAGCATTGAGGCAATTAATAAATTACCACTGATCAAAGCCAAAAATAACATCTCCAAGTTCATTAGCACATACCAGGCACAGTGATTTGTTTATTTGAATATTCGAGACAACATGATTGCCGCCTGCTGCAATTAGAATTGTGTCACCAGGTCTAAAATGAACACATTTCTAATTAGTTTTTGTGTCCACAATGTTTGATTTCATCTTTAAAATATTACATAAAGATGTCACACACATACCTAGCAGCAGAGATAGCCATCTCAATGCTGGGGAACACTCCATTCTCTGATGAATCCTTCACAGATCTGTCTACTCTGAGCCACAGGCGAGGGTGACAGGCCAAGTATTGCCATCTGTGGCAAACGAGGGCGGTGTTATAACGATCTGCAAACTCAACACAATTTGTGACAAAGATAGC
Organism: Rhizophora mangle; assembly: GCA_037832345.1. Lineage (NCBI taxonomy): Eukaryota > Viridiplantae > Streptophyta > Magnoliopsida > Malpighiales > Rhizophoraceae > Rhizophora > Rhizophora mangle. Next base: position 374,626 of record JBAPLJ010001975.1, on the reverse strand, counting down.
ACAAAATGTGGACTTACATAGAAAGTTTAAGATGAATACTTACATAGTTATTTTACATGTAAGACCATCAAAGTCAAGGCAACATAAGGAAAAAATAAAAAAAGTAGAAAGGGAAAAATATATTAGGCACAAACACATATGCAAGATACTGAAACATTTAACAAAAATATTAGCTGGGATCCCTATCTCCTTGGTTCCATACAATTTTAGTAAGAAGAAATTACTAATCTCATTTGTCACTTTGTAAACACCCTGCCGAGTAGCTCTTCACCCAACAGCACTGTAGTTATACAACTTATTAAAAGCATAGTGGCACCTACTTTCATTTACTAACTGTTATGGCAATTCAACAACAAAAAACAAAGCCTTAATCCCATAATTTACCATCAACCACCTTGCAGAAGTCCAAACTATAAAATTTTTTCATTTTAATTTTTAAGAAAATTGTAGCCCATATTCATATCCATTAGAGCTCTACATCCCAGCAATCTTCCTTCCCTTTTTGTCCCAATAAAATTTTATCAGCAAGTGAAACTCAAAAAAATGGGACTGATGTTTGCCTGAAAAAATAACCATCAATACCACCAACATGTAGAACACAGACAAGTTCAAGTCTTGTCAGCTAAGAACAAACACCGCCCCCCCCCCCCCAAAAAAAAAACAAAAACCGAAAAAAAAAAAGAAGGAAAAGCCCTCCACTGCCCTCCTGCCATCTCTTCTCCATTGGTTTCATGCAATCACTCAAAGAATGAGACACCCCAGAAAAGTAAAAGACCAAATAACAAGAAAAAGATAGGAAATGACCTAATATATAAACTATAACACAAAAATTAGGCCAAACAAATCCAAAAACAAATGAGACACTTGGAGGCAAAGACAAAAGGGGCAAAAACACACACACACACAGATGCTGATAATTATTAGCACATATACTGAATTCCCAAAAAGCAGAAAACAGCTCAAAAAAACAAAACCTGAATGAATCCATAGGCCAAAAAAATTAAAAAAAAAAAATTCTAAACCAAGATTAGGGTTTTCACAAGTATGAAACCAAACAACTAGAAATAAACTACACAAGATCTAAATCCAATCAAAAAAAAAAAAGCCCAATTAGCATTCACATACACACATATTCACAAACAAATAAAGCAACACACACACACACACACACACAAATAGAGAAAGAGAGAGAGAGAGAGACCTGGAATAGGAGAGAGGAAGCTGAGGATGTGCATAAGGCAACCATCATCCAAAGTGTTTATGGGACAATCATTATTATTATTATTATTATTACAATTATTATTTGAGAAATTTCTTCTATTCTTTTTTCTCTTGACCCACTCCCCCTTCTCTCCATCTCCACCTCCACCTCCACCTCCACCTCCATTCCTATCTCTCTCCTCCATTTTCAACATCATCGATAACAACACTTTTATCTCTGCCTCTCTCCCTCCATTGATCTCTGTAAAGATCTTGTTGCTGATATTCTGAACAACGTAAATCAGTCAATGAAGGAAGCCACGGCAACCCACGCCATCGTTTCCCATTTTACTTTATTTTATGAACCCCATCCCACCCGTCACACACGAGTGCAAAGCTTACAAGGAATTTATTTCCACTCATTTTTTTAATTTTTTTATTATAAGATATATATATATTAATTATATAAATTTTTAATTTTTAATTTAAAATTAAATATTTAACCAATAAATTTTAAAATTTATCTATAATTCATTATCACTGAAAAAATATATTTAAAAATTTAAAATAACAATTTTATATTGTTATTTTTTCAATTAATTAAAATAATATTTATTATATAATAAAATTTTAAAATTAAAATTAATTAATTAATTATATTAATAAAATTAATAATTAAATTAAAAAATTATTTAATTCAATTATAAATTAATTTATTAATAATAATATTTTTATTAATTTAAAAAATTTATATATAATTTTAAAAATATTTTTTATATATTATTTATTTAAAAAAATAAAAATTATATTATTAATATAATTTATATTTTTAATATTAAATAATAATTTAATTTTAATTAAAATAATTAAATTTTAAAATTTTTAATTTTTTATTTAACCACATATTACCTCTTAAAACCTTCTTGACATGCATTCATACAGAACAATATACTTTAATGGGCTTATGTTTCATAAGTTAAAAGCCCATCAACAGAGACCAAACAGGAGTTCGTTGTGGCATTACGAGCTCCTATTCTATTGGGCAAACTGTACAAGATGGGCCCAACCGTACTGTTGGACCTCAATCTTTATTGGAGGCTCAATCTTCTACGTGAACCTATGTTGTCTGAAATTCAACCAATTCCTTGTTAGGAATAACTTGTTTTTCTTTTCCTTCTTTTTCTTCCTCTCTTTTTTTTTTTTTTTTTTTTTTTTTTTTTTTCAATTTTTAAGATAAGTAACACTAGATTTAAAAAATTTTTTTATTAAATTAATAATTAAAATTTTATATCAAAAAATTAAATAAATTTGATTAATTTTATTTTTTATAAATAAAAAGTAATATTCGTATTATAAAATTAAGAGAATTAAAATTTTATAAATTTTTAATCCATTATTTAGATTTTTATTAATTAGATTCATAAATTTTTTTTATATTTTTTATTTTAATAATATTTATTTTTATTTTTATTATATAGACATAAGTTAAATTAACCTAATTATATTTGTATTTTTTATATTTTAATAATATTTACTCTCGTCTTCATATCACATTTATATTTTTTATTTTAATAATATTTATTTTTATTTTTACTTATAATTATAAATCAAATCAAAATTTATTACACTCTCACTCTATAAAATTAAGTCAAATATTACGTTTGTATTCTATATTTTAATAATATTTATTTTTATTTTTATCATATAAATATAAGTCATACAAAAATTTATTACTTCTTATTTTTTATTATTTTAAAAATTATAACTCGAAACTCATTCTCAACACTTCTCTTTGTATGTGTTGGATACACGATGTGTGCACGTACACATGCACCTACGTAAATATATTTATATACGAAAGTCTCATGCATTGTAAGATTTTTTTTAATAATAATAATAATTAATAACTAAGAGTGGATAGTTTAAATTGATGCTTTTGAGGGGTGATAAAATGGCAAATGTAACAGAGAATTATTGAGAGTTGGCTTGTGTCCCCGGCGATCATCCGGCCAAATGCCATGTTAGACAGTCGCAAAGAAAGGGGGATGGGTTGACTCAACTGCAGGAGTGCAGAAGAAGCTGTTTCCGTGAGCAATAATGCTAAAGAGGAATATCTACACTTTTGCACATTTGCAGGCAAAATATTGATTTCATCCTAAACGGAAAAAGCACTAGAAAAGTTTCGGAAGATGCCACTTCCAGCTGCTCCCCAACTTTAGTTAGTTTTAGGTTCTCGTTCTTTATGAATAAATGACCAAAACATTAGCCGATTAAAGCTATAAATAACATATTTGACCTTGGATGACCCAACTCCATCTGGGTACCTTGTTGGCCATGCTTGCCTTGTTTGCGTGACTTTTAAAAGACCATGAGCATTTACTTTGAAAATCAAAAGCTAAAGATTGTTGTGTTTTGTCTATTTAACACCGTGGACCTACCTTTCGTGGTTTTTTTGGAAGGCCGTGGCTCATGCCTAGAGTGCAGCTGAAGCAAAGTTGAGGAGGAGGCAGCGAGTTACAGGAGCAGAAAGGGTCTGTGGATGGTTGATTTTTTATTGCTTGTCGGCACTGCTACTTCTACCTTGTGCACCTCCACTAAGGCCTACCCCATTGGAAAAGTGCAAACAGAAATCGTCTTAGAAAAGAGAGCTTGATGACATTACATGGGTATAATTCCATTATTTTTGAGAATTCTCAAGGAAAAAGGTGTGGCTCAACCTCCAAACTTGAATTGAGGAGGAAAGTGGGTAGGTTGTGGTTTTAATTCCAATGTTTAATGTTCTGTTGGATCCTATGGAGCAGCCTATTGATTTTGATTACTAATTTATGGACCAACATATGTAAACCAGAGAATGAGGCTCTGGATGATGGTATTGAATGCTGAGATGGGTCATTGTTTTTTGTTGACATTAATGGGCAACACCCCCCCCCCCTCTTCCTGCCTTGTAGATTTCTAAATTTCTAAATGATTAAATGTCACCCCCATCTCAAAAATGTTACATAAACTTAGTTGAATTAATGTGTTCTAAACACTAATCTATATATACTATACTATTATAACTAATTTTTTTGATATATAATTATAATTAATAATAAAAATTACAATAATACATTTAATAATCACAACAATGCAATTTGTTTTACAACAATTATTAATTACACATTTTAAATATTTTATTTAAATAATTATTATAATCATAATAATGTAATATAAATTGGTATTTGACATGCCTTGAATTGAATTATGTGGGTGCAATGAAGGAATTAAGTGCATGGTTGAGTTTCTATTTGGTTTTCTGTATTGTGTGGGTGCAAATTGAATTAAGAATATTATAGTGATTAAGAATTTAAATTTAAATTTTTAAAATTTTAAGTTTTAATTATAAAAAAAATATATAGAATTTATAAAAATGAGATAATTAAAAAAAAAAAAAAATGGCAACATGATCACACCTGCAACAGCTATTTTTCATCTCAATTCCCTGTATCCAGAGAGCATGTGTTGGCAGGAGTGTGAGGGAAGCAAATGTAAACTAGGTTTATGCTACTCCAAATTGCATTTTGCCATTTGGGGGATCTGGTGTTGCTGGTTTTTTTTGTGTTGTTGTAGAATAATTGGCTGCACTTCTTCTCTACAATCTGCATTACAAATTCCTTTTTTTTTATTTTTTTTATCCATTTAAATTACCATTTTGTGGGTAAATTCTACTTAATGTTTCTATATTAGGAATGCATTTAATAGAATAATTAAAAGTTAAGTATCAGAAGCTTTTCTGGTTTTTTTTTTGTTACCTTTTTTTCAGGGTTGGGGTGAGGCCAGCCAATGCAAATTGGCCATAGCCATGGCTCCCCCCCCCCCCCTGCTTGCTCATAAAATCTCAGTCCTTCTATACCTGCAACTGCATTTACTCCCCTCCCAACTTAAATTTTGGCAAAAAAATAAAAAAAAACCCAAAAAAATAAAAAAAAAATAATTAAAAAAAAAGGCAGAAAGTTGAGTTCTTCTGCCTTCTAATATTCAATGCCCTCCTTTAAATGTAGGAGATCCACCCCCCATCTACTTCATCCCTCCTCTGCCACACCCACACACACACACACACACACACACTTACATTCATCAGCCACCACGACCAACAGAAAACTTCCGGCGGCGGCGGCCCTTGAGAACCATTGCCTCTGTATCAACATTCCTTCTGTATAATCTTGCTCACGTGACACTCACGTGATTGTCAACACCCCACCCATTTTTATAAAATCCAAACGCGCCATTTCTAACTCTCACACTCTCTCTCTGTCTTAGAAGAAGAAGAAGACGGGAACGTATAAGCGAAACGATTACGAAATGTCGTCGCCTCCGACAGTGACGATGAACGACGGTGTTGGAGGGCAAACGACAACGGGGCCGTCTCAGAGTCTCAAGCCGAGCATTCTCATAATCCTTCTGATTCTCGCGATGACGATTCTCGTTTCTGTCTCCGTCTGCCTCCTCCTCCGCTTCCTTAACCGCCATTGCCTCCGCCAGCTTTCTCCTTCTTCCTCCACAGCCACGACTGCTACCATCATCGCCTCCACCTCCTCTTCCTCCTCCAACCGACACTCCGGCTACCAACACCATCACCATCGCGTTGCTCCAGAGACTCCGCAATTCTCGGTCCTCGACTCTCTGCCTATCTTCACCTTTGGTTCCATCAATCGCCGCTCTTCCGCAGGCATGGCAATGTCAACCGGAGACTGCCCCGTCTGTTTGTCTAAGTTCGAGCTGCAGGACGAGCTCCGGTTGCTTCCGCTGTGTTGCCATGCTTTCCACGTGGCTTGCATCGACACATGGCTTGAGTCAAACCAGACGTGTCCGCTCTGCCGGTCTCCAATCCAGGCCTCCGAGTCTGACATTTTGAAGGCGCTGTCAGTCTCCAATGATGGCGGCGGTAGTGCGGACAGTTTTCGGCTCGAGATCGGCTCCGTTAGCCTCCGCCGTCCGGATTCAGCTGCTGAGTCTCGGGCTTCCTACTCTCTCGGCTCGTTCGATTACATCGTGGAGGAAGATTCCGAGATTTCTACGGGCAACACGCACAGGAGAAGCGTTTCGGACAAGGAAATCGGGGCTCCGATGGCCCAGCCGATGCAGGAGTCAAGTCTAGCCGCGGAAGTGGGCGGCGGGAGGAGTTGGCTGAAGGAGTACATCGACAGGCTCTCTACATCTCTCTCATCGAGGGCTCACTCATTTCGAAGCTCCGGGAGGCTTTTTACCGGAAGCAGCGGCCGGACCGAGCTCGGCAGTGCGGGAGATTACGACTTGGAAGCGAACCACTTAGGAGAGGAGATCAGCGAGCTGTTCCGTTGGGTCTCAGGGGTATGAATCGTAAATACAGCTATACCTGGGGGGCAATTCCAATCCTGTCATAATTTGCTAACTCCACTCCAGTATATTGCTATTTCCACTCAAAATTGGGGCAAAACGAAGAAGAAAACCGAAAGATATGGAGTGGATGAAGGAAAATATTGACAGGTAACTGTTGGCTACCTTCCTTAGTATTCAATCCCTGGTGTAGATAAAGCAGGAGCATTTAATGAGATTGTTTTTGTTTTTTCTTTTTTCTTAAAAAAAAAAACTAAATTGCACTCTAATTAAAAGGTGGAGATTTTTTTGTGGGATGAGGCTAATATGTCATAAATTTTCATTTTTCATTTTTTTTTTTTAAAATTTTTGGGACAAAAGCACTATGAAGTTTGATCCATATAAAGATTTAGTGCAATGCAGTTGGTTATTTGTGACTTTGATGATTGTTGAGGTACGTTGTTGATGGCCCCCCATGCCCTCAATCTCATTTGTCACTTTTTAATTGGGAAATACATTGTATGAATCCACAAATTCCGAACTCCCTTTTAGGATTCATATCCATAATTGCATGTTAATGTGAACCTTTGGAATCTTGCTTTGAATATGAAAACACTTTTTCTTTTACCTCTTCTTATACGTTCATGGGTATGTTACTGGCCTTGGTTTTAGTCTTTCCCTTGGTATAAGTGGAGATTACAAAAAGGGAGAAAAAAAAAAGGGGTTTTGCATTTCTTTTCCTTGGCTTTACAAATTTTTCAACTCGTATTTATCACATTTGGAGGATTCTTTCATCAGCTTGGTGTTGATATTTTCCTTGTTTTTGGGTGGTTCTTCTGACTGTACACAATACTGAACCCAAAACACACAACTTTGGTAGCGAAGACTGTTGTGAAATATTGGCCTTTTGTGTATTTCCAATATTCAATTCTTTGTGGGGTTTGTTCAGTTTTGGAAGGGTCGATTCTCTCGACCAAAAAGGGCAAAAAGAAGCATTACAGATACTTGGGTTTTTGTTTTTGTTTGAATTCTCCTTCATGGGAGTTACTCTTGCAGTTTAACTTGGGAACAAAATGAAAAGAATGTATGGAATTTAAGCAGAAATTGCATTAGAAAACATTACCGGGAAATGGTAAGGGAGATTGAATGCAATTCTGGTCCAATTCAGTTGCTAGAGGATACCTAATTTATAACAATAATTACTTAGATAACATAAACCTATGGAGGAGTCTGCGTTCTTACCTCTCTACTAGGCCAGCACAGGGGAGGGCCCTTTGAATAATGTGTGATTGTGAGTGAGCTTAAGCATAGCCACTGGCCCTTTGAATAATGTCACAGTCTGACTCAGTCTTTTGGTCAATTTTTTCTTTTTCATCATCCGCTGTCTCAAGATTCTATTGAGGTTTTAAAAATTTAGCTAAACCGTTAGTTGAACCAACTCAATCATGAACTACTAATTTGGTTTGGTCTAAAACACTAAACATAAACTGATGAAATTCTAGAAAATATACTTAAAAACTAAAAAAAAAAAATGAAAATTAGTGCGATTTGTGGTTATTTTGGCTTTGACTTTAATCATCATGATTTGTGTTTAAATCATAATTGAGTGATAAATTTTATTCAAATTTATAATTAAATTACAAAATTTTATTTTAACTTTTAATAGTTATTAAAAGCTAAAAAAAATATAAAATCAAGTATTTATACCTTTTTTTTGTTAAAAATATTTAAATTTGACAATGAAAAATAATTTTTAATTAACATATGTCATAAATATTTTTAATTTTTTTTTCAATTACTAATAAATAAATATGTATTTATAATTAAATATTAATTTTATTAATTTAAATTTTAATTAAATAAATTAAAATAGTTAAACTTTAAATTTCTAATTTTTTTTAATTCAATAATCAATTTGGTTTTCAAAATATTGTTGAAATTAAAAAAAAAAAAAAAAAAAAAAAAAGAGATTTAATTAAAGTAAATCATTAATATATCCAACTATATTAATATATAATTTTATAGATTCAAATAGGTATAAAAATATTTTATATTATATAAAAATTTTTAAATAAAAATATGTTGGGGCTTAAACTTATAACTGCCCTTTGTTGGGGCTTGCCAATCTGCTTTTCCATTTTTTTATAAACACCTTCCTAGGCAGGGTAATATTTGAGATGTTTAACGTGGAATCATTTGTGGAGTAGGAACAGTCCCCTGATTCTGCTTTTAACCACCACATCATCCAGGCCCTGATCAAAATCACCAATTTTCTGTAATGAAAAAGGCTTACCTCCAAGTAAGAGTTCATTCCAAGCCAACCATATAGACCAAGGTATTGGATAGAATCCCATTGCCTATACTTCCCTGGATTTGCAATACTGTCTGAGATTTATCCAACTGTTCCAAGCCATCTTGATGGTAGGTGGAAGAACCCCGTGCACTCCTCACCATCGCAGACAAAGACACCGGACTTGCCAAACAGTGGAACAATGAAGAAATGTGTGATTCGTCACTCCTAGATTCCATTGACTCACTCTCCCCAAAACTCCTTACCAGGCCATTTTTATTGACGACTAATGCAAACGTGCGAGGGAATCACTGTCGAAGCTTTGCATGTCCCACCCAGAAATGATTCCAAAAGATCACCATACTGCCCTTTCCTGGTAGAAATCTAAAATTAGATCTGATGACATCTGAAAATCTTTCATTTGTCTGTGTGACATCTTGGTCAAGCTAACTGGCTGCTTGCACAACCAATGCTGATAATTGCTACATCTGGCTTTGAGGATTTTCACCAGTAGACTCAAATTACAGTCTCCAATTCTGCCAATGCCCTTCTTCTCCTACACATCAGAACCCATCCAATGTGATGAATCTTCATTTTCCCATCTTCATCTCCCAGAAGGAAGAACATTGTATATGTTCCATTGTAGCTTCCATGCACTTTGGAATCTTAAATAAAGACACGAAACAAATAGGTAGGGAGGAGTGCAGGCAAGATGTGAGTAACACTAGTCGTCCTGCCTTGGAAAGAAACCTGAATTTCCATTTTGCCAATCTAGTCTCCATTTTTCTCAAATGTCACTCTGTCGTCGGTCGAGTAAAACATGATATGAAATTTAATTGAAAGTGACCTAAAACAAAAATGGCACATCTTCAAATGAAAGGAAACAGATTGTGACAGGAAAAGCTCTTTTTTTTTTTCCAGGTCCATTGTATCCTTTTAACTTTTTTGGGGTGGAAAACTTCTCACTTGTTACTCAACAGAATCGTCCACAAATGAGAATACAGGCTGAATAAGACTTCCTAAAGAATATAATTGATATTGAAACTAAGAAACACTGCCTGGATATGCACACCATCCAATGAATGTCTAGTGAGTATTTTCTGCTCTGATCCAGAGGCTGCAATCCATTATTCACAATGAACAGATAATAAAAGAACGAATTTTTGTCCATCCAAGACATCAGCTTTTACAAACATATCCAGAAACTATGGAACTGAAAACTTTGGGTGGAGTAGCATTAAGACAAAATGGTGTTTCTCTAGGATGTGCTCTCAGATGGGATTTCTTCCTAAAAATATGTAACAAAATCTCGAAGTAGTGTATCTGTCCGAACAGGTGTTTCACATTGTCACAAACCATTGGTGCAAATGCTTTAACAGACAAAGTTCAAGGAAAGTAATGGTAACAATGTTGTTGAGAAGCACAGAGACCCTCTGTGCTCTGCTGCACGGAATCGCACTTCCACTGAAACACCCTTTCTTCTGCTTGATTCCAAAGCCATGATCTTCGAGAACGAATGTAGAATTCGTCTGACCATTACTGAACAAAATGGACCAAAAGAAAGGACCCTTGTGAAACCCAATCAAGCCTACTCCCACCTCAGTATGTGATTTGTTTCTCAAAAGAGACAGAGTTCTTTTGTCTTTCACCAGAATATGAGAAAAGGCTAGCAAGGGCTCAAGATACTTGGACTGACACCCAACAATGTGACCTGTTATGGTGCCAAAGGTGGGTAGCTCTACACCGCAATTGGGAGCAAAAACCTCAGTGAAGTCATCTTCTGGTGGTTTGCAATTTACAGCATTCTTGTCAGTGCAGTTACCCTTGCACGACTCTACATATTGCAGGGCCATACAGCCGAGACCAGGACTCTCGTTCAGCAGTGATAATTTCCAGGCTGTTCGATTCTTGTTAATGATGTCTACCATATCATTTGCAGGGTTCCCTGAAGCCAGATCACACAAAACAAAACTGTTGGGAACATTAACCCCATCAACATGCCAAACAACTCATGTATAGCAGTTCAACGTTTCATTTATAATTTTCTATAATTCTTTAAACATTTCCAAAGCAGTAAAATTGAAATTTCTCTATCTGCATTAGCCTTTGATATAGATTATTAACTTCTAGGCACAAAATTCAGGATGCATGCCAAAATCCTTAGGTATGCCTGGTGAAACCAGGTTGGAATACCAACAATACAATAGTGCAGGAAGTGGCCTTAGCAGATAAATATCATGTTTGCATGCCAACTTAGAATCCTTTCTACACTCTCATAACAGCATTTAGTTCTTTCTCTTTTCTTAAGTCTCCCTCTTCAGTTAAAGTACCAAACTTTACATCAATAACTTGATTCTTAGATGGGAGCATAGGATTCAACTGGGGATTATGTTCACATTCTTCTATCAGTTCACCAGACACCACCCCCCCCCCCCCCCCCCGGGAAAAAAAAAAGGGATAAAAAGACAAAATTAAGGATAATGCATCTATCTACCTAGTTAGATGGCTAGACAGAAGCTAGCATTGGATGCCACTGGAAATGTACACACACAGAGCAGGATTTGAGAAGGTGGTGTGCAGGTGATTATTTAGGTGGATGCATTCATGGATCAGTTTAAGAGCATTAATGTCACCACCCAGCACAGTACTACAAGACACTGAAAGCAAAAAGTCTAAGTTACAGGTGACAATCTAGGTGCATGCATTCATATATCTACTCACAAGCGCTAATGGCAGTAGCTAGCAGTACTGCAAGATGTTGTATGCAAAATGAACACCTTGAATTGTGAGTGACAGAAATACGTTGCAAATTGGAGGCAGAACTATTGGCGAAAATACCGTCAGGTGGACTAAGGGCCAGTCAAGGAGAAAATAATAAAAGAAGGGACATGGAGATTTATTAACCTAATAATTATGGATATGAGAGAAGAAAAAAAAACTACAAAAAAAAATGAGAGGGAGAGGAAAAAAAAAGCACAATGATATGATTTATAAGGAACAACAATGAAGAAGTTAAGAAAAGAAAAAAATTATTAGACGTAAAGAAAAATTCACCAATTAAATTAAAATATAAAATTATAAGTAATTCAATTAATATAGATAATTTAGATAAAAAATTTAATATAAAAAATATTATATTAGTGAAATATATAAAAATTGTGTTAAAAAATAAAATTTATAAGATTTAAATATAACAATTTGTAAAATTGAGGGATTTATTGCATTTAAAATGAAAAAATAAATTATCTCTATAATAATATTTTATATGTATTATTATTTGAAGATTATATATGAATAACTTTGCTTAAAAATTTGAAGTTTAGAAAAGTCAAAAAAATTATTGTTAAGAAAATTTTAATAATTTTATTAATAATATGAAGATTAAGGTTGAAAATAAAGTTACAAAATTATTAATATAAAATTTATTAATAGATACAAAAAAGTTAAAAATAATATAAGTTTATAAAAAAAAAATTATAAAAATTTGAAATTTTATTAAGTTAACAAAAATATTATGAATAATTGTAAAATTGAATTTAAATTAAAAGAATATTTAAATTTATCTAATTTGTAACATAATAAAAATTCTAATTTGAGTAAAAATTAAATGAGTTAAATTCAATTTTATATATTTTTATTATTTAGGTAAAATTAATTATTTATTATTATATAAATATTTAAATATTTTAATTTATTATATAATTAATAAGTATAATAATTAAAAGATATTATTAGAGTTATTAGTGTAAATTTATATTTATGTCATTTGTATATATTTTTAATTATTATTATTATTATATAATATTTTAAAATTAATAAAATTATAAATATTTATATAATTATATCAAAATTATTACTGCATCCAAAACATCTTTAAAAAAAACAAATAAATTGTGTAACATTAATAAATGAATAAATAAATAAAAACTACATCAGCAACAGAAAGCATGGAGAAAAAGACAAAACGGCAGGCCTTTCGTTTCAAGCTCATACCACAGCATAGATGATCATCTAACCTTCAAGAACCCATATGAAAAATTATATGAAACATTAACCAAAAGAATACCCCAACTGAAGTCAAACACACAAGAGACCAACCAAGGAAATATAAAAGAAAAAAAGCCTAAACCCTAAACCCTAAACCCCAAACCCAAAAGGAGAGGAACCAATGGGAGCAACATTACCATGATGATGGTCGGAGCAGACAGCAGAAGCAGCTAGAAGAAGATAACACAGAACGATCCACTCAAAACAACACACCACCTCCTTGTCCACCATTTTCATGATATCCCTTGAGGCTATCAACCTTCTAAGTTCAGGCAACGCAGGGATGGAAAAGCAGCAAAAAGAAAGTAAAAGGACGCTAATCCCATAAAAGGAGCTCACTTTCTCCCCTCCCCCGCCACCCCCAACAGTTTGTTTACAGGATGTATGCTTGTTTTTTGGAAGGTGTGAAAGGAAAATGGGGTGTCAAATTTTCTTCTTCTTCTTTCTGAGTAAAAGAAAAAGCATTCCAGTGGGATGAAAGTGCCGCAAAAATCGGGGACAAAACCACAAAAGTTGACGATGGTGGTCCCAACTAGCTCTCCCATGGAGCTACGTTGCACAAAAAAGCACAGTTCAATCGTTTACATTTCACATCCACATCGGTAGAGGTGTGTCAATGAATGGTCCAATTGAGTCTACCTCGGACGATTCAAGATGAAATTATTTTGAAGTTAAATTATACTTACATTAATTTTAAATTTAAATTTTTAATAATTAAAATAAAAATATAATTATTTAAATTATTTATTTATTATTTAAATATAATTTTTATAATATAATTTATAATTAAATATACTTAATTTTATATTATAAAAAATTTATATAATTATTTATTATAAATTATGTAAAATTAAATTTTATTTTTTAAAAATAATAATAAATATATAATTTAAATATTTATTTTAATAAAATATATTTTATATTTCATAATTTTTAATTTTATTTTTTAATATTATTTATTTTTAATAATATTTTTCTTATATATAGTCGCAATGTAAAAATTATGATATATTAGATTAAGGTTAAATTTTATTTTTTTTATAAAATTATTATTTTTAATGTAATTTAATATATTATTTTTAATAAATTTAAATAATATTTTAAATTTTTAATAATTTTTTATTATATTTTAATTATTATTTTAAAATAAAATAAATAATTATAAAAAATTTTAAATTAAATTAAAAAATTATAAAAAAATTTAATTTTAATTTTAAATTAAATTAAATATATTATAAAATTAATTATTTTAATTTTAATTTTATTTTGTTAAAAATCTACTTTTAATTTTCATTGATCGATTGGGCACTATTTTTTTTGTTTTTTTTCATGACCCATTCTTTTCACCAAATGGGTTGGGCCTCTGTGGTTTCTTCAATTACAAAGTTACGAGCCAGATACTTTAAAAAAAAAAAAAAAAAAGGAAAACATAAATAAAACTAAAATTGTAAAAATACAAGCTTGGAATTTAAGGAAAAAAAATAATTAAAAAAATGAAAATGATAAAAGAAAAAGAAAAAAATAATTAAAAAAAAAAAACAGAGAAAAGAACAATCTAGGACAGCCGCGAGCATCGTTAGCATTTTACTGGTTAGACCCGAAGGAGGATAGGGCAGGACACGCGCGAGTCCAAAAGGGTTTAAGCCTAAGCCTCTGCCAAACGCTTCCTTCCTTGCTAACAATCACCCAACTTTTGGTAAACCCTCTTCTAAGGCTTGTCTATGGCGTCTACACTTGTTACAGTTCCAAAACCCTTCTTTGCTCCCAGAACCCATGCCCCCTCTTTCTCTCAGTCATCACTTTTGGGTTAGTTCTTGCTTCCTTTTTTTCTTTTCCTCCATTTTTTGTGGGTTTTTTCTTTTTTCTTTCTGACGTTGTATTTGATTTATTCCGTGTTATTTAGCCTAAATTGTTTTGTGGGTAATAATGCAGCAGGAGGGCTGAGGAGAAATTCCCTTAGAATCAATGCCGTTGCTAAGAAATGGGAACCCACAAAGGTGCTTTCTTTTTTTTATTCCTTTTTCTACTTTTGTTTCTCTTTTAAACGTTCGGAAATTGGTTTTGTTAATGGTAGGTTGTGAATTTTAAGATTTCCTTTGATGGGTTTTGTTAGAAATGGTGACGGAAGTGACTTATGTTTTTTTTTATTCCTTTTTTATTTTTTATGTTTGGGGATTGCAGGTTGTTCCACAAGCTGACAGGGTCCTTATCCGCCTTGAGGAGCTAGCTGAGGTATGGTTCTTTTTCATCCTGTAATTCCTTTGTAAATCTCTTTCTAATGTGTTTTTTTTTTTTTTTTTTTTTTTGTTTCTTCTGGATTCTAAGTTGGCATTTGGGTTTGGGTGATCATGCTAGTTAGCTTGCTGATGAAATATGTGAAACTTTCTTTTTGAAAGTTTGATTTTTGTAGGTGTTGTTGTTTTTGGTGAAATTTGAATGTTGTTTACACTTTGGATTTGTGTTTGCATTTCATTTTCAATTTGCATAAATGATATTCTATCTTTCTTTAAGAATGAGACTTGTTAGACCTTTTCTTTTCTCAAGTTTGATTCTTATAGCTTTTGGTTGGTTTTCTCTGGAATTTAAATGTAGTTCACACTTAGATTCTGTGTTAATCAAATTTGGCATTTCACTTTCAATTTGCTGATATGATATTCTCTTCTAGATTGAGAATAAGGCTTTAAGATCTTTTCTTTTGTGAATTTGATTATTGTAGCAGTTGGTTTGTTTTTTCTGAAATTGAAATGTAATTTAGACTTTGAGCTTGTGTTATGGAACCGTGCATTTCAGTTTCAATTTGCAAAAATATTCCTTTTTATTTTCTCTTTCCCCCCCCCCCCCTTTTTTTTTCTTTTTCAGTTCAAGATTTTGAGGATGGAAAGGAATATTTCCTTCCGTTTTTCTTGCTTGAGAAATTACCATGGCAAAGTCTATGATGTTGCTGTACACAAATCCAATGAATTTCTGACATATTAATTTTTGGTACCATGCTTTGTTTGTGAGATGAGAAAATTTGGGAAATGGAGATTATCAAGACTACTCTTTTTTGGTTAATGATGATTTCTACATGTTTATTGCTGTATTTACTTTTTTTTTTTTTTTTTAAAATTTGAATTGTTATGATGATAGTTTGAGGTTTGGTCCACAGAAATCAGCTGGTGGAGTTTTGTTGCCAAAATCAGCAGTTAAATTTGAGCGTTACCTTGTGGGAGAGGTAAGTGTAATGCCAGTTTTTGTCTTAATTGCAGGATATTGAGTTTGTTAACTTTCTGAGCACAAGCATCCTTTTCTCCCTTTATCTAGGTACTATCCATTGGTCATGATGTTGGCCAAGTGGAGGCTGGAAAGAAGGTGAGCAATCATACAATACTATGTTACAATTGTGCTGCTGTTGATAGCAGTTTTTATCCTCCAATAACTCATGCTGTAATTACATGGTCTTACATATCCATTCTCCTATGCTTGGCCATTTGTGTTAAGTACCTATTTCTTTTGCAGGTTCTTCTCTCAGATATAAATGCATATGAGGTAGGTTTATAACACTTGGATTGACATCATATTGGTAAATATAATACATCCCTTCAAATGTTTTTTTTTTTTTTTTTTTACTCATGTGCTAAACTCATTGGATAAACAGCATGCACTGCATAGTTTCTACATGGTAAAATTATCTACATATGTCATGGAGTTGGTATTTTAGAGTATTTGAGGTTGATTCCTCTAATTTAGTTACATTATGATTTGCTTAGGCCAAATTTTTTGTACTCGAATCCACTAGAGGAGATTACTGTCTTTACCTCAAAATTACCTTAAGACCTCATGTGGGTTCTAATCAATTTTGGGGGATAATTAAGCAGTGCATCGGGATTGCTTGTTTGTCCAGGATGTGTTCCATTGTTATTGCAAGCATTCTCTTCTTAGTAATACATGTATGCTCTTGATGCTGACATGTTCTCATCTGACCTCCAAAAACTGCACAGGTTGATCTGGGAACAGAAGCAAGGCATTGCTTATGCAAAGCCAGTGATTTGTTAGCTATTGTTGAGTAATGTACTACATGTTTCCAACATTTCCAGGGGATCAGTAGCATATGATGAAAGCACCAGTTTCATTCTTGTTAGAGGCCATTTTTGGTCTGTCCAATTACCTCCTAGGGGAGAACTTTGTGGTTGGAAAAAAAAAAAAAACACTTTTCTATTGCATTCTTTGTTGTTATGTGTGGTAAACTCTCGTCCCTCAATTGTTCAAAGGGAATGTTGTTGCTTCTGAAATTATGCAACAGGGCCAACCGGCTTGGACTTTCGCATTAACTCCCTTGGAGCCTGCCCTTGCATTAATGTTTGCTATTTGTGGCTGAGCAGCTTGTCTTTTACTCTAGATTGCATAGAGCTTTTTTAACTTAACCAACCAAAACAAAAGCGTGTCGATCATTATTTCCAAGGGGCACCAGAGTGTTGTTCTAAAGTGCTACAGTCTCGTGGAGCCTAGGTTGGCCTGCATGGCGCAAACTGAGAAAAGCGAAATATAAACCTATCAAGAAAATAAATAATTAAATTTATTCAAATTAGTGGTAATATTCAAACGTCAGAAACAACTGAAAATCACAGCCAAAAGGGTGATTTAAGGTATTGCAAGTATGATCAGCCGAAGGAATTTATGTTTCCAAACATGCATGCAAATGCTTGGACCCCAATGAAATTTAAGGGTTGCAAGGCTCGGGATCCAAAAGAAGATTTATGTGTATATATATATATATAAAAGGGTTTTAATCCAAGGCACGCTTAAAAGGCAGTGGGTTTAGCTGAAAGCGCCTGGATCAGGGAATAAAGAGTCCCCCAAAGCCTCACCAACCTCAGGGGACACCCTTTAACAATACTGCGCTTGATCAATTGTAATGTTTCTTTTAGGGTAATATCGATGACCTTCAGGTAACAAAATACCCTTAAACTCTAGATGGATGGCTTGATTAAAATCTGTCATGGAAACATAGAAATGAAAGCCAAAAGCGGTGCTTCTCTTTACCCCTTGTTTAAAAGATGGGAGCATTCTAGTCAAAACCCCAGGAAAAAGAACTGAGGAATGAGTTAGAACTCAAACAAGCGCAATTCAATCATTCCCTCTTTTCTTTTTGGAGAATACCAGGCAACAACTTTCCCAGAACGCAGAAGCCTCAGTGAGTAACTCAAGCTGTAGATCAGATCCTCCATGTGTGGGCCTCGTTTATCGGATGAAGAACCGATTGAAAATTTCGAATCAACTCTTAAGACAATTGGACCAGCAATCTGCAAGAACAATGGACCCCATGATTAGAAATTTATCTACCACTAGAAGGCAAAATGTCTAGATTCATGTTAAGGCCATTTACCCTGATTTTAAATCATTTGCTATTTTACGTTGCATGGAGAAGTAATTGTTCCAGTCCTCAATATGATTATTTGATTTGATTGTTTACAACTTTGTGGCAATTTCTCCAAGTAGTCTAGCCTTTTTTTTTTTTTTTCTTTAAAAAAAATAATAATCTAACTAGTCTAGTTATACCTCTTGGTTGACAAGTGCATACATTTCTTTTTACATGATACAGGCCATACACACAAAATTGTATCACCTGTATTGCAGGAATGAATGTGTGCCTCAACTGACATTACTTAACAATGGAAGTTCCCGTTTTTTTTTTTTATTATTATTTTTTTATTTCTTTTCACACATTTTGGCATTAGAAGATAGGGTGAGAAAAGTACCTGCTGCTGAAGGATCAAATTCAGCCTGGGAGAAGAAAGTGGATTTTCTGCATTAGCAACTGAAGATTTCCTGAAAACGTTGAAAACAGCCTTTGCAAGAGAAGAAGCTGAGCAGACATCCAGGCGAGCATCTACCCTGGTTAGGTCACCATAGTACTCTCTGAACTTCCCGTGCTGGAAAGAATAGCCAATAGAGCTAAATATATCAGCACTAAGTCGACTTCTTGCCCCAGTTCTCATGGAAATGTTTCCATTGTCATATGATTCAGAGGTTATGGGGCTCTTCCTGCCATCTAAACAGACTGCACAAGTGCCGCCTGACAAGTGAACAAACAAGTAATAAGAAAACTTTTCCCCTTTCCTTTTTGAAATGGCTTGAGGGAAACTTCTTCCAGGAGAAAATAAGAAGCACAAACAGCAATCCAGCAAGTGCTTAGTTTGCTCAAAATAAATCAACTGCTTTGGCAATCATTGCCTATTACTCAAAATAAATATATCTTTAAACAAGGTGAGATATTGTGTCTTCTCTGCCTTCTCTGCCCCAACTAAAGAAGGGCCATTATTGAGCTCTTGCCTTCACATTGATGAGGCAGGGTCTCTGAGGTGAGAATATTGTCAATGACATGATAACTTGGGCATGCTAGGGCAAGGAAAAAGAAAGGAAGACAGGCAAAGATAAAACATGCTGATAACCAAAAAGCAGTAGAATTCATCTCTAAACAAAATCTCCATTATAATGCAGAAAAATCAAAAGAATGTGCCTTATTAAAATAAAGCTTTCAACAGCAACCAAAATTATCATAAAGCAGCAAAAAAAATATGCATTAGTAATAAGCATAACATCTCCAGATGAGTTAACAACCGATGCTTGAAGAATTACCAATAATTCCTGAAATTGCAGAATGAGGTTCATTTAGACATATGTCATAAGAAGGATGCCAATACCAGCCCTTTTCTTTCTTTACCAACATGTCCTTCTTAGTCTCCTTTTGCCTCCAAAAGTCCTTGCTCTTCACATAAGAAAAGGCAGCCTTTCCACATAATCCAGGCATCAAAGACAAAGGTATCTCGCCATTTATGGCAGTAACAGCCTGAGGTTGACCACTGTTTTTGTGTAAACCAAAACGGTAGCGGAACCCAGATTCAGAGGTTAGGGAAGACAAATCTAAGGATATAGACTCAGGAACATCCCAGTATCCTCCTTTATGGTCAATGAACAGCTCAGGCCATCCAGCCTTCAAAGTGATATCATGATCAGGAAGCTGTCAATCACATTTTGATAGATATAGTTAAGGGAAATGTCAACTACCAAGCAATAACTCAAACAAAGGGCATCCCAGTACACAAGACTCCCACATTTGTGGGGTCTAGGGAAGGGTTGATGTATGCAAGCCTTCCTTTGCTTTTGCAAAGTGACTGTTTCTAAGATTCGAGTCTGTGACCATGAAGTAACAATGGAATAACCTTTTCGTTACACCAAGGCTCACCCTTCTAACTCAAACTAAGAAATCCACAAAAATTAATAATGAAAGTGACAAACAGTGAAAATTCTCTAAGCAAAAGTCTGGGAGTTGAATGAGCAATAATCCCTTTGAAATTTTCACAATGTAATCAAATAGCCATAGAAATTTGATAGTAAGTTCATCTGCCAAATCTGGACTTAGTGTTCCACACATCATGAGGTTTTTAAGCTGGAGTTAATACTACTGGAGTCATGTAATGGTTGAGTTGAAAAAGGTTCCAGCTGCCAACAACCAAGGCTAGTACGTTCCCTATTTTGTAATTTCCTCAGTATTGAAGAAAGAAAATCATCCCCAAGACCCTAAAAAAAGGTTTTTCTGGGCACTAAATGCTTATATCTTGCATCAGTAGCCAATATATTTCATCTCCTATAAAAGGAGAAGCATTGTAATGGAACTTTCTCTCAAAGAGAGTGAGAAGCAATGTAGCCACCGGGACTCTTTTTTCAGTTATGTTCCTTTCTTTGCCTGTTTAGTTTTGTTCAGAGCAGTAATGGCTCTCTGAAATCACTCAGATACACTAGAGTTAAACAAATAACTGTAAATCCACTTAACAAGATGCTGGAAGCTAACATTTCTTTAAATTTTTACCATTTTGTTAGCTATTACCAAACAAAACAAGTATGTGCCCAACAAATCTGCAAAACAAAATTTCCAGCTATCTACACAAACATAAACCTGAAACATGCAAGATTTCTAGTTTCGACACAGTGGCACCAAAATGGAAAAGAAGGAAATCAAGAGAAACGAATGAAATGGAAAATGCATGCCTCTTGATGGAGTATCATTTTGTAGTGAGGTCTCTTCTTCTCACCATGCCTTTCTGTGCTCAGCATCAGTGATGTTGAGGAACTAAGAGAAAGATGAGTAAATAAACCAAAGGAATAAAGTGACTTATCCAAAATATGCTTTGCCGCATCTTTAAATGCAGAGAAATCAAGTTCATCAGCATTAGAAAGTTCTGCTTTGATGGATGAAAATAGTTTCCGGGGTCGGAACTGCCCAATCAATGCAAGCCAACTGTGAACAGAAAGGTCATCAAACAAAACATATGTGAGAGAAATTTATGCCAAATTTTATGGACATAAAAGTCATGGAAAAGATGAGCATACTTGCATGACAAGAATGGCCAGCATACAATTTAACCATGCAAATTTTTCATTTTCCTTTCCCTACAAAAGTCAAAATCCCCTTGAATGAAGTTCATTTTAGTTCCACATAAGAAACAGGGGTGGCCAGCAAAAAGGGTGTTGGGGCCGCAAACAATCGGTCTAAATTTGGACCTAGTAGCATTACTCATATGATGCTTTTGCCACTTTCCCGAAATCCCAATCAATGCTGGGATTCCACATTCATCAACCAAAGCATGCCATCAAAAAACTGGAAGATAGAATTCCTCATCACTCTAATATCTTTGCTACCCAGTCATCAATCCCAGCGGTATTAGATCGTAGAGGAGGAAGGCCTAGAGATGATGCTGACTGTCTCAATGTTTGGAAACAAAACAATATCGTAAGGCTTTCTGAATACAATTCATCATCAACAGTAGCAAGATTAACAGAGACATGCACCATAGAAAGCAAGCTCTCCCTCAATAGAATCACTCTTTGAACTTGTTCACTCACAAAAACTTCCATTTCAAACTAAAACCCCAGTATAAACCTCACAAAACGAATGCACAAAGCAAGACAGGAAAAATAGAACAAAAATGAAAATTAGGTGAAAAAGAAAACAAGACGAGTGAAGGGAAGTACTGGTAAGAGGCGGCAAGGTTGAGCAAGACAGACTGGAGAGAGAAAGAGCCAAGTTCCTTTTGGCAAGTGGGAGAGTAAGAGGGAATGATACCAAGAGGAAACCCATTTCCCATAAGGGAAAGCTGTTGAATCCTAAGGACTTGGTTGGCTCTGGCGGCGGCCACTGGAAATGGGTCGCCGGGGATGGAGCTGGCACACCCTTCGAGTGTACGTGGCGAAGAGACGGGCTGGTCCCAGAACGCGGAGTCCATTGCCGTCCTCAGGTTCGCCATTTCTTTTTGTTTTTGGCGCCGTTGCCTTGGTGGTTTTGCTTTCTTATCTGTGTTTGTTTGTACTGGTTATTGTTGTCTGAGGTTTTTGGCTTGGGATTTGATACATAGCCCGAGGAATGGAACCAGAGCGTAGCCGAACCAACCTCTCCAAAGAGATCCCTCGCTACAAATGTAAAATGTTAAAATGATTAAAATTTTGAATAATGTTTCTAAAATTAGGGTTTTAAAACTTAAATTTAAAATTTAAAATTTTAGAATTAAAAATTACCTTTTATGTTTGAATGTCTTTTAATTTAATTTTTTAATTATTTTTATATTAATATTTAATATTATTTATTAAAAATATTTTTATTTTTATTTTTTATTTAATTTATTATGTTATTTTTATGTAAAATTCAAAATATTATTGAATTATTAATATTAATTTCTTATAAAAATATTTTTTAATTATTAAATTTAATTTTATAAAAAATAATTATTAAAATATTTTTTATTTATTTTTTTTTTCATTATAAAGAATAAGGTTTCTTATTATTTTTTTAAGATAATTTTTTTTAAAAAATTTAAATTTAATAATTAAAAACATATTTTTAAAAAATTTAAAATTTACATCAATATTTTAAATAAATATTTTAAATTTTACTTTGCATCTAATTATGAGTCACATAACAAACTTAACAAAAAAAATAAGAGTAATAATATTTTTATCTAAGATGTATTATTGCGAGAAATAATTTTGGAAAAAAAGAAAAGAAAAGAAAAGATTTTTAAATCAAAAAATAATGTATAGAAAAGAAATAACTCTTAATTTAAGCCAATTTGAGAAGGTAAAAAATTTTTATTGCTTGAAAAGGAAGTGGAAAATTTTTCAAGAATTAAAAATCTAAAATGATTGGTTTGTTTAGATTGAGAGAAAGAAGTGAGAAAGAAAAATGGTGGAAAAACAAACAAGTTAAAAAATTCACTTTTGTTTCTTTGGAAGCTAAATGGAAATGTAAATGAAAATATAAATAGAATAATTTGTAAGATAAACCTTCTTTATGACTCACAAAAAATTAATTTCACCAAATTTGTAAAAAGATTGAACCCATCACTAGTCAAATTAGTCAAACTTAATCTCACACATTATAAGAATCATTTGCAAATCTTAGAAGCAACAAATCAAAATTTCTCTAAACTTGATTGTCAGTAAGATGTTTAATATCATCATTTTAAGGTTAATGCTTTGTATCTTAAATCATATCACTTACTAATTTTAGGCATATGAAGATACTTTGAAGCCTTAATTATAAACAAAAATATCTTAAAATAACTAAAACCTTATTGTTGTCTTGAGGACAAAGACGTGACATCATGTACATATGCCTTCTCATGCTTGACATAAAATATGCACAAATCTTTTTGTATTCAAGCTCCAAATTTTTCATTGTGCTTTAAGTTTCATTAAAAGAATTAAGTACCTTTGCATCAAGGAATGCCTCATCTATTACTTAAAAAGATGCAATCTAATTGTGAAAGATAGTTTAGAAAAGTTCTTACAAATAGGATATAATTCTTATTGTTTGTTTTCAACTAGTTTGTAAAACATTGTAGCCTCTACATTTCACTTCTCCCTAACATTATTAGATTCTAGTTACTTGCATCCCTAAAAGTGTTGTGAAATAGTCTATCAATATCATCATCTACATCAACTTCAAGTTCATCATCATTTACCCCTTTTGATATGAGTCCTTTATCATGAAAAATCTCTTCCTCATATCCTTTTATAAAGTCTTCAACAATTAAATATTTAAAGGTAACATTTCTAAAGTATTAATACTAATAATAACATTTTCTTAAAAATAAAATATTTCATCATCAATCATAATCTTAGAAAAAGCTTTATTCAACAAATTTTTAACCTCATCTAAGTGTATATATATATTACTCAATTTGTCAAAATGCATTCGATTTTTGTCTTCTATATTCATTGACCAAACTTAAATCAAAGAAATATATATATAAACTCATATCAATCTATTCCATTATGAGAATTTGCTAAATTTTAGCAGATGAAATATCAAAAACCATACCAAAATAGGTTTGAATATCCTGAATCAAAGCAAGTCATAAGGACTAATTTTAGTTTCATGTCAAAATCAGTTACTTGAAGACCATACAAATCATTAGATCATTAATAGTTTGTCAAATGATGTGTTGTAGTGAATTCATAATTTTGTTAAATTCAACTTGGCACGATGAAGGGGAAATCTAAGCTCTCCCTTGAATCCTTCCTTTTTAGCACCTACTTTAATCTCTAGACAAAGAATCACTTCCTTCACCTTCTTGATGGTACTTGTATTTCATGCACATAGAAGATGAAGCAACTGATCATTGGATTTACATTACCACTTATATTTGAATATAGTAAATATCGCTGAATTCGAATGATGGTTTGTAGTTTCTAAGCTTGTTCTAGTTGAAGGAGACGTATGACTCCACCCCATCTGTTTTACGCTTTGTCCAGTTAACAATTCCTCACTTGCATCACCATGTCCCTGAGATATTAATATGTGCAACACGTTGTGATTACAGAGTTGGCTATTTGCATGTCATCTCTTTCTTTTCTTTTCTTTTCTTTTTTTTTTTTTTGGGTTCCTCCACTTTCTAGAGTAATTGGCATCAATTTATGCCAAAAAAAAAAAAAAAAAAGGGTCCACACAAGTTCACAGGACTATAAGCAATTCTAGAATAAATAAATGGCAAGTCCATTTCAGTGCCTAAAGGCCATTGGAATTCCAAATGATGAGGCTATTTCTGGAGCTCATTGACAATTGACCATCTATCTCTCCCCTCTTTGTTCTGGTGTCAGCCCTCCTTTCCCACAACTAGGACAGCTCTTCAGCCCAAAACCTTGGCAGTCAAAACATCTGCAGCATGGTAAGTAACACCAGAAGCTGATACAGTTTCTCAAACTTCTAATTATACTGCCTTAATTCATGTTAATCAACAACTGAACATTTTGTTTTTGCTAAGATTAAAAAGTAAAAAGACTTACTTCCAACGCTCAAAGATATTTCCATTCTTCTTGTTCTTACCTGTCCCCTGCAAGCATAACATGTTAGTTGATAGTGTTGCATAGGTTAGAATCAGAAAATGTGAGCAAAAAGAAGATTTTGCAGTTGAAATCCATATGTCCAAGCCTCCTAGCTTGGACTTTTGCTTCTAGCTTAGTTTCAAATTTAGAATTTCCATGAATTGGATCCCCAAATTCTACTCATTGTTTGTTAAACTAAATGATGGAAGGCAAGTGATTGCAAAAAAATTAATAGAAACAATCTCTTTTATTTCTTCAAAATTGAAATGAAATTAAGTTGATACCTTACAACCAGGACATTCTATTGCACCTTTACCTCCGCACTTTTGACAACCATTCAGAATCTGCAAGCCATAACATAAGAAAGAAGACAAATGCAACATACTAACTTCATTAAATTTGCCACTCCATTTACATTGCCCCATATCACTAGAAATAACCCAAATCAGTTTCATCTCAAAAAGATGCAACCCATGAATTCTGGTAAACTAGCAGTGTGTGTGTGTTTGGAGAAAGAACTGAAAATTGTCGCAATAACTCACCGAGTTGAATGAAAATCCACCTGACTTTGCAGCAAAAGGCCTAACAATTCTTGGTTTTTGCTCATTGCAGCCTGGACATGTGCTGGGGGTGGATGGAAGAGGGGTTGAAAAGGCTGAAGCAGGCATAATCTTAGTGCCATTGACACATAATTGGATCATTTTTTGCCTAGTAGGACCAACTACCCTTGAAAGATGGATATACTCACCCACCAGCCACAGGTGCCGCAAGGTTTACTTTCCATTAATTTTTGTGGTCGGAAAGAGTGGAAAACAGAAAATTGATTTGCTGACTGCCACAAGTTGTACTTGATGGGCCAGCCACTTCACACTTCATCCACATGTAAAACAAAAACAACAAAAAGACAAAACAAAAAAGTATAGAAATAAATGTTATTGTATTATTTGAGTATTGTATTATTTGGGTATTGGATTCCATTTTAGTTAGACTTTTCCTTGTGTAAAAAGGTTTTTTTTTTTTTTTAAATTGTGGGTCTTTTTAATTGTAAAAGGGTTTACTTGGGTTTGACTGTTTATCACAATGAAATTGATTAATATTATGTTAATCAATTGGTATAATTTAATGATTATT
Organism: Rhizophora mangle; assembly: GCA_037832345.1. Classification (NCBI taxonomy): domain Eukaryota; kingdom Viridiplantae; phylum Streptophyta; class Magnoliopsida; order Malpighiales; family Rhizophoraceae; genus Rhizophora; species Rhizophora mangle. The sequence goes on along the minus strand of JBAPLJ010001975.1, from coordinate 348,264 downwards.
AAATTTCAAAATTTAATAAAAATTTAAAATTTGAACGCTTCATTTATAAATTATAATTTAAAAAATTTTTTTTCAACCAATTGAAATCACTTCTTAAAAAAAAAAAAAAGGTGTGTGCCATGCTCTTTACAATATAAATGATGATTGAAAATATTAAACTAGTTAAAATAAGGGCTGCGAAATAAGTGTCAGATGTCAACAACCCCCTTTTTAGGCAATGCATTTTTATTGGTTGAAATTAAAATAAATAAATAAATATCAAATCAAAGACTACTTTGAGATAAAATATTTTTGGTTAAATATGAATTTTGATAAGGTTAGCAAACATTTATTATTTTGGTCGATTATGTTTTGATGAAAAGCTCCTAAAATTATCCTCAAATTTTAAGAATTAGATTAAAATTACAATGCTAAAATTTGGTTGAAAAGCAAAATGAAGTAAAGTAGTGAAACATTGTTGTTTTAACTTTCAAATGGGAATTCAGGGAACCATTACTTTTTTTTTTTTTTTTTTTTGTGAGTTAGAGTAATAAATGAGGTGTTGATATGCTGAGTATTGAGAGCACTTGTGTCCCTGCTCACATAGGATGGAATTGCTGAACAGGTAGATTTAACCAAAGTCAAGCGACCTGCAAAGGAAAGTCAATTAGCTTTCTACCCTGCTAACTTCTGTTGCACATGGCCAAGAATTCCTTTGTAAAGTGATGTCGATATTCTGCCAGTGATGGTTGGTGTTCCCAGATACTTTCCCAAATCATGTTTTAGCGCAACCCCTACTCTCATGGTAATCTTCTGTGCTACCCATCTAGGTAACATTCCAAGAGACGAGGATTCTGGAGTTAGGCAGACTCACTTTATAGCCAGACTGTTTGCAAAACCACATCAATTACTAGGCAATCTTAGTGCAAACAAAGTCTTGTGTACTGGGTAGAAGCAACCTAGTCTGGGAGGACTGGTTTTAGGCGATTCACAATGGTCTTAGTGATAATTTTATACATCACATTGCAAAGACTTGTTGGGTGGAAGTCTACTATTCTCTTGGGTTTAGCACACTTTGGTATAAGGATTAAAAGGGTCTCGTTGAGCTCCAAAGAGATGGGAGTCCCATGTAGAATTTTTAAAACAAAATTGGTGACTGAATTTCCAACAATATACCAAGTTTTTTTGAAAGAAAGTCGTATGATTCTATCCTAGGTGCTTCAAAAGGGTCCATATCAAAAAGTTTCTGTGTAACATCTTCCCTTTGGAACGGTGCAAGCAATCTCCCCTTCATTTGCTAGACTGATAAGCCATTAAAATGACCTGGTACTAAACTAGTTGTACTTCCTTGCTTCTCCATGGAAAACAAAGACTTGAAAGTACTCACAAGCCATTTCTTTAAGCACATCATTTTGTCAGATCCAATTCCCTTGGCCATCAGGCAATACACCAATCCTGTTTTGTTTCCTCCTTATAAAAGTGGTGGCATGAAAAAAAAAAACGCATTGTCATCCCCATTCGAGATCCATCTAGCCCGAGATATTCGAAACCAAGCACTTCCTCCTGAGCCAAGACCTGTGACAATTCCTTTTATATCTTATATTACAAGGAAATCAGTCCATTCGAAAAATTTGCTACCATCGCCAATTGACACCCCCATATTCTAGTTAGGAGATGTTGCTTGTAGTGGAATATGTGGCCAGACACATTTCTATTCCAATGGGTTAATTCTTCTGTAAGTTCTGTTAATGCAACTGACATTGGCAACTCTGATTTCCATGCTTCTCTAATAACCTTTCAAAATTCTTATGTAGTAGCCAAGCACCCTGAAACTGATATAAGCAATTGATTTCATTGATTGAAAAACACCATCTCCTAGAAGTCTTTTATAGGCTTTATATCAATGGAAATTCCGCTAACATAGCTTCCATAACCTACTAACTTATCACATACAACAAAAACTCATCAAAATAACTCTTATAACCCACAAACGTAATTTGTGCAGTAACAACCTATAGGCTAAGTCCATAACAAAGTCCTCAAGAATAAGACTCCAAAATGGCTAATTAAGTAAAATACAAAACATGAAAAATAATTTTGTACTAATTTTACTAACATTCCCTCTCTTAAACTGATGTTTACTAACATTCAATTTAAAACTTTAATAGTTCTCAGTGTGTAAACACCTAGTAACCTTCTAAGCTTCATGAACGATTCAATTATTCCATCATTGCTAAGATCTCTCAAGATATAAAACTTCGCGTCAATGTGTTTGCTTCTTCCATGTAGCACAGGATTCTTTGAGAGTTTGATTGTTGAGTTGTTGTCACAAAAAATTTTAGTAGCTCTTAATTGCTTGAATCTCAGCTCCTTAAGAAGTCTCCTTAGCCAAATAGCTTGACAAGTACATGTAGTAGCAACAAATTCAGCTTATGTACTTGACAGCATAACATTTGATTGCTTCTTGGATGACTGCGAAATAGCACTTATGGCAAACATAAAAGTATAACTTGAAGTGCCCCTCCTATCATCTTGATCTTCTTCATAATCACTGTCAATAAACCTCTATAAATTTGATTTTTCACCCTTCTTGTAAAATATCCCAAAGCCTCTAGTTCCTCGCAAGTAATGAAGGATTCTCTTGGCAACTAACAAATGCATTTTTGTAGGATTCTCCATATACCTACTAATTAAGTTCACAAAATACATTAACTTTGGTCTTGTTACAAGTAGATACATCAAACTACCCATGATTTGTTTGTAAAGTGTGTTGTCAACCTTCTTCCCTTCATGATTCTTGTGTAGTTTTAAGTCAAACTCAACTGGAGTGTTTACATGATTACAATCCTTCTTTTAAAACCTGTCCAAAATATCTCCCACATATTTCTTTTGAGAAATAAAGATCCCATCACTTGATTGTACTACTTTTATGATAAAAAAGTAGTGCATCATACCAAAATCAAACATTTCAAACTCATTCATTGTAGACTTCTTGAATTCTTCAAACATGGTATCACAAAGTAAATATAAAATCATCAACATACAAATAGATAATAAGCATTTTCCTTTTATTCCCAATCTTAACAAAATGTGTATGTTCATAGGGACATTTTGAAAAACTAACCATAAGAAAATAAGTCTCAATGTGACTATACTAAGCTCGTGGGGCTTGTTTTAGTCCATAAAGAACTTTCTTTAATTTGTATACTTTATGCTCATTCAATTTTGATATAACTAAGGGATTGTTCAACAAATACCAGTTTATCTAAGTACCTATGCATCTAGCTGGAAAATAGGCCAAGAATTCTCTGCAACTAATGCAACCACCAATCTAATTGTGTTATGTCTCGTAACTGGAGATAAAACTTCAGTATAATTAATCCCATATTGTTGCTTGTATGTCTTGTACTTATCAACTTCACTATTTTCTTTTAACATTGTTTTAAAGACCCATTTTACACTAATGGTTTTGTATCCATTTGGAAGATCAGATAGCTCCCAAGTTTCATTTCTTTCAATGACATTCATTTCATCATCTATTACTTTTCACCATTTTTCTTCTTTGACAACACTCTCAAAAGTTGTAAAGTCATAGTCTAAAAATAAAGCAAAGTGAGTAATTAGATCTTTAATTCTAGTTACCTCATAATCTTCCATCCAAGCAAGTCTTCTTTTAACATGATGAAAATATTAAACCTTTTCATTGACTTTAGCGATTGTTAATGAAGTCTCAATGGCGACAAAAGTTGTATTTGATGAACTTTTAGACATACAAGGTGCTAAAATTTGCTCTTGTTCAACATCATTGTCATAAAGTACCTATTCCAATCCCAAGTGTCTTCTTCATAAAAAAATGGCATCCCTACTAATCACAAACTTCTTTGTAAGTGGATTAAATAATTTATATGTTTTAGATGCTTTATTTATACCAAGAAAGATGCATTTTTTTGGCTTCATCATCAAGTTTCTTCCTTTTTTTCATATGAAACATAGGCATATGCAATGCACCTAAAGATTCTAAAGTGATCAATAACTAATCTTTTCCCACTCAAAGCCTCTTTTAGTGTCATATCTTGAACAACAAAAGTTGGACTTCTATTCAAAACATGAATGCTCCAATTTGCTACTTCTGGCCAAAAAGACTTTAGAACTCTTCTTCTTGCCAACAAGCTTCTCACCATGTTGAGAATGACTTTATTTTTCCTTTCAGCTACACCATTTTGTTATGGTGAATATACAGTTGTAAGCTCTCTTTGAATGTCATGGTCTACATAAAAAACTTTAAACTCTTTTGAGTAATATTTGCCACCATGATCTGTTCAAAGGGTCTTAACAATCTTTCCAACTTAAATTTCCACTTGAGCTTTGAAGCTTTCTTGTAAAAAATAAACCTAATATTTTTTTTTTGGAAAAATCATTAATGAAGGTAATCAAGTATCTTTTGCTTCCATTGGAAGTTGGCTTTGTTAGACCACAAATGTTCGAATGCGCTAGTTACAAAACAACTTTTTCTCTTCATGACTTCCCTTTAGGAAACTGAGAATGACATTGTTTGTTAACAACACATTCTTCACAGACTTGGGGAGGAGTCGTAATCTAAGAAAGACCTGTCACCATTATTTTCTATTGAAGGGTCTTTAAGTCACCAAAACTTAAGTGACCATAGCGAAAATGCCACAACCATAAGGGATTTTTCATTTTAGTCACCAAACAAGATTGAATATCTTTAATCTTTAATGGAAATAATCTACTTGAACTCATTTGAACAATTGCAATGACACCTTTAATGGAACCATAAATTTCACAAGCATCCTTCTTAATAGTGATAACATAACCTTTTTCTTATAATTAACTAGCACTTAATATGTTACTTTTTAGTTTAGGAAGATACAATACATTGGAAATTGTTCCTCACATGTTTAAATACTCTAGTCTCACCTTTTTAAACACTTAAACACACTTTTTTTTAAAGGCTTTGATATCAATGTTATAAGTGTTGATTTCATTAGTTGAAAAACACTATTTTTTTGTAAGCCTTTTATAAGCTTAATATCAATGAAAATTCTACTAATATAGCTCTCATAACTCCTTAACTTAACATGTACAGAAAAAACCCATCAAAATAACTCTCATAACCTATTAACATAATTTGTGCATTAACAACCCATAGACTAGGCTCATAACAAACTCCTTAAGAATAGGACTCCAAAATAGCTAATTGACCAAAATACAAAATATGTGAAAAATAATTTTATACTAATTTTACCAACAGAAATTAGAAAGGTTTGTCTGTATGCCCTTCTACTAGGTGAAGTGCTTGATTGCTATTAAAAAAAATAAGGAAAAATAATTGAAAATAAAAGATACTAAATTTATGTGATTCAATCAACTTGACCTACGTCTATGGGCAAATGTGGGAACAAATATTACTGAAAGGGAGAATACAGAAAAAAAAATCTTTTTAAACTTAATAGACAAAAGCCTAAATAATGGACTAAAAACTTTTAGAGTTTTAACTCCCTCAATAATTCTTAATATAACAAATTATATTATTTCTTATTTATAAATAACAAAATTAATCAACTTTACTCAATTTCTTGATATGAGTTTTTAGCCACTAACTTAACAAATCTACACCTTGACTTAAGTCTCACGTGCAAACATAGTAATAATGTTCTGCCTTCTTCATAAGCTCCCAAATCATCATCTCATGCTAATTTAAGTCTAAACACTACTTGAACTGAGCAACTTGAATAGGTTTCATAAACATATCTACAAGATTGTTTCTGGTACTAATTTTTGAATTGAAACCTTCCTTTTAACAATCATCTCTTAAATAAGGTGATACCTTACATCAATATGCTTCGTCCTTTCATGATATATTTGATTCTTAGTCATGTGTATTGCACTTTGATTGTCACAATAAATGATAACAATATCTTGACATAGACTAAGCTCACCATACAAACCTTTCAACCATAAGACTTCTTTGATTGCCTCAGTCACTGTCGTGTATTTTTCTTCAGTAGTAGACAAAGTAATAACATGCTACAAAGCAGTTTTCCAACTAACAATATAAAATACATAGCTTATAAGAGATATTCTTATAATATTATCAATAGTGCAATTATAATCAATAAAACAAACCAATGCTTTTGAATTTTTACTAAACTCTAAATATATGTCTGAAGTACCTCGCAAGCATCCAAAAATCCATTTCATAACTTACTAATGTTATTTGCTTAGACAAGACATGTACCTGCTAACCATACTAACTACTCGTGAAATATTTAGATGAGTTTAAACCATTGCATACATAAAGATTGTCAACTGCACTTAAATATAAAACTCTTTCCATATACCTTCTTTCTTTATTTGACTTTGGTGACTGAATAGTTGATAATCTAAAATGATTTACAATGAGAGTATTAATTGATTTAGCAATTTTCATACCAAATCATTCCAAGACCTTAACATAATTTTTTTAGATCAAATATAACTTCTCACCTTCATAGTCCCTTCTGATTTTCATGCCAAGAATCTTCTTTATTACTCTTATGTCTTTCATCTTAAATTTATTGTTCAAAAGCACTTTCAAATTGTGGAACTCTGACAAATCTTGGCAACAATGAGTATGTTATCGATATAAAGGAATAGATAAATAAACAAGTCATTGTCTAGCTTTTGGAAATAAACACAACTATCATGAATGCTCCTAAAATAACCATGACCTAATATAAAGGAATCAAATCTCTTATACCACAATTTTTGAGACTACTTTAACCTATATGATATTTTTTCAATAAACAAACATGAAATTCCTTACCTTTAACTCTAAATCCTTAGGCTTGCCTCAATTATATTTGCTCTTCAAGCTAACCATGTAAAAAAAATTGTCTTAACATTGAGTTGCTCTAACTCCAAATCATATATAGCCACCAAAGCAAGTAAAATACGTATAGAACTATGTTTAACAATATGTGAGAAAACATTATTAAAGTTAATGCCTCGTACCTGAATAAAGCCTTTTGTAACCAAACACGCCTTATACCTTGCATCTTTGACCCCTTGTATACCTTTTTTCTTCTTGAATACCCATTTGTAACCAATGATTTTCTTTTTTGAAGGAAGTTTCATAAGAACCATTGTATCATTCTTATAAAGAGATTATATTTCTTTATTCATTACAAACAACCACTTAAATGAGTCAGCACTTAAAATTGTTTTTGAATATATAGATGGCTCACCATTTTCACTAATTTCTTGTACAACTGAAAGAGTATAAGCAACATAGTCATTATATCTCTACAACGGTTGAATCCTTTTTCTTGGTCTATCCTTAGTTATGGAATGATCCTCCTCTTTATCTTCAGAGGAATTTGCAATATGTGATGAATCTAACTAGGTGTAAGAACTTTGTTGTATGACATCTTAATTGACCACTTTAAACTTCTCCTGCTCATGTGCACTATGTCATCTTTACTTGCATCATAAGGACTAAAATACTCTCCTTTTAAATGTAACACAAAGGATTTATCAAATATAACATTTCTGCTAATCACAAATTTTGGTAGATTAAGACACCATAAATAATATCCCTTCGTTCTAGATGTATGTCCAAGAAAAATTCACTTTTTAGCTTTATGTTCCAATTTCCTATCATTAAGATGTATATATGCATAACATCCAAATATTTTAAAATTAGAATAATTAATAGGAGTACCTGACCAGACTTGATTTGGAGTTTTGAACTCTATAAATACTGAAAGTACACAATTAATCATATAATAAGCTATAAAAACTATTTTTACCTAAAAGTTTTTTGACAAACCAACATTAGAAATCATACAATGAGCTCTCTTCAAAAATGTTCTATTCATATGTTTAGCAATATTATTTTGTTGAGGAGTTATCTTGACTATTTGGTGATAAATAATACCTTTATTTTCACAAATTTCATTAAATTCACCTTCACAAAATTTTAAGTTAATATTTGTCATAAGCCACTTAATTTGCTTCATTATTTGCCTCTTAATCAATGCTTTCTACTTTTTGAATGTTTGGAAAACATTATTCTTGTACTTCAGCAAACTTTCCTTAAATAATTATCAATGAAAGTTGACATGTACATGATGCCAACTATTGACAGAATGTGAAATGGTCTCAAAGATCTGAGTGAATATAATTCAAAGTGTCCTTTGTTTTGTGAATTGGTGGAGACTTGAAACTGACATGCTTCTGCTTTCTAAAAATGCAATGCTCACAAAAATCCAACTTCCTAATACGTTGTCCACATAAATGGCCTTTTTTGCTCAATATAGATAAATCTTTTTTCACTTATGTGCCCCCGACCATATATATCATAGCTTCACAATATCTACCTTTGAATTAGATGATATAAAGATTACAATAGTAGTTGTAACTGTAGATTCCTGTAGAATATATAAATTTCTAGATCTATAAGCTTTCATGAGAGCACCTTTCCTAACTTTCAGAACTTTACCTTCACTGGTGTACCTGTAGCCAAGTGCCTCAAGTGTTCCCAAAGAAATAAGATTCTTCTTCAATTCTAGAACATGTATGACTTGTGTATGTGTTTTCATAGCACCATCATAAGTCTTATTCTAACTATACCAATTTTAGTAATTTTGCAAACTACATTATTGGCTATTATAATAACTCAATTTTTAATAAATTTATAAATGGAAAACCAATCCTTATTGGAATATATATGCTATGTGCAACTAGAATTTAAGATCCATTCATTAATAGACCTTAATTTATCATTTGTAAAGAAAATAATTCCTTCACTCTCATATTCAGCAACATTAGTTTGAACTAACTCATTACTTTTATACTTATCCTTGTCCTTGACTTTTAACTAAAAGTAATTAGCTTTAATATGCTCTTTTGTTTTACAATAATTTCACACTAAATTAATATGTTTGGATTTAGATTTAGATTTAAATCTCTAACTCTGATTTCTCTTGTATCACAAAGTTGTCAATTTGACCACTACTACTCTTCCTAGTTATATTCTTGTCAATCTAATCTTTATACTTCAAAATAAACCTAATTTCTTTATAAAAATAGTTTATTTACCATAAAATATTATTTCTTTGAAATATTTAAATGCCTGGGGAAAAGAACACAATAATAACAAGACTTTATCCTCATATTCAATATGAACATCTATATTACTCTAATCTATAAGCAAAGAATCAAATTTATTAAGATGCGATAATATAAATAATCTTTCATGCATACAAAATATATACAGACTCTACTTTAAATAAATATATTTTTCTCTTTTTTTTTTACATACAAATCTTTTAATTTCTCCTACAAATCTTTACTAGTTATCTCTATAGTTACTTCTTATAAAATTTCATTAGAAAGGTTTAAAATGATACATGATTTGAATTTCTTCTTAAGATTTGCAAATTCTTTACCTGACATCTTCTTTTTCTTTTTCTACTTCCTTAGTAGTGCTATGTCAATATAACATGACCTCTATCTTCAGTTGCTACATTTCAAAATTGATGCTTTTATTGAATTTTTCAAAATAATACTTAATTATTATCATAATCATTATTTTCTCAATGAATAAAGTTATTATATCAATTTGTTAAAAGGTAAATTATAAATTATAATCCTTAAAAATAATAACAAAAAATAAGAAAAAGATAATTCAAAGACAAAAGATACTAAATTTATGTAATTTAATTAATTTGATTTAAATTTATAAATAAAAATGAGAATAAATATTAATAAAATAAAAAATATAAAAAAATAATCTTTTTAACTTCAATTAATAAAAATTCTAATAATAAAATAAAAACTTTTATAATTTTAATTTTTTAAATAATTTTTAATATAATAAATTATATTATTCTTTATTTATAAATAATAAATTAATTAATCCTACTCAATTTTTCAAAATTTTAATCACCAATTCAACATATGAAACTAACATCTGAGGCCATACGCATAACTCTTATTTTGATTTCCTCGCTGTTGTCCCATGTCAAACTTGGTGACCTCCATCATTCTGTTGCATCGCCTCCACACAAGCCTCCCGTTTTATGTCCATATTTGCCACAGTGAGAGCCTCTCCATACCAGATGTATCCATTAACACTCACTCGATCCGACGTATCTTTCGCCCCAATCCATAATGCGTAACCAGAGGCCTGGAGAGAGGTCAATCTCAACACACACACACACACACACACCTTCGCGCGGTTACCTCTAGAGACATCCTCCGTGGTCTTGTAATGTGGGTCCCATTCCATTTCCAATTTTCCATAAGGCCTCTGCATTATAGTACTCCACCGGTAGTGGAGGAAGGCATACCCAGATAGCGACCCAATCAATACTCGCCTCCTTTGTATCTGCCACTGGCGCACCGTTTAGTAATGCCTTGCTCCCACCCATGGCTCCTGAATGGACCACTCGTGGGGTCACGACGGCTTTGTGGGCTCAGATTGATTGAATAGAAAAATAAGCGTTGGTGGGGTGGGATCGGAATGATTGAATGCACACGATGACGATGAGTTGTTTCTTTTCTCTGGGGTTGGACCTGGCGTCGTTTTTACTTCCCGGAAATGACCTCTTTTGCCCGGCGTGAAGTATTAGTCGGAAAGGATTTCAAGTTTGATATGATTTGAATAACACATAGTGAGATTTGTGATATTGTGTGGGTTTTGGTATCAAATCTCAATCGAAATCGTTTTTTTGAATTTTGTTGTATTGGGATATACTTAGAGGAAGAAATTCACTCGGTCGAGGAAAAGCCAGAGGGTAGTGGAGATAGTGGGGCAAGCGCACCAAGTGGGCCTCTACGGTGGGGTGCAGCTTCCGTTGAATTTTAGCACAACACGTGATGAACCCACCAAAATCATTCCTCAAAAACGCCGCCTTTTTGTACTTTGGAAGCTATCTATTTTTAGTTCAAGTTGTGTATTGTCTGTCTGGCTTTGCTTTTTCTTTCACTTTCTTAAGCTCTTGGAGCCAAAGCTTTCTGTTGACAACATGTCTGGTATCTCTTCCTCTCGATCGATTGATCATACCCATCTCATGATTTGTATTACTTTCCCACTTTCTGCTTTCTATCTGCTTATTTGTTTGTTATTTTGATTTCTGGGGTTGACTTTTGATGGTAGAATGGACTTGAAATTGGTGTGACTGCATAGGAGTTCTATCCCGCTGTGGTTGTTTGATTTTATTGGGTTTTCTTTATTTTCGCCTTTTTAAAAAAAAAAAAAATTATAAGAGAGATATAAAAAACAAAAAATTGATTTATCACAGCGTTATGATTTGATCTGACTTTTCCCTGGGTTGGTTCTGGTTGTTGAACAAATTCAATTAACATGAAAATAAGAGATGAAGTACTGTGTTTTGGGTATGAACTATTTGACTTTAGGAGTCTTCTTAAGCAATGGTGTGTCTAAACAATATGGTCTCATCAACTGAAGCCTCACTATTTAACCCATTTGGCAATCTGAATGTAAGAAGCTGTACTGATCCAATTACAGATAACACCAATTATTGAACATTTTTGTATCTTTTGAAATACAAAAATCACTGGAGAGGCTGCTATAGTTTTTGTTTCAGTCATGTCATAGTTTCTCTGGTCTAGATGGATGCTGCTATATGGCAACTACATGGTGGGTGCCTTGTTATCATGATAGAAGTGAGATAAAGCATGTGAATGTCTCATGAGTGCTGTGCTGTAAAGATTACAATTTCCTAAGGAGGATGAGAATTTGAGTTTCTTCTCTTTAAATTTAAGTAAATGAATTTTCATTCATTCATTTTCTTAAGCCGAGCTTAATTTGCATAAGAAGTCTCAGTGTCCTTTCACTTGATTCCTGTATTATCCCTTTCTCTTTTCCTTTACCCCCAGTGTTGCTTTAATGGTTGCCCAATTTATTTTTGAAAGAAAAGGAAAAGTTTGTGATTTCCTTTGATCTTCTTACACTGTGTTTCAGACAAACATTTTAAATATATTAAGACTTAAAAATGAATTTTCCAAAATGTTATAGTACAACTATTTGTTTTCTGTATCTATGTCATGGTAGTGTTTTAAAATACAATGGTCACGATTGCATAACTTGTTAGAAGCATTATTATTTGCGCTGCACCCTTACTGAAAACAAAACTCGAAACTGTCGAGTCCTTACCACTTTGGTTGATAATAAGTTGCGAAATTGCTATATGATTTTTCAGTTTTTCTCAATGTTTCCTGATTTTTTATATTGTAGATCATGAAGAAGCAAGTATGAATACGGTTGAAAATAAAACGGTGCAATTACGACTCCTCAAACTTGAGCGCGGGCAGTGGTGGCTACTGGTTGCCATCAACATTCTGTTCCTAATTGTAGGCCAGACTGCTGCTATTCTTCTGGGTAGATTTTACTATGACCAGGGTGGAAATAGTAAATGGATGGCAACCCTTGTTCAAACTGCTGCCTTCCCAATCCTTTACATCCCGCTTTTTCTGATTCCTTCATCCGAGGAGTCTTCAAGCTCTTCCATTTCACCTTCTTTTGGAAGACTTGCCATAATCTACTTCTTCCTTGGAGTGCTTGTAGCCGGCGATAACCTGTTGTATTCTTTTGGACTATTGTACCTATCTGCCTCAACTTATTCGCTAATTTGTGCATCCCAATTAGCATTTAATGCCATATTCTCATACTTCATCAACTCACAGAAGTTCACTACCTTAATTCTTAACTCTGTGGTTTTGCTTTCATTCTCTGCTGCTCTCATCGCAGTCAATGACGATTCAGAAGGGCCATCAGGAGTTTCTAAGTGGAAGCACTTTATTGGATTAATTTTAACTCTCAGTGCTTCTGCACTTTACTCCCTTCTGCTTTCACTAATGCAAGTTTCCTTCCAGAAGGTGATAAAAAAGGAAACATTTTCTGTGGTTTTGGAGATGCAGATTTATACAGCTCTTTTTGCAACATGTATTTCTATTATGGGTCTTTTTGCAAGTGGTGAATGGAAGACTTTGCTGAGTGAAATGGATAGTTTTGCTAAGGGAAAGGTCTCTTATATTATGACTCTAGTTTGGACTGCAGTGACTTGGCAGATTTCTTCTGTTGGTGTTATAGGCTTGATTTTTGTGGTGTCCTCTCTCTTCTCCAATGTAATAAGTACTCTTGCTTTGGCTGTATCTCCTATTGCTGCTGTCATTCTTTTCCATGACAAGATGAATGGTGTGAAGGTAATTGCTTTGCTTCTGGCGCTTTGGGGTTTTGCTTCTTATACTTACCAGAATTATCTTGATGACTCGAAAGCAAGGAGAACACATGGCAACACTGATGAAAGCGATCGTGATCCATTGTGCTGATCTTCATCAATCTTCTGTCCTACATCAGTCAATGTCATGCATTGCAGAATATTTGTTTTGTAATCAGCCATTATAACCTTTCGGGGATTAGTCCATTACCCTGAAACAAATTTTCATTGGCTGAAATATATGCTCTGAATGGAGAAGATTCAACAATGTGTAAGTGATAAAAACGATACAATATCAAAGCCAGAGATGTGAGAGGGTGCAAGCACAACCTTCACAATTTAGCAATTAAGTCTAGTTCATGTCTTGCTCCTTGCTTGGGAGTAGAAGCTGATTGATTGGATAATTTGAAGAGTTCTTTGTTTGAATGTTAATTCTCACAATGCAACTAAAGGAAATCATGTTACGGAAACTTGATTTGGTTTTCATCTCTGTTTGTGGATACAGTTCTCTTTATTAGAAGTAAAGTTATAGTGAAGGTATTGCGTGGTGCAATTTGTTGGTGTTTTAATGCTGTGGGTTGGTCGAACAGTAAGATTTGTGCTTAGGATGTGGGGAGGTAAAGTGCACATCCTAGTTTTGAAACTTATTGTGGGGTGTTGACAATTTGTGTTCAGGACCACTGTATCTGGGCTTTGGCTATTGTTTCACCTATTCCATGGACACAACCCAGGAGCTCACAGGCTCGAGGGTGGGGTTCCCTCTTTATTTTGAAAAAAAATAAAGAAGAAAATTGTTAGTTTTTGCATGGCTGTGGTTGTTTCCTTGTTGATAGCAACCATAGCTTGATATCTGCACAAGAATAACATATGGGAGGCCCTGGTTTGCTCGCTTTCATAGGATGAATGTTTGTTATTTTTTAAGGAAGCTTGAGCTGAGTTCTGTTACTGTTATATATGTACCCATGTTCTACCCTGTATGTATTTTCTCATAACAGGCAGCTTGCCAAATTTATTTTTCTGTAAACTTAGGGAGGTTGTGTCTTCTACATTTGCATGGTCGCAGGTTGTACATGGGACCTGCAAATGAAGTCTTTATTACGGAACTTCAACTACATCAGTGTCTTATGGTCTCTGTAGACCTTGTCCATGCAATGATTCCCGAGCGAAGGAAAGTTGATTTCTGCTGCCAGAGTGAGCACTGGCAGAAGTGCTTCACTAACATATACGAAAAAAAAAAAAGCGAAGTCGTCTTTTGGAATTGCTTTGCATCTGCAATGGTCATTTACCCTTTCAGTGAGAAAAAAGAACACGTCCCTGATATCTGCATGCACCAGGGGGAGCAGGCCGGCACTTGCAGATTGCTGTGACGCTGCTTGCATGCAAACCAACACACTCAGACAGAAGAGATTATGAACATGAAATTCTGTCTGGAAAGAAAAGGAAGTGTGTGTTTCATGCTTCTCTGCTTGCGAAATACCCATGCTCTCACAACACCATATCTATGCGAGCCAATCAAACTCTCCATAATTGGGCTATGATTGCTCAAACCCATATTGGTTCAACGAGGTTGATATTAGAGCATTGTGGGAGAACACAACTAATTGTTTTCTGCCCCTTGTGCCTCAGATGTAAAAGCTTGAGTTGGAAAAGAGAGAAAAAAAATGGTGGGATGGAGACTAAAGATATCAAGACTAGCCTGGAAGCAAATGCTTGAGAGCATACCAGTACAATCGCTTATGTAAAAACAACATTTTTGACAATTAACATCATGAAGAATTAATTGCACAATTCCTTGGAGAATTATAAAAGATGAATTCTAAAAAATTTTTGAAAAAAAAATAATTATAATGCCTCAAAAAAAAGAAATTCATAATATTTAAATTCTGTAAAATTTTTTATAATTAAAAAAAAAAAAGCTTTAAAATTAATGGATTCATAACAAATGGTTTTAATTGCTAAGATTAGAAAGCACAAGGGTCTTACAGAATAATTGAAACCATAGAAAAGTAAAAGCAAAAGGGACAAACCCCAAGGAATTAAATATATTTAACCCCACATTTCACTTCTAGCTCCAAATATATTTTTCTATTATACAGTTTCATTTCAGAAAAATAAGCAACATGGTTTGTTTTTGTATTTTGTTTTATGCAATGATTTCCATTGTCTGTACAATCCCCTTGAACTACGACTTCAGGAACATCTACAGCCCCCAACTAGCCAGACCCACATTCTGCAGCTATCACCTGAGTATTTTAAGACTAACC
Organism: Rhizophora mangle; assembly: GCA_037832345.1. Classification (NCBI taxonomy): domain Eukaryota; kingdom Viridiplantae; phylum Streptophyta; class Magnoliopsida; order Malpighiales; family Rhizophoraceae; genus Rhizophora; species Rhizophora mangle. The sequence continues at coordinate 332,774 of JBAPLJ010001975.1, read as the reverse complement.
CAGAAAGCCTGAAATAGCAGACCAACAGATATTGCACAACCCATGAACTGGCTTGAAACAAACTTAAACCAGATTTTGTTGTCACAATTGCAACCATAACTGAAAAAAAAAGCCCCAGTATTCTAGCCATGACTAGTTGACTACTTTTCTATACCATACAATATTGCCATTAATGTAATGAATGAAATAATATAAACCACCAATGGCCAAAACATACATGAAAGAAAGGAAAAATAATATGAAATATACTGCACAGAATAAAACACAGGGAAGGCGGCAGTACTACCCCAGTTGAGTAAAGAACCGTTGCAGAGGGTTTGGATCCTCATCTTCTAATTGGGGGTGCAATGGGCAAGGATAGCTCAGCAGATAAATGCCTGACCACCAATGTGCCATTTGTTGGCATGCATGAAAATTTCATGCATATTATGTCTTAGTTTCTTGGGATCCTCAAGAGGCTTAACATGCAGCAAATAACAGTTTCGATTATACCATCTCAAATGTTGAAGAGAAAAAACTATGGTTTTCTGTTTGCCAATCACACAAGTCACAAGGTAGAGTAGAAAGTTGAAGGAATCCATAAAAGAAAAGTAATAAGCTGTGTGTCTGCACAGCTGCAGGGTAAATTGTGTCATCTAGTCCCGGCAAAGACCAGGATACTTTTATCATGCAACAATGGCACTGAGGCTCATCATCTATGAATGTAGCAAAGTTTACAGAATCAAAAAATTTCCATACTTTCAATTGTATCTTATTGTCATTTGAGAGAAATATAAGGTTTATTTAGCACATGACAAAAAAGAATGGAGCACACATACTATGTACCAAAACAGAAAAAATTCTACAGGATTATGTAGAGAAAAGATATCCAGTGAGTTAAAGCAGGTGTTGTGAGAAGCCAAAAAAAAAGAACAAAAAAAATTTAAAACATTCAACAGAATACAGCAGCTAGCAGAAACAATGTTAGGAAAATCAACATACCATGCTCCTCGAGCCAATATTAGATGGGACTTGCTCCTTTTTGAATCCATCGAGTGAACTCACCTTTTGGTAAATAATTCAAACCAAGGTTTAAGAAACAATAACAGACAACATCAACTAAAGGGCCCCAATCAGCGGATTAGTTTCAAGTTCATTCTCCTATATCAAAATAAAAAATTAGTTTGGGCATACTAATTTAGAGCCTGAGAATCTTGTCTTGTATCAAAAAGAAAGATCCATCCCTTTCAAAGGTTTTGAATAACGTGAGTGAATCGAGTGAACAAATAATTGATGGCTTAATATCCTTTATCAAAAGAACATATAGAGAAGACGGCATTAGGGACATAATTATACTGTAGCTATACAGATTTCCAAACCTAAAACCACTCAGTCTACTAAGCCTACTGAGTATGCAATGAGTTCAGAAAAATTATCGCCTAGCTGTCCTTGAATTATATTTCATAAATGCTGCAAAATTAAATACATTCTTTTCTTCCCTAAATGTGAACTTACATGTCAACAAGCATCTTTGTGAACTGAAGAGATGACAAGCATCTTACTTCTAATTTAAAAAAGTGTGAATGGAGTGAAAAATAGCCAACAATAAACAGCATCAACAAACTATAACACCAGAAAAGGAGAAGCTTTGCGTGTCTAATTTTGATGTTCAGTTTCACTACAAAGGCTTTGAATTCCTTTGGAGGAACTCAAGGAATGCTATTAGACAAGCAATATTACAGTGCACTACCCATGGTTACCACAATGTAATGAGCTTAAGGGAGTTTAAAAGTATCCATGAATAACAACAGCATAACATGCTTGCACATCCAAGAAATGACAGAAAGGTTCATTAGCCATTATAATTTTGTTGAGAGGGGAATAAGTAAAAGATAAAGTAGACATCCTTACTATTTGGCTTTCACACAAGAAGTTGACTCATATAACTAGTTGGCAAGTGTGATTTGGACTCTTGGTACATACTGAAGTATGCAATATGTCAAATCTTCAACTTTCTTTTCCTATAGTCATTAATATATCCTCTAATTTTCCACCATATAGGTAAATCAACAACCACGTATGAAATCTGGATTCAGAAACAACAGATGGAAACAATTTGTCTTGAAGTTAACCTATAATTGATGTGAAAACAAATTAAATAAAAGAATGACATCAGGCAAGATCATACACAATAACCAGCAGTTTGAGGTACACATGCCAAAGGGTAAGGAAAAACAGATGTTGGACCACCAATTGAAGATGGAAGTAAGGAGGTATAACCTCAAGTGAAAACTTACGAGAAAGTGAAGCATCAGTAAACATTATCTATTATTCATTCATGTCACTCCAAAAACTTCTTTCCTCATTCATGCCCTTTTGTCTTTTACAAAAGGAAGCAAGAAACAGGTTTGCTTTAGCATATATGATATTCAAAAGAATGATCCAGGTAATTCAAGCAATGTTTAATTTTACGATTCTCATACACATGTAATCTGTAACCAACATTCACACCCGAGGCCTTGTGAAGAAAATGTGAATTGGTATGCCAAGAGCTTCAGCAACATGTAAATGTCCTGCAATAACAAGTGGAAACCAGCATTTAATATATTTGTAGCAAATAATGTGCATAAACCCAAGATTGATTTCTCATATCTCAAATTCTGATATCATAAACCATAGAAAAGTCAATAATCAACATGTCGCAAAATTGGCAGACACCTCAAGATGACCCCATTCCCCCATTCCCCAAGAAGAAAGCCATTATCAGCCTTTGCTACATTGACTTTTTCTCCCAACCAGCACATCTACCAGTCAACACATTCAAGCAACCACAGAAAATAGTCACACTATTATACAAGATAAGACCAAGCAAATATCCAACCTGAATGATTCCTCTGCATTTGATTAACCAGCCAATCAATTCTACAAGTTCAGCAAAAGTTCAAGCTTCCATTCTTGTTTAATTTACTATTTTGTTGCCTTAGTTTCAGGCGAACTGAAATCTTAGCCCACATAAAAGTTGACAAAAAATACTTCCACACCCAACCATCAGATTTTGGATTTAGCACAGTGATATCATTTGACAGATGGTTAAAATAAAAATAAAGGGATCTTGGAGTCATGAAAGATGCAAGGAGTGAAATAGTCCAATACCTCTGTCTACCTAGAGTAGCCAGGTATCCAAAAGTAATTACTTGTATCTCTGAACCTGAACGGAAGCAATCAATAAGGTAAAGGCACAACCACTATAACAAAAGTAACTAAACATTTTGCTAATTTTCATCAGGAGAAAAAGATCAGACAATACAACCAGATGTATAATAGCAAGAGAATTGTGACTCTTCAGTGAATAAACAAACCATAGGTAAGAGGATTTGCAATAATTACCTGGGATCTAAAAGGAGCATCAGTTTCTATGTCTGGCTCTGTACATGCTGCAAGTAGAGCTTTAATGAAGGCTTTTAGTTGCTTCTTTGGCATGGATGTGTCTCCCAACCTGGATGTGATAGGACCTTTATTTCTGGCCGTATCTAAGAAGAAACATATGAGGCCTTCAATGTGCCACTAATAATATCAATCACCAAGAATCACCAATAATCCCCACAAGAACATGAACCATCCCTAAAGTGGTGAAATCTGTTGATATCCCTCACAATAATCTCCCTTGAGACAATTTTGCAAATGAATTTAAGTGCAGTATGACAATCTAAACAAATTCGAAGGTTCTTTTTCACCCTAATGGGAGCTCCAAATGGGGTAGCAATTAAACCAAATGCCACAGCGAGTTTCTCACTGTGATGTAATAGAAGCTGCTCCTTTTCAATTCGTTCAACATCATGGAGATCAATTTCAACCAGAGGAACATAGCCAGCTTTACTTAACAGGTCGCACAATTCCTCAAGCTTTGCATAGATTTCCTTGGTTCTTGGATGGCTCCTGTCTCCTACTATAAAGGTGTATACTTTGTCTTTAACCTCAATCCAACTTATTCCAGGCTCCTTTTTCACCTTACTATCTTTCATAAGTCTTCTCATTTTTGCCACATCATGCCACAAACCAGCTGATGCATAAATATTTGCAAGAAGAACATGGGTACCTGATTTCTCAGGTTCTAGGGCAAAAAGCATTTCGGCAGCTTGTTGTCCAAGGTCAACATTTTTGTGCATTCTTGCAGCACCAAGAAGAGCTCCCCAAACTGCAGCATTAGCTTGAAATGGCATTGTCTTTACAAGCTGCAAAGCTTCATCTAATTTTCCTGCTCGACCAAGGATGTCAATCATACAAGCATAGTGCTCTTGTGTTGGTTTAATGCCAAACAGATTTTCCATTGATCTAAAATATTGATTGGCTTCAGCTACCAAACCTGCATGATTGCATGCAGAAAGGACATTGACTAAAGTGATGTGATTAGGAGGAACACCATCTTTTAGCATCAGATCAAATAATTGTAGGGCCTCTTTTGCATGTCCATGTTGAGCAAATCCTCCAATCATGGCAGACCATGATACGATTCCTCTCTCAGGTATTTTAGAGAAAGCACAACCTGCATCATCTATGCTTCCAACCTTTGCATACATGTTAACAAGAGAATTTCCTGCAAAAATATCTGACATGAATCCAAACTTCAAGAGTTGAACATGAACTTGTTTCCCTTGTTCATATGCCGATAAATTTGCACATGCATTCAAGAGAGAGCTACAAACAAATGGATCTGGCTTGATCCCCTTATCTTGCATTTCAAGATAGAGCCTAATGGCTTCTTCTCCTTGTCCTTCTTGGGCATATCCAGTTATCATAGATGTGAAAGCCAACAAGTCTACAGTTGGACTTCTCCTAAACACTCTTGTTGCATCTTCCATGTGGCCACATTTTCCATATGCATCCACCAAACTGTTAACAATGTAACTGTCTTGTTCAAATCCAAATTTTATTGAAACTGTATGAGTTTGCCTGCAAAATTCAATGGCCTGCAAGGTGGCTGTGGATTTAAGAACTGTTGACAAAGTTGTCTGGTTAAATCCTACTCCCTCCCTGCACATCCATGGAAAAAGAGAAATAGCTTCCATGTCTTCCCCATTTTGTGAATGGCCAGAGATGACAGCATTCCAAACAATCAAATCCTTATCTGAAATTAAATCAAAAACCAATCTAGCATCGTCCATCAAAGCACACTTGGCATACATATCTATAAGTCCAACACCAAGAAAAGAATCTGATTGTATATTCATCTTTACCAAGCTAGAATGTAGCTGTCTTCCCAGTTCTCTGAGACTCATTCCAGCACAAGCTTTAAGTGCACTAGATAAAGTAAACATATTTGGTGCCATCCCTAATATATTCATTTTTCCAAATAATTCTAAAGCCAACTGATTACACTCATGAAGAACACAGCCAGCAATAACAGCATTCCAAGAGACAATATCGGGTTTCGCAATTTCCTCAAAAACACTAATAGCATCATCAAGAAGTCCTACTTTTGCATACATGTCAACAAGAGCATTTGCGGAGAATGGATCCAATTCAAAACCAAGCTTTATCAAGAAACAATGGGTTTTTTGTCCCTGACCACTATCCTCCAAGCCTGTGTATGCATTTATCATAGTGGACAAACTAAACTCATTAGGCCTTACACCACTCAAAACCATATCTTGAAACAAAGCAACTGCTTCTATGAAGGAATCGCTTTGCACATAACAGGATAACAATGCATTCCACGAAACAACACTCCTATTTGGAATTGACTGAAAGAGCATCTGTGAATCCCGAAACTCCCCACATTTTGCATACAATACCACCAAACTGTTGACAACATATTCATCACTTTCAAACCCTGTAACAACCACAGACCCATGAATCTGCCTCCCAAGACTAAAATCCTTAGTTACCGTACAAGCCTTGAGTACACTGGGAAAAGTGAATTGATTACACTTGACACCCAACAAATGCATCTCATAAAATGTCAAGACTGCTTCTTTGCCAAACCCATTTTGCGAATATCCAGAAATCAATGCAGACCAAGAAACCAAGTCTGGTTCGGTGCTTTTATCGAGCAATTTGCGGGCATACCCGAAAGACTGGCACTTTGAGTAAAGATTAACCAAGAGATTGTTCATTTTTGGGTTCTGGGATAAACCCAATTTTATTAGATGGGTATGGATTTCCATGCCTGGAGTTAAAGATTTTGAAGCACTGCATTGGGACAGGAGCTTAGAGTAGGGGATTGCTGCAGGTGTAATTGTATCAAGATGAGGCCTTTGGATGAAATTATTAGCCTTATTGCTTGAAAAGCAGCATTTGTGATCAAAAAGTGCCGAACTTTTGAAGATGATACAATTTAACACTCGGGCTGCTGGTAAAGTTGGGATTGGAAATCTCAATCTCCCGCATAGGATGCTTTTGCAGAGAACATGAATCATGGGGTCTTGCAATTCATTCGGCTACTGGGAGAAACTAAACTCACCTAACCTCCCGTCGCTGTTGAGCGGCAATCTCTGATCCAAATCGTTCGTTCCGGAAACAGAGAAACCAGAAGAAGATTGCTCTCGCGACCAAGAGCAAGAAATGGAAAGTAAACAAATTATTCTTTCGAGAGGCTTTGAGAGGTCTGCAACCGACCAAACCCTTCCGCCCGCCAGGAGAGACTTCTGCTCTGTTAACTCCTACATGTATGTCATGTCTGCGTATCATAACAAACTTCAACCAACCGTTTCATGCATAATACATACGGTAAGAGAGTGCTTTCTCGTGCGCTTTAGATCCGCAGCTGTCAGCTTTTGCCTCTTTCGGAGTTATAACAAAAAAAAAAAAGGGGTATCCACTATTATAATTATTATTATTATACTTATAGTGTTTTTTTTTAAAATTTTTTTTTATTAATTTGAATTTTAAAAAAGTATGTAAATATTTATTATAAAAATATAATAAATTTTAAATTTATTAATATTAAAAATAAATAAATAATAATTTACTTAAATTTAAATAATAATTTTTTAATAAAAAATTTTAATTAAAATATTATTTTTAATTTATATTATAATAATTGTGATGTATTTTTTTATTATAAAAATTATATTATTATTATTATATTTTTATAAAATAAAAAATATATATAATTTTAAATTAATAATTTATTTATGTTTTTCTTGAATACAATTTATTTTTTTTATGTAAATTATTGTTATCTTGGTTTTCTATTAGAAACATTTTAAAAGAAAAAGCTCTGTCTCTTTTATGAAGAACCGAGTTTGTGAGGTCTCAATCGTCAACAGTTTGTTCCCATTCCATCTCACCAAACGCGTCCATTTCACGACGATGAAGGGTAGCTGTTGTTGTTACTGAGAGAGGGAAAGATCGGAGAGCTAGCAGGTAAAGAGCTTTCCTTGGAATTTCCAGGGCAACATGGCATCGCTAAGAGCTGAAACAGACTTTAGAACTATTTACTTATCCTTTTCCTTTTTATTTTCTGCTGTTTTCTCAGTACCCAACTGGAGAATCAACCATGATGTGATGGCCCAAGAACTCTTTCAGGGTGTGTTTGGATTTTGAGAAAGAGTGTGAAAAAAGAAAAAAAAATGTTATGGAAAAGAAAATGGACAGAAACCCACATAGGATTTTTTAGCTAGAAACCATTGTCCATTCTAAGTAGCCCAAAAAAATGAACAGCAGACATCCCCTTAGCCCATTACAATAAAGGCTAAAGCAGCAGCTGTACAAATCATGACATATCTGTTTTTGGATTGGGCTGACATTACAAAGAAAGTCAAAACCTTTGTAAAAAATCAAAAAAAAAAAAAAAAAAAAAGGAATCAGTCATTTGCAAATCAGAGGGAGATGAGTGTTCGAGAAAAACCAGGTTGTAATATAAACAGATCTCTGGCCAAGTGACAACGAGAATCAAAGATCAAGAAAATGTACTACACGGATCAAACGAACTGAAGACCTAAGAAGAAGTAGATAAACGCAATCGGATGCATGCATGCATGCATGTAATTGTGAGAACAGGAAATAAGGAGCGAGTGATTTTCTCATGAACCAAGGCCAAAGATGACCTATTCAATGGCTTCTCCAATGGCGAAAAGCTTGACTTGAGAAGGAGACAAGAAGCAGCAGAGGACGACATGTGAAGATGGCATTGGTTAAGGTAAAGTACATATGAATAATGGCTGCTTGGTGGGTTGGTGTCTGACCAAAAACAAAAAAAAAAAAAAAAAAAAAAAAAAAAATATAAGGGTAATATGGCAAGTTCTGAATTAAAATCTACAGCAAAAGTTCAGATGCACCAACTTTCTCCTACTTTCTCACGGTTTTTGTGAGAAAATTTATTGGAAGAACTCATTATAAATTTTCTCACAACTTTCCAATTGGTTTCTTTTCTCACGACTTTCTCGCACGTAGCGCGAATAAGCCTTAAAATAATTTTGACATCACTTCTCTCATTTCACAAATATCGAATATAAGAATAGAGTTGGGGTTAGTAGCCTCGTTTTCTAATGATAGAACTCAGAGTTTCAAGCTCGCACCCACCAAAAAAAAAGAAAAAAATTGTGTTGAGAGTCATAGGAAAATTTCAAATATGAAATTATCACTCGCAAACCCCAGCACCCACCTACGTTAATTGCACTGTTTTTGAGTTGTATGGCTGTACCAAAATTAAAATTTTAATTTTAAATGGCCAATATTTCTTAAGATAAATATGAATATAACTATAAATTTTTTAAGGTAATTTATATTTAAAATAATTTATTTTAAATTCAATAATAATTGACATTTATCACATTTGAATTATGTAATAATCGATATATAAATATTTAGTAAAAAATTTTTAAAATAATTATAAAAATATTCTTAGGAATATTTTAAAAAAACTAAAATACCTTTGACTCATTAAAATGATAATAAGATTCTTTTTAGGTTAAATTTTGGGATTAGATTATTTGTTGTATTATTTTTTTTCTTTAAAATATATATAGATGTATATACATATATATTTTTTTATATTTTGTTAATTTTTAGATTTATTTTTTAAAATATTATAAATTTTATTAAAAAAATAAAAAAGTAGATATACCATTTCATCATTTTTGATAAATCTGACTTATCAAATATAAATTTCTTGTCATTATATTCACAAGTTTAATATAATTTTTCAACTATATGCCCAAAAACATGTATGGATTAATATGCAAGTACTTGTTGTGAGAATTTAGAATCCAACTTAGTACACAACTAAAAAAAAAAAAAAAATCATATAGTCAAACTCAATAAAATTAAGAATTAAGATTTCATTCTTGTTTGTGTACTTGTAAGAGTTTTGGGCCCAAATTTACTTAAATAGAATCTTCCAATTTGATTAAAAGAAAAAAAAAAAACAAAAATGAGAGCCGAATTGGAATTTGTTAGCCCTGCCCTCTTCACTTTTCTTTGGTTGGAATTGTCTTTTAAGTAGACCATTCCATGGACAAAACGAGATTCAAAGCAAAAGTCATCTAACGACTGAGAAACCAAAAAGAGAAATTCCCACGGTTAGAAGAGAACAAACACGTGCAAGTTGGTGCTTCCAAGATGTCTCCTCAACCTATGACTTTTAAATAGTAGCAATTGCAGCAACTCCACCATGATTTAATCCATGTGCAACGAAGTGGCCAACCCAACACTCAAATGGATATCATGTTAAAAATTATAAAGATATTTATTCAAATAAATATGCAAAAAAAAGTAAAAATTTAAAATTAAATTCTTAAAATTAAATCAATTGTTTGTTAAAAATAATTACAAAATCAACTTACTTACAAGATAAAGTATTATCTGAGTATTTTTTTTATTCTTTTTGTTTTTTTTTTATTTTTGTTAACATTCTCAACAAGTTGTTACAAACTATCACCATTCAAATGTTTGACTTTAATCATAATCCATACATTTAATTGTAAACAACTTTCTAAACTCATTTAATGATAGAAGAATTGGCCCTCAATACTATTATACTATACTAGCTTATTGTTTTTTGACCAAGTAGGTAAAGGTTATATATTTAAGGACTATGACTCCTAAATTTTATTTAAGAAATTTGTATTAATTTATTATAAGTTGAATTTTAGTTTTTATAATTTTAAATATATCATTTTGAATCAAAAATTTTTAAACTATTTAACCAAGTTCTAGTTGACTTTTATTTTATATTTTCACAATTATTTTTGTTTGTGTGATCCATTAAGATTTTAATATGTGAGTAATGAATATAAATTATAATTTTAAAAGATTAGATAAATTACATTTCCTTAATTTATTAATTAATCAATTTATATTTATACATTATAGTTATCATCTAGTCAGGTATAATGAAAATTCAAATATGAGAACTATTAAAAGCAAATTTGACGTGGTGCATAATCTTTTTGTATAATTGAATTATTTTATTTTATTAATATTTTAATTAGATATACATAGTAAAATTAATGATTACTCTATTTTATTTAATAATATTTATTTTTAACTATAAATTATTTATTTTATTAATGAGATGATGACTCTTTGTGAATATTTATTTCATCTTAACTAAAAAATTTCCTAAATTAATAGTTATTAAGAATGGTAAAATATTATATCATTATTTTTTAGAATCATAAATCATTTATTAATAATTCAATAAGTGATGCTTGATTAGGAAAATTTAAAAATTAAATCAATATATAATAATTTTTATATAAAATACTTTAGTGATTTCAAATTTAAAGATTATTACACATTTGTCACATTAGTAATTCCATAGACACATAAGTAATGTTTCATTTAAAAATTCTCATAGTAAGTCTATTTACTGAACTTATTCAAATATTTTTATATTTCAATTTATTATATTGATTATTTTTTTATTAAAAAAATATGATATATGTTAATCTTACAAATTTATCAATGTATAATTTTGATATTACATCGATTAGAAATATTTAGAAATAATAAATATATCATAATTATAATTCAATCATATGTATTTCTACAAAATATATTTATTTTATAAATTTTATTTTTAGAGTTTACTAATAATTAAATTATTTATATAAGTAATATTAAAAGTAAATAAAATTTTTATTAATAAAAATACATTAACATGCCAAGCAATTGAAAAATTTCAAGAGAAAAATTACCACAAAAAGGATGTGACATTGCAAAAAAGAAGGGAAGCATACTAAAATGGCAAAGCAGGTAATGTAACTAAGAGTGTAGGTATGTATACATTGTCTATCTTGCAGCCCGCAGACCAAAAGGAGAAAGAAACCAAATGCCAACCAAGGATGGGTAGTCTAGCAAGGAATCATTAATTGTTTCTAGCTGTAGAACTTGCCTAACTAGGCAGGACTTGGAGGGAAGAAAGCCCTTCACTGTACGCCATGCAAAGTATTCAATTTTATTCGGTACACAAGACTGCCATGAAAGCTTGTACCGACAGTGTTCTTCATCTGTCCTGGAACTAGATGCCATGTTTAAGCAAGGCGAGCTTGTAATAGCCAAAATAGTATGCAGATTTGACAGAGGAAACTGTCGGCTGAGACCAAGAAGAGTGATTTCCACCAAGTTCCTCCCTCCATATTCAATTCTCACATTTCAAACACACAATATTTCAATTTTTCCTTCCTTCTCCTCGATATATATTGTTTCTTTCATTTCACAAACATATTATTTCATTATTTATATTTATATACAATCGATAATCAATTCTTAGGAATTTTTTTTTAATACTCAAGTAACAAGGAAAAAATATGTTATATTAGTCAATTAATAATGTAAAAATGCTCACAAATTGAAATTTAAAAAATTACCACAACTTAAATAATTTGATTTAATCTGTTTAAAATTTTATTTAATTGGAATAGAATTAATTATAATATTAATATCAGTAACTTAATTTAAAATCGAAATAACTAATATTTGAATTATTTTTATATCAAATAATTAAAAATTTTAATATCTTGAAATTTAAAATATTCAAAATTTAATAAATTTAAATTTTAAATAATTAAAAATTAAATTATATAATAATTAAATAATTTAAAATTTAAAATAACTCGACTCAAAATTAATTTGATCTTTTTTTTGTGTATTACATTGAATGATAAACCTAATAAAATTTGTTAACAATAGACTTCAATTTCTTAAGAAGGGTCACAAGAAGTTTAAAACAAGGCATAATATACGTTGAAATCGGTTAGATGACAACCTTAATCATCACCCCTTGTCCCGCCTTGGACATCAATTTTTCTTTTCATACGGCAATTGGCCCACTGTATTTACTGTTATCCTATTCTCAAGGGAATCGAGCAGGACTTCTGGCTGGTCATCCCATTCCAAAGTCGAGTTTTCAGACCGAAGGTGAAGGGCGGGACCTTTCTGCAAAGTTCATATGAAGAATGAGTCCATGACCAACCTCTACGGACCCTCTTTAAATTCTCTTGGTCCAACCATTTGCTTTTAGTACGCATTGGGTCCTACTCACTTTTCCTACAAACCAGCGAGTCTCTGCAAACTCATCCCTTAAATAGGTTGTCAATTCCTTTCAAAACAAGGGAATTTAATGTCTCGTGTAATGGGTCAAAATTTTCCTTTCCTTTTATTTTATTTTATTTTATTTATTTTCAGGCAAACTAGCCAAGAAAATTTCTTAATTCCATGGAATTGATGAATTCTCTCTTGTCAATGACATCATAGTAGACGAAATCAACACTGTAGTTGGCCAAATATCAAGAATAGAGTAAACCTTATAATATCAATTCTTCTCATATTTGGACAAAAGGTACATAAAAAAAAAAAAAAAAAAAAAAAAAAAATATATATATTTTTTTTTTTTTTGTCAAGATTGTATACTAGTGATTTAGAAAATTTTCTCTCGCTCCTCAAATGGGAAGAAAATATTTTTGTTTGCACTTTCCTTCCTCTTCTCATACCCCAAAAGCCGTGTAGAGGGGTTATGATTTTAATGCATATGCTCGGAGGCATTAGACATTAATGGTTAATACAGTACAGAGTCGTTGATCGAACGGCTCTCTGGTGCGAAATTGTACACGAAAATGAGCATATCAAATCAATTTTCACATTAAAGATAACAAACCAGAGTGTGTGATGCATTTCTGACATTTCATTTGCCTAATGGGAAACCAGTATTTAATTTGATGGAGGTGCTATACAGCGACTCGTGGGTAGCCGCCATTATGAGGCACACACATGCGAGAGAGAGAGAGAGAGAGAGAGAGAGAGAGAGCATTGACTGAAGTGTAGTTGAGGCACACTTTCCATTTGGCTTTGATTAGAAAAGGTAGGCTCCACACCCACGATCAATGGACGAACTCAAAGCCACCCTCATTCTCAACTGTTGAATTGGGGGGATACCCCCATCTGTGACTGATCGATATTTCAAGCTTTCAACCACTTTTAGACCCCACCCCCCATTTGCCTCAATGGTGGAAATTTTTGAGATTCCAATTTTTCTAGGAAGCAGCACGAACCACTACATTGAATAGTCAGAGTAGCAGCACAATTGTCTCCTAATTTCATTTTTTTTGTTTAATCCATTCTGCTCTTCAATCAAAATTGTGGATCCTCCATTGAGTTTGTTGGCGAAATGGTCTCTCTTTCAATTTTGTTGGGTTCTTTAGGTGGAGAATTCGCCAACAAACCGTCTCTTTTCCTCACACAAACTCACTCTTTTTGATAAATACTCGGTGCAATTCAACCGATTCCTACATGTTGTGCTGATTAACAGCAAGAGTGCTTACTTCAAGCCAAAGAAAAACCATAAAAAAAAAAAGAAAAAAAAAAAGAAAAGCAGTCTCAAATCAAAGAACATGATGATGATAATGGCACCAAGATAAAAGCTATTTCCAATTGGAAAACAAAAGCTATTTCATCAATCACTTCTAAGCAAGTCAACCACCAACATAAATGTGGGCAGCTTTGAAAAAGTCGTATCTTTTTGGAATATCCATTAAATGAACAACCCATTCAATCTTAACCCTGGCCATTTAATCATCAGGAATTAAGGGAAATAGAAAGAAATCATCAAACATAGTTATTATCGAAATAAATTTAAAAGCAAGAAACATATATACAAATATTCCTTAAGAAATATAGAAAATTTTGAGGTGTAGCCCAAAGAAAGCACATCAAGTGTGAGTAAATTTCACAAAATTATACAACCCCCAAAAGGAAAAAGAAAAAAAAAAAAAAAAAAAAAAAATATATATATATATATATATATTTTTTTTTTTTTTTTCTTTTCAGTTCTGTCAAAATAGAGCCTGTGATGTATACAGAGAAGATAAAAATAATAATAATAATAATAATAATAAGCTTTGACTTTTTTTTTTATTTTCTAATTCTGTCTTTTCCTGATTTTTCCACCTCAAATTTTGTAATTTAATTTGACGACCGTGAATGGAAGGAGAGAAAAACATATCTGGAAATGACTAGGGGCAAAACCGTACTTCTACAAACGATTTCACGACGGCGATAATGTGTCTAAACGTCAAGCAGTCATTGCTATCAACGGTTATGATTGACTTTCCCGAAATCAACGAGTTTCCTGGACCTGTTTGCGCAATACGACGCCGCCGTAGATAGATGCGGCTTCCCTTGAACGCGCATCTCGCCGGAGAGGCCCATGTCCTGCGGCAAACCGGCCTTCTGGTTCCATTGCCGGCTAGGACCGGCGGTCACCAGAGGACTCAAACAAAACGCCAAATCGGACAGGTTCCTCGAGTGCCCGGTCTTCCCCCGCCGCGTCGGCGTCTTCCTCCACGCTTGCGAGCACTCCGACGACGCCCCGCTCCCCGTCTGTGAGAGATCGCCATCATCATCGGAATAAGCGCTTCTCTCCGGCGACATTCCTCGATCCACCCATCTCCGACGCCTGCGCCCGATAGGGCCTGAAAATACCGAGGAGCAAATCGGCGGTTGCTTCTTCCGGCGACTGGAGAAAATGTTTGACAGCCAGAGCGGCGAAGAAGATGCAGAAGGCTCGCATGAATCTCCAGTACAAACCCTGGGGCCGTTGCCGTGAGGATCCGGATTCAACTTCCCGGATCTGGATCTGAAGAGACGGGTCAGAAAGGAGAACCTCTTGCCGTTCTTCTTTTTAGAAAACGCTGAGAAGTTGCCGGCGGTGGTTCCGGCAGAGAACGATGTGTATGTGGGGCCCGCCTGAGGTGTGCTATAGAATCGCTGGGGTTGGGGCCCAAAAGTGTCGTCGGATTTTCGATGCGAAACGTAAGGCGAGACGGAGCGAGGGAAAACAAGAGGGGGTGGATGAGCGTGAGAGTCCGATTTCCTGCTAGTTTCTGCTGCCTCTCTCGATTTTGTCCTCGCCAACTGAGCTCCATCGATGTGGTGATGGTTGTGGTGAAGGTGATGGTGTTGGTGCGGGTTGTTGTAATGGTGGTTGTGCAGCTGTTCGGCGTCTGCCTGCGCCTGGGCGGCGATGAGAGCAAATAGCCTCTCCCGTAGACAGGAGGAGCAGACGCCCGCGACGCTGCTCAAGTCCGTCGGGTGTTTCTTGCACCTCATTTAGTCTCTCTCTCTCTCTCTCTCTCTCTCCCTCTCTCTCTCTATTGTCTTATTCTATATATATATATATATTATAAGTGTGTATGAGGTTAGGTGTAACTATGTTAGAAACATATATATATATATATGTGTGTGTGTGTGTGTGTGTGTGTAGTTAATAATAATTGTGCAAGTATGTAAGAGTTGGTGTACACAATTGTTGTTGCTGTTGTGGTGGTGGTGGTGGCTTTTGTGAGTTTTCTTGTGCAGCCACTCCTGGGTTTGGTGGTTCCTTTTAGTGAGAATTGAATTCAGAGAAAATCTGAAAACAAAGGGGATCTCATATATTTATTGAAATACATTAGAGAGAGAGAGAGAGAGAGAGATGGGTGATTATACAATGGAGATTAGATGGGTGTGCTTTTTTTTTTATGTAAGAGAGTGGGAATTTTGTGTGCTGGAGGTTAATGGGCAGAGAGACAGGTAGTGCTGTTCCGGTGTCTTTAATAAACCCTTTATTTCAGACACAAACTCATTCTAGAGAGAGAGAGAGATAGAGAGAGAGAAGATGGCCTTTAGGTTTTTTGATCATTTGAATTTGGGCTTGGAGGAATATGGCAATAACAGAAACAAAGCAGTGGCCTTTCGTTAGCCTTTGGCACGCTTATATAGAGAAAGACAAAATAGCTGGCGGTTAAAACTTGGGGCACTGTTTCTGCTTTGGATGGATGGTGTTGTGTTGGATTGGTAACTATTGCGTTTTGAGAAAGTGTATTTGATGTTAATTTTATATTCTTTCCGTGAAAAGAACAAAGGTTTAATGTTCTCCTCCGGACCTTGTGGCTGTGGATGCTCAATCATTTTTTCTTTTTTTTTTTTTGAAATTTAGGTCACATTCATCTCAATTTCTTTATTTAATTGCTTATTGAAAGTTGAGAATTTGTTATAACTTGAGATGAGAAATAAATGAATAAAGCGAGTTAGATGTGAATTGAATTATTTTGAGTTTTGAATGATTTGAATTAGAAGTATTCAATTTTTGACCATTTCAAATTTTGAATTTATCAAATTTTAGATCTATGGAATTTCATATAATTCAATTTTTGGGTATTTTTGTTCCCAACATGTTTATGTGTTTATTGGGTTTTGTATATATTTTTTTTTTTTTGCTTTGTAATTTTAGATTTAACTTATTTGAATTTTAAGAATTTTTGGATTAAGATTTTAAATTAATTAAATTTTGAATCATTTAAAATTTTAGTTATTTAAATTTTGGGTTGTTTTGAATTATAAGTCTTTGAATTTTCCAATTAATGTTTGTTAAACCAAGTCAAGTTTTTGATAATTTAAGTTGATTTATTTAAATCGAGTCAACTTTTATCACCTTTTACTTCATAATCTTACTAAATGTGTCTTTGATAACATGGTCACTTTTTTTAGGTTGGATAATTATTCTCCTTAAAAGACTACTTGCCACTTGGTGGTGATTGATTTTTTTTTTAAAATTTTCTTATTAAAAGGGTACTTTTTTTTTTTTTAAAGAAATAATATTTGAAGGGAAAAAAATTGAGAAAAATATTTTTTTTGGGAGACTATGACAATAAATTATTTTTTGTTATTTGACTATCAAACCATGCCAAGGTTTTGGGACAAAACCGTTTAGTTATGGAGTAATGAATCAAAATTGTCCCCTTGGGCAAGTGTCCTACGCTTTCAGCCACCATGCTCCTCACATTGCAAGCACCCAACTTCAACTTTAGAATAGTGGGATTGAAGCACCTAGGGTTTACTACATTACCATGTACTCATGATATAATCCTCATGTAGCAGGTTTTGGTGGCATTGGCTGACAGAGTTCGGAGTTTGGCCGGATGGCTTTATGGTTTCTACTAGTATATGTACGAATATGGTTGTGGGGTTGGTGGGTATTAGGGGAAGCTTGGAATTAGCATGGGACTTGGGTCTTCATAGTGTGCCATTCTTGAGACTGATTTCCTTGCAGCCTTGCATCTGATTATTAATCAGACATCCGAGTCTCACTGCTTCGCTGTCCTGCTTAATGATATTTAGAATCTATATATTAGAGCCTAGTGGGTGGGGTTGAAGCATATGTTGTGGGAGGGTAACTCTTGTGCAAATTATCTTGCAAAGTTAGGAAATGCACCTAATTATCTTCCTGTGAACATGAAGTTGCTCTCGAGGGAGACAAGAGGGTGTTGTTTTCTTTAGACACTAGTTTCTCTCAACTTTTCTCTCATGTACCAAATGTTGTTAATTAGTAGATTTTCAAAGACTAATTATTACATTTTTAAATTTGGTTTACTAACTATTTTATAACTATTAAACTAATCATTATATGTTTATTACTAATTGTTTTGTATATGTTACTAACTGTTAGGTATCATAATAATGTTAATCATGTATTATTATTAGATTTTATATTTAACATTATTTTATTTTATAAGTTAATAAATTATAACTAATATAAATTAATTTTTTTTCTTTCTTAAAAGATATCATTCACAACAATTTATGATCTATTATTGAATTAATCAAAAGATTAAGTTGTTTTTATTAGTTCACTATGTGAAGTACACATTAGTGAAAAAGTTTATTATATAATGAGATAATAACTATTATAACCTATTACGATGATATTATTTTTGTTGTAGCATTATATATATAATGAGTTTAATTTTGTTGCCTATCAAATGCTAACACATATGGTCCTAGTTCACAAATATAGGATTAAAAATAAGTAAAGTAAAAGGAATAGTGATGCTTGTTTAAATCATGTCTCTTTAACATGCATTTTCAAGTTTATTATGGTATATATCATCTTATGGATATGTATGTAGATTATGAATCACTAACATAGAATTGTTAGATTAAGCTATCTTCTAGCAAGGCCACCGTCAATTCATGTGCTTGGAAAAGTTGCTGAGAAAATAATGTTTTTGCTTGTGCTTATATGGTTTATGGCATTGCCATCTTTATCATATTTCCGTTGTCACATATGTAATATATAGACTTTAGAGTATGAATTAGGTGCATTATGTAGAAGGACATAGTGAGGATTTGTTCAACATTCTAATTTTAATGGGATATTCCTTGATTGTTAATAGTTCCTACACCATGTAACCATTCAATGTTTATATAGATAGAGCCAAAGTTTAATAATTTTTGAGCTTTACAAATATTATTTGGTATATTATTCTTTCATGACATAAGGTCAACACCTAAATAGAAAATTGTTGCAACCTAAGAGAAATAATAAAATTACATAGAAAATAGCATATTCTAAATTGGTCTTGGATGTGTGATAGTAATAGATCATTTGTATATTGTCAAAGAAGTGGATTATGCTCATTGAAAAAAATAATAAAAAAATATTTAAAAGATATCATGAATTACAATATATTTTAGAGTGAATGATTTGTTATATTGAAATAATATAGTGATATTAATTAAATTTTTTTAAATGATATGTGTTTACTCTTAAAAGTAGTGTAATGGCTTAAAAGTATATAAAGGAAATAATTACTACTTTGTCTATTATAGAATTCGAATTTATAGTCACAGAGATGACAAGCGTAAAGACAAATTAGTAAAGAAATTTTCTAATGAATATTCTATTTTGAGTGAAATTGACACTATAAGTGTCAATATATTGTAATAGTTAAACAAAGTAATCTTTAGATAATTGAATAATAAAGTAATCTTTAGATTTTAAATGGTGAGAGCTGAATTAAATTGATTCTCTGACTAAATCATTAAACAAAAAGTTAATGTAAATTACATAAAAGGGAATAAAATTAATGCCTATATGGTATGTTTAAAAGAGATAAGAATCCAACTTATATAATAGTAAATTCTTTAAAGTAAATTCATATGGTAATAACAAGTTGGCAATTGATTTTGTGTGCATTATCAAAATTATAAATGTTAATATTTGAGATTGAGTTATACTCATAAATTTTATAACCCTTATAAATAATGTATTACTGAATATATATTTGATAGATTCAATTATATCATAATAAAGTAAAACCATTCTTAAAAGGTTCCAGATAAAAACTTTAAACCTTTCATGAAAATAAACTAAGTGTGTGTATAGTTTAACAATGCCTAATTGCATTAAATAACATAATTTAAAAATTTATAATATCTAAACAAATTTACTAATATTCATTAAAAAGTTATGATTTATGGAAATTTTGCATTCTTAGTCTTCAATTCATAGCTCCAAAGATATTAAAAATAATATGTTATATTTTTCTTATTTGATCCGATAGAATTAATTTTTTAAAATAATAAGAGATTATTTTAAATTAGTAGTATATTTTCAAAAATCAATTAGTCTTTTTTTAAACTTGATCTATTAATTATTTTATAATTATCAAACTAACTATTATATAACTGTAAGATTAGTCATTATATATCATAATAATTCTAGTTATTTACAATAATTAAAATTTTAATTTATTATTATTTTATTTTACAAATTATTAAATTATAATTAATATAAATTATTTTTTTTTCTTATTATTAAAAAAATACTATTCATATCAATATATAACCTATTATTAGGTTAATATAAAAATTAAATTATTTTTATTATTTCTCTGCATAATAGTAATAATATCTGTTGTATATTCATACTATAATGCTCTTGTTTAATCAACCAAATTGAAGAAAACCCTTCTCTTACATAACTCAAATTTCTATGACATGTCTTTAGTTTTCAATTGTCTAAGGGTAAAGCATCTACTTTACTCTCAAGTGCCCGGCAACCATGGGATAGGAATAAATAATCAATTCAAATATATTCCTTGAAAAAGTTAAAAAGCTCAAAACCCAATTTCTAAAATCTATCTATATTCTATACACGAAGACTACATACATAAAAGAGTCTCGAGGATGGTGGCCATTGCAACCATGTAATAAGAATAAATTTTATAAGCCACTCTCGAGTTTTCAGTCTGACCAATAGTATTTGATGCGTCTCTTTTTAATTCAATCTAATAGAACTTTTATTAGTTATTTTTTAGGTTTTATATGAATGCTCTACTTAAATTATTCTCTTAACGAGACGATAATCCTTGAATTTGACTATAAAGGTTTTATAAGCTCTCTTGAAGTCGACTCTATCAAGATTTTTGCCCAAGCACTGACCTAGCTTGGTAAAGCTGCTTCAAAAAGTTGGACGGAATCGCATTAGCTAAGACTTCCACGATTTGTCATTGCTTTATCTTGTCCTTTTCAACACACGTATTTCAGCTTACTTTCTAATTAAACCAAAGTCTCTCGTACTCATTAATCTATTTTCAACACCTTTTCCACTTTAAAAGCCTTTTGTTCTGTTCACAACCTATGTAGAATTGCTAGCCAATTAACCGTGAGATTCCTTATTATTCAAATATTGAATAGTTGAAACTGAATTGCACGTTAGCTTGTTCACAACTCATCTGAAGTAAGAGTAAAAATTTTTTATATATCGCAAGAAATTATAATCAATTCACTAATTTACGAAATGTTCTAATATCGGTGTTAACGATAGAACGATCCAATTTTTAAAAATGGATTCGGTTTGGATTAAGTGTGGGGGCGTTGGGACTGATAGCCACTGCACGCTTGCGCACTTCCAAACAAGCGCATCACATTTGATGCGGTGAGGCCCAATTTAGAAAAGGTCCAAAGGGGGTGCGGCCGTTGACTTTTTTCAATAATTCTTTATTTTTTGTCGTGGGGTTTATCTTCTTAATGATTACCTCGTCCCAAAAGCATTGGTTTGAAAGGGAAGAAAGAGATGGGGTTTGAATTTTGACACGTATTAACGGTACCAAATGGAAAATGTCTTTGTTTGAAATTGAATTGGTTGATTTTTTAAAAAAGAAAAGAAAAGAAAAGAAAAGAAAAGAAAAGCAAAAAAGACAGTTTCATTGTTCCCATGCTTACTCGAGTGTTTTTACTTTATAATTATTGATTTAGTTGACCGTCCAACCGGAATTACACGACGCTTCCACTACACACAATTGCTTTCCCTCATTAAATCCTTCTTCTGGCGACGAGTGGAGTGTCTTCACGTGCGGTTTCGGCGCGCGTGCATGGAAGTTAGAATCTCCAATTGTTTTGGGGGCAGAATCCAACAGGACAAGACAATCCGAGCCGGACCTAGGAAACACCCCCACTCACACGGCGGCTTGTCGGTTTCCCTAAGAAATAACAAGAAGAAGATGAGACGTGCACGCGCCCCGGCTGACAAGAGTGGGATTGGGATTGTTCAACTTTGGCCTTGGAGGCTCCACATTTTCCAACTGGCTCCGAGATTGGAATCTTTGACTCTTCATCGAAAACTGTGACTGTTGTAAAAAATTATAAAAAAAAAAAAAAAGGGATTCGGCCTCTTTAATTAATTATTTGATATTCACTTTTTTTTTTCATGTTCTAATTTATAAACTGTTATTGCTAAAAAAAAAACCAAAAAAAAAAGTATAATCTGCTTTTATCCAACACCCAGTTGGACGCATGTGGGTTTTGTGTTGATTGCATTGTGCTGGACGCTTTTTATTTATTTATTTATTTTGGCTCTGGCATTGCCCTTGTGCTCGATTCCATTGAATATATGATGTTAGAGTGGGGAAATGGTGCTGGTTTCATAAATTCATTATAATTATAAAAAAAAAATAGTAATTTAACTAATACCTGTTAATAACAAATATCCGAATAAGTGTTTGCAATGAAATTATTTTTTATTATTTTATAAATTATTTATAAATTTAATTTAATTTTTTTATTTTATAATATTTTATTTTAATTAAAAATTTTAATTTAATTATTAAAAAAAAACTATATGAATTGCTTTGTTTGATCACATTTTGAGTTTTCTTTGCTTCCATCCTACTCAATCATACATTCATTATAAGCCTTTGTTTAAAATTCTAATATCTCGATATTTCAATATTTTTTAAATTATCAATAAAAATAATCTTTTATTATAAATTTTTAATTTTTGATTTTTTTTTTCATACTTCCATCCCACGTTAAGTAATGTCAAAATTGTAATTGTCTTGCTTGATCTCATTTTGAGTTTTCTTTGCTTCCGTTCTACGTTAATCGTGCATTCATTATAAACCCTAGGTGGCCTGTTTAGATCATTAAGAAAACGAATTAACAAATTAAACTTCTTGTCGTGGCTTTTGAATTGTGATAACATATAAATCTTTAGGATCATTTCGCTAAGTTGTTTCATTGATTCTCGTTATACAAAGAGTGGTTGCTCTCACTTACAAATTTCCTTTTAACACAATGAGAATTTCAATATTGTCACCCCACGAAAATGTTCAAACTATATATATATACACACAACGCAGGATTTAGTAAAAATAAAATTAATATTCGATTAATTTTAAAAAAAATAATTTTAAAAAATAATAATAGTGAGAAAATTAAAATTTTTTTAAATTAATTTAATTCTTAAGTTTATATATATTTATATTTATAAATAAAATTATTTAATTAATTAAAAAATATACAAAATTAAAATAATTTCATATTATATTTAAATAGTAAAATTATACTTCACGATCATGTTTTTCAAAATCTTCTTTTAAATTTTTGATAGTCTCTCTTACCCAAATTGTTTTAATCTACTCGTTCTATGTTAATATATTTATTTTCAGTTGTACCCTAAAAGAAAAAAAAGAAATTTTAGTATGCAAACGATCTAATTAATCAAAGGTCTTAGGTATATTCTGAGCTTTTGGTTTGGCCTTTTGCTGACTGTTGCAGAAGAAGAATGTTCGAATGCAGACTCGATTACGGAGCTTAATCGCTAGAGGGCAGGAGAAAGCAATATTTAATGGGCTTTTTGACAAAAAAAAAAAAAAATTATCTATATATTTTATTATAATCGTATTTGTACTATAAATTATTTTTTATAATTTTAAAAATATGGAGTAAGAGGGAAATTAATTTTTAATGTGAAATATGATTTATCCGCATTTTTACTTTTTAATTATTGATTAAGTTGACCATCTAACTAAAATCAGGACACCATAACACACGATTCTTCCGACAAAGAGTATCTTTAGGTGCGGTGTCGGCGCGCGTGCAGAATCCAAAACGACAAACCGCGTGGGGACCGGGACACACGACTTCATTTTTCACAACTAGATTGTCGTATTTCTACTCCCCATTTTAACTGTCAATCTGTCACGCCATCAATTTACGTTAACTAAATCCTTAACAAAACAGCAGGCCACAGACATTTACGTCAACCTATTATTAAAGAAAACGTCAACCTATTATTAAAAAAAAAAAAAAAAAAAGGATATCTATGGATTAATTGGATATTTTAACTTTGAAAAATTAAATTTTTATAATTTAATTAAAATAATTGATAAATTAAGTTGCTTGTTGTACAATATATGTATTTATTTTTAAATTAAATCAAAGATTCTTTCCTTAGGCTACTATACTTTTTATTAGTAACTTTTTTAATTATCCTTTATTTTACAAAATTTTTTGATTTTTCTTTTCAAAATTATTCTTATACTTTAATATCAATTATTAAAAATTCTTTTGGATATTTCTATTAAATCTATCATATGATTTTCAATTGAATTGTGTTATATCAATAGAAAAATAATAAATATTTTTGACTGCTAATATTAATATGAGATAATATTTAAAATAAAAATTTTTTTAAATTAAAATGAAGATGTAGTTCTAAATTTAATCTTTTAATTGAAAATCGAAGCTTTTTATCTCTTATTGTGGTGCTAGCTAGTTGGGGTGCCAGGCTTGAGGTCAGGGGATCTTCAGATTCTGCCCAAGCTGTCAATGGCAGCCAGTTCAGAAACTCCCTGCTCCCCGGCGAGCTAAGAAACCAGATGGCAGCAAACCAGGAACAAGTAAGCAAAGCATGGGATACTGTTTCTCCACTGCCTCCAAATTCTGTTTTGAGCTAGAGGGAGGGTGAAAGATTGCCAAAGAGGCTAGTGTGCAGGCAAGTTTATAAGCACTCCTCGTCTTGTATTTGGCACTGAAGTCATAAACGCCATGTCAGTCTTATCTTCAGGACTCCGGAAGCTCAAGGGTATTGACAGAATTTCAGGGCTTTCCATGAGTAAACTGCGAGATGCCAGGATGCCCCGCCAGATGTAACTCGGCTTAAAACCAAGCTTGGCATCCATAAAGGTGCCTTGGCGGAAATACCTTGCCTTGAGAATTTTGGACAAGATAGGGTTAGTATTATCCATGAGTCTCCATCAGCCTTTGGCAAAGGAAAATTTTCCCACGAAGCCCAGTGTATCTTTTTCTTTTTCTTATTTTTATATTTATATTTTTTTTTTTGTTTCGTTTGAACAAGGTTGGGGCTCTAATTTGGATGGGACTTGGATCTTACGTACGTGTTTCAATTATTGGGTTTTCATTAGGTGAAGGTTTGGTATGTGTGCAAGAAAAAAAAAATAAAAAAATAAAAAATGACAATGAATATAAATATTATTAGAATACCAAGTACGTAACATAAACAATTTTATAATAAGACAATTCTCCAAACAAGAATCATAAACATAGATAAGGTTTTTTTTTTTTTTTTTTTGACTAATGGGAGAAGTATGGATAAGTTGTACTTAATTAAATATTTAATTCATTGACTGAGGGTGTAATTTTTTTTTTTCAATTTTTTTAAATGAAATGCCTATCTAGTGTTTTGATTTTTTTTTTTTTTTGGACACATTGGTCGTTAATATATATATATATAAGTATATTACATGTATAAATTGGATTCTATTTGTGTATATTCGTATTATAAGAGAAAGTCTATGTTGATGCTGCCATTGATTTCCCCCCTTTTACTCCTTTGATCTCTTTTCTTTATATCCCACCCTATTCAAATTGATCTAGAAACCCTAGTCTTATGATGCATACATTCTTTAGGAACAGCCAAAAAAAAAAAGAAAAAGAAAGAAACCCATAGGATAGCCTGGATTACTGCCTTAATAAGAACCTTCATTCCTGCTCTCAACAAAGGTGGCTCCTTGCATCCATTTAGTTTCTTTCAAACAAACCCCATTTGAGATCAAGCTGAAAATCTTCCTTTCTGTGTTTCTGACCAGTATCAGGAGGCCTAAGTACTTCTAAAGGGCCCTTTTGCTTTGTTAACACCAAAACAATTTTTAATTGCAAGTCTGACATCTTCAGGGACATTTCGACCATTTTGTCCAGATTTATCTGATGACCCGAAGCTTTCTCATAACGAGACAATAGTATCTGCTTGATTTCCAGGCATTGAGGCGGCGTATAGCACCAGCAAACGGAAGGCTATCTTCAACCAAGAATAAACAAATAATGAGATATTACTGGTGCATTACGGCAAGTAGGAAGGCCCCTTATGTCACCTTGACCCACAGCATCGTAAATTAATGAGAGGTATCCTTCTGCACAGAGTATGAAAAAAAAAAAAAAAATGGTGACAAAGGATCGTCCTGACGCAAACCCTGTAATGGTAAGAAACACAAAAATGACATGTTACATTAGATGTCACATCATTCCCAACAATATGCCAAAAGAACTGGTAAAACAATGTCATCATCCCATCAGGATCCTGAGCCTTAGATGCATGTATCTGCATGAAAGCTTGACAGAGACTTCATCCTTAAAAAACGGTTTCCGCAGCCATTCATTCATCTCAGGAGTCACGCTGGCCTCTAGAGTCCCCAATCCCCGTGACATCTCATTTGATTATTGCGAATACCGACCACATATCTCAAAATGAAACTGCTCTTAGATGGGGTACGTGCAGCAAAGACGAGGGTTTTGGGCGCAAAAACACAACTTTGTTTTTGTGTGCATCCAACTGCATTTAGAGTGCAAATAATATTCTTTTTTAAATCATTATAAAATATTTTTTCCGTCATATAGCTAAGTTTTATATGATATTTGTTTTAACTTTTGGGAGTTAGGTCAACTATTAACAGTAACTTTAAAAGTGTTTGATTATTTTTTTGATGTTGTTGTCGAGATCTATTGACTTTTTATAATTTAAAAATAATTTATATAGACTAAACCATCTGTAAAAGAAAATGTTATCAAATATTATTTTATTATTCTTTCACATACTACATCGATTGAGTTTGTGTCTATCGTAGCAACGATTGATTCACTTATATTTAGTAGCAAAACTAAACTGCTAGGATTGGACTACATTTTCTTTCCAATCCAAAAGGGGCAATGAAAACAGAGTGACAGATGCAATCTTTAGTCAAAATGGAGGGAGTGTGCCACTTTCTCAATCGTGGGAAGTTTGCTAGAGTGTAAGACTGAAAATGTTCCATGTCTAGGTCTGTTGCAACCACTGCTCATCTCGCATACCGGGTGGCGCCATATCTCCATGGATGGTTCATTAAATGTCTTCCAAGTTCATGTGAGAAAGAAATCATACGGGTCATTATTGATTGATTCACTGAGGCAACTCGTTTTATCAACCTCTTTCATCTTTTTATATCTCCCTTATTGGCTAACATTTTCTATGAACAGATAATCAAGCGCCATGATGCTCCATAGGCTGTTTTAATAGTTGGGGATAAAATATTTACCAGCCACTTTTGGCAAGAGCTTTCAAGCTCGAGGGAATGGCTTTACACATGGGTTTTGCTTATCATCCACAGTTGGATTGTTGGAATGTTATACGGAGAGGTTGAACCACCGTGTGGAGGGGTATCTTCGTTGTATCTGCTTCATGCGTCCACATTAATGGAATAAATGGCTACCTTTGATCCAATGGTGGTATAACATCATAGGATTGTCATTCTTTAAAGCTCTGTACGGACTCCCTCCTCTGCAACTCGCTATGCTACCAGCATTATCTGAATTTTTGCAGGAGCGACGTGTTCTGTCAACTCTTCTTAAGCAGTAATTGCAGTGTGCTCACCTCCAAGGTTTTTGGACCTTACCAAATTATTGAGAAAGTGGGGACTAGTAGCTTACAAGTTGTAGGTTCCACCTTGAAGCATAGTTCATCCAATGTTCCCTGCGTTCCTTCTCAAGAAACCCATCGGTCCCAACATTCCTATTTTCACTAAATTCTGCTGAATCCTTAAGGACTAGGAAGTAGTTCATTTGCCCATTGACATTAGTCACCTTAGCCTGTAAAAGACATCATGTGTCAATGCAAAGGTGCGCCATACGTATATATATATATAAAACCCAAATGTTGCATATAGAAAAGAGGTAAATGGCTAACACATGTGATTTAAATAGGTAATTGACAAAAGATAACTATGTGTCGAACGTGTTATATGTCATGTACTAATGAAATTACTAGGGTTTATGTATGGTGTAGAGAGATATTCTACGTGTCACATAATATACATAGAAATTATTTTTGTCAATATAATACAAAATTACTTAGTAAGAAAAATAATAGAAATGAATATGTATGTTTATTTTGATATTTACAAGGCATAATGGGGTTTACAATTTTCAAATACTATATTATAGTAATATATAATATATTATTATAAAATTTGTTTTATGTTGTATAAAATATTATTTAAATCATACAAAATATTTTTTGTATATATTATAAAATTTTATTGTATTCAAATAAATCCATAAAATTTATGTTTAAAAAGTGTCGATTGGGTATGCTCTCCTTGTGTATTAACAAATTTATCTTATTCCTTAATAATTTGTTTTGCTTAATTATCCCAACTTTATTTATTTATTTTAGACACAAGCCTTTATATTCACCCTTAACCTTCTGCCTGAGGTGTTATTGGAGTTAATTATAGCATTATGTTTTAAAAAATTGCATTTAACGCATTATAATTTGAACCCAATAACGTTTACCTATGCATTTTAAGATGTGATAAAAATACACTAACATTAAAGTATTCATTAGCAAAAGTGCAAAATAATTACAAATGTAGGGTTTAGGGTTATTATATATTTTGTTCTTAAAATATCTTTTTTGTTACATTTTAAAATGTAGGGTTTGAATTTATAGAATCCAAACTATAGACTAAAAAATGTAAATTAAATTTCCCTTTCTTGAATGACACGCATAATCCCCAAAATTGTTTTATCAATAGTAATATTGGTACCCTTGTGGCCTCATTGACTAATATTATAATTCAATAATTTACCTTATGATAATTGTTTGTTATCTTTAAGCCACCGCCCAACGAATTAAAACTATAGTCTTTGATTATGAAAATGATTGACCTAATGCTGCCCATAACCGAAGACTTTGAACATTGAAGTTGCCCTAAGCCAATATGTTTTTAATGATGGTAAGCATTCAAAGAGCTTTGAACTATTGCAAGCATGTACTTGTTTTTGTTCTTCGATTGCATTTAAGACCTTTTTTTTTTTTTTTTTACAATACCCATGAAAGGTTCGCACAAGCATACATTTGAATGATGAAGTCATGTTTGAGCAACTGACCATTTTTAATTTGGTCCTTTGTCCCCTATTTCAAGCTAAAGGTTTGATTATTATTATTATTGTTACTTCTTGGATGATGCTGTTGATTTCGTCAGTAAAGCATGTGCACGTTAGGTGTTTAAATGTTTGAGAAAGTGGGTGAGGCTAGAATCGTTGACCATCTTCCATGGATTTAGCCAAATGCTTTTGGTTTCTTTCAATTGTCGCTCACATTTTAGTTCATAGGGTTCAAGTTGGGATAAGATATAATTAAAGCTTCAAAATGGATTCATTCTTGAATTATGGGTCAGGAGTGAACATTCGAGTAATTTGATTATGTATTAGACCTGAAAAAAAGAAAAAAAGAACTTTGAATGATATGAATTGACATTTGGCTTTCAAGATTTCTAGCATTTGTTTATGACTAAATAATATTTTCATTATTTATCACATTTTAAATTTTAAAACTTAAAAATTTTAAGTTAAATTTTTAAATACTTTTTTTTTAGTTTTTGAATTATTATTTTTTAATTATTTAGATACTATATAAATAATTGATTTAATTGATAATAACTTATAGATTATATTTATTTTTATTTTTATATTTTTTTTTAAAAAATAATTTTTTATTTTGATATATGATCTCACAAAATTATAGTGTAATCAAGAGAATATTAAAATATTAATAAAATTTACAATAATAGTAAATATTTTAAAAAATTATTATAAGATCACCTAATCTTTTATTTATAACATTTGTATTTATTATTACTATTATGATTTTTATACTGTCATGTCTATGTATGGTAACGAAAGGCTTGACCATGCAAGCCCAATACGGCCCACAGATTATTTACACCGTATCATTTGATTTTGAAGGAAGTGGCACAAAATATATAAGACAAAACTAAGGTGCTATAACAATAATTAATAGTGAGCATATTAGTTAATTTTAAATAAAATTTAAGACTATTTAAAGATACAAAAATTAAAAAAAAAATTTTATTTTTTATTTTTTAATGTAATTTTTTTTTACACCATCCCATATATAATCTGTTTGACAATAATTTTAATATTTTATTTATATTTAATGAATTTGGGTAATTTAAAAATTTTAAATAGTGTTTGTTCTTATTACGTAAAACTTAAAGCACGACAAATGATTTGATTATCATCAAATCGAGTTCCTTTCCCCCACCTAATTCTTTTCACTTGACTTTATGCTATGATGGAAAGTCGCCACAGTCGGAGGGTTGTTTTTGAAACAATCGTCTAAGCAAGGATCAACGCAAGGTGCAAAACCTTGACACACTTGATAGCAAAAAGCATGACAATCAAAACCGATGGCTGGCTCCCAATTTGCAGATATCATGATTGCAACCAAGAATATTAATGCAAATCTTGCGGCCATGGCTACCATTCAACCTCCCCTCTCTTAATTTTCTTTTTTACCTTCTTTCTTGTTTTGTGTTTTGACCCTGCATATGACATTCTAATCCAATTTATAATCTTGTTATTAAATATCCTGCCACTCTAGATTACATAGCATTAAATTTAATTACTACAATAAAGATAAAATATTTAGTAAATATATAAAATTTAATTATATTTATTTATATCATTAATATATGTGATTTAAATTAACATTTTAAATTTAATCATACAAATAAAAAAAAAATTGAATTGATTTCTTATAAATATAAAGATTAATTAACTAATATTTTTAAGAAACCATTAAATAATGAATTAAAATTTAATTATATTTATTTATATCATTAATATATGTGATTTAAACTAATATTTTGAATTTAATCATACAAATAAAAAAAGATTAAATTGATTTATTATAAGTACACAAAATAAATTAACTGATATTTTTAAAAAGCCATTAAATAATGAATTAAAATTTAATTATATTATTAATATATGTGATTTAAACTAATATTTTGAATTTAATTATACAAATAAAAAAAGATTGAATTGATTTATTATAAGTATAAAGATCAATTAACTGATATTTTTAAGAAGCCATTAAATAATGAATTAAAATTTAATTATATTTATTTATATCATTAATATATGTGATTTAAACTAATATTTTAAATTTAATCATACAAATAAAAAAAAAATTGAATTGATTTATTATAAGTATAAAGATCAATCTTAATCTGGATTAAGAATTTATTATGATAAAAATTTAGTTGAATTTAATTTGAATTTGATTGTTTTAGTATATTTAAGTATATGTCATTATATAAAAATACAATATTTATATTATATGTATACTTATCAAATATTGTGTGTAATCATTTTATCATATTAATAAATTTACAATATTCATATAATTTTTTTCTATGAGAATTATTGTGTTTTATTAGTTTGGTGATAGGCTTTGCACCTTAAGACACAAAGTAACACCTAATAATAAATTAGTCTTAATGTTAGGAACTACCACTACCAAATAAAGTGGCTACAATAGTAGTTCTTACACAACAGTTATAAAATGTTGCCTAAAACCTCTAAAGCAGTGCCTATAATCATAATGTAAATATATTGTGTTAATAGTTAACTTTAAGCAGTAGTTATACTGTAATGGTTTAAGATCATTATGTTATTTTGGAAAAAGGTAATAATTATAAATATTTATATAGTAGTCTTGAACTACTATCTATTTTTTTTTTAAAAAGTAGTAAGGCAACATTTGAAACCATTGTTTAATCTTCCTTTTTTTATTTTAAAAAAATAAGACAATAGTTCTATTTATTTTTGAAAATGAAAGAATAAGGCAATGCTTAAGATTGCTATCTTTTTTTTTTTAAAAAAAAAAATTAGAATAAGGCAATAGTTCAATAGAATAAGGTAGGTAATATTCAATCAGCTATTTGGCTGTATCATGTTGTCATAAGTTGTAATATTATCCAAGTCCTTTGGAGAGTTGGTCCTCTAGTTGCTCCCTATTAGCCTATCCTAGAGCATCCCCATTCTTATTATTATTTTTTAATAAAATTATTTTCAATCAAATGCCTATTGTATGCTTCTATTCAGAAACAAGAAAGGTTTTTATTTTTCAGTCACATTAATAAAAAAATAAGAGCAATAGTGCCACTAAAGAGGATTATGCACAATTGAAAGAATAAATTAAGCAAGAGTGCATTTAATCTCACTAAATTTCTTGATAGAAGTTCAAATTTAAAACTTTTAGATCATAAAAAGTTATTTTTATCTAGATGTTATTACAACTAGTCTCACTTAGATTTGTTGTTTAGAATGAATTATGCTGAATGCAAACCAATATTTTTTGATTTGTTTTTTTTTTTTTTTTTGGGCTTGTGGCTCTCCCTAGCTTAGCATAATAGTAGCATAAAATGGAACCCCAAATCAAATCTTCGGCTTGAGCTTGGCACCACCATTTGTAGCTATTGTTACTATTATGGTATTTTATACTACCCTATTTGTGTATAACCAAACAGCTTAACCATGAAAGCCCAATACATCGTATTATTTGATTTTGAAGGAAGTGACACAAAATATATAAAACAAAACTAAGGTGCTATAACAATAATTAATAGTGAGTTTGTCAATTAATTCGAGATAAAATATAAGATTATTTAGACATGCAAAAAACCAAAGTATTTTTTTTATTCTTTAATCAATTTTTTAAAAAGAAACAAATCATTCCATCTAATCTTTTTCACAACAATTTTAATATTTTATTTGTATTAGATGAATTTGAACAATTTAAAAAATTTAATTGATAATTGTTATTATTACGTAAAGCTCATATAATTGTAGAAGGATTTGATTGCATGACAACATACGTATCCAAAAAAGAAAAAAAAAAAAGAAAGTAATGTGTATAACATGAAACTAAAAAATATATATTTTTAAAATAAATTTCATAATTTACATGTTTTATTCAAAATTATAACATAAAAGTGTCATAATAAAGCACATGACATAGAATGGGTAACCTAAAACTTCTTGGGTCAAAGGGACCACCAAAAATTCAAAGGAAGATTCATGAAGACTTGACTCTTATGTATAATTTCACTATTCAAGCAACCAAAAACTTAAAGGAAGATTCCTAAAAATTTGACTCTTATGTATAATTTCACTATTCAAGCATCATGTGAAATTATTTTGAAATTTTCTTAACTATTTAAGAATTTTAATGTTCTTATTTTACATATTTTCTTATTTATATTAAAATATGTTCATAGTTAGTTAGACAATTTTACTTCTATATATGTGTAAGTCCAAGGACTAAATGAATTCAAATTTTAAATCTAGTGAATAAACACTTTAATAAAAACCTTGGTTTTATTATCATTCTCTTTGAGAATTATTATTTTCTTAGGTTAATCGAGTATTAGCCTTTTCTTTGCTAAATGTTGCGTTAAGTGGTATCAGAGCAAGACTCGCTTATTTTGATGGCAGTATGAGAAGGAGGAAATAAGAACCATCCTGCTTATGAAGATCAGGGGATGAAAGCCATCTGGTCAACTATTTGTGACTAGGAGACAACATTGCAAAACCATGGTCAGAGGATTGATTGGTTGGAACATGTATTAAAAGTCATCAATAATCAACTCAAATCTCTCTTGATGGAAGGTGTCAATAAGTATTGGAGAAATGAAAGGAATCAGATTAGAGATTTTGCTTATGGTTAGCATCTCACTCAACTTATCCCTACAAATCTACATAGACATTAAACCTACGTGATAGATTCTGAAGAACAAACAAATGTACATATGCATTAGGCTTACGTAGTAGACTCAAGTGATGATGATGGTGGATTTGGTGAATAACTAAACTATTTTAGGTATGAAAAATGATGACCCCAACCTCCTCAAACCTCAAACAAATTTTAGCTAAAGGTAGATATTCTTATATTTAATGGTGAATTGAATATTGAAAGTTTCATGGATTGGTTAACTGAAGTAGAAAGATTTTTTGATTATATGGAGATATTTGAGTATCAAAAGGTTAGATTGGTAGCTTGTTGGCTAAAAGGAGGAGCTTCTACTTAGTGGGAATGAACAAAGGATCAAAGGAGAAGAGAAGGGAAAACTCTAATTAAAAGCTAGTATAAAATGAAGCAACTCCTGAGGGAAGCATTTCTTCCTCTAGATTATGAGTAGATCTTATTCCAATAATATTAACATTATAGCTAAGGCAATTGGTTTGTTCATGAATACTTAATAGAATTTTTCAAATTATATGAACATAACAACTTGATGGAATCAGAAAGTTAGCAAGTTGCAAGATACCTTGATGGACTTAAACCAACTATTTGAGATAAAATTGGAGTTCAAATGTTGATAGGTGTATTTAAGGCTTGGAATATGGCATTGAAAGCTAAGATCATGTTATAAGAAAGGAGCAAGTCTAAATCTTCTCATAAGCTTTATATTGATTCCCACAAATTTGTGGTTGAATAGGAGAAATAGAAGGCCTTAAGTCAACCAAAAAAGCCAGTACCAAACAAGACTGCAAGGAAACAGTCATGTGCAAAGAAAGCTACAATTCGGAGTGTCAATCCTTACAAAAAGCTTATACTTGGAAAGTGTTTAAAGTGCACTGAGGTAGGCCATCATTCTAGCAATTGCCTAGGCTAATGGACAACAAATGTAATAAAGCAAGAAGAAGTAGTCAGAGTTGAAGAGGATGTTGTCTATTACTGCCTAGATGGTAAAGAGTGCGAGTATGAGGGTGAAAAAGTTATGTATATGGTGAGAAAGTTGACATAAGCTCCTAAGCAATAGGATGATACTCATAGAAACAAGTTATTCTGTACCAGTGCATAATTAATAATACTTTACGTAATTTGATTATTAATAGTGGAAGTTAAGAAAATATTATTAAGATAGAAATTGTTATGAAATTATAGCTAATAATAGAAAAGCACCTAAGTCTATACACCATTGGGTGGATCAAAATGGTGGGAGAACTCTGAGTAGCAAAACCATGCAAGGTCCTTTTCTTAATTGGCAAGTATACAGACAAAATTTACTGCGATGTAATAGATATAGATGCTTGCCACCTATTGTTTGGATGACCTTGGCAATTTGACATTAATGCTCAACACTTAGGTTAAAAGAATGTCTACAAACTTGAGAAAGATGGGATAAAATATATATTGTTGCCTATAAAAGAAGGATCTTAAACCAAGACTTCTCAAGTGAAGGAAAGAACTTTTCTAATATTCACCCACTTAAATCAAGAGATGGAGTTTACCATTAAAGAATCAATTACAATGCATGTACTAGTAGTAAAAGGTGAAGTAACCAACGATCCATAAACAGAGCTTCCAGAACCAATCAAGTTGTTGTTAGAAGAATTCAATGAAAACTGTACTTAAAGAGTTACTAGACGGGTTGCCACCAATGCGTAACATCCAACATTAGATTGATCTAGTTCTTAGAGCTAGTCTCCATAACCTGCCTTATTATCAGATGAACCCCAAAGAGAGTGGGGTCTTAAGGGAAAAGGTAGAAGAATTGTTGCAAAAGGGATATATCAAAGAAAGCTTAAGTCTATGTGTAGTACCAGCCTCACAGACTTTAAAGAAAGATGGGAGTTGGTAGATGTATGTTGACAGTCAAGCTATCAACAAGATTACCATTGGGTACAAGTTTCCAATTCTAAAACTAGATGACATGTTAGACCAATTGGAGGGATCTAAGGTGTTTTCAAAGATTGATCTTTGAAATGGCTATCATCAAATTTGGATCAAACTAGGAGACAAGTGGAAAAATACATTCAAAACTCGAGATGGTCTTTATTAATGGTTGGTGATGTCGTTTGGTTTCTTTAATGCTTACAACACCTTTATGAGGATGAACTAGGTCTTACACCCTTTTATTGGCAAATTTGTGATTGTATACTTTGATGATATTCTTATTTATAGTTGATCAATGGAGGATCATGTTTTACACTTAAGAAAAGTATTAATGGTGCTACAGGAAAATAAGTTGTATGTGAATTTAAAGAAGTGTAGTTTCATGGTTGACAAGTTACTCTTTCTGGGGTACGTAGTCAGTCTAACTAGTATCCAGGCTGATGAGGACAAAGTGCGAGCTATTTGAGATTGGCCCACTCCCAAAACAATCAGTGGTGTGTGGAGTTTCCATGGCCTAGCAACCTTTTATCAAAAGTTTATTTGTAATTTTAGTACCATCATAACACCTACCACTAAATGTCTTAAGAAAGATAAGTTTCGATGGGGAGATGTCAAAAAATAATGTTTTGCTCTCATCAAAAAAGAAATTATGTATTGCTCTAGTGCTAACCTTAACAAATTTTGATAAACTATTTGAATTTGAGTGTGATGCTAGTGGAGTTGGAGTTGGTGTTTTTTTTCTTAAGAAAAGAGGTCAGTTGCATATTTCAATGAGAAACTTAGTGAGGTTCGACAGAAGTGGTTAACATACGATAAAGAATTCTATGCAGTTGTGAGAGCTTTGAAGCATTAGGAACATTACCTAAAGTTCATTTTATACTCAGATCACTAGGCCCTAAAGTATTTCCATAGTTAGAAGTGAATCAATAATGACATGTATGCTAGATGGTCCTCCTTCGTATAAAAGTTTCCTTTTTGACTACTTCATAAGGCAGGACAACAAAAAAAGCTTGTTGATGCCTTAAGCAAGAGAGTATTATTATTAATCACATTAAGTAATGAAATTGTGGGATTTAAATCTCTTTGTGAATTGTATAAGCACAATGAGGACTTTGCGATAATTTGGGAGAAATGTGTTTAAAAGCAATCTACATATGACTTCCATATTTATGATGGTTATCTAATGCATGGAAATTAACTTTGTATTTCACAATTTTCATTGAAGGAGAAAATTGTTTATGGTTTGCATGGAAGCGGTCTTGCAAATCATCTTGGGTATGACAAAACAATTGTTGTTATCTAGGAATGATATTATTGGCCATAGTTGAAGATGGATGTTGGCAAATATGTCAAGTAGTGCTATGTTCATCAAATCACTAAGGACTAGTCACAAAATACTAGACTCTATATGTCTTGACCTATTCTAGATAATATTTGGAAAGACTTGTCCATGGATTTTATTTTAGGCTTACCTCGTATCTAACATGGTATGGATTCTGTGTTTGTTGTTGTTGATAGGTTTTCCAAAATAGCTCATTTTATTCCTTGCACAAAGACCTCTAATGCATCAAGTGTACCTCGATTGTTCTTTAAAGAGATATTACGCTTACATGGTGTGCCCAAAACCATCACCTTTGATCATGACTCCAAGTTTCTCAGTTATTTTTGTATCACTTTATGGAAGCTGTTTGATTTAATTTCAAAGTTCAATAGTACAACTCACCCCTAAATAGATAGTCAAACTAAGTCATTCAATAAGACTCTAGGCAATCTCATTCGAAGCATTTATGGAGATAAACCAAAGCAAAATGACTTTTCCTTAGCTCAAGCAAAGTTTGCCTAAAATAGTATAGTTCACAGTGCTACAAGGAAGACTTGACTCTTATGTAGAATTTTACTATTCAGGCATTACATGAAATTATTTTGGAATTATATTACTTATTTAAGAATTTTAATTTTTTCACTTTATATATTTTCTTATTTATATTAAAATATTTTCCTAATTAGTTAGGCAATCTTACTTATAAATATGTGTAAGTCCAAGGGCCAAATGAATTCAAAATTTAATTCGAGTGAATAAACCCTTTGATAAAAAACTTGGTTTTATTTCTATCATTCTATTTAAGAATTATTGTTTTCTTAGGTTAATTGAGTGTTAGTTTTTTCTTCCTTAGACATTGCATCAGCATGTCAAAAGTCACCATAGTCAAAGGATGGGTTTTTGGACATTCATTTATGCAAAGTTCCTAGCAAAATCCATTACCTTGACACTTGCGATGGCAATGAACTTCATAAGAAATACTGATGGTTGGCTCCCAATTTAAAGATATCATAATTGTAACCAAGAATATTAATGCAAATTTTGTGGCCATGGCTACCATTCAACCTTCTCTCTCTTAATTTTTCTTTATACCTTTTTTCTTATTTCCTTTTTTGACTTTGCAAGTTGATATTCTAATCCAATTTATAACTTTGGCATTAAATTCCTACCCCTCTAAATTAGCTAGCATTAAATTCAACCACTAAAATAAAGATAAAATATTGAGTAAATACTTAAAACATTGTTAAAGATTCATTGCTAACCACCACATGCCTTAGAGAAACTCAAAACATCGTAAATTTACAAAATTCTAAAGGTTCACCATCATTTTCTACAACCAATTTTGTCATTGTTGCTCATTATTTTTTTCCCAAACATGACAATTTTTACTTAGGGGTTGTTGCTCTACCACTTCAACTCACTAATGCATTATTTTCTTGCCAAAAAAAAAAAAAAAACCAACATAACAAAAGTTAAGGGGTCTAATTGAACCTAACAAAAGTTAAGGAGTCATATTGTAAATAACAAAAGTATTAGTATATATTACAAATGGCAAAAGTTTAAGGCTAAATTAAAAAAATTATGACTTTTAATATGAATGACACAATCCTTATTTTAGGATGGAAAAAATTACAACCAATAATGTGTGCAAATGAAAGTTTTGTTTGACTATAACAAATTACTAAGTATTGTGGATAATGAAGTTACAAAACTCATAGTAGATGCCACAGAAGCATAGAGAGTTGCTTATCGAGAGTTACAAAAAAAAAAAGGATAAAAAGGCACTTTATTTCATCCATCAAGAGGTGAATGATGAAAATTTTGAGATGATTATAGGAGTAACCTTATCAAAGTAGGCATCAGATATCTTGACAACATTATTCTAAAGTGTAAACAAAGTTAAAAAAATTGAAACTTCAAACCTTACAACATTAGTCTGAGCTTTTGCAAATGAAAGGTTTAAAATTAGTTTTAGTTTATATAAGCAAAGTTTTTGCCTTAACAAATCAAATGAAAATCTATTAAGAGTAGCTGAATGATCAAGTAAAAGTTGAAAAGATCTTGTAAACACTTATATCATAGTATGAATATATCATGGTTGCTATAGAAGAAGCACATGATTTGTACCAGATGTTAGTTAATATACTAATGGGCACGTTGTAGGCTTCTGAACAACATAGGAATGGGAAGTGCATTAATAAGCTAATAGAGCAAGCACTCTACTAGTTACTACAACAATAAAGGTCAAGAATGAGGACAAGGTAATAGTTACTACAATAATAAAGGTCGAGGAGGTTATTATAAGAATTATAGAAATAGTGATAATCAAACATTATATATTTAATTCCTATAATATTTTTTATTACATTTTAAAATGTAGGGTGTGAATTTACCACATCCAAATTATAGACTAAAAAATGTGAATTAATTTTTCTATCTTGGATGACATCCAAAATCCCTAAAATTGTTTTATCTATAATAATATTAGTACCCTTACAACCTTATTGACTAATATTATAATTCAATAAA
Source organism: Rhizophora mangle (assembly GCA_037832345.1). Lineage (NCBI taxonomy): Eukaryota > Viridiplantae > Streptophyta > Magnoliopsida > Malpighiales > Rhizophoraceae > Rhizophora > Rhizophora mangle. Next base: position 293,361 of record JBAPLJ010001975.1, on the reverse strand, counting down.
TTACTATATGATAATTGTTCATCTTTAAGCCATCACCCAATGAATTAAAATTATAGTCTTTGATTATGAAAATGATTGACTTTATAAATTACTATATGATAATTGTTCATCTTTAAGCCACCACCCAATGAATTAAAATTATAGTTTTTGATTATGAAAATGATTGACTTGATGCTACCCATAACTAAAGACTTTGAACATTGAAGTTGCCCTAAGCCAATATGTCTTTAATGATGGTAAACATTTAAAAAGCTTTGAACTATTGTAAGCATGTAATTGTTTTGTTCTTCAATTGAATTTAAGACCATTTTTTCTTTACAATACCCATGAAAGGTTCGCACAAGCATACATTTGGATGATGAAGTCATGTGTGAGCAACTAACCATTGTTAATTTGGTCCTTTGTCCCCTATTTCAAGCTAAAGGTTTCATTATTATTATTATTATTATTATTATTATTATTATTATTATTATTATTATTATTATTATTATTATTATTATTATTATTATTATTATTATTATTATCATTATTATTGTCATTTTTACTTGTCGGATGATATTGTTGATTTCATTAGTCAAGCATAAAATGTTTTAAAAAGTTAATGATGTTAGTATCATTGACCACCTTCACATTCTTACTACTTGCTCCATCCATGGCCATGGATTTAGCCAAATGCTATTGGTTTGTTTCAATTGTCACTCACATTTTAGTTCATAGGGTTGAAGTTGGGATAAGATATAATTAAAGCTTCAAAATGGAATCATTCTTGCATTGTGGTTAGGAGTGAACACTTGAGTAATTAACTATGTATTAGACATTAAAAAAAAGGATAAAAAAAAACTATGAATGATATGAATTAACATTTGGCATTCAACACTTCTAGCAATTATTTATGAGTTTTATAAATTAGATTTATCTTATTTTAAGAGTTTTAAAATTTAAAAATTTTAAATTATGTTTTTAATTTTTTTTTTTGAGTTTTCGAATTATTAATTTTTAATTATTAAGATATTATCTAAATAACTGATTTGGTTGATAACAAGTTATAAATTATTTTGATTTTTTTTCTATGTATATATATTTTTTAAGAATAATTCTTTGTTTTGATATTTAATCCCACAAAATTGAATTGTGATTTGGAAAGCATTAATGTATCAATAAAATTCACAATAATAGTAATTTCTTTTAAAAATTACTATAAGATTTAATTAATTACCTAATTTTTTATTTAAAACATTTAAATTTAAATGTACCATTAGTCATGTACTTGTTAGAGTTGTCTAGTTTTTAACTTTTAAGTTTAAGATTCAACTTTTAGTCACTAAATATGCATAAAGAAAGTTTTGAATTTGAAACAAGTTATTGAAAACTTATTATGGTTGTGAAAAAAAAACAATTCATTGATACACACATTCTTCACTAGAAGTTCAAGCCTTCAAAGCATTCAGTCTAATAATAATGCCTATAACTTATGACCCAATTGCTTATGGGCAAGTCTCACGACCCAAGCATTCAGGTGTTTTATTTTTTTTTTTAATTTTCAAAATTCAATATATATATATATTTTTTTTTTCTTTTTCTTTTTCTTTTGATTCCTTAATGCCTTTTTTTTTCTTTTAAACACCATCTTATCCAATATCTTTCACAAAAATTTTAATATTTTATTTGTATTAGATAAATTTGGACAATTTAAAAATTTTAATTGATGTTCGTTAGTGTTATGTAAAACTTATATAATTGTAGAAGGATTTGATTGCACATCAACATATATATCTGAGAAAAAAAAGAATAATGTAATATGTAGAACATGAAACTGAAAAATATATATATTTAAAGTGAATTTCATAAGGTAGATGTATTATTCAAAATTATAACATAAAAGTGCCACAATATAGCATGACAAATGATTTAATTATCATGAAATCGAGTTATTTTCACCTACCTAATTCTTTTTCACTTGACTCTTTGTTGTGCTCGAAAGTCACCATAGATGAAGGGGGGATTTTGGGACAATCTTTTATGCAAAGACTATAGCAAAGTCCATTACCTTGACACTCAGAAAGGCAACGATCTTCACAATAAATATTGATGGCTTGCTCCCAATTTAGTTTATTTCCCATTTTAGATGGGAAAAATTATAATTGATGGTGTATGCAAATGAAAGTTTTGTTTGATTATAATGAATTATTGAGTATTATGGAGAATGGAGTTACAAAACTTACAATAGATGCCACAAAAGCACAAAGAGTTGCTCATTGAGAGTTACAAAAGAAGGATAAAAAAAACTTTATTTCATCCATCAAGGATGAATAATGAAATTTTTGAGCAAATTATAGGAACAACCTCATCAAAGTAGGCATGAGATATCTTAACGACATCATTTTAAGGTGCAGACAAAGTTAAAAAGGTGAAACTCCAAACCTTATGATGTTAGTTTGAATTTTTATAGATGAAAGCTTCAAAACTAATTTTAGTTTATATAAGCAAAGTTTTTGCCTTAACAAATCAAATGAAAATCTATGAAGAGCAGTTGAATGATCAAGTGAAAGTTGAAAAAATCTTATAGACACTCACATTGTACTATAAGTATATCATGGTTGCTCTAAAAGAAGCACATGATTTGTCCTAGATGTTAGTTAATGTACAAACGGGCATGTTGCAAGCTTATGAACGACGCATGAATGATAAGCGCATTAAGAAACTAATAGAGTAAGTACTTCAAAGTCAAGCTCTTATTAAAAGCAATCAAAGTGATCAATTAAAGTAGAAGTAAGGTTCTTCTTATGGTAAATGGTAGGGGCATAATAGTAATTATTACAACAATAAAGGTCAATAAGGTTACTATAACAATTATAGAGATGGTGATAATTAATACAATGACCAAAGGAGATTATACTAAACATATAAAGGTTGAGGTCGAGGCCAAAGAAGAGGTCATTATAGAGGAAGGTATGACAAGTCTCATGTTAAGTATTACTCATGTCATAAGCATGGCCATTATGCTAGTGAGTGCAAGTCTTAAGAATATAGTCAGATAGCTCATTATACATAAAAGGGAGATTCAAATGGTGGAAATGAAACACTTATGATGGTTATTATAGCTGTTGAAACAACAAATTGTAATATCTCATTCCCTAACATTGAGTGTACCAATCATATGTGTGGAAAGAAAGAGCTTTTTGTTCATTTTGATGAGTCAATATGCTCCATAGTCAAATTTATTGATCATAGTAGTGTTTTAGTGAGGGGAAAAGAGTGAATTCTCATCAAATTATTGAATAAATATCATAATTATATCTTAAATGTATTTTATGTACCAAACATGAAGAATAACCTACTCAATTTGGGCCAATTAATAAGGTGTATAACATATAATTACATGATAACTGTTACTCAATTATTGATGGAAGAAGTACACTCATTCTTAAACCCCATTAACAAACTAGATGTTTCAAGTTGATATTACCAATGATATTCATAGTTGTCTTAGTGTTATTGTCAAAGATAAGTCTTAGTTATGACATCTTCATATTGGCCATTTGAATTTTTGCAGTTTAAAGTTGTTTGAACAAATAAACATGGTGACAAGCTTACCTAAGATGCATCATCCTAATCAAATTTGTGAAACATGTATTCTTGCAAAACATAGCAGACAACCTTTTGTGACAAGGAATTGGCATGCAAGACAACCACTCTAACTTATCCAATCTGATGTTTTGTGAAGCATGTATTCTTGCAAAACATAGCAGACAACCTTTTATGATAAGGAATTAGCATGCAAGACAACCACTTTAGCTTATCCACTCTGATGTTTGTAGCTCAATGAGTTTTTTATCACATGGTAACAATAGGTATTTTCATACCTTTATAGATGATTTTACAAGAAAGTCATGAGTTTATTGCATGCAAAGAAAGTTTGAAGTGTTTGCTTATTCTAAGAAATTTATAACCTATGTTGAAAGATAAAATGGGTACCATATTAAAATTTTAAGAACTGATGGAGGTAGTGAGTATATTTCTAATGAGTTCAAGGAGTATTATAGCACAAGGAATAAAGCATGAAATCACAATTCCCTATATCCCACAGTATAATGGAGTTGTTGAAAGAGAATAGATCAATCATGAATATGGTGAGAAACTTATTAAAGGCTAAGGAAGTTCCTAATCTATTTTGGACAACAGCTATTTTGTGTTCAATTTACATGTTAAATATATCTCTAGCAACAAGTATTTAGAATGTTGCTTCTAAAGAAGTATAGAGTGGCTTTAAGACTAATATAAGACATTTCAAGGTGTTTGGTTCTATTGCTCATGCTAATTTATTTTGGGCAAAAGTTGTTTTGTGTTCAATTTACATGTTAAATATATCTCTAATAACAAGTATTTAAAATGTTGCTCCTAAAGAAGTATAGAATGGCTTTAAGACTAATATAAGACATCTCAAGGTGTTTGATTCTATTGCTCATGCTTTCATTCCAACAAACATAAGGATAAAATTAAATGATCAAGGAATAAAGACAATCTTTCTTAGCTACATAAAAAGATGATATAAGTTATTTAATCCTATGATAAAAAAGGTAATTGTAAGCTAACATGTGACCTTTATTAAAGATGAAGTTTAGAACTTTGATGTTAAAGAGTATAATAATCCTTAGAGACATCTAATTGCTATTTTGGGAGAACATGAAACTAAAGTTGTAATCCCCATTATAAATTGGGAAGTCTCACTAGTTGGTGCACAGAATTCTACACCACAAGCTTTAAAATAAATACAAAATAATTAAGGAAAAATCACCTACAATTAGTTAGATTCAAAGATTATGAGGTAATCCCTAAGAATGTTATTTGAGATGATTGAGATTTAATGCATTCTATCATATTTGCAAATTGTGAACTAATGTCATTTAATAAGACAATTTAAGATACAAAGTAAATAAATTTCATAAATGAAAAAATCAAGGCAATTAAGAAGAATAATATATAGGAGCTTACTATTATTCCATGAGGTTAGAAAACTATTGATGTGAAGTAGGTCTTCAAGAGTAAGGAAAAGCCAAATAGAGATTTAGATGATTATAGAAATACTTTTGGATACTGTTTTAACTTTGGAACTAATGTTTGTTCATGGTCATCTAAGAAACAATCTATTATTACACTTTCAACTTATGAAGTAGAGTATGTAGCTACAACTTTAAGTGCATGTCAAGCTATTTTGTTTTGTAATTTTCTAAACGAGATATATGTTAAAGTTGAAGTTCCTACAAAAGTATTTGTTGATAATGTTTTTGCAATTAATTTGGCCAAAAATCTAGTAACACATGGAAGGAGTAAACACATTGATACTTATTTTTATTTTTCAAGAGATCAAATTGATAAAAAAGAGATTGAATTGATTTATTACAAGTCTGCAGATCAAGTGGGTAATATTGTCATGAAGCCATTAAAAAATGAAGCATTTGTCAAGTTAAAGCAAATGTTGGGATTAAAAGCATCACCTAATCAGGATTAAGGGGGGATGTTAATGTTAATTTAGATTATAAGTTTATTATGATAGAAGTTTAGTTGATTCCAATTTGAGTTTAATTGTTTGGGTAGATTTCAGTGTCTATAGTTATATAAAAAAATAGAGTTTATATTATGTGTATGCCTCTCAAATATTTTGTGTGATTATTTTATCAGATTAATAAAATTATAATATTTTTATAATTTTCTATCAAAGTTGTTTTGTCTTATCAATTTGATGACAAGCTTTGCACCTCAAGGCATAAAGTAGCACCTAATAATAAAATAATTGTAATGTTAGGAATTACTACTACCAAATAAAGTGACTATGGTAATGGTTCTTAGCAGTGGTTATAAATTGCTGCATAACACCCCTAAGGCAGCATTTATAGCTGCAGTGTAAATATATTGTGGTAAGAGTTGGCTTTAGGCAACAATTATAATGCAACGATTTAAAATTGTTGTATTATCTTAGGAAAAGGCAATGGTTATAAATGTTTACATAGTGGTCCTATACTGCTACCTACTTTTTTCCCTAAAAAGCAGTAAGATTGCATCTAAAACCACAGTCTAATCTTTTTTTTTTTTAAGGATAAAGCAAAATTGTTGCCTATTCTTTTTTGAAAATGAAGGGATAAGACAACGATCAAGATTGCAACCTTTTTTTTTAAAATGGAATAAGACAATGGTTTGACAGAATGAGGCAAATAATATTAAATTAGCTATATGGTTGTGTCATATTGTCACAAGCTGTTATATTATCCAAGTCCTTTGGAAAGTTGACCCTTTAGTTGCTCCTTATCGGCCTACTCAGAGCATCCCCATTCATTATTTTGGTCACCTTAGAAATGAGTCTATACTACACTACAAGTCTACAACCCTCCATTTAAGGCATGAAAATGCAATACAAAGCCTAAAGATTTTCCCTTTTTTTTGTTATTGGTTTGAAAAACTAATAGGAAATTGAAAAGCCCATTTTTATGGGTTATGACTTTTCGGTTATTTAATTATTTTAAAGAGCCAAATATAAAACTCACCTTTCTTTAATTTGTTGTCTCGGGCAATATGGTTTCACATTACTCCTTTGAGTTTAACTTTCTTCCTATGATGATGCTTAATTGTTATACTCTATCTTTGAATTTTTTGAAGTTTTTTACTTTTTCTTGAGGCCTAACAATTTTCAATTTCACAAAACTAATGGGATGGGACTTATAATGATAATTTTGAATTACTTCTTTTGGAGGGTGACAAAATTTGAAATCTACTTTAGACATGCTTTTCTTATTTGTTGGGAGAATTAGTGAATGCAAATGATTAAGGAATTGTAATATTGGTAGTAATAATAGCAGTAGGCAATTGAAACCTTTGGAGATGTGAAAGACAACTTTTTTAGGTTTTGTGAATTCACATTAATAGCAATAGTTATCTTTTTTTTCTTCATTTTTTTCTCTCCTTTTCCTAAAGAAATCTTCTTTTGTTTAAAAAAGCAAATAGGCAAAACCCAAAATGCAAACTTAATAGGTTAAAGTGACTAAAGCATTTATACTCCATTTGATGCAATGGTGTTAAGGGACCATTATAGCACACACACACACACACATTGACAATTAGGATAGAAAATTGTTAGTAAAAGATAATTACACCATTATTCTATTGTTTGTTGTAGTCAACCTTCTTTCTTTTGCGGTGGTTGTATGGTTGGTGCCATCTTCTTAGTGACTGGAGAGGCTATTTGACCTTATGATGTTTAGAGATGGTTGATCATGTTGTAAAGTTGTAAACTTATGCAAAGGTGGATATTTTTGAAGGAGAAACCACCTTTTCTAGACTACAACTAATGTGTCTTTTTCTTCTCATCTTTAAGTTGATTCTATTATTTCTACTAGTTTTGCACTCATTTTCAACCCTAAAAGCCTATAATTGGAGACAAACCTTTGATGACATAAAACCTTTTTCAATTTAAGAGATTTTCTTGTTTAATGTGTTTAATTTGAAAAAAAGGATGGTATTTTATCTCTTGTCTCTTTCTTATTTATTTATTATTTAGTGTTTATATTTAAATCTTATTATTACAACTATGCTCACCAGTTATAAAAATGGACTATTATTATAATATTTGTCTTATGTAATTTCAAAGAATAAAGAAAATGCAATTGGCATGTTGGCTTTTGCATTTTTGTTTACCTCAAGGGTAAAGTCTTCACAACCAAATGGTAATATTAAAACCATAAATTTCAAATTTCCCATTTTCCTATTTTAGATCAAATTTTCTCTATATATTTGCATCTTTTGTACACAAAAGGTTTCATATTTCATACTTAAAATCAATTTAGGATGTATCAACTATTGAAATATTTTTCATTTATACTTCTTAAACTCTAAGGCTTTGCATTTCAATTAGGTGAGATTCTGATATTAAAATCTTTTCGTGGATTGTAGACTAGTTATGCAATTTGGTATAATGCAATTGCAATCTATTCTCTTCAATTTGAAGATTTTGTAGATAATATATAAATTTTTTCATTTGTAATAGATGGAATTAAGTTTAGAAAATTAACTTAAATTTTTATTGTTATCTCCTCCTAATTGTTATTTATTATATTTTAATTGAGCCTAATGTTTACATTTCAAATGTTTATCATGCTTGAGTGAGAGAACTCATTTCTCCCATTTTGATTTTTGATTGATATCTTTATTTACGAAACATTTGATTCATATTACAGAATGCTTTATAAATTTATTGTTAACAAAATACATTTTTTAAAGACAATTTCATATTTTATCAATTTTTTTTGTTCTATTCAAATAATTGTTATAAATATTATAATTTTAAAACTTGAAAATAATTAAAAAATTATATTATCACTTATTTTTTAAAAAAATTATTATCTATTTTTTTAAATTACTATTTATTTTTTTAAAAAATAATTATTTATTTTAAAAAAAATTATTATTTATTTTTTAAAAAATTATTATTTAAATTATTTTTAAGTAACAGATTTATATGTATTAATAAAAAAATAGTTGTATTTAATTAATTATAATACTTATAAATTTAATAATATAAAAATTATTATATTAAATTTTAAATAATAAATTTTAGTATAATTATAATAATTTTAAATTATTACTTTAATTTATTTATTTGGTAGCACACGGCAATTATGCAATTCTTTTAAAACTACTGTCGGGGAAGTTTCAACGACAAAACCTACCTCACACATGTCTAACTAAAAATTATTATCTTACTGATTGATTTCCCGACAATTACTTACACCCACTGCTTACGACGACCGATAAGATTGGCAAGTTGACAATCGCTGGAGTGAAAGAAACAACCCATTTTAACGAAAGAGCGATAATCAAAAACAAAACCACTTGCATAGTTGTCCAATTCTTGCAGCCTGTCTTTATTTCTCTCTCTCTCTCTTTTTTTTTTAAATTTATTTTAAGTAGCTTTCGTTCCCACTTTTTACTCAATACTAAATAGTATTGTGGAGTAAAATATAATTATTTAAAACAGTAATAATAATTATTTTAATTAAAAAAAAACTTAAAAAACAAATCCTAAGAAAACAAAACTTTAAAAAATAGTAAAAAAGTCATAAAAAAGATTTAATTATAATAATTATAACTTAAAAATTATTATTTAAAGTTTGATCTAACAATTTTTAAATTACTATATTTACGAGCACTAAAATAGATATAACTCATAATAATACATACGAAATTATTGTTTAAAAATATTTTAATTAAAAATTTTTAAAAAATTAGATAATAATTTTATTAAAAATATAAATAATAATTTTTTAAAAATATTGAGATATCCTTCTAACTGGTGTCTCTTCAGATTCCTCTATGATTCATGCAAAAAGGGAATGAGAACAGAGTGACTGAGGCACTCTTTGGTCAAATGGAAGTGCAATGCTTTGCAATAAAAGCATATAAAATAAAATAATATTAATAAATATTTTTTAATTATATATATTTGAAAAAAGAAAAAAAAAAGTGTCGGAAGATGAACGGCGGTCAACTTCTGCTCAGCTCCACTCTTTGGGGAAGCTCCTTTGAACGAACGTTGACCTGCGGTTTCTTCATTTACTAATAATTATATATAAATCAATCTCCAGTCTTCTAGAAGAGTTTGTTAAAGCCGAAAAAATATAAAATCAAATCAAATGTCGATGAGCGTGTACGGCAAGATGAGGGCGGCGTCGTCGTCTCTGGTTCTGATGAGACGACTGAAACACAGAGCGGCGGCGGCGATAGCTAGATCTTTCACCACAACGGAGGGCCACCGTCCCACCATCGTCCACAAGCGCAGCCTCGACATCCTCCACGATCCCTGGTTCAACAAGGTCTTTTCCCTTTCTCTTGCTCTTGGTCTGCTACCGTGATTTATTATATTATTATTTTAATTTGAGAAATTTTGCACCAAATTTTCGTTGATTTAATTGTGCTTTACTTTTATATATTAATTATGTGAGCAGGGAACGGCGTTTTCTATGACGGAAAGGGACCGGCTGGATCTCCGGGGACTTCTTCCCCCGAATGTTATGTCCACTGAGCAGCAGATTGAACGTTTTAGTAAGCTTCTTAATTTCCTCTCTCTCTTTTTTTATTATTTTATTTTATTTAAAATTTTTTACATCTTGGTTTTAATCTCTTTTTTTATTTTATTTTATTTTATTTTAGTTTGCTGATATCAGGAATTCAATTTTAGAGTCACAACTGAGAGTCAAGTGGCTCTGCTACCAAACCACGCTAAGCTTACATTATGCTTGTTTTGTATGATAGGCATTTTTTGGTTTTGTTGGTTAAGCTTTGAGGCAACCCTAAAGATACTCCCAGTAGTAGACTCTCTGGAAAAATATAGTGAAAAAAATGCACATATCTGATCTTTTCCCAGGCATGACAATGTGAGAGTCGCCTTTTTCTACACCCTGCAACACGAGAGTCTCGGACAAGCCTTGAATTAATGTTTGGATATTTTTGTTAATGTATATTTATATATGTAGTGTTCGATCTGAAGAGGCTTGAACAGCAAGTAAGAGATGGGCCATCTGATCCAAATGCGTTAGCCAAATGGCGGATACTTAACCGCTTGCATGACAGGAATGAAACAATGTATTATAAAGTGAGATATCTTTTTGTCACTTTGTGGCTATTTGTGGTGTTAGAAATCAACTGTATTTTGGATCATATCTTTGGTTTTGTAAAATTGAAATTCTGACAGGTTCTTATTGCCAATATCAAAGAATATGCACCCATAGTGTATACTCCAACAGTAGGGCTTGTTTGCCAGAATTACAGTGGTTTGTTTAGAAGGCCAAGGGGCATGTACTTTAGTGCTGAGGACCGAGGAGAAATGATGTCCATGGTTTACAACTGGCCGGCTGAGCAGGTACTTGATACTTGCTACCGATGGGTTTAACTGTAGAACATTTTTGGCTGTTGAACTATGATATTTGAAAGAAGGTTGTCACTTTATCTTTTTGGAATGAAGGGCATCTGGTTTGTTGTGTTCTGATTATATAAGGTCCTTGTGGTTGTGATGACAGAATATTATTCTCATGCTTTAATGCAATTCTTGCTGCTTTGTCATCTCATTTTTTTGAGGTTTCCACAGGTGGATATGATTGTCGTTACGGATGGAAGCAGGATATTGGGTCTTGGTGACCTTGGAATTCAGGGAATTGGAATTGCAATTGGGAAGCTAGACTTATATGTTGCTGCTGCAGGGATTAATCCTCAAAGGGTATAGTCTTGCTTTCCATGCCATTTATTAGACAAGTATTCATTCTGTACTTCAAATTTACAAGGAATGTTTTCAAATTTCAACTCCTCTGAAATTAGGTAGGAGTTGCATGTCTGGTCCATTTTAAGTTGGAAGAAACTGATTACAAGGTTGTATTTAAAGAACCAACTCTATAATTAGCTGACAACAAAAAATTGGAAGTAAAAAGAAAGGGAATTCATTTTGTTGTGAATTTGCTGTAGGAGCACCATTGAATTGTAATGTTTTAATATTTGAATTTAGATTCTAGGGTTCACGAATTGGCAGGGGGCAATCATAATTTTTTTGCTGCTGCTGCAATATATAAGATCTTGCAGTTGATTGTAACATTAAGATTGTAGGAATATAGACATTTCTAGTTTTTCAGTTGAATGTGTTTGCTGGATTTCTTTGTCATACAGATTTCTAATTGCCTTGTAATTTAACATATCTTCACGTAACCACATCTTCAAACATTTCTTCATAATATCATGCCTAATTATGTCATCTAAATAATTAAAACCTATTATTAATGACTTGTGGCAGGGTGACTTATTATTTATAATTTTCTTACAGATGTTTCTTTGTCCTTTTAACTTTACTAGGTACTTCCTGTCATGATTGATGTTGGAACTAACAATGAGAAGCTGCTCAAAGACCCCATGTGTAAGACAATCTAATGTTCACCCTTGTGAATGTCTTCTACTGCACCATTTGGGGAATGGAAAATTATGGCTTGAGGAGACATTTGTTATCTTATTACCAACAATCTAAGATATTTTTGGGACAAAAAAAAAACGCTTATTTTTTGGATTTGACAAAATTACTCTTTTTACAACATCCAGAGATGTCATTTGTTTTCCCCTTTGCCAGCCTTATTTTATTTTATTTTTTTTCATCGGTATCTTGTGGTTTCATTAAAGCCATTGTCAGAACAGTGATGGCAAATTACTAGTAAACTTGGGATTGAATGTTAGGTCACATTATTAATAATCTTTGTAATTAGCAGCGAGTAACAAGCAACTCATGCATTTCTTTTTCTTCTTCTTCTTCTTTGCTTGCATATCAGACAAGATGACATGCAATCTTGTGTGTGAGCATGATGCTAGACACTCTAGCTGAAAAAACATGAAAGGAAAGTTTATGTGTGAGCATTAATCTACACACTTCAAAAAGAAAGGAAAATGTATTTAAGCAGACAGCAATTATAGTGTGAAGCAAACTTCTCCAGATAAGAAAGCGGCCCTGTTTGCAGGAGCATCATTGTCAAAAATCATGTCTTAAGGTGCACCATGTGTAGGGTTTTTTAGTAAAGTGTGTGCAACAGAATTTCCTGTTGCATTTTATGAGCACATTACTTTGGCTTTTGTTCAAATTTGTGCTGAAAAATGGCTGTGCAAGGCTTTAGTTGTGTGGAATGTTCTGTCTATAGCTCACAAAGAGGGATTGGATGGCATTAATGATGTAGCCTAAAGGAGTGATGAAAAATGGGTAAGAAGGTAAGAAATTGGTTGAGAGACTGATGGTAAGAAACCTAGGGATGAGGGGAGGATAAAATATCATTTATCTTTTGTTGTTCTGGAATAATCTGGCCAACTTAAAATTTGAAGGCACACACATATTCAAACAACTACTCTGTCACTTGGTCTACTTGTCTCATCAGCATTTAATCAGAAATTTTTGCTCATGAGATTGTATATTGCTCTCTAAGTTATAGAGAAGCTTTGGTTGCAAATCTTTGGTCCACAATCAAAATTTGAAGCATATTTTGTTTGCATGATTCTGCAACTACATCATCAATGCCTGCCTCAAATCTTTATTAGCATATGCATGGTTTAGAATTTCATTTTCTTCTTGATAATGGATCTTGACTATTTCATTATTCAACATAGATTTGGGACTGCAGCAACACCGTCTTGATGGTGACGAATATGTTGAGATCATTGATGAATTCATGGAGGCAGTATTTACACGTTGGCCAAATGTGATTGTGCAGGTGACCTAAACTTTGTCATGTGAATTTAATTAACAAGTTTATTTTCTGTCTGTGTCTCTGTCATACACAGAGGCATGTCTACACTCTTATTCTACTTTCTTCAGATATCTTATACCGTGGGCTTTTTCAGTTTGAAGATTTTCAGAGCAAATGGGCGTTTGAGTTATTGCAGCGGTATCGAAATACCTACAGAATGTTCAATGATGATGTCCAGGTAAATGAGTTGCTCTGTTCCATATCAGAGTATACAATTTTGTAAATTATAAATGTGACTAGGAATAATTGCTTGTGATCTCACAAAATAGATGCATATTATGTGAAAACTTCATTGATTGTATGACTTGGTATTGGTAATAGAATGGCCTCTGTGTGCGTGACAATTCGGGATCACTGCAGTCCCAACTCTTGACAGGATAATCCCAGGAGATTATCAACCAGAATAGCACCTTCTCTGTTATTTTCTTTTGTCTTTTGTCCCTTGTGACAAGAGATATTGCAATTATTATGGCTTGTACGCAAATACAAATGATATTATTGATTCAACTTTGGTAATGTAAAAAATGGCAAATATGTATTTGGTTTGTTGGCACTGTAACACAATTCCACATTCTCAAATGAAAAGTTTTCTGCTCTTTTTAGGAAATCAGTGGGGGGTGGGGGAGAGAGAGAGAGATAGAGAGGAGAGTGCAAGTCATTGTGCAGTCGGAGATGAGCTACTGAAAATTTTGTGTTAGCTATGTTGTTCCACACTAAGCCAATATTGTACCTTATTATCCATAAGGATGCCTCAGTGAATTTTGCATAGTTGGTCTTGGTTAAATGTTTAGTTCATAGATCAAGTGATCACCAGATTTTAGGTCTAACAACAATCCTCATTGTTCAACTATGAGTTATGTCCAATGATATGAAATTTGGTCTTCTCGATTGAGGACCAGATAAAGGCAAAGGAGCAAAATGCAGGGCTAAGAATTCATACAACACATGAGATAATAGGCATCAATATGTGAAGAGATGAGTTTTCCACTGGATAAGCCTATGAGTTTCTTTTATCATCTCAAGGGGTGGCAATGAGGAAATGCACTCTTGTAACTAATCCAATTGGAATATGATTGGGGTTGAGTTAGAGTACAAAAGGAGAGAGGAATTATATATTTACCGAATGCCTTGATTAAAGTACCACACTAACTGAATTCCAGAATAGGTTTTAATGAAATTTTCAATTTTAATAAGCAGATGAATAAATAGTGCAAAAGGAGTCAATAATTGCTCTTTTTCCTGTATGAGAGCAGGAATTAATTTCCCTGTAAGGTGATGGCTAAAGAAAATTCCCTATGAGGTCAAAGTCATGAGTTGAAAATTTTCCCTCTTGGTTGTGATTCCCAAGTGTATGACCACCTTACTAAATCTTGCTCGAATATTGAAAGGGCACAAATAAAAGATTAAGAGTTAGCATTTGCTTCAATTGCAGCAAGATTTTTGTGGTTTATTGACCCTTTCATAAGTCTCCGTGGTTTCAAATTTCAACAATTTCATTTTTTTCCTCTTCACTTGATGCCAATTCACTGGCCAGGGAACAGCAGGCGTTGCAATTGCTGGCCTTTTAGGAGCTGTGAGGGCACAAGGAAGGCCAATGATTGATTTTCCAAAGCAAAAGATTGTTGTTGCTGGTGCTGGAAGGTTAGTTGCTTAATACTCTGCAACATTTCAGATTGTAGAGGGTTTTGCTCTGCTACAGGCAAGTCAACCATTAATTTGCAAAACCATAGCCAAAAAAAAAAATCAATTAACAACATAGAAACCAAAGCAGATGATGGAAGCAGACAAATTGTCAGGAATGTTCTGAATGCTTTTGCAATTGCAGCCTTACTTGTCATGCTCCTTTTAACGTAGATTGAAGAAACTAATCCATGCAAAGTACAAAGTAGTTATGCAAGATGAAGATAATGTGATAATCATTTGCTGGGGATAGATAAGCAGGAATTTGAATGGAAGTCCTCTAATTAACTAGATACCCAAATTGAAACCAGGTGCACCTGCTTTTAGATAAAAGTGGCTGAAATTTGGGAGATAACCATCTGCAATTTTCTTGTTCAGTGCAGTATCTTAAAGGCTTGTTTGCTTATCCTTTTTGCAGTGCAGGAATAGGTGTTCTCAATACTGCCAGGAAAACAATGGCTCGGATGTTAGGAAATAATGAAAATGCTTTTGATAGTGCACGGAGTCAGTTCTGGGTAGTTGATGCTAAGGTGAGAAAATTCTTGTGTGAAAATTTAATTTGATTGTTAACTGATCTGTCTCTAAAATACTATTTCATTTTTCCTTGCATGCTTCATAGAGGGTAAATTGATGTTTCAAAGTTTACTTATTGCATATGATCTTGGCTTGGCTTACTTTCTGAAAATAAATATCACAAATTATGCATGTACCTGACTTATGATGCATACCTCTTGGTCATAAGCATCTGGCTTCCACCTAGTCTCATGAAAATTTGTATACCTGCTCAAATCCATCTATGTTTCTTGATTTTGACTTGTATTGTTAGGTTATGGCAACAATGTGAGAAGATCTTCCTCCACTATACTGGATAATTAAACTTATTTCTTATGCTTTTCCAGGGTCTGATCACAGATGAACGTGAAGCTATTGACCCACATGCCTTGCCATTTGCAAGGAAGATAAAAGAAGCTAATCGTCAAGGATTGAAGGAAGGAGCAAGTCTTGTGGAAGTGGTTGGTGGAACTTTCTGCTGCACATATCATAAACTATAACCTTGTCAATACTGAACTTAAAAAGCATCAATCTTGATGGAATTTACAGATGATGACTTGTTTAATGCATTACATATCTTTAACTTTCTGGATGATCATTGCTTCCACTTGCTCTTCTGATTTGTTTTATTCTTAACAGGTACAACAAGTGAAGCCTGATGTCCTTCTTGGATTGTCTGCAGTTGGAGGATTGTTCTCAAAAGAGGTATAGAACGTATGCCGAAGGTGAATAATGCTAGAATCAGATTATTTTATGCAGTTGATAATCATATGAGTTTGACAGAACTTTTAAATGGATTTTAGAGATTGCAACTGTATAACACTGTTGTTGTTCTGTGTTTCTCTTTTTTTTTTCCATTATTGTTGACAGGTAAAATATTAAGCAAACCTGATGTTATATATACTGTTGTTGCTAGGTATTAGAGGCCCTTAAAGGATCAACTTCAACAAGACCAGCTATCTTTGCCATGTCAAACCCTACAAAAAATGGTGCTGTATTTTTCTACCCTTTACTTTTGGTAGATGAATGCTTGGTTATTTATGCTTACAAACTCAGACTTAATGTGTGCTTGTATGCTTCTTCTGTGCCTTCTTCTTCCCTGCGGACAGCTGAATGCACTCCCGAGGAGGCCTTTTCCTTTGTGGGTGACAATATCATATTCGCAAGTGGAAGTCCCTTCCAAGATGTGGATCTTGGCAAGTATTGTGGCTAGTTTGATTCAATAGTGACAAATCATTAAAGCTTTTGTTATGATGTGGTGCAAAATGCAATCTTCAATTTCTTTTTACCTTGAGTTGGATACTGATATTATAGACCTACCAAACAAGTTAATACTCCATTTATTTTTCTTTTTGCTTTTCATTTTTCGTTTGGGCTTCTATTTTAAAATGTGGACCTGATTGGAAACTATTAAATTTTGACTGCCACAGGAAATGGTCGTATTGGGCACTGCAACCAGGGTAATAACATGTATCTCTTCCCAGGGTCAGTTCTACCGCTAAATTTTACAAACCCATGTTTAGCTGACTCCAGTCAAATTTGGGATTAAGGTTTTGTGTTTCTGTTTTCTAACCTGGGTGTGCTTGTATCCAAAAATGTTATGCACCTCTGTCTCTGCAGTATTGGGCTTGGGACTCTTCTCTCTGGATCTAGGATTATCTCTGATGGCATGCTACAGGCAGCAGCCGAATGGTAATCTTTTCTATCCCCTCTGCATTGGTTTCTATTAGCCAAGACATATCTTCAAAGGGTGACGGTGACAATTAAATATCACATAGATCTATGTAGATATGTCCTGGTCATTCTTATGTATGGTGAGGCTCGATCATTTACGTGACAATAATCTATGTATAGTGTTAGTGAAATTGTATTTTCTAGTGTTTGTTACTGATGAAATCCTAGGTATTCAAGTAACCTTGAATCTAAAGAAATAAAAGTTAGTTGAGGGTCATGGTAAAATATCTTGCTACAAACTTCTGGGCACCAATTATTCGGTGCACTTAGAAAAGGATGCATATACTCCGGGAAGATCACTCATAAAGTCTTGTATTACAGTAATGCTTTTTCATGGTACTCTTTCTGATCTTAGAATGGGGATTTTGTAGCCTAGCAGCATATATGACAAACGATGAGGTTCTGAATGGGATCGTATACCCTCCAATATCTAGGTACACAATCAGGCTTCTTCCTATCCATTTGCTTTTCTCACAGGGAGTTTGAAAGTCTTTGTGATCAATCAGTTTCCCTGCTTCTGACCTGTAACTGTTTGCAGAATACGAGACATCACAAAGGAGGTAGCTGCAGCGGTGGTGAAGGAAGCAATTGAAGAAGATCTTGCAGAAGGATACCGTGGGATGGATGTTCGAGAGCTCCAGAAACTGAATGAGGTGTTCTATTGTTACTCTGAAAGACCATCTCACATACTGGAAACAGTATGATCATTGAAGAAGTTTGATTGTTTATTTGATGCTTGTGGATTATCTTAACACATAACCAGAACCTGCATTAAGTTAAAATTCATTTAGGACAGATGAATTATCTTAACCCCGTAAGACAGGAAGTTGAATCTGGTTCATATGACTATGTGGTGGCTTTTGATTGCTCTGTGTGCACTTGTGTGTTAATATGTGCCTGTCCGAGTCTTCTGGGAGTTGCATTTTAAAACCTTTTGAGTTGCTTTGCAGGAGGAAATGAAGGAATATGTGAAGAACAACATGTGGGAGCCGGAGTACCCAACTCTTGTCTTTAAGAAGGATTGAACACTCAACCCCTCAACAAAGAAAGAGATCTGCACCAAATTTACCGTAGGACCGTGGCCATGATAGCCATTTTCTGCTTATCAACATGGTGATGGCTGCCTTTGTTGTATGTATCGATCAAATCAAAAATTTTTTCCCCATTTTTTTTTCAGACGAGTGTTCGTTTCCGCGAATTCTTAATTAGTTCTCATATCACTCCTTAAGTTATAAATAAGAATTCCTCATGTATTGTTATATTCAAAGTCTTCAATCTCTATCGAGAGCTAAATGTGTAAGAAAAATTTCTAGTGCGGCCACCTTGTGTTGAATTTGTGAGGAATTTGGACTTGGTATACATTGGATTTTGCAATTATCATGTGTAAGGCTTCATTGATAGGGAATTTCCAAGCATACTAGACTTCTAATTCATCTAATCTCTCTTTAGTTTCATTTCTCAAGACAATATTATCTCCAATTAACATACATTAGAAAAGGATTTATGGCAGATTTCTTGTAGAAACCAGCTGCGATTGAGAGGTATTTTATCTAACCTTACATTGTCTTCAAAAGGGTTAATGCTCATTGATACATTTACCTTACCATAATTACTAAACAATATTCAAATATTCTTCTTACGTGTTGCTTACCATGACACTTGCTTAGAAACAATATCATATGCGTTCTTGAAATTAGCAATTACATGCTTTCTTTTTTAACACCTTAAATCTGAGTAATCACTTGACTTTTTAAAATTTCATTTCATTTTGAGATTTTAAGTTATATTTAGTCAAATACATAAAATCAAGTAAAATAAATTTTAATTGAGTAGTTACTTAATTTTGAATTATATTTCTCAATTTATTAATTTTTGTATTTAATTTTAAATTTTTAATTAGTGTATTCATAAAAAAATTTAATATTAAATAAAATAAATAATTATTATTTAATTACTTATTTTTAAAATATATCATAAATTTTTAATTAATTTTAAATTTTTAAATAGTAAATAATTTAAAAGTTTAAAATTAAGTAAGAGATATTAAAATTAAGTGAA
Organism: Rhizophora mangle; assembly: GCA_037832345.1. Lineage (NCBI taxonomy): Eukaryota > Viridiplantae > Streptophyta > Magnoliopsida > Malpighiales > Rhizophoraceae > Rhizophora > Rhizophora mangle. The sequence continues at coordinate 274,027 of JBAPLJ010001975.1, read as the reverse complement.
ACCCTTTCAAATTAACTAATATAAGTTAAAATTGACTAATTATTTTATTTAGTTATTTATAATTTTATAATTTTAATGGAATTTGAGTAATTTTTTTATTTTTTATTTTTTATTTTTTATTTCAAAATAATTTATTTTTTATTGATGCTGTCAGCCCTACCCCTTAAACGAGGTGTGAGTATAGCAAAAACTTTCATTTATATGGAAGCTGAATTACCATGCTACCTTCACGCCACCATAAGACCAAAGGGTCCTAGTGATGGAAGAAATTGTCCTTCACCGTCCAAAAGCCATCGTTAAAATGAAACTATAACTAAAAAATAACTAAAAAAAAAGAAAATACATCCATTGTTATACCATCGTTATAGATTTTCTTGAAAAGTTTTAAATGTGAGCAGTGTTAATGGTAGGTAGAATAATCATAGGCCTCAATTTTGTGCAATTATGCAAACGTTTTTTTTTATTTTGTTTTTTTTTTCCAAAATAAGGTACTATTTAGGTTACCCATTACTAATTAATCTTATTATTATCGTTGCTCATTGTTGATTATTGTTGTTAATTATTTATTATTGTTTCCGATAAATAAAATAAATTATAATATTTGATTAAATTGATATTATTTATTATAATTTAAATAATAAAATAATTATTTAAAACATAATATTTTTGTAAGTTTTTTTTTTCAATTTTCTTTTGTATTTTTTTGCACACAAACTAAAAAAAAAAAAAAAATCTAAACTTGAGTGGTTTTACCTACATTTTGCAATCCAATAACACCATAAATATAATGGCTTGATCTATTAACGAGTACATAACATAGATAGATTAAGTCTTACAAACCAATAATGTTCAATGCTACCATTAAAGAATAAATTCTCTATTTCGCTAATACACATTAAGACATACCTCCTATTATGAATAGAACAAGAAGAAAAGATGTACACAAATACATCTTAGATCAAACCAATGACTTCCACAATCTTTTTCAATCTTTTTTAGTGTAATTGTATTGATATCATCTAGGTTTAGTCTTGGTTTTCTAAAATTGTATACGTAAAATCCTTTTCAATTCTATTTAGTTTTAAGAAGTAGAACTTGGTTTCCGTAAATGGGTAGAGTCAAGTTGTGGTTATCAAATCAAGTTTTCACCATGAAAAATAAACGAGGAATGAATGTATTTTGGCTTTCTGCTTTCTTCCTTGGTTCCGGTTAGCTTTTGTCTTGAAAAGTAAAGTGGGTTGAGACTTTTCCCCCCCACGGATCGGGTTTGTGTACCTAATCAGACATAACCAAATTGTAATTTGGAAGCTTTATGTTGAAACAAGCACACCATTAAATAGCATTATTCATGGCCTAATCAAAAACATACAAAATAAATTTCATTTCATAAAATCACCTTATGCTTAAAATAAGCATTTTCGAGGACATGGTCAACGTTGTAGTGCCAAGGAGGGACACATTATATGAATCTTTTAAAGTCTAAAATTTGAACCCTTGATAATTCTACATGACATTTGGTCCTATCTTACCTTAAAAATCATAAAAAAAAAAACAAAAAAAAGAAAAGTTTTTCCAAGATAAAATGTCTTCTTCAAGTTTAATGAGAGAGAATTACTAAAATGACAAGACTAAGTTTTGTTGTCAAACTATCAAAGCACATACATATATACCATCATTGAGAACAAAGGTGCTAATGATTATACAAAAAACAAGGAAAGAAATTTCTGGTGTTTGTCTTTGCCATCCCCATGTAAACATCTTTTAATTGTTTGGCCTCACATTAACTTTTCTTTGATAGAAATGGACATATAAAATGATTAAAAGCCTTTAATGATCCCTTATAACTTTTATTTATCGGTAATTTCATTTGCGTTCATGTTTTATCTTTTAATTAGGAGTCAATTGAGTTGAACGAAGCTCACTGTTTAAATTCAAATCCTCATTTTCAAACTCAAAATATTGATTGGGTGTCATTAAGAAACCATTCCATCTAAAAATTTAAACTATTAGGTGAAGTACAGAATATTGATCATGTATTATACTCCAAGAACCCAAAAAAATTAAATCACATTTTATTCATACAAAACCTAGACCTAATGTTTAAAGAACATGAACCTAAAGTATAAAAAAAGATATAAACTTCACACTTTAGCAAAAAAGGGATTTGGTAGTGATTTGACAAGGATATGGACTTCATGATAAGTTCTTTAATTCTTGAAAAAATCAAATATAAAATTTCTCACTTTAATTTTTATTAATATTATGCTTATTTTTAACAATGAAATTAAATCTATTTACAAGTTGAATTAATAACCCTAAAAATCTTTTAAAAAAAGAAAATAATAAACTCTTAAAATATAAAAACACTTATATTTTATTGTAAATTCTTATTTTATAATAAACTCTTCTTTAGAAGTAGAATTTATAATAATTTTGACTTATTAAGTACTACAATTAAATTAATAAAGTCTTGATCGATATTTAGATATTCTTTGTTATCTTTTAGGTTTAAATTTTTTTTTTAGACTCAAATTTTTTCAATCAATCTACTAAGTGTCTTTTTGATCCTCTAGCTCTTGAAAATGTCATTGACCATTCTTAAATCCTTAATGGATTCTTAAAAGCCAATCCATGCATCAATTCCTCCATATATCTCATCTTTTTCCTTCTCTTTAAAAGGATTTATCCTCAAATCATTACCAGTGTAAAAAAAAATAGTTGGGAACAACCTTGCATACGCTCCCTTATGTGTTTTACTCCACTTTTTCATAATATGACGCTTATTCTCATATTTGCACACAATATAAATTTGGTTTTTCTCTTTTAATCCTTAACTAAATTAAATAAGTTTAATTAAAGTCACCTTATAACCAATTAATTCACACAAATAAGAATCAGAGAAATTTATGAAAGCAAAATAAATTAAGCTTATGGATTAAAAAAACCTAATAAGATTAAATTGAAATGAAAAAACATAATTATATTTAAATCTTTTTAGAAACTATAATGAAATAAAGAAATAAAACCTCTATTTCCTTTTAATCTAATCAAATAGGATTTACTTCTTAATTATGAGGGAATCAATGGAATTCTTCATTCTTTTTTCTTTTGTTTACTTTTTTTTTTTGGTTTTTCATTCTTAAATATGATTTTCTTTCCTTTTTTTTCGCATGAATTTAAAGACAAGAAAAGATTAATTAAAATTTTCCTATGAAAAGAAAAAAAGATAAACTAAGATTTATGGATTTAAAGGACAAGTGGTTATAAACTCAAATTTAGATAAATAAACTTGATTTAAGCCATAAATGTAAACTCCAAAAGTCATGGCTTAAGAACCCAACAAATATAAGAAATTGAACATGAACCCAAGTAAACTAAATCAAATTTCATTTATGTAAGACCAAAACCTAATGTTTAAGGAACATGAACTAAAAGTATAAAGAATGATATAGACGTCACACTTTAGAAAAGAATGAATTTGAGAGTAATAAGTTAAGTTAAATACCACTATAAGAGTTATTTTTTGGTAAGTTCTTTAGTTTTTGAAAGAATTGAAGGAGAATTTTTTTTTATTTCACCAAATGTTTTGCCTTTTTTTTTTTTAAACAATGAAATTCAATCTATTGATAGGTTGAATTAACAATCCTAAAATCCTTAAAAATAAAGATAATGATAAACTTTTAAAATATAAAAACACTTTTATTTTATTACAAACTCTTATTTAATAGTGAATTTTATTATAAACTTGATCCATTTGGTACTCTAATCAAATGAATAAAACCTTGGCTTGAATTAAGATATGTTTTGTTGCCTTTTAAATTTGAATAATCTTCTCTAGCCAAAATTTCTTTAGTTAGTCTACTAAGTATTCCTTTCATCCTTTTAGCTCTTAAATGTGTCATTGACCTTTCTTGAATGCTTAATAGATCCTTAAAAACCCTTTATACATTAACTTCTCTATGAATCTTATTAACTCAAGTTGACAATAAGGAATTGACGTCTTTTATACCACAAAAATAAATATTTTAAGTATACTAAGGCATGTAGTTTTCTTATGAAGTATTGATGTCATGTCATGAAAAACTAATGGATGATAAATCCTATTGTATCTAATTGATTTTCAACTCTAAAAAAATCAACAAGTATAAAATCAATCAAATCCTAGGATTCTTAGGTTATAGGTTAATATTTAAGAACATGTTTCTTTGCAGAATTAATAGTGATGTTAATCATTAGCTTTTCATCAAAATCTAGCTCAATTTCACAAATAATTATTATTTATGATCCATAAGCATGTTTGGGAAGATTTTCAAATGCCATATACTCAACTTTTTTTTTACTTATTAATTCTTAAATAAATGGAGTACAAGAATCAATGAAATTAATTTCTTGTACATATTGAATTTCTTTAATACATGAATTTATATCTAATGAAGAACCAAGATCAACTTGCTCTATGCTATAATTGAATGATTGTAATGCATTATGATAACTTTCAAAATAATTTTCAAAATATTAACTTAACTTTTGATTCAACTTATACAAAATCTTATTATAATAGGGTAAAACTCCAAAATTAACAATTTACACATCCTTGACCATAATTAAATTTTGGATTTGCCCCATTAGAGTTTATAGTGTTGAACATTTACCCACCAATTAGCTATATCATAATAAAGTTTACTAATTACAAGCCCTACCTTTTCTTCTTCATTAATATTATTAAACTCAAAATAAATTTCAAATACCACTAACCATTTTACAAAATCTTTCAAGAGAAAATTTTTATGAATGAAAGAAATTACTATAAATTCTAAAACATAACTACGAATAATTTGACTATGAGTGAAATCTCTAATGTGAGATATATTGTAATCATGATCTCAATAGGACACTTTAGATAGAGTTTTGTCTTCACAATCATTGCTAATAAAGAGGTTCCTTCAAATTTTGTAAGACAATATCGACATAAGTCAAACCTATTATAATAGCACTTGATGTAGAACGAAAGCACAAAAAAATATATTACAAAAGGTTAACACTTAATTGAACCTTTAAAAAGGTTCTTATAGTTTATTAGAGAACATAACAAGTCTCAAAATAATATTTTCAATGATAATTTACTGGAATAATGATTTATTGAGATATTGGACTTCTAAGATGGTTTAACCTTTAAACTTATACATGTATTTATAGCTAAAATAAATTAACTAACTGTGAAAACATTTTAACTTAAATAAGAAAATATTTAATGATTAAATAAAAAAATATTCTAAAACACTTAATAATAAATTAAAACAAAAAAGAATTCACCTACTTTACCTAAATAATTTAGTTAAAATTCCTAAATAAGTAAATAGATTACACAATAAGAATTACAATACAATTTATAAGACTATGAAGAATAAACTTTGTAATGTTTCTTGTCTTAATTTATATCATTCATAATCCATTATCCATTCTAGTTTCAAAATTTGGCATTTGTGGATCAAGAATGAATGTTTATATAAATAAAAAAAAGGCTATTTTTATTGATAAGAAATGTTTTAATAAAAAATAAATGAGGTAGAGTTTAATTATATAAAACTATATATTCTTTTTTATTAAAAAAATAACCAACATCAAAACCTAAAGGTTTCACTATTGACCATCAATGTTTTGAGTATTCTTATTAGTATTATTACTTTAGAATTACCTCTTAGAAGAAGACAAATTTTTATAGTAACTTTTAAATTAGTAACCTGAATTTAAATGCAAATCATGCACATTTATTCTTTAATTGTTTACATATTATGTAGTATAATTAATTTTGTTTATATATTAATAGAGGCTTGAAAGAAATTGTGAAAGTATTAAGAGATTCTATTTAATCCTGCATATTTATATTTATATGAAAGATAAAAGATGTAGTTTTACCACCTTGTTAACATGGTTTACCTGTAATTGAAAAAAAAAGAAAAGAAAAATAAACAAATAAATAAATAAAATAAAGGAGGAAAAGGAAAAGTTAAAGACACTTTGGATTATTACATACCGCCACCCATGGGATCGGGTGCAGCCGATCCAACAGAGTCCTTACAAAAAGAAATGGGATCCACCACCTGGAACGGTCAAATTTCAAAATTTAAAACGCCACCCCCAAAAAATAAAAAATAAATATATAAAATTATTTTATATATATATATATATATTTATAGAAAGGTTAAAATGTAAAAAAGAGGCAATGGCAAGGGCAAAGGGCAAGGGGAAGGCAACACACAGTACAAAAAGCACCTGCGCGTGTGTATCAACGGTCAGTACGCTGCGCAGCCAATCAATTTCAACAAAAATCAACGGTCAATAAAAGGTAGCAATAAAAATCAAACATTTTAATCTATCTCTGCGTCCATTTCAAGTCAAAAAAAAGAAAGAGGAAGAAAGAAAAAGAAGAAGAAGAAGCTTCTTCATCGTTGCGTGCTTGTCAATTGTTCGTCCTTCTTTCCTTCCTTCTGGTTGGTTGTTTTTGGAAAGAGGGAATTGGGGTTTTGGAGTTTGTGTTATTTGTTGGGTTGGGATTTGGGAGAGTATGACGACTATGGAGAGCTTGATCGGGTTAGTGAATAGGATACAGAGAGCTTGTACGGTTCTTGGTGACTATGGAGGTGCTGGCGACACCTCTTTCTCTTCTCTCTGGGAAGCTCTTCCCTCCGTCGCTGTCGTCGGCGGCCAGGTCTTTTTCTCTCTCTCTCTCTAGCTTCATCTTTTAAAGTTTAGTTTTTTTTTTTTTCTTGGCAATTGAGAGAGTAAAGGGCAACCCTTTTTTTTTTTTTTCCTTTTTTGGCTTTTTTCATTTTGCTTTGATGGATGTTTCTACTCTGGAAGTAGTGGGAGTGAATTTAGGGTTGAGGCAGAGAGATATTTTTTGGTTCCCCCAGGGAGGGGGGGTTTGAGAAAAAAAATAAAAAACAAAAATAGAGAACTTAAATTGATATTCTTTTTTGTTTTTTGTTGGGTTTGTGGAATTTTGTGTGTTTTTTTTTTAAATGAATTTGGGTTATGGTGATTGAAAACAGAGTTCAGGAAAATCTTCTGTGTTGGAGAGCATAGTGGGTCGAGACTTTCTTCCCAGAGGATCAGGTTTGTGCATCTCCTTTGGTCTTATTTTTGATGAGATAATATGCTTGTGTCGTTGGCTCGTTTACCTCGGGAGAATTGGGATGGATAATTGTGGATATTTTGGTATGAATGTTGTAGGAATTGTGACCAGGAGGCCTCTGGTATTGCAGCTTCATAAGACCGAGGAAGGATCACACGAGTATGCTGAGTTTCTTCATTTGCCCAAGAGACGAATTACTGATTTTTGTATGTTCATATTGCTTTTATAATTGATCTTTTTGATCTATGTTGGAATGACTACCCTTTTTTCACTTGCTTGCGGGAATCTTATTGTCCCTGAAGTAGTTTTCTGTTTCCTGGATTCTCTGTTCGATAGATGTCTATTTCTTATTGAAATGATTCTTTCTCTTTGCTTTCTGTAGCTCTGGTTCGCAGGGAAATTCAGGATGAAACTGATAGACTAACTGGTAAAACCAAACAGATTTCACCTGTTCCTATCCATCTCAGTATCTACTCTCCAAATGGTACGTACCTATTTTGCTCTTCCTTTACATCATGGTCACATGCACATATTCTGGTTGTTCTGCCTCAACTTCTTGTATACCTTAGTCTCTGGTTTGCAAACTGCATTCAAATTGCTTACTGTTTTGTGGGTTGTGCCACTGGCAGTTGTCAACTTAACACTGATTGATTTGCCGGGTTTAACAAAAGTTGCTATTGGTATGTTCTGTCCCATTAATCATTTTGATTTCTATTTTCTGCCAGATTGAATTTCAACGTTTTGCTCATGCATAAATGCAATTATTTTTTCAGAGGGACAGCCTGAAAGTATTGTTGAAGACATTGAGGGCATGGTCCGTGGCTATGTTGAAAAGGTAATGAGTGTTAATTACATGCTACGATGGGAGAATTGTTTGACCACAGATGACAATATGATGAAATACTATTTGATCAACCTGTGGATTCTGTGAATGAATCTGCATTGTTAGTTGCAGTATCTAGATTAGAATGTTGGTTACTTTAGTTGCACATGAAAATTCTTCTTTTCTTCTCTTGTCGTCTCTTTTTACTTGCTATAATGAACTATAACTTACAGGATGATTGAATCTCACAGAAGCATGGTGTTCTAACTAGATTCCTGGAAACTTGTTTAGGAACAAAGGTTTGGATGAATATGCTGCTAGAAGTTTTTGAATAACATTTCTGAGTAGCATAAGATCTTGAGCATTGCTTTGCATTGTAGGTGTAAGTTAGCAAACGAGAGCTGCAACTTTGTTTCATGTTTCGTGGAAATGTGGGAACTTTTTGTGATTCATCTTCTTTTTATCCTAATTGGTCAATGCACTATTTTTGCAGCCAAATTGCATAATACTTGCTATATCTCCAGCTAATCAAGACATAGCAACATCTGATGCAATTAAACTTGCTAGGGAAGTGGATCCCTCAGGTATGCCTCCTAAAGTTTTGTTCATAAGGTTGAGTTATGTCTTAAGTACTGTTCTGCCCAAATTTTTCTTTCGTTATTTATTGTTGCTTCAAATTTTTACAGGTGAGCGGACATTTGGCGTGCTGACAAAGCTGGATTTAATGGACAAAGGAACTAATGCTTTGGATGTAATTTCTACCTCTCTGACTTCTGGCAAAGGGGGTGGTGTCTTTTGTTTGCTATGGCATTGCTTCTTCCATAACCAAGGATAACATTTTTTCATATTGTTCCAATTCAAGGTTCTTGAAGGAAGATCTTATCGGCTTCAACACCCTTGGGTGGGCATTGTCAACCGTTCACAAGCTGACATTAATAAGAATATTGATATGATCGTGGCTAGGCGGAAAGAACGTGAGTACTTTGCAACCAGCCCTGACTATGGACACTTAGCCAATAAAATGGGTTCAGAATATCTTGCAAAACTTCTTTCTAAGGTTTGGGATCTATGGGCTGCCATTTGTTTTGCTTTTTTCAAAATTTAGGCTTCATTCTAATTGCATGTCCCTGGTTCAGCACTTGGAAGCCGTGATCAGGTCTCGAATACCAAGTATCACGTACACAATAAACAAAAGCATTGATGAGCTTGATACAGAATTGGATCATCTCGGTAGGCCCATTGCTGTCGATGCTGGGGTGAGTATCTTATTTCTTGCCTACTAATCATTGCAAATAAGTATGCTGTTCCTGTTGCCTGACTTAGCACCCCCCCCCCTTTTTCTTTTTTGTGCTCAGGCTCAATTGTACACAATTTTGGAACTTTGTCGTGCATTTGACCGGATATTCAAGGAGCATCTTGATGGAGGGTAAATATTGACTCTTTTACTGCTTTTCAATCTTCATAACACAAATTCTATTACAATTAGGATTAGGTGGACATAAAAGGTGCTTTTATATGCATCATTTTAGCTGGGTAGCTTATCCCTTCCCTTACTAATGTTACATTCTAATAGTGTTGTCCTATCTCAATTGAAGGCGACCTGGAGGTGATCGAATTTATGGTGTCTTTGACAATCAGCTACCTGCTGCTCTAAGGAAGCTTCCTTTTGATCGGCATCTTTCACTGCAGAATGTTAGGAGAGTGGTCTCAGAGGCAGACGGCTATCAGCCACATCTCATTGCTCCAGAGCAAGGTTATCGACGTCTGATTGACGGAGCATTGGGTTATTTTAGAGGCCCAGCTGAAGCTTCTGCGGATGCCGTAATTTATCAAATTTTCTTTTTGATGTGCCTATTATTTGTTTCCATCTGATATTTTATTTAAATTATGTGTTAGTTGTTGAGATGAAAAAAATTTTCTAGATATTTTTCACTGACTTAAAAAATTGCAATTTAGGTTCACTTTGTCTTAAAAGAGCTTGTGAGGAAGTCAATTGGAGAAACTCAGGTAAAGTCGTGGACTATAATCTTTATCTAATATAACTAAGTGTCTTTTTGACCAAGGAGCACATAAACATTATCTAACTATTTTTTTTTTTCCTTTTAACTTGACCCAAAAAGGAATTGAAGCGCTTTCCGACACTGCAAGCTGAAATAGCTGCTGCTTCTAATGAGGCCTTGGAGAGGTTCCGTGAGGATGGCAAGAAGACAGTCCTTCGATTGGTAGACATGGAATCCTCGTACCTAACTGTAGAGTTCTTTCGGAAGCTTCCTCAGGAAGTGGAGAAGGGAGGAAATCTGGGAGGAAATCCAGCTTCCGTGTCTGTGGACAGATATACAGAGGGGCATTTCAGAAGGATTGCTTCAAATGTTTCTTCCTATATTGTTATGGTGTCGGAGACTCAGGAACACCATTCCCAAGGCCGTGGTGTATTGCCAAGTAAAAGAGGCCAAGCAATCTCTGTTGAATCATTTCTACACACAGATAGGGAAGAAGGAGGTACTTTTTTAACAAAATTTTTCATTGAGATGTACTGCTTGTAATATCTTTGCATTATGGTGTCAACTTCATTTCTTATAAATACCCCATTATTGATAGTTCATGATGTACTGCCACAGAATTCTAGAGCAGAGAACAATCTTTACTAAGCATGCAATGTCTCTTGTTGTTAGCCATTAGTAACCTCTTGAAACTCAATTTCAGGCTAAGCAGCTTGCACAATTGTTAGATGAAGACCCAGCATTGATGGAAAGGAGGCAACAGTGCGCGAAAAGGCTTGAATTATACAAATCAGCAAGGGACGAGATCGATTCTGTATCATGGGCTCGCTGAAACTGATTATGTCGGAGATTCCATTGTATCATATTCATCTGAACCGACAATTCAGACTCTTCTGACAGCTGAGATTCTTTTTCTGCTGGCTTATCCATTATTTATTGTTTGCTGTTTTTTCTTATGTTAAAATTTGATATTTGTAACGTTAATGTGTGGCTTTCACGTTAGGAAATTGACGGGTTTCTCCGTCTAACTTATCATATAATGATTCAGAGTCATTTGTTTAACTGTTTCTGTTCTTTAACATTTGTTGGTTGTCATCTGTTGAACATTCTTCTTCTTGTTTCTTGGGATTGCCCAAATTGGTGTGGGGAAATCCAACAAGCAGAAGTATGTCATGGGCTGCAAGCTTTGTTATCCTTCTAAACAAAATGCAGACTTTTTGCTGGTCATGGTGTGCAACTCTTTAGATGTTCTACAATGAAAGGTTATCTGAAGTAAGGAAGGAAAGTTTAAGAATATGCTCAATCAACAAGGGCTAATCAAGACATTGGAAAAAAAAAAAAAAAAAAAAAAGGGTCTAGGAAATGAAGTTATGATGCAATTTGATGAAAAAATTTACAAGTCGAATAAAATCAAGATATAAATTCTGGTAATTAATTAAAATGTATTAAAACACTAATTTTACACCCTCTTTGATGATGGTCAAAATGCAAACTTAGTCTTATTTTCACAAAGATATTGATTCTATGATTTGAAGATGTGATTTTTAGAGTACATTTATAAAACTAGAAAGTGCTAAAAGAAATGAAGCTGAAAAACAGGAAGCAGAGCCTCCGGCCCGGTGGGGAGGCAAAAGTCTCCAAGCCCCTACCAAGAAAAATGCAAGCTGCTTGCTTCTTTCACTGGCCATGGAATATCCTCTGTGTCTTAGCATTTTTTTGTATCCCTAAGGAGAACAAAAAAAAAAAAAAAAAAAAAAAAAAAAAAAAAAAAAAAAAAAACCTATTTTTAGGACCAAAAGAAAAAAAAAATTGTACCCTTTTCGGAACAAATTTGGGTTTTTGCAGCATTTGTAATCTTACATTCCTTTATTTAGTTTAATGTACAAAAAAAAAAAAAAAAAAAAAAAATGGTAATATCATATTGCCATGGGAGATGGGCAACGGTATGCTTACCATCACAAGAGAATGTTGATTTATATTCAGCATATTATAATAATAATAATAATAATAATAAAGGTTTATTTTTAATATAAAGAAAATTATTTCTTTTATATTAAATAAGTAGATAAATATATATTCTAATATTAATATTAAAATTATATATGTATTTTTATAATTAAGATGTAGATTATAATTCTCCAATTAAATTATACTTCTTGTATGTAATATAGATAAAATGGCGTTATTTATGATTTAGTTTGTAGATAATATGTATTTTTTATTTTTATTTTTATCAATTTTGGTGTAATATAAATTTAATACAAGGATGCTATGACATTTAATATTGAATATTCTTTTAAATAATTAAACTAAAAATATAACAAAAACATGCATCTAAGGCACTAAAAGCTCTATTCAAGAAATGAAATAATAAGTGAAAAAAAAAAAGATACAAATAGGCAGAATAGAAAGGAATGGAATATATATATTTATTTTATTTTATTTTTTTATTCAAGGGGGAGGTGGGCTAGCCGTTGAAATTTCGCAAAGTTGGGCAACAAGGAAATGCCATTTATACCCCTACCGACCAAAGCCAGGTGTACTTCCTCTCCGAACCCAAAGCTACAAAAATGGAACGGAAGAGGCCTTGTGGTTCGTTTGCGGTTGGGCTCCCAAACCAAACATTGTTTGACGTTAAGTATTATTTTTGTCTCTCGTTAAAACTCGCGTGGCTTTGTCCGAATTTCCCTTCAAAAGACGCCCTCCCACTTGCACACAGATCGCATTTCCCTCCACTCTTCTCTCTCTCTCTCTCTGGTGAGCCTCTGGATCTTCTTTTCGTTCATTTTGTTTTTTATTTTTTTTAATGCTATGGGTTTTTTGTATGAAATCTCTCTGTGCGTTAATGTAATTCAGCTTCTTTCTTTGTTTTCTCTCTGTGATTCAATTCGAATCTTAGGCCTTACATTTTTCATTATGCTCGCAAATTTTGGGTTGGATCTGCAGATTAGCTTAATGGGTTTCTGAGAAAACAGATTGATATTTGAATAAATATGTAAAGTTGGAATCTTTTGGTTGAATGACGTGATTTGGATCTGATAAGTCTTCTGCTTGATGTAAGTTTGGTGCTTAGCGCTGTTTTATGCTTCAGCTTCGTTGGTCTGGAAATAGATGTAATTGTAGCCGAATCAGAATCCAAGAATCAAGTTTTAAGTTTCTTGTTTGAGAAAAGGGAGCATGATGAGGCCTGATCTTGATGAGTTTGGGAAGGAGAAAGAAAATTGGTAAATTGGAATATGTATGCAGATCATGTGGATCAATTCCAGTTTAGTGGCATGCTTCATAATTGATGTGTTTAATGGTGCATTGGGTGTTTGCGATGTGAGAAAAATATCATCAAAAGCATGTTCGACACGGCACGGTTGATTATCTTCTTTTAGTCATAAAAATTGATGTTATTTGAATGAAACTGTAATATATGATCCATTTCTTGAGCTTCATCTAACAGCTTAATATAATATATGATTTGTATCTTGGTCTCACTTAACAGTTTAAGCTTTTAGGTGGAAGAAACCATAACATGTTTGTTGCTTGATTAACAGATCTTAATACATAAATATGCTAATCATTTATTATGAGCCATATCCAAATTTTCTTAGGTATGGCTGATTGTTTTCAGAGTTGAATCCTTGTTATGTTCAAATTCTGATACATCATTGTTCTTTGTGCAGATTATATTGAGAAGTTAGTTATTTCTCATGGGATCTACTGTTGATGCTGCAAGAATGGTAACTTTCAACAATACCTTTTATTTTTATCAAATGGACTTTTGTTTACATTTTTTTACCTCTAAGTGGCTTAAATTTCAAGCCAATGATAAGTTAAGCTGTAGTTGAAAATATTCCTCTTATTGTGAAAGATAAAGAGTGCAGAATTCAGTAAAGTATGAATTAAAAAGAAAACGTTTGGCTGATCATATATATATATATATATATATATCGACTTAAGGTAACATTGAAATGGACTTATATGTTCTGTCTATTGGCATAGTAAAATGATTCATGAGATTAAGCAATTGAATCTATAAATCCTTGAAACCAGTCATAGAATGCAGCCAAGAACTTGTGCATAAATTGTGGTGTTTTATGCTGATATGCCTTTATGTGTAAATTAGCTTTTTGCTTGAAAATGATTTTCTACTGTGCATATATATTCTCTGGATGTTGGCATATGACACATTTAGCCTAATGCAGGAGCAAAATGGAAGCATGACTGAGAAGAAGCCAACAGTTGTTTTTGTATTGGGTAAGCATATTTTTTAGGTGTCAGTTCAGATCTAATGCACCGATTATCTTTGGTAGAATGTTGTCTTATGAGTCCTCAATTTTTTATTTCTAAATCTAAGTTGATTTTGTAAAGTTCTTTTTTCTTCATACTAATTAATGTAGCATTGTCAATATATTGATGTAGTTGTAAGAATATTGATGGATAGAGAGGTCAGTGCATGCTTTACAGCCTTGATTGTTATCCTTTTATGTTTCTGTATTGGGAATAAATTGCATCTTTGCATCAATTTTTTACCGTTTCAATTGGTTAAATAGAGTCCTCATGTAAATCTTTTGTTTCTTCTTCGCATTTTTAATGATTCTCCTGAGATCGTTTCTGTTCTCTTGATTGATTAGGTGGGCCTGGAAGTGGAAAGGGTACTCAATGCGCTAATGTAGTCCAACACTTCGGTTACACTCACCTTAGTGCTGGAGACCTTCTTCGAGCAGAAATTAAATCTGGCTCTGAAAATGGGTATGCAGAGTGGAGCTGTTGAGCTCCTTCAGCAACTCTGACCACCTGCTTTGTGGAAGTCTTTGTGTATAATTATAAATCAATATCAGACATCTTTACACTCATGCAAGTTTGTGTGCTGTGGAAAATGTTTTTGCTTCCCTTGTTACTGCTCAAACCAACTTTTTCTTGGAAGATGTAATAAATGCTAGTCTCTGTTGAAGATAATCAGTTAAGCTGGGAATTATTTAGATCTCATAAATTAATACTTGCAAATTTTTTGGTCTACCCTATGGTTTCATGAAAGATCAGTTGTTTAATCACTGATGAATGATCTAAGGGCTGTACTTTGAAGGTTCTATCAACTGCTTGTATCATCTGCACATCTAGCATGGAGAAGGAGTCAGGCTTTGCATGTTGTATCTGTGCATATCTGGTGCCTTTGGTATTGCATTGTGGAATTTTCATGATTTTATCGTCTTTTCAGAGGTTCCATCAATTTTTTACATTATGTCCATGTAGGAGAATCAAGGCTTGCTATATCTTATGTATTTGGTGCCTACACGTCCAGATGTCCTGCATGCAGCATCCTGTTTCTTGCCCTTGGTGCTAGATTCTAAGTCCCTTTTTTTTTTTTTTGGTTATTTTCACCTCGGGAAGTGGGGGGGGGGGGGAAGATATTCATGGATTTTTATTGTTTTAAGTGATCTTTTCTGGCCTGCCTTATCAACAAAATGTCTTTTTTTTTAATGCTCTACAGAACAATGATTCAGAACATGATTAAGGAGGGGAAAATTGTGCCCTCGGAGGTGACGATAAAGCTTCTTCAAAAAGCAATGCTGGAAAGCGGGAATGACAAATTTTTAATTGATGGTTTTCCACGCAATGAGGAAAACCGTGCTGCATTTGAAGTAGTTGTAAGCCTCCTGCTTTTTGCCCTCTTTTTGATGTTTATGTCATTGACCTCCAGCTTGAAGCAAAGGAGGGTGAATGGGATTGGGATAGAACACAGGTTTCATTTGTTTGAAGCTTTAAAGCATGTGATATCACACATATATATGGGGATTATCTTTTCCTTTTCTGTGGGATCCCACTCAGCATAATTCCTCTTCAAAGTAATTTCTCCTGGATCTAATTTTTGGGGATGATTCTGTTAACTTTGGAAAGTCTAATGGTTATGCAGACCAAGATTGAGCCAGAATTCGTCCTATTCTTTGATTGCTCTGAAGAAGAGATGGAGAGGCGCCTTTTGAGCAGGAACCAGGTTGGGTAAATTTGACCTCTACTTAGTTTATGTTCCTTGGAGAATGACCTCTGTAACTTTTTCTCTCCATCCCCTTTTTTGGGAATATGAAGGGAAGAGTAGATGATAACGTAGAGACAATAAGGAAGCGGTTTAAAGTTTTTATGGAGTCCAGTCTCCCTGTGGTTGAGTATTATAATTCCAAGGGGAAAGTTCGGAAGGTGATATTTGCTTAGTATCTATTCATCTCTTTGTCAGTAAACTTTGAGTGGTCTTTTAAATGATTGATTTGCTTGTTTCTTAGATTGATGCCGGGAAGCCTGTTGAAGAGGTTTTTGAAGCAGTTAAAGCTATTGTTACCCCAAAAAATGAGAAGGTAAGGCATCATGGGTGTGCTATTTTGTAAGCATTCCAAGTGAATGGCAAGTTAAATCTGGAAGAGGAATTTTTCATAACGTTATATACTGTGGGAGTATGAAGGAAATCAAGCTTTGAGTAATACTAATGCTCCTGAGCAAAGAATGGACCATGTATTAGCTTCTTTTTGTTTTGTGCTACTGGCACATTAATAGTAAGGATTGGTAAATGCTATAGTTACAGCCTCTGTAGTCCACAACAACTTCCGGAGAACTGGATGCATTTTATGAAGAGGTTTGGAAAAAGAATCAGCCATTTAAATATGATCCAATTTGTCTATGTGGCTGAGCTGTATCTGTGGAAACCAGTCATTCTAGTTGCCAGTAGATATCTCGTAAGACGATTAGGGGACCAGTTCTGGTGCCAGAAAGGAAATTCTTGGCCTGTGATGTAGTCACGAAAGGGTCCTTAGTAATGGTGTTTATTTGGCCCTAGAAGCTTGGAATATTTGAAAATTTTTTTGGTGGGGTATAACAAGGGACGGTCTTGAATTGGCACAATTTGAATTTCAAGAACTGCCATTTTACTAATGGCTTTCAAATTTAGGTAAGTGTTTCGTGGAAAAATTGATGGGAAATAATAGAACAAGCAATATTTTAGGGATTATGTGGAAACTCAGGTAAAGTGTCTTTTTCTATCATGCTAAATTTAGTTGTTGATGAACTAAGAGAACAAAGAGAAAATTTGGAAATCCTTGTCCCTGCAACTTCCCATCCTAATGCCTTTTCATAGGTTTTCAAATCATATTCTAGCTTTCTAACTTTTGATAGATGACTGCACATGGAAAGCTAGCATGCAGAATCTGCATGTTTGGCCCCTTATGCCTTTTCATATTTTGTGTCTTTGCAGGCCTCTGCCTAGGTTTTGCATCTGTATCAGAGATATCAACCTAATATATAATTAAGGTATTGCTGTTACCACTCACTATACCTTTTGTACTTTTCTGATGAGCAATGACACCTGATATTTTAGTTGTTGGTTATACTTCCTGTTGCGTTGATTTCTTTCTGACCGCAAAAGCTTTATAGAGATTAAAGTAGATTTAAATGTTCATAAAGTGTCAGGCATTTGGGTGGATTAAAAAAAATTGGCATTTAAGTGGCATGGCAGTTCAAATGCTTGAAAGGTTACTGAACTGCTGGAGGGTTTGTGATTGTGAAATAGAAATTTTTTCAGCCGGGTTCTATCCATCATCCTTCGTTCATGTCTTCTATTTAAGCTTCCTTTCTCGACATTCACATCACTGAACAAGAGCTTGTCACTGTAAATGAGTTAGTAAATGAGCCTTGGGACAAATAGTGCAGTGTCACTTTTATGAGGGGGCTTGCTTTTTGAATGGTGAATCCAAAGTTTCTAGCATCCATTAGCAGTTTTCCTTGCTAAATAAGTGTTACTTTTGGTGAATGAGTTTAGGGATAATCTATGAAGCAATTTTTGCAATGTGAAGCTGTCTGTTTCTGAGCTGAGTTGATTGGCATTCTCTTATAGAATTTAACACTGTTATTTATATATATATATATTTTTTTTTTAATTATTTTTTTATTTTTCAGGTGATGTATTTGTGGGTTGCTTGGCTTACACTATATTAAATTTTTAAAGGTATTACTATTAATTGAATGGCCTTTGGTGCCATGTTTTTTCATCCTAGCAAATTACAGAGATGGGGTGAGGCCTTTACCTCCATATTCTTGATATAGAGTGATTATGTTCTGAAATTGATATCCATACCAATAAAAATGTCTACCATATTTCTTTCTATTATTCCTCTCTCTCTCTCTCCAATGTTCTTATTTTTTGTGCCAAACTGATAACATTAGTTTAGCAGTGTGAACAATGTTTCAATTGAGTCAATATTCATGGCCATTGTGCTTCCTTTTTTGTGAGGCAATTGAGTCAATATCCCTCAAGACATTGACTCAATTGCCTCAAAAGAGGTAACGTTGCATTATTCTATTGCGCCTGACTATGCAGAAGTTTCAGAATCTAATTGAATTTATCAGTTAGAATTAAAATTTGGTTGGTCCTTGAGAAAAGCAGAGACTTGTTAAAATGACTTTCGATTTTGACTTTCTCTCATCCCTTCTCTGCTTCCTCATTTTCTTGTTTCTTTCAAGGAAACCCCATTTGAGAATTAATACGTACACCCTATAACAACAATAATAATAAAAAAAAATCTTGGCTTTAAATTTAATTAGACCTTTTATAGCCTTTTATGAATGAAATTTAGACAGCACACTCAAAGGATAGCACCACCCAACATGGCTGACCATAGACACCATAAAAAGCCAATTAGTTGTGAAAATTAAAACAAGTAGAACTAAAGAAAACATCTCAAGAAAGAACATAAAAAACCATATGGGCCACCAAGGATCCTTTTGTCTTCTTGCACTCTGTTATTTCTTGTGCAGGCTACTCAGTGAGTGGATCTGCAGCACCCCTGCTGACTAATGGGCCAATCCACCAGATAAAGCTGGGCTTTCCATGACTTCTTATGGATTGATCTTGCTTGTCTAGACCCACGTTTAGTCAACTTGATCCTAACAAGTCAAGATCAAGCCTGGAATAAGTTAAATGTTGATGTTACGTACCAACTGTCCCCGCAGACTAGTCTTCCACGAGAGAACAAGATTGGAACGAAAAGGGAAGACTTGGGGCGTTTGATTGCCACGGTCAACTACTTCTAGAACTGAACAACGCATGCGACGAATTAGACTAATGACTCATTTTTTGAGCTTATGAGACCGTTCAAAGCCTTCATACATAATTAAAATAGTTACCTTTAATTCTAAAGCCTTTTCGTTTACTCTAGGCAGCCGTATGCAATAAAATTGCCTCCAAAAACATGAAATAAATAAATAAACAAATAAATATTATAAAATTTTGATACTTTAAATAATATATACTTTTTAATTTATATAAAAAGACTAAAAATTAAAAATATATTATGAGTCTTTATTTATTTATTCATTTTCTTGTTACTTTTTCCATAAACATGAGAGCCATTAATGTGTATTGGGTAGGTGCACATCCCTTTCCACACACACACACACACAGATATATATAGAAGGTCTGAAATGCTCTCAATGGCAACAGATATTATTAAGTAATAAGAGGTGGTTGAAACATTCAAATGGGGCTAGTAAAGATGATTAGGTCATGGATGGCAGTGATATTGGTTTTGTTATTGGGGGAGTTGGGGACTCGGTGCCATGGCTGCTGGGAACACGAGAGAACTGCTCTTTTGCTAATCAAGTCTTCCTTCAAGCATTCACCTCCATATGATGACGACGCCATCGGTAGCTGGGGGACAGATGCTGATTGTTGTACTTGGACAAGAGTCGGGTGCAACGCAACAACGAAGCGAGTCACCGAACTTCATCTTGCGTATACGATGAATCCAGGTTCCGGGGGGCGGTACCTGAATGCTTCTTTGTTTCTTCCTTTCAAAGATCTTGCGAGTCTTGACATAACAGGGAACAAAATACTCGGTTGTGTTGAGAATGAAGGTCCTGTCTTTCTACAGCTCTTGCTATGTTTCATTTCATAATCATGACAGAAAATGGTTTTTCCGAAAAAAAGAAAAAAAAGGGAAACCCATGTGTAGGATGATGATATATATACTCCCTTACATCCTTTATTGTGACATGATGCAGGCTTGGAGAAACTATCAAGACTTGCCCATTTGGAGTCTCTCCGTTTAGGAGAGAATGGATTCAACGAGAGCATCTTGTCATCGCTACGTGGCCTTTCATCTCTGAAATCATTGGATTTATCCGGCAGCGGACTACATGGAATAGTCGACATCCAAGGTCAGCCTCATGTTCCATTCCATGTATTTGGATTTCATCTTTGTCTTTTAAGAGATACCAATAGCTTTTGATGGGCCGATGTTGAGGAAATATTATCTCTCATCTCAAGTTGTACATCATTGCGTGTGGTCAGATTTGCATTATTTAACGAGCTTGGAGGAATTATATTTAGAAAACAATGAGATTGAAGGAGTCAAGCCTTTTCGAGGTAAGATTGATTTTCTTTTCCCATGTGTTTTCTAGAATTGTTACTTTCCTGAAAGGTGGTGTGTGCTAAGAGAAGCTTATGATCTCTTTCATTAGTGCTTATGTATCTTGCCCTCAGGTGATGATCAAGAAGTGCTGAGGTTAAGTCATATGCGCTACCTTGTTCTGTCTTTCAATACCTTGGACAGTAGCATTGTGTCATCCCTCAAAGGACTTTCATCTCTTAAACAGCTAGATCTCAGTGACAACAGCTAAGAGGATCAATAAATGTAAAAGGTTAGATTAGATTTTTCTACCCATCTTAATTTTTGAGAAATTGAGAGATATATCATGCATACATGATTCAATTTGTAGACAAGTAAATGTTGAACTTGGTTATGATTCTTTAGTTTCAATTCCTTGTTCCCAGAATTACATGCTTGAAGCCAATTGGAGGAGCTAAATCTAAGAGGAAATGAGATCACTAGATTTGTGGCTACAGGAGGTATAAATCCAATTTTTTTAATCCATTCCTATCTTTATCAATTGCCACAACTAGACCTCTCTTGACCCAAGTTTCTTAGATTGATTTCCTATCCAATTTGTAGTATTTATGGCAATATCTCTTTTAACATACATTAAGAATTATTTATTCTTTATTAAAAAATTTTATAAGTATAAAAATTTAATTACAATTAAAATAAAAATTTATAAATTTATAAAATTTTTTATTAATTATAATTAAATTTTTATAATTATAAAATATTATGATATTTTAAATTTATAAATTTATGTAAAGTTGCAGAAAAGGTTTTTCTCGATTAAAACTATACTATAGAAAAGAAATATTCTTATATATTATATATTTCTTTTACTTATAAAAAAAAAGAGATTATGGTATACAAATTTTGACATTTGCAGACAATAAAGGTTAGAGCAATTGTAGTGTCCTTTATCTCAGTGGAATCAAGGGAAATGCAACCCACGTAATGGAGCTGCAATCACTACAAGGGTTCTTCTTGAACCTTAACAGTCTTAACATCCTATAACCTACAAGGAACATCATTTGGTCATTCCCTAACATTTTAGAAATGTTTACATTTCTTAATTTTTAATTCTTTGTACTTTGTATAATTTATTAATTTGCCTAAATTTGTTAGGATCTTACCATTTGAATAATCTCAAAGAGTTATTCTTGGATGATTTTACTATGGATGATAACTTCCTTCAAAGCTTTGAGGCTCTAGTTTCTCTTCGATATTTGTCCATGCAACTGTTTAATGGTTCCTAACTTATTAAAGGTAAATTTCAACATTTTATCTAGTTTGACTATCACTTATCATTGATCTTATTCTTTAACTAATTGTTATCATATTTTGTTTATGTTCATTAATTAAGTGATAAATTTACAAAACAATGATATTTATGTTGTTATGATTCAACCATGTAGAACAATGAATTACAAATGACAACTAATTTTTTAAGATTAAAAATAATTAAAAAAAGGTAATTTTTACTTCTTCGATCCTTTGCATATTCTTCAATGATGACTTTCTGTTTTCCTTTAATTTTTTTAGGTTGGCCTTATTTAAAAAGTCTGAAAAGACTATACTTGACTTCCATGATTGCTCTCAATTGTAGAATGTTGCAGACCATTGGAAACTTAATTTCGTTGGAGGATCTTTCAATGTCTAATTGTCATTTGAGTGGCCCTATACCCATTGCTGAAGGTATGATCAATCTTCCCTAAACCCCCTTGTGTGTCTGTGATTGTGTGTGTGTGTCTGTCTCTTGAATTTTGGCTAGTTTTGTTATTACCAAATAATTTTCAGGTTTATGCCAATTAAACCAGCTTAAAAAACTATACATTAGCAACAATAATCTCAGCGGTACCTTACCTCCGTGTATGACTAATTTGACCTCTCTTAGCTATTTAGATCTATCTTACAATCAATTCACGAGAAATATATCTTTATCTCCTCTAGGGACATTGACATCCATTGAAGACCTAAGACTTACATAGAATCAATTCCAAATTCCCTGACTCTTCAACCATACAAAACTCTATTCCTTGTTTATTGACGGAAATAATATATTTGCTGAAATAGAGTAACATAGTTTTACCCCAAAGTTGCAACTAACTTATCTCTTATTGTTTGGTTGTGGATACGGTGGAATGTTTCCTAAATTCCTTTACTACCTATACAATCTACAACATAAACTTGTTTATTCTCTCCTTGGTTAATAATTCCCTCTCAAGAGAACTCCAGATGCCAATATGAGTTTAGGAGACTTGGACATTTCACAAAATTGGTTATGTGGCCACGTTCTAGCACTAATTGGAGCACATCTTCCAAACTTGTAGACTTTAAACATGTCAAGAAATAGTTTCAATGGGAGAATTCCTCCTTCTCTTGGTAATATGAGCTCATTGACATTCTTGGACTTGTCTAATAATGGATTATCAGGAGTGGTGCCTGAGCAGTTGGCCACTAGTTGCTCAATGTTAGATTTGCTTGTGCTCTCAAACAATAGTTTGCAAGGCCAAATCTTCCTAAGAAATTTTGACTTACAATCCTTGTGTTTATTGCAGTTGGATAGCAATCAATTAACTGGAACCATCCCGGACAGTTTATCTAATGGTTCCTTATTGACTATCTTGGATCTCAGTTACAACAACATTTATGGGAAGCTTCCACTATGGATAGGCAATATGTCTGCACTTTGAGTTCTAGACCTTTTAGAAAATAATATCTCTAGAAGTCTACCTCCAAATTCCCCTTGGAGTATAGAACAAGTTTATTTGTTTAAGAATAGGTTGCAAGGGCCATTGGAAAAGACATTTTATAACAACTCTTTTTTGGTGGCTTTGGATCTTGGTTGCAATTATTTTACTGGAAGCATTCCAAAATGGATTCATAGATTTTCTGACTTGTGTTGTCTACTTTTGGACAATAATTACTTCAAGGGTGAAATCTCAATTCAGGTGTGCAAGTTGGACAAAATAAGCTTGATAGATTTTTCTCATAACTACCTATCTGGTCATATTATCCCTCGCCTGAGATTTGGAAGCACTTGGGACAGAACAAGTACCTCAGAAAGCTCTTGGACAAGTGTTCCTTATGTTTTTGATAACATGTTTCAGCCACATGCGGAGTTCATGACAAAGAGCAACTCTTATTCTTACAAAGGAAGAATCCTCACCTACATGTCTGGAATTGATCTTTCCTGCAACAATTTGATGGGACAGATTCCACTAAAACTTAGAAACCTTAGCACTATTAAGGTATTAAACCTATCTCACAATAGCCTGACAGGGCCAATCCTATTAACTTTTTCAAACTTGAAGGAAATTAAGAGTTTAGATCTTTCGTACAATAACTTAGAGGGAAAAATTTCTTCTCAGCTTACTCAGCTATTCCAACTAGAGGTTTTTACTGTAGCACACAATAACTTATCTAGAAAGACCCCGGAGAGGGTTGCATAATTTGCAACATTTGAAAATAGAAGTTATGAGGATAATCCTTTGCTATGTGGACTGCTACTGACAATAAGTTGTAATGGACGTCCATCACCTCCATCATCATCCAAGAATTCAAGTAAGCGCGAAGAAGAAACTGAATGGATAAGCATGGATACATTTTATCCAAGCTTTCTAACATCTTACATCATAGTGCTACTGGGAATGACTACAGTTCTATACATAAACCCACGTTGGCAACAAGCATGGTTTTACTTTATGGAGGAATGCGTTAATAACTGTTATTGTTTTATTGTGGACAATCTTCCTATACTGTCCAAGTATAGAGCTTCACAGCCTTGTATCTAGTCTAGATGTTGCGAATTATGCAACCTTTTATGGGGTCTTTCAAGAAAAGTTATTGTGTGTAACGGTGAAAACATCTAATTTGAGTAGTTAAGTAAGTTGAGGATGAATTTCCCCGTCTAAGTTATTGTATGAAAGATCCAAACTCTCAATTCCCTTCAAGTTTGAAAAAGTTGATGAGATTGATTCTGTATAGCTATTATGAGATAGGTTTAGCATCTTATTAGTACTAAGGTTTCAGAGTTTTGCTGGAATTGTTCTCATGAAATTGATTGTCCCCTTTAGTTTTAGAGTATCATAAAAGGGTTGTAGTTCTTTCTTTCTTTCGCAATGCATAGCTCAATGTGTGACTTGCTTCTTTCATCCATGTGTTATGCCCTTTTTATTATTAATTTTTTTTTCCCACTATAACAAACACACAACATTTGTGGTAGAGACATTTGTCACGGCAGTGAATAACACACTGTAGAAAAGCCTATATATATAAGCATACAAGTATCCAATATCATGTAGCTGACTCCAATGGCCGAGGAACTAGGCATAGGTAGCGGAAGATATGTTATTATTCTCAATTGCTTGATGTATGGCATCATTGTCTAAATTGTTAAAAACTAACTGAAGTAACTTTTTGTTAGACCAATCTTCGTTTCATTATTAATGCACAAATGTTGTACATTACCAAATGGTACATTAAAATATATGCTAATGTGCATATATGCTATAGTGGTACATTAACAAGATGGACAACTTTTGGGCATAAGTATCATTTGCCAGACAGCAACCCAAGAAACTTGGACACCGATGGACATTCCACCTGACAGAGGTCCACATGGAGACATACATTCAAAACCTCAAGACGACCGCTTTCCGCGCGACCTAGCAACGTAACCTCTTAAAAGAGTTCATGCGCAACATTTTGGCCAGCCCGTAGAGGCACATTGCTAGATGCATCTACCTCGTCCAGCTCTGCTGGCCATTATGCTGATGGCCCACTGGTCCTGCTGTTGGCCTTAAGCCCCTCCTGCTGTTGTTTTCATCAACGCATAGCTCGTATATCTTCAAGCAGTTTTGCAGGTTAACATTAGCATGGTCTACAAGAAGAACGAGCAAGGTTATTAAAAAAAATGCTCTAGCGGCTATGAGGTGTGTGCGGCAAACCTTCCAATGTGCTATGGTTTTTTATTTAGTAGACTAGTCAAAAGGGGATGGTGGCATGTAAGCATGAAAGCGTGCATGCTCCAATTGCAAAAGCTTGGTGACCCCACCCGTGTTGGTTATACAATCTCGCACAAGTTTCCCGGGACTCAACGATTTCATTTGAGATTATTAACCTCACGGTTGTGCTCATATATAAAACTCGCTTAGTACAGCCTCGGGCACTTTCTCCTTGCTTGTACAATTGAAAGATAGTTTCATCCGTTGGGTTGAATGGTGTGCCAGATGACCTGACCCCCAATAGCACTGCGGACGAAAAGACCTCAGCACTGCCCTTCACAAAATGTCACCCATTCGGTAGGGCCAACCATGCAGCATCCATATTAAAGATGTCGATGTGCATGTGACTGTCCTGGACAACCATTTGCAGTAGGAACGCTTGCTAGGGAGTAAAAATCAACCCCATGGCCCATTGTGTTTAGACTTGCTCACGATCCCAAATAGGCCGGGTTGATGTTCTTTTGTTGTCAACCACCAATGACAGAGGCACCGACCTCGCGATGCAGTACAAAATAAATGCTACAATACGCGTAGCGTCATCAGGTGTGAAACCATGACATAAGATTATTGCAAGATGCAATACCCATTGAAAAACTAGGAGCGTTGGGTACTTCACATTCATCTAAAGCGACAAGTCTTCAAAAATAACGGCAACATATGACAACCACGACAAAACATAAATACATTGGGGAGCTGGGTGGAACTGAAATATATGTACTGTTTAACGGTACATTAGCAATGTGGAATAGCTATTGTTGGAATTTTGGCAATTAAAATGTAAACAAATAAATCAGCAGCAGACTTTCTGGTATAAATAGAAGAGGGGAAAACAAAAGAAAATCTCTTAATTAATAATCAAAAGGATTCTCTCTTATATTATTTTTCCATACTTCAATACATATAAGTGAAGCATTTTAAAGTGGTACACTTTTACATGATTACATCAATTTTAGTTTGAATTTGTTCCTAAAGTTTATAAAAGAAGCCACTAAAACTCCACTTAGTAAGTCAACCAAATATAATTTGAAATTTAAAGTAACTGCTTTAACTAACTTTCAAAAAAAAAGGAAAACTTGCAACCTAGAGTACTCCAGCACCATGTGAGCACCTTGTAAGGCTTCAATTCTCCTCCTTGGTGTTGAAGGATTGCATGCCTAGACTGCTTCTCAAAACTTCAAACCTTTGCTTTAGCAAACATTTAGTGAGACTATCAATAAGTTGATGCTCAGAGGGGCAGTATTCAAGCTTGATTTCATTGCTTTTATAAATTTCTTTAATAAAGTGCAACTTTACTTTAAAGTGTTTTGTTTTTCCATGTAATACTAGATTTTTTGAGATAGTGATGGTGGCTTGGTTATCACAAAAGAGGCATGTAGCTTCTTTTTGTTCTAGATTTAAATCAAGAAGCAGCTTTCTAAGCCAAAGTGCTTGATTGACAATAGATGCAGCTGCTAGGTATTCTGCTTCTGCTGTTGACTGAGCAATGGTGATTTGTTTCTTAGAGTTCCAGCAAAAAGCTCCAGCACCAAAGGTAAGACAAAGCCAGATGTACTTTTCATGTCTTCCAAGGATTCAACCTAATTGTTGTCTGTATATCTAGTAAGTTGCAGCTGATTTATCCTTCTATACATAATCCCCAATTTTGTAAACCCTTGGATATATCTTAAGACTCTTTTGGCAGCTATAAAATGTTGTTCACTTGGTAAGTGTATAAATCTTGAGAGGAGACTTGTTGCATGCATAAGATTAGGTTTGATAGCTGAAAGATATAGCAAACAACCAATTAAACTCATGTATCTTGTAGCATCGATCTTTTTAGCACCATCTTCTTTTTGTAACTTGGTGCCTATAGCTAAAGGTGTCCTTGTGCTCTTGCTATCAGCCATGTGAAACCTTTTGAGGATATCTTTGGCATACTTGGTCTGACATAAATGTATTCCTTCATCAGTTTGTTTGAGCTCTAATCTTAGGAAGTATGACATGACATTAAGATTTGTTGTGTCAAAAACTTCCTTCGCTTTAGCTTTAAACCTTTGAACAAGTTCTTGATTGCTTTCCATGACTAATAAGTCATCAACATATAATGAAGTGTAAAGTACTTGATCTCTTTATGCCTTAACATATAAGGTAATTTCTGTTTTACTCCTCATGAAACCAAGTTTTAGCAAGTAATCATTGATTAAGCTGTACCAAACCTTAGGGGCTTACTTCAAACCATAAAGGACCTTATTAAGTAAGTACACCTTATTCTCTTGCCCTCTTTTGATAAATCTTGAAGGCTACTCCACAAAAATTTCCTCTTGAAGGAAACCATTAAGGTAGACAAATTTCACATATAATGGGTGAATTCTCCATCCTTTATAAGCTGCAATAGCAATAAGCAATTTAATAGTATCCATTCTAGCTATTGGAGCAAATGTTTCATAGTAGTTTATTCTAAACTCCTGTAAGTATCCTTTAGCTACCAGCCTAGCTTTATGTTTGCAAATAGACCCATCAGCCTAGTATTTAGTCCTAAAGATCCACTTGACCCTTATGATAGACCTTTTTTCTAGTTTAAGGACTAAGATCCAGGCCTCATTTTCTTCAATTGATTACAACTCCTTCTACATTGCTTTCTTTTAGGTAGGTACATTTAAAGCTTCTTTATAATCTATAAGTTTTGATACAACTTCATTTACCCTCTCAAAAACATTAGAGAGGGGTTTGGTTCCTCTGATTGGATGATCTTCATCATCATCTGATGACTTAGCTTTTGGGGTAAGCATATTAAGTGCATGATCAAATTAAGTTTGAGTTTTTTCAATTTATGATCTGCTCCAATTCTAATGCTCAACTTCATTGAATTTAACATTTCTAGAAATTAAAACTTTTCTAGAGTTGATGTGATAGACCTTGTAGTTGCAAGTAGTGTTTATGTACCCAATAAAAATGGTTGTAGTTGCTTTTGAGTCTAACTTGCCTCTAATTTGCTCAGGTACATAAACAAAACAAAGATAGCCAAAAATCTTCAGATGGTCAAGTGATGGCTGGTATTAAAACCAAGCTTGAAAAGGAGTCATGTCAGACAATGCTTTGGTAGGTAGCCTATTCAGTAAGTATACTGAATGGTCACTACCTCTCCCCAAAACTTTTTGGGAAGACTTTTCTCAGCTAACAAGCACCTGGCCATGGACATTATAGTCATGTTTTTCCTTTCACATACCTCATTCTGGTGGGATGAATAGGGTGTTGTATACTGATTTTAAATGCCTGCATGTGAATAGATTAATTTAAATGATTCTAGGATATACTCAAAACTATTATTAGTCCTTAAAACTTTAATTTTAAGGTCTGATTGAGTTTCAATCCAGGTTTAAAATTTGAAAAGATGAATGAAACTTTAACTTTTGATTTAAGGAAAAACTCCTAACAAAATATATTATGATCATTAATAAAGATCATAAAGTACCTATTGCCCTTTATGGACTCAACGCTTATTGGTCCACACAAGTTTAAGTGTATAAGTTGAAGCTTTTCACTTGCTCTCCAAGGCCTTTTAATGATAGAAGAGAACTTACTTTATTTGCCAAGTTGAAAAATCTCACACATATTGGTAGGTTCAAAAATTTCTGGCATATCCTTGACAAGATTTCTCCTATAGAGTGTTTGAATTCCAATATAATGAAAATGGCCTAATCATTTATGCCACAAGATTGATTCATCACTAAAGGCAGGTAATGCTTGATGAGAGACATCTTTTAAGTTTAAATAGAAACTTTTCCTTTTCATAGGGGCAATAACAAGCTTAAGGCCATGTGCATCATAAATGATACACATTTTGTTTTTGAAAACAAGAGAGCAATTATGTTCAAGAAGTTGCCCAACATTGAGAAGATTTTAATTGATATTAGGCACAAAAAAAACATTAGTTGTTAGTTTAGTACCTAAGTGAATGGAAACAATAGTAGTCCCTTTCCCTTTCACTTACAGAAACTATCCCTTGCCCACCTTGACCTTAGAGCTATAAGAGCCATCCAAAGTCCTGAAAACATTAAGGCTTGGAGACATATGGTTTATATAACCACTATCCACAAGCCATGTCTCATGTGCCTTTTTGGAAGTGCTACTTGTCACAAGATGAGTTTGTGGACACTCTAAACCCACGTGACACTAGACAAATTAAGGGGAAAGTTGCTAGTAAGACTAAAGAGAGAGAGCAAAGTGTAAAGAGGAATTTCAAAGGCTTGGAGAAAGAGAGATTGGATTGATTGCTTGAATGCTTGATGATACAAATGAATGAGGCTTAAGGTATTTATAGCCCTTTGCCTTAGATTTAGAATCTTCCTATCCTAGATATTTACATGAAATATACTAGGGAATATTACATTCTAGAATTGTGTATATGGAATATGCTGAGGAATATTATATTTTAGAATTGTGTACAACTCATAGGGTTCTAGAGAATTCTATGGGTTCACCTACCATGGAGTCTCTAGAATCTTCTCGGGTCCTTTAGGCCTTTAGTAGTGGGTTTGGACCCCTTTGATGGATTGGGTCTGCATTTGTCGGCCGGTGACATTTTCTCCCATTTAATTTGGTGACGTCCTTATCTTTACTTTGTCTTTGTAGCACTAGATCTCATTGGGGAATTGCCATAGTGTGTCCTCCCGTTCCCAACTGGCCTCCTCGTGAGGATGTCCCTTTTATTTCACCAGGTACTCCGTATAATTGGGTATACCCCTTTTTCGAATCCTTTGATCTACAATAATGCTCTCCACTCCCTTGTTGAAGGCGGTGGTAACGGCCATTGGTACTCGTTTGGACTTGTTTCTCTCAGGGTCTTCCAGGTCTTCAAAGTATGGCTTGAGGAAACTCACATGGAAGACATGATGGATTTTGAGGTTGGACGGTAGTTATACCTGGTATGAGACTTTCCCAATGCATTTTATGATTGGAAACGGGCCTTTGTACCTTCGAATAAGCCCTTTGTGGATTTTACGGTGGGACTTGAATTATTATTGGAGTAGCCGAATGAGCACTTTGTCTCTCTCTTGGTACTCAATGTGCCTTCGTTTGTGATCCGCCCATTTCTTCATCTTTCGAGTGGCTTTATCTAGGTGAGCTTGAGCAATATCGGCTTATTCGTGCCATTCCTTTGCAATTTGATGTGCCATGGGGCTCTTGCCACTGTATGTAGAGGCCATGGCATGTGGTGTCATAGGCTGTTGGCCGGTAACAAACTCGAAGGGGCTTTTACTCATGGCCTCACTCCTTTGGAGATTGTAAGAAAATTGAGTCACATCAATCAACTTGGCTCAATCCTATTGATGGACACTTACATAGTGCCTTAAATACAACTCCAATAGTCTATTGATGCGTTTAGTTTGGCCGTCACTTTAGGGATGGAAACTAGTGGAGAAGTTGAGATCGGTTCCTAATAGTTTGAAGAGTTCTGTCCAAAATCTTCCAATGAAATGTGGGTCTTGTTCATTTACAATGTTACACAGTACTCTCCAAAGTTTGATGATGTGTTTGAGGAAAGCGCGGGTAGCTTCCTCTACAGTGCAATCTCGAGAAATTGGAACGAAGATAGTATACTTGCTGAATTGATCTATAATCACCATAATGCTCTCGTAGCCTTCGGACTTGGGTAAGGCCATGATGAAGTCCATAGATAAGCTTTGCCATGGTCTTTTAGCAATTGTTAGGGGCTCCAAAAGACCTATAGAGTGGTGTAGATTGACCTTGTCTTGTTGGCAAACAAGGCATGTCCAAACGTATGCTTTCACATCATCCTACATTTATGGCCAGTAGTAGGAGGATTGAAGAAGGGCAAGGATGCGTGCAACACCAGGATGTCCTGCCCATTGGGTATCATGACACTCTTTCATGATCTCCCTCCTCAAATTTCCATACTGGAGAACCATGATTCGGTTGTCGACGGTCAAAAGTAGTCCATTATATTCCCAAAATCATCGAGTCTTGCCTTCATGGGCTAGTTTGACAATGTTTTACATCTTGGGATCCTTGTCTATGCCTTCCTTGATGCGAGAGATGAGAAGGCCCTCGGGTTGACTGAGAGTTAATGAACTAAGCTCCGTTTTCCTGCTAAGTGCATCGACTATCACATTAACCTTACATGGCTTGTACTTCAGCTGGTAGTTGAACTCGGCAAAGAAATCTTGCCACCAAGCTTGCTTCGGGCTTAGCTTCTTTGGAGTTTAGAAGTAAGTCGTAGCCATATTGTCGATTAGGATGGAGAAGTGTGAACCAAGTAAGTAATGTCACCATGTCTGTAGGCAGTGGACAATGGTTGTTATCTCCTTCTCTTGTATAGTGTAACGACGCTCCGTATCATTTGACTTCCAGCTTTCAAAGGCAATGGGGTGATTATCTTGCATAAGAACACCTCTAATGGCAAAGTCATAAGCATCAGTGTGTACCTCAAAGGCTTTACTCAGATGCTGAAGGCTAAGGACTGGCTCCTCAGAAATGGTTTTCTTTAAACCATCGAAGGCATGTTGACATTGTTCTGTCCATCTCCATGCATGATCCTTCTTCAATAGGTCGGTCAAGGGTGTTGTCCTTACTGAGTACCCTTTAATGAACCGATGATAGTAGTTGGCTAGACCGAGGAAGGATCTTAGCTCCAAAATTCTGGTTGGTGGCTCCCATTCCATAATGGCTTTTACCTTTAATGGATCCATCATAAGTTGTCCATCCCGAATGTGGTGGCCAAGGAACTCTACTTCTTGCATGGCGAATGAGCACTTTTCTCTCTTAACGTAGAGTTCATTGTCATGTAGTACTTGGAAGACTTGTCGTAAGTGCTTCAAGTGTTCATTGAGTGTCTTGCTATACACTACGATGTTGTCTAGGTATACTACCACGAATTGATCGAGGACGGGATGAAATAACTTATTCATAAGTGTGCAAAAGGTTGTCGGTGCATTAGTGAGACCAAATGGCATAACCAAGAATTCAAAAGAGCCATATCTTGTCACCTATGCTGTCTTAGACTCATCTCTAACTGCAATGCGTACTTGGTAGTATCTTGAGAGCAGGTCTAGCTTTAAGAACCATTGTGCATCACCAAGCTGGTTGAAGAGATCTAAGATCAACGGTATCATATACTTGTTCTTTATGGTGACCTTGTTCAATGCTTGGTAGTCGATGCACATACAGAGACTTCCATCTTTCTTTTTTTGGAAGAGCACTGGGGCACCATAAGGAGACTTTGAGGGTTGGATGTAGTCTGAATCCAACAAGTCATGTAACTGTTTACGAAGCTCCTGCAATTCAGGTAATGCCATATGGTATGGTGCCAAGGCAGAGGGCTTGTCATTCGGCTCCAACTCAATTTCATGATCCACCTTATGCCTAGGTGGGAGTCTCTTCGGCAGTTCTTGTGGCATGATGTCCTTAAACTCTTTAAGGACTTGTGCTACTTTGGTGGGCAAGGCGACCTTGGGGTTAACATCCCCATCGTCGAGCTCACGGATGGTAGCAAGGTAGCTGGGGTCAGATTTTATACCTCGCTTGAATTGTAATGTAGATAAGGCCTAATCCTCCAATCATCAAGCGCGTTCCGCGGGTATGGTGCAAGCCTTACCTCCTTCTAGTATTCTCAGTTAATTAGAAGCTGGAAATAGGAAGGCTTGTACCTTATCAAAGAACTTCATGCCTAATACCACTTGGAAGTCATCCATGGGGAATACGAAGTAGTCGATGCTTCCTTTCCATACACCAAGGGTTGTGGGAATGTCTTTAGCAATGCCAGCAATTGGTTTTGCTAGAGAGTTCATTGCCTTAAGGGTTCCACCCTTACTTGTCAGCTTGAGGCCAAACCGCTTGGCCTCCTCCATGGAAATGAAGTTGTGGGAAGCTCTGGTGTCTAACATGGCTCTAGATTGCTTCCTATTGATGGTGATTTAGACGTATAGTAAACCCTTATGGTCAACATAGGGTTGTGCACTTTTCCCCTTCATGGTTGCCAAGATTCAAAGTGATCCCATCTCGATTTGACCTTGCTCGTCTTGTGAAGAGTCATCTTCAAACTGGCTCATGATGGCATTGAGGTTCTTATACTTGGGGCAATCCTTCATCCAATGGGAACCATTGCAAATAAAACACAGAGTTTTTGGTTTGGGAGAATCAGACTTACCTCAATCATGCCATTCACCATGTGACAAGGCTTTAGCCTTTCCTTTATCCTTGGACCCTTGCTCCTTGCATCCAGATTTTCCCCCCCCACTTTTACCCTGGTTGGATCACTTTTCTTTGGATTAGGTGTTGTATTCCATGAGAGACTCGGTAGCGGTAATGGCTTCATCCAAGCTTTGCACATTACGTCTCTCTAGTTCAACTCTAGCCCAATCTTTTAATCCATCCATGAAGTAAAAGAGAAAATCTTTGTCGGACATGTCCTCAATCTTAAGGACGAGAGTGGTGAACTCCTTGATGTACTCATGGATGGTCCCTCCTTGCTTTAATTGTCGGAGACTACCTCGAGCTTCCTTATTGGCGTTGCTTGGGCAAAAGTGCTTCTTTAATTCTTGCTTGAAGTCTTCCCAAGTGTCGATTGTGCAAATGCCTTTGCCAACCTCGCCATGCTTGCGACGCCACCATAATTGAGCCACATCTCGTAGGAATGTGGGGGCAGTGCAGATCCTTGCTGTATCATCTCAAACAAACTTAGCTTTGAAGTATTGTTCTAAGCCAAAGAGGAAGTTCTTTACTTCTGTAGTGTTACGAGTGCCATTGTAGGTAGCAGGTTTAGGCACTTGGATTGTGCCAAAATTGACAGTGCCAGTGGGGCATGACCCATTAACAATGGTTTGTTTATGCTCACCCTAATTGGCACAGACACCATCTACCTCACGTCTAAGGTCTCATAACTCAACTTCAGTAAAGGAACGATCACTACATACCTCTCGTCAGATGTCGTCAAGATCATGCTTGAAGGATTGACTGATCTTTCGAAGGGTGGATTTCACCACGTGAGTGACTTCTCTGAATTCCATCTCCATGTTGTCAATTCGGGTAGCCTACTCCTCAAGGGTTGGTTCTATCCTTAAGAAGTTCTTCTCTAACTCTACAACACGGAACTCCAAGGCCTCAACTAGAGCAGTCTTTGATTTATCACGCCTTGTGATGTGAGTGCGCTGTTCCTTTCATCCACGGCTCTGCTCCTCCACCTAAACTTTGTTGACAGAAGCCATCTTTGGTGCTTAACGGTAGCAACCAAGGCTCTAATACCAACTTTCACGGGATGAGTTTGCGGACACTCTAAACCTGCACGGCATTAGACAACTTCAGGGGAAAGTTGCTAGTAAGCCTAAAGAAAGAGGGCAAAGTGTAAAGAGGAATTTCAGAGGCTTGGAGAAGGAGAGATTGGATTGATTGTTTGAATGTTTGATGATACAAATGAATAAGGCTTAGGGTATTTATAACCCTTTGCCTTAGATCTAGAATCTTCCTATCCTAAATATTTACATGGAATATGTTAGGGAATATTACATTCTAGAATTGTGTACATGGAATATGTTGGGGAATATTACATTTTAGAATTGTGTAAAACTCATAGGGTTCTAGAGAATTCTATGGGTTCACTTACCATGGAGTCTCTAGAATCTTCTCGGGTCCTTCGGACCTTTGGTAGTGGGTTTGGACCCCTTTGATGGATTAGGTCTGCATTTGTCGACCCGTGACATACTGCTAGCAACAAAAAGTTGCTCCTCAAGTTGTTCGTCATCATTTACCACTTATGTTTCTATCTTGGTTGGTAGGTCTTGTTGATGCTGACTTTGCTTTTTCTTATAGATCCTCTTAGAGTGCCCATTTTTCTTACGTAAAGTGCACACAATGTCAAACCTTCTTTAGCAAAACTTAGCCAAATGGTTAGTCTTGCTACAATATTCACATAGTGAGTAATGTTTTCTTCCTTCTACTTTTGCATCTATAGACTTCCTTTCTTGCTTTGATCCTTGCTTTCTCTTTTAAGTACTCTTCTATTTTTGCTTGACTTGGAAGGCATTTTCATTAGTATCTTTCTTTCTCATTTGTTTCCTTTGCTCTTGAGCTTAGAAGGCATACAACAATCCTACCAAAGTAATGGAGTTCAAATCTTTAAAGTCCTCTAAGGATGAAATCTTACCTCAAACCTCTTAGGTATGCTAACTAAGACTTTCTAAACAACCAACTTATTAGGGAAATCTTCTCTGAGAACCCTGATTTGGTTCATCACTTTTAGTAATCTATCATTGTACTTCTTGATAGTTTCAGACTCCTTCATTTTTAGTAGCTTAAATTCCTTTCTAAGGTTCAATAATTACATGTTTCTAGTCTTCAAGCTACCTCCAAATTCTTCCTTCGACCTCTACTAGGCCTTTTTGGTTGTGTCACAAGCTATGATTCTATTAAATATACTTTTTACAATAGCAGAATGAATGCAAGTCGACGCTTTATACTACCATAAAACTTGCTTACTGTGGTGTTTCATTTGTGTCAATGTTGGATTAGCAGGGAGAGGAGAAATATCAACATCATTCTCAGTGACCTCTCACAAATCAAAGGCTCTCAAATATACCTTCATCATGACTGACCACTGAGTGTAATTATCTCCATTGAATTTTGGTAATGGTAAGGGTGAGAAGCTGGAGAATGTCATTCTAGAAAATTGCATGTATATTGCTTGAAGTGCTTTTGGGTGTTTCTTCTCTTTTAGATCACTCTTTACTGGTATCTAATGGAGTAACCTACTCTGATACCAATTGTTGGAATTTTGGTAGCAATAATGCAAACAAATAAATCAAAAGACTTTCTAGTATAAAGCAGGAGAGGGGAAAACAAAAGAGGATCTCTTAATTAGTGATCAAAAGGATTCTCTCTGACATCATCCTCCCATGCTTCAATACATATAAGTGAAGCATTTTAAAGTGGTACACTCTTACATGATTAAATCAATTTGAATTTAAAATACAAAGTTGACAACTTGGGTATAAATTTAAACTAATTTAAATTTGTTCCTCAAGCTTACAAAAGAAGCCACTAACATTCTACTTAGAAGTCAACCAAGTCTAATTTGAAATTTAAAGTAACTGCCCTAACTAACTTTCAAAAATAAAGGGAAACTTGTAGCTTAGAATTTGAGTTTGTTGTGCAATACTCTAGCACCATGTAAGCACCTTGTAAGGCTTCAGCTATATCTATACATTCATGACATGACCAAGTGAATGGATGGAACTTAAAGCATAGTTGTGCACTGCCACTAGTTCCATTATGTTTCATTCAGAGAGTGCACAAGTTGGGTGATAACAAAGTAAGTTAAGTCCATGACCTGTTTCCCACAAAAGGTTTGTTAATGACAAATAATAAGGAATTACTAATCACTATGATATGGTCAAGTAAACAATGTTAAATACAATGTATCACCATGACTTAAAGTACTTAAAAGGTGTCTCAATTGACTTGCGATTGCACTTCATAATGTCCTATGGAACATTGTTATGCTTATGAACGTTGACATTCTAACTTTGATGGTTGTTTCTGATTCTTCTGCAAAGTTTCACTACGTGATTTGAACCTCTTTCTCTTAGTTTGGCCACGGGTTCATGTGATAAGCAGATTGCCCATTTCCTTTCCAACCGATGAGTTAGCTACCCCCTTGGATTCCAAGATTGACTTTACGTCGTTTTACCTATTGCTACAGTGTTCTCTACCAAACTACTATGACAATGACTAGTTAATCATGGAGCTTTTTACAATATTGAACAAGAGTCGTTCAGATAGGCTTGAGATGCTACTCTTGATTGGGATCAATGGCTACATCAATAAAACAATAAAAAAAATTTTCAAGGTCCTTCACTCACAAGATATCATTAGGTGTGTAGTCTCCAAATATGACATAATTGATCTTGTTATGGTAACACCAAAATTCTTGAGCCACTGATGTAACAAATATTCATATGGGATAGAAGGGTTATAATGCTAGTATTCTTAGATATATATTGAGTTCTCAAAGAATCAGAAGGGTTATCAATGATTTGATCTTGAAATGCTTTGCCAACATGCTTCCATTCTTTTGGAACTCATTAAAACAATGTTATTAAAATTACCATTTTATGGAAGATTAGGCACATTCCATTTGAACAGAATGTTGTTGTTTACTTAATGACTCATTTTTGTTCACCATGCTTTTGCTTGTCCCTATAAGATTATTTAACTCTTCCTTTCTAGGAGAGAAGGATTATATTCATCAAATGTAACATCTATGGACTCCTTTACAATAAGACACTTTTTGTTGAACACCTTGTATGCCTTGTTACTAGAAGATTATCCTAAGAAGATACTTTCATATGCCTTAGAATTAAACTCGCCTAGGTTACCCTTTGTATTTAGAATGTAACACTTACAACCAAAGACTTATAGAAAGTTTATTTTAAGCTTTCTTCCATTCTAAGCAATATGAATTGCTTCTACCTAAAAGTGTTAAGAAAGATTATACTCCTAATTTCAACCATTTCTTGCAAGATTTTATTCTTCCTTTTAGTTACTCTATTTTGTGATGCAGTTTTTAAAGTTGAAATGTTATGAGAGATACCTTAAGAAACATAAAATTTTTAAAGCCTTCATTCTTAAAGTTACAACCATGATCACTTTTTATTGAAGTGACATGGTACTTTTTTCATTTTAAACCTACTTACAAAACTTCTAAAATGTCTTTAAGCACTCTTTCTTGTGAGCTAAGAATGTAACCCACACAAATTGATAGTAATCATCTACAAAATCATATGCATATTACTTAATACCTAAAGATGAAGTGCAAGTAGGACTAAATAAGCCTATATGCAATACTTGTAAGGGTTTAGAAGTAGATATTTTCTTTTTGCTCTTAAAGGAGCTTTTTGCTTTGCTTACCCATTAAGCATGCATTATACACCTTGTCTTTCTTAAATTTTACCTTTGGAAGACCTTTTACAAGGTTGTGTTGGTTAAGCTTAGATAATTGTTTTATACTTGCATGACCCAACCTTCTCTTCCACATTTATGATTCTTTACTACAAAAGGCAAAGCACTTGACATCTTGGTTAGCCAAAGTATATAAATTAATATTATATACATTATTCAACCATTTAGCAATAAATAAGGAATCATTTTTTTTTTTGAGTGAATCATATGACAAACATTTTGCTTTAATGATACCTTTCAGCTAATATTATACAATCAATTGATACTTAATAAATTCAACTTGAGTTTCTCAATAAGTGAGACATTTTTAATCATTATGGATTTTCCCTTCCCTATATTGCCAATGCCAATAGTTTTACCTTAACATTATCTCCAAACATTACTATTTCATTATTAATCTTTTTAAGGGAAATTAAGATATCAGGATTTCTTATTATGTGTATAAAGTAACTAATATCTAAATGTCATTCATCTTTCCTCGCACTATTGTTAAGACATATATATATATATATATATATATATATAAAGACAATTTATCTTATTTTTGGTACTTAAAATTTCATGGATCCTTGAGTGTTAGTTTTGATGCTTCTAGCATCAACATAAAGGTAACTATCTAAGCTTCATCTCAAATTGCACAAATACTACATATGACCATAGTCACCAAAGAAATGACTTCTAGCATGATCCCTAACATGGTATGTATATGCATAAGGATCATATCTATCATGATTATGCCATCTATCATAAGACTATGCATGTCTTTAAGATGCTTTAGGCTTTTATGTGTATCTTGTGTCCATATATGCAGGCTTGTATGATGCTTTCCTACCATGATATAATGTATGAGTATTTTTAGGCAATTTACTACTAGATACTTGTGCACTTGTGTGAGCATAAGCTATTTTTCCTTAAGAATCTTTCGGTTGATATGCATAAGATGTATAACCCAAACTACTCTTCTTACCTTAAGCCTTTTGAAAGTTAAATAGCATGTCTAGTTTGTCTTTACTTTTAGCAAACTCAAACAGAGACTTTTAAAGTTTGGAAACTTTTCTTGAGATTAATGTTGTCATCTAAGAGCTTCATGAGTCTTTTTTCATTATAGACATTGTCCAACTCACTATTCTTTTCAATGAGTAACTTGACCATATCTCTTAAAGAAGTATTTTCATCCATTAGAGAATCACTCTCATTTGTAAGTGAAGTATTTTCACTCTTCAAGGAATTGATTTCATGCTTCATAGAAACATTCCTAGTATAAAGAGTGTTATTTCTGATAGTCATGTCTTAAGTTTCCCATATCCATGCAATTTAAAATGTCATATAATTCATCAATTAACAATTCATCATTATTAGAAGTAGCACAGTCAAAGATTACTTCATCCTTTATAACCATGAATCCCAAGTTGACTCCAATATCATCAGAATCACTTTTTGAATCACTTGGGTCATCCCAAGTAGCCTTGAAAGCTTTTTTTTTTTTTGCTAACTTTCTGCGTTTTTCTTGTTTGTAGGATAGTTGTAAGCGATATGAATAAGTTTGTTACAATTATAACAAATGATCTCATCTTTGTCTTGATTACCTCTAAAGGATCTATTGTCATTTTACTTATTTGTTCTTAACAGTTGTGTGACTTTCTTGGTCAGCATGATAAGCTCCTCTTCATTTTCTTGAATGTATTGATCACTTTCATCAATATTATCTTGACTTTTTTTTGGGAGAGGAGGCTCCAAAAGCAACTTTTTACCGGGTCTTATGTGCCTTGGACTTTCGACTTGAAGCGTCTCGAAATTTTTATTGGAGCAAATGTCAAAATTTTCTCTTGTGTTAAAATGAAGTAGGCAAGGCTACTTTATTTGACCTTTAACAACAATTAGATTAACTTTATAAATTCTAATATTTTTTTAGGATTTAATTATATAATAATGTAATGAAAAGTAAATAATATATTTAGTAACTCATATGCTTTATTATTTTTTGAATTCAAAATATTTTTTGCCATATTACATTACACGAGCACATGTTAACAAAATTGTCATCAATTTTTTTTTTCATATTTTTTATTTTTTGAAAAAATTATGTTTCTTGTCATTTTCTATTTTAGTTTATTTTCAGCAAAATTACCATGAAAGAATGCTAATAAACTAAAAAAAAGTTTTGCTTGTCATAAAATGATACAGAATGGGAGACAAATAATTTTCGGAGAAAAAGAAAAGGAACATACACGTAGGCTACAATAGTTCACAATGGGAGACTCGTAGCCTTAGGTGACCTCACTACGAAGTTTCCTCATGACATAAGGTCAGCACAACTTTAAATACAAAGATATAGTCATTGTCTTGGTTGAAATATCGAGTCAATGGATGACCACCTTCTGGGGGAAGCCACTTAGCATAGAAAGATGCCCCACTTAGCATTTTTTTTTTTTTTTTTTTTAGCTTTTAAAACAATGCCTTGTACCTAACCATCCCCTTCCACACCACACACCCAAAAAGCCAAAAAAAAAAAAAAAAAAAAAAAAAAAGGAAAAAAAAAGAAGCTTATAATTAGAGATGCTTAGAGGTTTTAAACCCCAAATACACGGATTGAACTTAATTCAAAATGAAAAGGTGGGTTTAAAAAAAGAAAAAAAAAAAAGGATGCTGGGATTATTCACTCAAACAAAGCAACGAATAAGTATTATTTTACACATAAATAAATTTCATGAATATGTGCTGACATTTAGTACCTTGTTACAGGTTACTATGGTAACCTCGCAATACCTTAAGCAGGAAGTTCTCACCTTACGCGGTTCTAAGTGACCACAGCCTTATTTTCCGATGTACTTTGAGGAAAAAAAAAAAAAAAAAGGAAAAGAAAGGAAATAGAAAAAGTGGTTTTAATCCGTAAGCTACTTTCCAGTCCGCATGGTAGATTTTTTCTACAAACTCGTGGGTGCTGGTAATAACATGGCTGGTAGGTTTCTACTGAGACAGGCATCTTACCTATGGAACAACTGCACAACATGAATTAAGAAAAAAAAAAAAAAAGACAAAAATAAGGTTTTAATTGTACAAAAAATATTGGAAATATTTAATGATAATAAAGCAAAATTAATGAAAAAATACAATTACTATAAAATATATCTATCTTTTTTATTCACCAAATGTTTAATTTAACGATAAAAAAAATTAGGTCTATAATAATAGACCACTCCAACAGCCATTTATTGCATAACTTATCACTGTCGTCTTCGGACTCTCTGGCTGACATGTCGAATGATGTACGTATGAACGAACGCTACTTCTCATGACTTTCGTTTGCTTTTCCTCCCTTATTCCACGGGTACGGAAATGGAGAAAAAAGAAAAATACGAAAAAGATTCGTTCGCTGGCTCTTTAAAGTGCTCGTTTGTTCCACGCTTTTACTCCAGTTCAATCATTTCTCTGCTCTGTTGCGCCTTTGCTTCCATCTAAGGTAAAGACGCTTTACTGTTGATCTTCCTCCTCATAAATCCAAGAATCAATCTTTCTATCTGTAAACATAATTTGACTTTATTTTGAGACATCACTTGATCATGATCACATGGCATTTCGTTGATCATGATCACTTCTTTGATGCATTTGTTTTTGTTTGCTTTTTTTTTTTTTGGTGGGGGGAGTGTTCTTTGGGGTGCTGTAATTGGTTTTCTTTTTTTTTTCATGTGTTACGCATGATCACGATCATTTGTGTCCCTTGCCATTCCGTTGATCAAGTTCACTTCTTTGATGCATATTTTTTTTTTGTTTGCCTTTTGTTGTTGTTTTTGTTGTTGTTAGGGAGGGGGGTGTTACTTGGGGTGCTGTAGTTGGTTAGTGCATTAATCGTTTTGTTTTCTTTATGGGGAACTTAACAGTTACCTGTTTTTATTTCTAGTCAAGCCGCCTTTCCATTTTTCCATGCCGTCTATGTAACATAAGTCTCTTTGTATTCTATGAATGTCTGCCTAATTAGTGCACCTCTTTCAAGAAATGGATGTTAAAAGAGACATACATTTAGTTGTTTAGCCTATATTTATGTGTATTGTTTGTGGATATCTGTCAGTCGGTCAAGCAGTACAAGTCCTTCTACAGGTTCTGTGCCTCCCCTCTTCCTCTTCCTATTTGTTTTGTTTGTTGTTTCTAATTTTATATATCCTTTTTCCTTTCTATATGTTTCTTGTGTTTCTCGGTTCTTGCTTCTTCATATGAGGGTTGGCTTTTTTCCAAAACATTTGTGCTTATTCTTGTTTATACTCTTACTGGATCTTTGCTTTTCCATTGACTAAGGCTTGATTTTCATTGCCATTGTTTGGTCTCTGAGAAAACAGGGGAAAATATTTAAGGCCAATGCTTGAATGCTTGTAATGTATTGTTTTATGGTTCAGAATCTGTGTTATGTCTGGAGATGAGAGTAATCGAGTATTTTGCTTCTAGTGTAATTTATTTTTTGGTGTTTTGCTAGATCGTTAATAGTCTTTCAGTATCTTCGCCTTTAAGAAAACAGAGAGTCTTAACGTGTCTTTGTGTCGTTAAATATCCAGAAATTACTTGAAGTCACACGACAACTGGCACTCATGGCAACTGCTGTTGATGTTCTAAACAAGGTAATTTTTGCTATTGCACATGATTCATTTACTGTTTGTCTGTTTGTTAATGTGCTCGACTACTTTGAGGTCGAACAACTTGTTCAGTCTGTCAAAAAGTTCCATTGATGTTTTGCTATGGAGAGAAGTTAGATGAGTAATGGTGTCAGATATATAAGTAAATAAACTTACATGGATTGTTCCATGATTATGTGAATAAAGTCAGCTAATTTATATTTTTTATTTTTTCTAAATATTGACATAAGGTTTATCTCTTTTGATTTAGGAGGAATTGAATGGGAATGGCGTCCAGAATTCTAAAGTGGTTGTTATTTTGGGTGAGCCCTTTCTCATTTTCATCTGTTCGCTTTGCATCCAATAGTGTTCTCTGTGTGTGTTTGTGTGTGTGTGTGTGTTGCTGTCTGAACCAAATTATATGTGTGTGGGATGATTCAAATTTCCAGATTAAATTCGTAACATCTTGTAATATTAGTCACAAGTCAATAATCCACTTAAATCTTCCATTCTCCTTTAATGGGAAAATGATGAAACCTATGGAGTTGTGGATCAGGAGGCCCTGGCAGTGGAAAAGGCACCCAATGTGTGAGAATCGCACAGGAATTTGGATATACTCATCTGAGCAGCGGAGAGATTCTTCGAAAGGCAAGCAAAAGTGGCTGTGAAGACGCGTAAGTGACATGCAGTGTATTCATTAGAAATTTATAATTACATAGCTCGCAGCTATTAAATTTCTTACTTTTCGGGGTGCGGATCGTTGTTCATGTGCAAATCCTGATTTCTATCTTAGAAACTAATTCATACATCATCGTGTAATTAAATGTGAAGATTTTAATCTCTTGTGATACACAGCGTCATGATTGGAAACATGCTGAAAGAGGGAATACTTGTGCCACCAGAAATTACTGTGCCGCTCGTTCGTCAAGCAATGGAAGATAGTGGCAATGATAAGTTCGTCTTTGATGGCTTCCCCCGTGATGAGGAAACTCGGGCACTTTTTGAAAAAAGTGTAAGTTTTTTACACTGATGCAAAGTCACAAATTCGATTAAGGTGTGATTTGAAAGGGTGTGTATTGGTGCAAGGTGTGATTTGGAGGTCACAGATTCGAGTAATAGAAATATTTTCTACATAAAATCAAATTAGACGTAAAACTACATACATCTATTTCTTTTACACTTCCCACAATGTGGAAGCCTACAACCTTGGAATGCCTTTTTTTTTATAATTTTTTTTCCCAATTTATGTATTAAATTGGATTGACAGAGTTTTATTCAATAAATGTAGCAGAAATGTGGTGATATTGCATACCAGCAAATGTTTACTTTTCTGCATACAAGTAATAAAATAGTTCAAAAGTAGACTTGGGAACTTGTTATAGTGTACTAAGTCCAACCATTTTGTTAGAAGAGATGATGTGATTCCTGAAACTAGATTTTGGCCTACTGAGAAGTTTGCTGGTTCTGCAGACCATGATTGAGCCAAACCTTGTATTGTTGTTTGATTGTTCTGACGAAGAGTTGGAGAGGCGTTCCCTTGGCAGAAATGAGGTTCGATGATTCTTCACAGTCATTGTCTTTTCTTGAAACATTTTATATGT
The DNA here is from genome assembly GCA_037832345.1 of Rhizophora mangle. NCBI lineage: Eukaryota > Viridiplantae > Streptophyta > Magnoliopsida > Malpighiales > Rhizophoraceae > Rhizophora > Rhizophora mangle. The sequence continues at coordinate 229,501 of JBAPLJ010001975.1, read as the reverse complement.
TCTGTGTTTTGAAGTTGCATTCTTCCCTTCTTATTTTTTAATTATTCTTTTTGGTTTTTTTTTCAATATTTTTGTGGGTAATAAAGGGAAGGGATGATGATGTTACTGACACGATTAGGAAGCGGATTAAGGTTTTTCGAGAGTCGACTGTTCCAGTGATTCAATACTACGACTCTAAAAATAAGCTTAGGAAGGTATAGATAACTCTTTTATATGCTTGGTTATTTGCATTCTTTACAACAGAAGTGTCTCATTTCTAATACTGTTATGATACAATGGTTTTGCTGCCTTGTGTTCACAGATTGACGCGAGGAAGTCTAAAGAAGAGGTGTTTCGGGCAGTGAGACCCTTTTTCATCCCCAAGGATGAGAATTCTTGTTGTTGTTCCATCATGTAGGGTGTTGATGAAGAGTGATATGCAAATTGAGGCATTCTCTTTTTCGTGTTAGCGTGCAATGTGCCTGGAAATGTTTCAGTATATGACCTTTGTGTACTTAATGCAAGTCCTGTAACACTTTTCGTGCGTAATTCAATGCCAAGGCTTATGCTTTTATATGTTTATACTAAAAAAAATTATATATATGTATGTAAAAATTTGTATAGGATTTGAATATGTGAGACATAAAAATTGATATATGTTGTATTTATATAAAATAAAGGGAATGTAAATACACAAAACAGCAAAATTAATCTTTTTAACATCGCTTGGATGTTTGTGGACTTGAAAGAATTTCCATCTCAAATTGAGATTTGTACTGAAGTTGGAAAGAAGAGAAATGTAAAAGGCTTGGTTGTGTTTCTTGGAAATGCTTGAGTTGATGGGAGTGGGAGATGTCAAAAAGGAGTGCAAAATAATTGAAAAAGAAAAGTAAAAGAATGATAATTGTTTGGTGGCCAAATATTGATACGTGTTACTTTTTTGTGGGTCCTGGCCCTTTATGATCTTGGAAGGGCGAGTCTTCCCATAAAGTGGGAAAATTATAAAAAAAATAATTTATTGAAAAGAATAATTAAAAAAAATATGAATATTTAATTTTTTTTGGTTCTTTAATATAGTTGATACAGTGGAAGTCAATAACCTTAAAATGCCTTTTTCGGTTCCTTATTCGAGTACCAGATTAATTTAGACAAGGATTCCTATACAAGATTGAATACTTAATTAAAGATGCAGGAATGTGTTGGTATTGCAAAGTAGCACATGTTACCTTTTCTATTTGTAAGAAATAAGTTTTCTTAATAATTAAATAAACAAATTAATTCAAGGGTGAGCTTGGGAATTTGTTGGTTCTGTCGACCATGATTGAGCTTGGCCTAATGTTTTTCTTTGCTTGTCCCGGAGGAGAGATGGAGTGGCGTTCTCTCACCAGAAAAATAAGGTTGGATGATTCCTTCTTTGATTGCGTTGAAACTAAAAAATGAAATTTGTTTTGATCAATAGAAAGATTACTAAATTTGGTGAGATTATATTTTATATTTCATTATTTTATATTTTGAGGTGTTTTCATATCTTATTAATTTAATTATTTATAAATAAATAATATTTTTATTTAAATAATTTTTATTTAATTTATAATTATTATAAAAAAAATTTAAAATTTAAATTTAATTTAAATTAACAATAACATAAAGTTTTTATTTTTTTATCAAATTTTTATTAATAAAAAGATATTAAGTGACATGTTGAGTAATCTTGATAAAATATTGAAAGAACTTTGAAAGATTTAAAATAATTAGAAATTTGGAATTAGTTGACATATATTATTAATTAAATTGTTCATGGAAAAGAGAAGAGAGAAATTGAAAAGAAATAAAGAGGTTGGATCAGTTGATCTATAGTATTGATAGATCAACTAGTAAATAAGAGAAAAGAAGCAAAAAATTTGGGTTGATTAATTGAACTTATTGTTGTAGTCAATTAAATACTAAAGAAGTTGTAAAGTAAAAAGAAATAAAGAATTCAAGTTGTTTAATTTGAATAATGCATGTAGTCGACCAAACATGAAAAAAAATCTATGAAGTCAAATGTTACAAAGATTTTAGACTAATCAACCTAACTAGTGGTTGCAATTGATTGAAGGTAATTGAAGAGTTGAGAGCTCTAATATTGCAAAAGTTACAAATAATTCAGGTTAGTTGACTTGATCAGTAGTTATAGCTAACTAATGAGATTGAACGAGTTGAAAATGCAGAAGTTTGAGAAAGTTATAGAGATTTTGGGTCAGTCGACCTGTCCAAGTATTGTAGTAAACCAATGGTTCAAAAATAAAGTTTCTTAATTGTTGATTAGCTCAACAAAAAAAAAGGTAAGGATTTATTAATTGCTTAAATTTATATTGATGATATCATATTTAAGGCTATTAATAAGTTATTATGCAAAAAGTTTGTTAGCAATATGAAAATAATGTTTGAGATGAGTATAATGGAAGAATCAAATATCTTCTTTAGACTCCATGTTAAGCAAAGAATGGAATCTTTACCACCCAAGCCAAGTATGTAATGAAGTTATTAAAGAAGTTTGTTGTAGATGAATTCAAACCTTATGAAACTCTAATGACCATTTCCACAAAGTTAGATAGTGATATAAATGATAAAGTTATAAATGAAAAGTAATATAGAAGTATGATTGATAGTCTTCTTTATCTTACTACTAGTAGTCTAGACTTGATACTTGCTGTTTATTTGTGTGCAAGATTTCAATTTAGCTTAAAGGAGTTACACCTAGTTGTCCTTAAAAGAGTGCTTAAGTTTGTGATGGGAACCATAGGTTTAAGACTTTGGTATCTCAAGGGATTGACCTTTTATTTAGGGAATTACTTAGACTTAGACTTTACAAGAGATAAAATTGGGAGGAAAAGTACCATAGGTGCATGTTAGTTCCTTGGCTAGGCCTTAGTCTAACAATAAGACTTTGGTTCATGACCATCAAAGAGAGATTGGACATGACAGAGTTGGATTGTTCTCTTGATTATGTAATTATTATGATTTCATATGTTTTATGTGTTTTATAGCATAATTATATGTTTGGTTTTTGTGTTGCATGATATTTTAAACATTTTATGCTTGAAAATTGAAAGCTAATGTTTCTATCCAAAAGGGATTAGTTAACCAAATCGAAAGCATAGGTTAACTGATGTGAGTGATTAACTTATGACTCACTGTGATTGAACAATATTATTTTAAAACCCATCCTTTCCTCTTTTTTTTTTTTTTCCTTTTCTAAAACCCAAAAATCACTCTTTTCATTTTTTTTTTTCAAAATCTTTTTATCTTTTTCAAAATTCAAACCCTAAATCTACAAATCCCTAATAAATCCATTTATGATTAACCTCCAAAAGCATCAAACTCTTAAACCCATTAATAATGGCACCAAAATCTGCATCAACCATGAATAATGAGAAGCCCAATGCAAAGAAATGCAGTTAAGTCTCTTCAAGGACTCAAAGTGACACCATCATTCCTCCTCTCTCCTCTGTGTTGCTGGTAACCTTGACACCAATGCTGAGAGTCACCATTGAGTACATATTATCACTAACAACATTTGGATTCCTATTGCTATTGATTCTTTATGTTCCTTCTCCTTTATTCGTAAAGCCACCAAGGAGAGACTTAGACCAAGTATTGATAAAAAGGTTCAAACTTGTGCCAAAGAGGAAAAATGGTGATAAATTAAAGAGTGTTAAGTCAACACATCCTTCATGCCTACACCATCTCTAATAGCACTAAACCATGACACCACTACCCAATCCATAACCATAAACAACAACCACAAAAGGTTTATCATCTTCTTAACTATATGATTCATAAAGATATTATAACTTTCACTCTAGAACCTCTAAAATAAAAGATAATTTTTATAAGTCTAAGAAAAGGACCATGTATCTTAGCAAACCATTGAATTTGAATTATATTGTAAAATTTGAGGTTAACAATTTTTTGGATGGATTTGCATTACAAAAGTAATTTAGCTTTATCACATTTAGATGTGATTTTTACATTGAGATGTTAAAGTATTTCATTGCAAAAATGGAAGTAAACAAAATTTACATTGTGACTATCTCATATGTATATGGGATGAAAGTGAAAATACCCTAAAGATGATTGTAGATTATTTGTATTTCTCATTAAAAGGTGGTTATGTTAACTAGAATGATTCATAGAGTTAGGGAGTTTTCTACTCAAAAGCAAATAAAGATTGTGTTTTAAGGTTAGTTTGACCTTTACGAAAAAAGTTTCAACATTAAGTAGCTATTCAAAGCTTTTTCCATGCCAATTAAGTTAAAAATAATTCAAAAAATTGTGGCTTGCAATATCAACCCCAAAGATAGTCATTATGATAACTTAACCTTTCTTACCATGTGCTTGTTAATTTATCTATTGAAGAATGAAAAATTTAGCTTACTAAAGCATATGATAAAAGTGATTAACAAAGCTTAGAAGGAGATAATAAAGAAATTTCCTTATGGTATGCATTTGAGTTATTTACTTATAAAGTTAGATGTAAGTATAGCTAAAGAGACCTTTTCTTATGTTAGCTTTAGGTTAATTCATCAATACCATCAAATATATGTAGATTCATTTGGTGTAAAGTAAAGGAAAATGGTTTACACCTTTAAGGGAACTAAGATTAAGTTCAAAGCCATATAGTACAGACCCAATACTAACAAATCCTTTAGCTCCTTCCTTAGCCTCCATTAATGTCGATATGTCTTTCTTCATTGAAGAAGTGGAAGAGCTCAAGGAGAATTTGAATAGGCTTAAGGATGATATGGGTGAAATTTGAGTAAAGTTGTAGGGTTTCATAAAGGAGTCTAAAGAGAATTTTACATCTATTCTCAAATTGTTAAAGAAAGAAGGTTTAGCTGAATAAAGCTCCAAGAAATGGAAGCAATGAAGTCCTATTGGTGCATTTTTTTTTTTTTTTTATGATGCCATAGGGATAAAGAGATGATTAATGACTTTGTTAATCTTTAGAGACATGGAGATATAGATATTTAATTGCTTTATTGCTTTGTTACTTCTATTGAATGTTTGCTTTGATATTTGCTTGATTAATTAATGATATTTAGCTCTTATAGCTTTGTTACTTGTTTATTGATCAATTGATGTCTTATTGTTTTGATGCTTGCTAAGTACTTTGATTGTATTAACAAGGGGGAGAGCATACATTTAAGATGAGTTATTTCTTTTTGTTCATCTTCTTACCCCATCAATCAATCATCAAAGTCATTATAAGAAAAAAGGAAATGATTGAGTTTGTTAAGTTTGTTAAGATTGTTAAGTTTCCTCTATGTTTTAATGTGTCCCCTATGTTTGATTAATGTCATTGATGTCCATTTATTTAAATTATCATGCTTTTTATGTTAAGAAAGGTACTAAGATCTTAAGTAATCTTGAAGAAAAATGGAAAAAATCATAAAGATTCAAAATTAACAGAAATTTAAGATTAATTAATTTATACTTTTAACGAGATAACTTAGGGAAAAGTATAAAAGAAACAGAGAATTTTGGTTGATCAATTAGACTAATGTTCATAATTGACTAGGCAATAAAGAAGATTTCAAAACTATGAAGAAAAAAATTAAAAAAAATTCAAAATGGTCAACCTGACTAATAACTATGGTTAACTGGAAGCCAAAAAATCAAAAACTTCAAAGTTACAAAAAGTTATAGTGATTTCAAGTTGGTTAACTATACCATACTTATGGTTAACCAATGAGATTAAAGAGTTAAAAGCATATAAACTAAAAAAGTTACAAAAATATTAGGTCAGTTGACTAGTTCAAGTCTTATGGTCGATCATTACCTCAGAGATAAAATTTTCTATTTTTAGAATTAATTCTATTTATGGAAAGAAATCAATGTTTTAAGGCTAGTTTTTAGTCTTTATCAATAAGAGAGTTGTAGATAACCTTGATTGCTTTGTGTTGCACTTAGTGTGAAAAATCAAAGAAAAGTAAAGATAATGGAAAATCAAGAGTAAGAGCTTTAGAAAAATTAAGATTAAGAAAAGAATAATAAAATATGATTATGTTAAGTGTTTATGCTCCCAAAATGCTTGTTTTATTATTTAGGGCTTCCCCATTAGAAAGTGCCTAACTTATTGGCTTGTTCACTTCATGATCTTTACTCCATTAAGGACCTCAAATTACTTATCTCTCCTTACCTATTGATGCTATTTGAGAACTCCTAATGTAGCATTAGGAAAAATTCCTTATGCCTTCATCAATCTTAAACAAAGAAATGTAGTATATTTCATGTTTATTTTAGATGCCTATTAACATATTTTAGTTAATAAAATATGATTATGTTAATTGCACTTGGGTAAAGGTTATGTAAAAACCTTGTTCATAGCAAAATAAGAATGTTATTCACAATATGACAAGTTTATAAGCAAATATGAGAAGGAATGATAATCCTTTATGGTTTGAACAAAGAAAGTGGTTTATATGGATATGAATAGATGAAAAGATAATTAAGCTAGTGTTATAGGAATTGATAAAGACCAATATCATAGCTAACAACTTGTCATAAGCCTAATCCAAATGCCTTTCATGTGTAAGCTATATTTCTTTGATTATGTCTTAAATCCTTTTTGATCTTATTCATTGGACTTTCATCCTTAACTAATTGATGAGAGTCTAATTATTGTGCACCCTCTTGCAACATCATCTCGCTTACTACACCTTGCATTTCATCTTCAAATGAGAATTTTAGTCTTAGTTAATACTTAGACAAAATATTTTTTTTTACTATATTTAAGTTAACATAATTTGGCATATCTTCACCATTGATATTTATCAGATTTAGTGCTCTACTTGAGAATGCTTTTTTTAAAAAAAAAATATAGACCTTCATAGTTCTAAATTCACTTTGATTTAGTGTGACTTTTTGAGGATCAGATCTCCTTGTTTAAAATGCTTAAGTGCATTAAGGAGATTAAGAAGAACAATGTTTTGCACTTATCAAGAAGAAATTATGTACTGCTCCAGTGTTAGTCATGCCTAGCTTTAATAAGCTATTTAAAGTTAAGTGTGATGCTCAAGAAAAGTAGCCAATTGTATATTTTAATGAGAAACTTAATGAAACTTGACTAAAGTAATCAATATGTGACAAGAAATTTTATATAGTTATAAGAGCTTTGAAACATTTAGAACATTACCTAGTAAGATATGAGTTCATCTTATACTTTGATTACCAAGCTTTGAAGTATCTCTACAGTCAAAAGTGAATTAGCAGTGATATGCATGCTAACTATTTCACAAGGCATGTCAACAGAACAAGGTTGTTGAAACCTTAAGCAGGACAATATCATTGTTAATGACATTAAGTAATGAGATAGTGGGTTTTGAATCTCTCTATGAATTGTATTAGTATGATGAAGACTTCAATACAATTTGGGAGAAATGTATTCAGAGGTAACCTATAAATGATAATGATGAATTTTTAATGCATAAAAATTAGTTTTGTGCTCCTTAATTTTCATTAAGAAAGAAAATAGTTCATAATCTATATAAAAGTGGTCTTGTAGGTCATCTTGAGCATGATAAGACAATTATTGTTATCGAAGAGTAATATTATTAGCCATAATTCAAAAGGGATATTGGCAAATTTGTTCAATGATATTATATTTGTCAAATAGTTAATGGCTAATCATAAAATACTAGAGTTTATATACCTTTACCTATTCCAAATAATATTTGAGAAGATTTTTTCATAGATTATATTTTAGACTTAACTAATAATCAATGAGATATATATTTTGTGTTTATTGTTGTTAACAAGTTTTCCAAAATAAGTAACTTCATTTCTTACAAAAAGACCTTTAATGTCTCAAATATAACTCATTTGTTCTTTAAAGAGGTAGTATGCTTACATAAAGTGCCCAAATCCATCACTTCTAACTGTGACTTTAGGTTTCTCAATCACTTTTGGGTCACCTTGTGGAAGTTATTGATTCATCCTTGAAGTTCAATAGTAAAACTCACCCCTAGACAAATTGTCAAACTATGTCACTCAATAAGACTCTAGACAATCTTATTTGAAGTATTATGGAGACAAGCCAAAATAATGGGACTTTGTTTTAACTTAAGTAGAGTTTACCTACAACAATACAATTCACAGTGTTATAGGAAAGTTTCTCTCTTTATTGTTTATACTAAATATTTACAACATGCTTTGGCTTTGGTTAAACTTCCTTGAGTTCCAAGCCTGAGCAATGCCTCTAAGAATCTTGCAGAATAGGTGCAATCTATCTAAGTTGCAGTGAAACAGAACTTAAAGATTATCAACAAGAAATATAAGAGGGTTATAGACAAATATTGAAGGAGTAAGTTATTTCAAGAAGGTGACATGGTGATAGTGTTACTTCATAAGGAGTGGTTTTCCATTAGTTCTTATAATAAGTTGCAACTTAAGAAGTATGATCCTTTTCAAGTGTTGAAGAAAATAAATGACAATACTTATGTAATTGATTTACTTGAGGATTAGGAGATTTCAAGGACCTTCAATGTTATAAATATTTATTTGTTATATTTAATTGATAAGTCTTTCTATCTAAAGTTTAACTTGAACTCAAAGTTAAGTTTTTCCAAATTGAGAGGATTGAAGGAAAATGAGTAATCCAAAACTTTATGGATCGAGGGGATTATTAAAAGCTTAGAGAAAAATTTAAGAAAACTTAATTTTCAAGTATAATTTTATTATTTAAATATTATGTAAAATTATTTAAAAATTATGTTGACTATTTAAATATTTTTATTTTCTATTTTTAATTATTTTTTATTCAATTATATATTTTTCTAATTAGTCATTAAAATCTTTTTTCATTTAAATTATAATATATTTTTAAATATATATAAATTTAAAAATTTAATTATTTTAGTGAATAAATATTTTAATAAATATATTAACTTTATTTTTATTTTATCTTCTGAAAAATATTATTTTTTAAAATTTAATGAAATATTAATCATATTTTTATTAAATATTATGTCAAAAAATATCATATTTGTCAACTATGACTTATTATATTTTTCAATTATAAATACAAATTATATTTGACTTACATCTAATAATTTACTTTACAATATAATATGAATCTTGGTTATTGTTTAACTAAATTAAGGAGTAAAATTGTCTCACATCCAATTCATCTTACCTCAACGATGCTATAAGAGATAGTATTTATAATAATATCTATGTCACAACGAACAAAATAATAGGATAATAATAATTGTGTGCACTCCAAAATTACGTGATCACATGAATTTAGTGATATGGACTAATAATGTATTAAAATTTAAATAGAAGTGTTGATTATTGTTAAATAGATAAATTGACAGAACACAAAGATTGTGATTTTTTTTTTTTTTTCTTTTTGGTCAATTAACCCATAAATTGTTATGGAATTCAATGGATGCATTTAGGCATCACCAGCTACTTTCTCTTGTCCCTCCATTGGCGCCACCTTCTACTATTGTCTGCTGACTCCGTTCATTTCGAACTTCCTTTTCCTCTCATTGGCCACATGTACGGAAATGAAGAAAAGAAAAAGACAAAAAGATTCGTTCGTACACTCCTTTTGAATGCTCGTTTGTTCTACGCTTTCACTCTTGTTCGATCATTTCTTTGCTCTTTCGCCTTTGCTTCCATCGAAGGTAAAGACGGTTTACTGTTCATCTTCCTCCTGACCATTCTAAGAACCCATCTTTCTATCTGTAAACATGATTTGACTTGATTTGGGACCTTTTTTTTTATCATGATCACTTGGCGTTTCGTTGATCATGATCACTTCTTTGGTGCATTTGTTTTCGTTTGCCTTTTTTTTTTTTTTTTTTTGCTGGGTTTATTTGGGGTGCTTTGATAGGTTGGTGCATTAATCGTTTTGTTTTCCTTATGGGGAACTCAACGATTGCCTGTCTTTCTTTCTAGTCAAGCCGCCTTTCCATTTTTCCATGCCTTCTATATAACATGAGTCTCTTTGTATTTTATGAATGTCTTCTCTGCTTAATGAGTGTAAGTCCTTCAAAACAATGGTTTGCAGTATGTTGTTTCTTCCATGTATACTATATCTATGTGTGTTATGCGTGGATATTTGTCAGTGGGTCAAGCAGTATCAGTCTTTCTACAGGTTCTGGATCTTTGCTCCTCCATTGACTAAGGCTTAACTCTGATTGCCATTGTTTGGTCTCTGGGAAAACAGGGGAAAGGATTCAAGGTCATCAACGCTTAAAAACTTGTAATGCAGTGTTTTACCCTGCAGAATCTGTGTCACAGCTGGAGAAAAAAGTGAAAATATATACTTTTCTTTGTTATCTATATTTGCTGTTTTGTTAGATAGATTATAAACGTCCTAACATGTTCACCATTTGAAATAAAAATAAAAAAAAAGGGTCCTAACTGTTCCTTTTTTTGATAAATTTCCAGAAAATACTTGAATAATCAATTCATTAGGCACTCATGGGAACTGCTGTTGATGCTCTAAACAAGGTGACTTTTGCTATTGTCCTTGAACCATGCAATGAATTGTTAAATTTGGTTTAAGTTAAATTTACTTTTATAGCTTATTTATATTCTAGAAAAATAATTAGTTAAATCAAATTAAATTGATTTGTTAGATAATCCTATAATTATAAATATTTAATTATAATCAAGATAAAATTTTATAAATTAATGAAATTTTTATTTAATTATAATTTAATTTATATTGATTGATTATTAAATTTTTATAATTATAATATGTTTTAATATCCTTAATTTGCAAATTAATGAGATGTTGCCACATGATAACTTACATATAGACAACTGATATGGGGTTGTTCTACAATTATGTGCACAAAGACAGCCTTCTCATCATTTTTATCCTGTTTGAACGCTTGTTGCTTTTGATTTAGGAGAAAGTAAATGGGAAGGATGTTGAGAAAAGGCCTAGGGTGGTTGTAATTTTGGGTGAGCTCTTTCATTTTCTTCTGTCTGCTTTACATCTAGCAGTGTTCCTGATGTGTGCGGGGGTGTGCGTGCATGTGTCTGTGAGTGTGTTGGTCTTGCCCTCTAAACCAAAACATGTACGTGTGTGGGGTAAGCCGAATATCCGGATTAAAATAACAGTATGCTTGGAAAGTTTTCGTTGTGCAAATTGTCAGAGGAAAACTGTGTTGAACTGCATGACATGAAATTTTTGACAATTTTGAATACGTTGGCATTAAATAGTTTACATTCATCATTGCTAAATTCAATACATCCAATTCAGATTTCACTTTCCATTTAATGGGAAAATGATAGAAACTATGGATTCATGATGGATCAGGTGGCCCAGGCAGTGGGAAAGGCACCCAGTGTGCTAGAATTGCACAGGAATTTCATTACACTCATCTCAGCAGCGGAGAGATTCTCCGAAAAGAAAGCACAAGTGGCTCTGAGAATGCGTAAGAAACACATAGTGCATTCATTAGAAACTTCTGATTACTATTGTCAAATGCCAATGTTTACTATAGTGTGCTGCCATTAAACCTGCTTCTCCTTGCCTGGACATTAGTTCTGTTTGACAACTAGATGGATGGATGTGCAACTTCCTATTGTTCTAAGTACTATTGAATGCAATTTTAGTTGACCAAAATTGTCAGGGAATGCTTCATTTTTCATCAATTGCGTGCATTTGCTATGTGTTCTGTATGGAAACTGAATGAGTAAATGTCATCAATTTTCATCTTTGGGATTTCCAGGGCTATGATTTGGGAAATTCTTAAGGTGGGAAAACTCGTGCCACTAGAAATTACAGTGCCTCTTGTTCTTAAAGAAATGCAGCAAAGTGGCAATAAAAATTTTGTCTTTGATGGCTTTCCTCGTGATGAGGAGACACGCGCATTTTTAGAAACTAGTGTAAGATTCCTAGCTAATGCAAATCATCAATTTATGTTTTTATTTATTTATTTATTTTTGGTTTTCCTTCTTTTGTATGCCCCCAATTCAAGTTACAGATTAATTCAGAAGAGACATTCTTATACGAGATTTCAGGCTCATTCACTTAAGTGCTGCGAAAATGTCAGGATGCTGCTGACCAGAATATATTATTATTATTATTTTAGTTCAACCAGTATGTTAACATACAAGATATGATTCTTGAAACTAGATTTCAGTCTCCTTGAATAGAGCTGCTGAGAATTGTTGTGGCTCTGCAGGCCATGATTGAGCCGAAGCTGGTGTTGTTCTTTGATTGTCCTGAAGGAGAGATGGAGAGGCGTTGCCTTAGCAGAAAAAAGGTTGCATGATTCTTTCTTTGATTCCATCTTCATTGTCTTTTCTGGGTTCATATTGTCTGTTCTGTGTCCTGATGTTGCATTCTTTCATTGTTCTGTTCCCTGGATGATGCCAGGGAAGAGAAGATGATAATATTGACACAATTAGAGAGAAGATCAGAGTTTTTCGAGAGTCAACTCTTCCAGTGATTCAGTACTATGACTCTAAGCAGAATGTTTGGAAGGTATGCATAAATCCATACGCTCTTTTTTCTTTTTGTTCTTTTTCGCTATGACATTTTTTGTTGTCAAACGCTTGACATGACCAATTCTTTTTGCCAATTTGTTCTTACAGATTGATGCAAGCAAGCCAAAAGAAGAGGTTTTTGAGGCAGTGAGACCCTTCTTCATCCTCGAGGATGAGTGCTTTTAATTGTTGTGCAAGCATGTGGGGAGCTGAGGAAGAGTCCTATGAGAATTGAGGCATGCTTTATTTTGCGTTAGTATGCCTTTTGCAAAGTATAACCAGTCCACCTACAAAGGTTTAATTGTGAGTCTGTTATGTACCCTCTTGAAGAATCTCAACACCAAGGTGTATGTTTATGTTTATGTCTATCTACAATAGAAAAAATCTATGTGCATGATGGCTTGTTTTAAGTGTGCAAATGCAAATTACATGAATCATATTATCTAGACAGAACAAGACAGAGAGGATAGACAGAATTAAGATGGCAAATTGGTTTCAAATATTAAAAAAAATTAACTTCTTATTCTAAAATGTAAAATTTTTATTAAAACAAATATGATAAAATGTGTAATGAGAGTGAAATGCATTGTTTAATAGTTTGTTTCATTCTAAAATACTTATTGTATTTGGATGAAAAATATTAAATTTTAAGAAAAAATTAATAATTTTTAATGCATAGAGTCTAAACTTTGCCTCTCTTTTGCCTAACTCTCTCTCTTCTCCTGCTTTTTCCTAGCATGACCAACAAAAGAGCAAAAGATCTCTTTGACTAATTATTAAGTCAGCTTTATATTACACTACCAGAAAAATTACTGTTATTTGATCCAAAAAATTTAAGAGAAAATGAAAAATAATCCAGAGTGAAACCAAACCAAAACATATAAACATAACAATTTTGGTGGCTTCACTTTGATCATTTGAGTCCCAGAAATTTGGATCCTGTCTGGATCTGGTTTGTGTGGTTTGAAGTATATATTAATAGCGATATAAACTTTTGTGATCCACTTGAGTTTAGTTACTATCTGTAACATTGAACTCTTTCCTCTGCCCTTTCCAGCACTGAATCAACAGGGACTTGAATTTGTTTGTTAACAGATAGTTAAATTTTAACAAAATATTGCTTTTTAATCAGTGACTTTAACCTCATCAGAGTTTAAGCTAAAGTTTTTCCGAAGAATCAATTCATTTAAAGAATTTCCATTTCAGATTGAGACTTGTATCTGACGTGAGAGAAGGAAAAACTAGAAGAATGGTCGGGGTTTCCAGGAAATTCTTGAGTTGGTGGGGTAGGAGGAGGTTTGAATTCGAAGTGCCAAGAGAGAAAAGAGAGCATGACTAACGCGTAAAAGCAGAATGTTGTCTGCAATTAATGATGAAATTAAAGACTGATGAGGCTTCCAGGAAATGCATTGAGTTGGTGGTGGGGTCAAACAAAGATTGCCAAAATAAAAGGCAAGAACGACTAACTGGTATTGGCAAAACACTGATTGGAATTTAGATTGAAATTAAAGCCATTTAGAAGCACAAGAAGAAAGTAGAAAATAACTAACATGGGTCTGCTTCTGATTTTGCTGGTAGTAATTGTCAATATCAAAATTGCCATTTCTCAAGCTCAGAAGTTGGAGTTCCAGTTCGGGATACCATTCAACAGCTCCTACTATGGCAACTTTGCGTTCCTAGGTAATGCAAACATGAGCAAAGAAGCATTTCAGCTTACCACCAAGCCCATTTCTAACACTTCCTGTCGCATATTCTTCAAATATTCTTTCAAGTTCTAGGAAGAAGTGTATGAACACGGGACTATTTCTAAAACAACGAGCAGGCTGGCTTCTTTTAACACATCTTTCCTTGTTAACACCCTTCAGATCTGTTGAAGTGGAAGGAAAGAAAACTAAGAGAAATTTCGCAAAATTTGGTTGGACTAGTTCATATCATTTGCTGAAATGCTTGGCTCCTTTTATAGGAGCCTTGCATCAAAACTTCTTTTAAAAAGAAAAAATCATTGCAACTTAATTTGTACCATTTCGCAACTAGTACAGGTGAAGTCTCACACTTGTATAACAAAAGACAACTAGATTAGTTATACAAATTACTTAATCTCACTAACACATACTGCCAACAAAAATTACTTGTCTGTCAAGCATTTTGCAAGAACCAACTTTTTGCTTCCATCATGCCTGGCTTCAATTTTGTAGCTCCTCTCTTTTTTCCCCCTACATCCTTTTTCTGTTTCTTGTGTACCATGCAAAAGTCTCAATACTTCAATTCTCCTTGAGATTTTTGCTTGAGACTTTAAGCATTCTCCTTGGCATTTGAAATCTAGACTTTGGAATTTGGAAGGGATTTGGTTAGAATGTCTACTAATTGGTCTTCTGATTTGCAATGTACCAGCTTGATTTCCTTATTCATTTTTGCTTTTCTGATTGCATAGTATCTTACATTGATGTGTTTTGTTTTTTCATGCTAAACTGGATTTTCTGTCATACAAATAGCTGACTTGTTATCACACAAGATCCTCATTGCTGATCTTTGCTCAAATTTTAGATCTTTGATAACCTTTGTTAACCAAATGTCTTGGTTTGCTGTTACTGCCGCTGCTACATACTTAGCTTCAACAGATTGAGCAACCACATCTTGCTTCTTGGAGTTCCATGAAAACATCCTAGACCCTAAGGTAAAAATATAACCAGAAGCACTCTTCCTGTCTTTAGAGCTCTTAGCCCATTCAGTATCTACAAATTCTTCCAATTTTGCTTCTTTTACTAGTTTAAACCACATTCCAAGCTGGTTGGTTCCTTTTAAGTATCTTAGCAATGTTTTAACTGTCTTGAAATGAGTGTTTAAAGGTCTTTGCATTATCCTTGAGAGTAGACTTGTTGAGTAAATCAAATCAGGTCATGTTACGGTGAGGTACAAGAGGTTGCCAGTTAAACTTACATAACATAAAGCATCAACTTCCTGTACACCATCATCGTTACTTAATTTCACATTTGCAAATAGTGGGGCAGCTACTGGTTTACAATGCTCTATTTTGAACTTCCTCAAGACATCAGAGGCATATTTCTTTTGACATAGGAAAATTTCTTCACCAGATTCATAAACTTCAAGGCTAAGAAAATAATTCATATTTCTAAGGTTAGCCATTTCAAACTAACTTTGCATCTGCATTCTGAACTTCACTAGCTCTTCTTGATTACTTCTAGTCACAAGTAGATCATCAACATATAATGACACAATTAGCAAATCCCCATTTGAACTTGATTTGGCATGCAAAGTAACAACATTGTGCTCCTCCCAAAATCTTGGTTGCATAAGAAGGAGTCAATCTACCATACCATGTTCTAGGAGCCTACTTCAAACCATATAGAGTTTTTATTAGCTTATACACTTTATCTTTATTGCCCTTCACTTCAAACCCTTCTAATTGAGCTATACAAATCTCTTCTTTCGAGACTTCATTTAGGAATGCTGATTTCACATCAAGGTGCCTAATTTTCCATCTCATTTGTGCAATAATGGTAATTAAGATTCTAAATGAATTCATTCTTGCCACTAAAGCAAATGTGTCTATATAGTCAATCCCAAATTATTGAGAGTAGCCTTTGATTACTAATCTAGCTTTATGTTTATTTATGGAACCATCAAGATTCCACTTCATTCTATACACCCACTTCACACCAATAATCTATTTAACATGTGGTCAATTAACTACATTCCATGTCTAGTTTTTGTCAATCATTTCAATTTCCTCTTTCATAGCCTTTCTCCACACTTCAGCTTGCTATGCTTCTACATATGTTGTGGGTTCCACCACTATCTTATTACACCTTTAGTATACATCAGCTTGTGATATAAAACCTTTGATAGGTGTATTATGATAGACATCAAGATCCAATTCCAACTTAAAATCTAAATTTTCTACATCATTCATTTCTATTTGAGACTCCTTTATGGCTAATGACTCATTTCAATCCTAATGAGCATCTTTATCTACCTTTAAATCTCTATTAATTAGAATCTTGCCAATCTTTAGGTTGTAAACTTTGTAACCCTTAGATTGAGAATTACAATCAACAAGAATACCCTTTTTAGCCTTTTCATCTCACTTTTCTCTCTTTACGTCAAGAATATGAGTATAGCATATTGAACCAAACACCTTTAAATGCCAAACTAAAGGTTTCAAACTAGTCCAAGCCTCTAATGGTGTTTTGCCTTCAAAAACTCAAGTTGAAAGCTTATTCTGCAAATACACAACAACATTAATTGCCTTAACCTAGAAGGTCTTTAGTAACTTCTTCTCAAAGATCATGTACCTAACCATCTCAAGAACTGATATGCTCTTTCTCTCCATGATACCATTGTGCTGAAGAGTATAATTGATAATGAGTTGGTGTTGAATTCCTAATTCATCAGAAAATTTGTTAAAGTTAGTTAAAACATACTCTTTGCTATTATCACTCCTTAATCTCTTCAAAATGCAACCGTTTTAATTTTCCATGTAAACGTTGAACCTTATGAACATGTTAAATACTTCTGCTTTTTACTTAAGGAAATATACTCATATTATTCTAATGTAGTCATCTATAAATAACATAAAATACTTATTGTCATTGAGAGATTAAGTCTTCATTAGTCCACAAACATTAGAGTGAACCAATTCAAGCTTTTCCTTAGCTCTCCAAGAGTTATAGCTAAGGAAAGGTAATTTATATTACTTGCCTAATTCATACCCTTCACACATTTCAGAGTATACTTCTATAATTAACAAGTTAAGCCCATATTGAACAAAAAACTTCTTTTCCATGTTGAGGAGAAAAGTTTGCAAAACAAATGTTTTTCTTCCATTAAGGACTTCAAATTTAATGTTAAAATTCATAGTGATGAAAGCCTAAAAGAACTATTAAGCAAACTCAAAATTTGACCATTTATTAAAAATAAATAAATTCATTTACTTTGAATCTTCATTTAAAGAAAAACTCAAATATATACAAATTCTTTATTGTTTTGATTTTTTATTTCTTTCACTTAAGGTTTTAATAATTGAATCGATTATTAAATTAAAAGAAATTAGATGTTTAAGATTTAATTGATTAAACCAATAAAATTAATATATATATATATATATATAACTAATTAATGAGATATATTTGTAAATATAAGTAATTTAAATCAAATCAATTTAATATAAAATATATTATAATTTATATGTTTTTATTTTCTTCCATATCCCTTTTTGTTAAAAAAATAAAATATTTCAATATAAATAAGATAATATAGATTAAAAAAAGTATTATTATAATATATATATATATATTTTTTATATTTTTTATTGAAATATAAATAAATATAACATATAAGTATTTTCTTTAATTTTTATAATTCATGATTTAAAAAAAGAATAAAGAAAAAAAGTTATAAAATAGTATGATTTTTTTTTCTTTAAGAAAATCAATATTTTACTAGAAAAGTAAGTCTTTTGGTTATCTTTTCATCTATGAAATTGTTGTAACTATTTCAATCAATTAACATAATGACTAATTATTATTCAAGGAACCCATCAATCTTTATTTTTGACAAATTGCAATAGCAAACTAAGGCATGAAATGTAGATATAACATAATCATCTAAAATTTTTCTACTGTCATGTTCTAAAACCAAGTTATCTTCCTTTACTTTTATAGTTTCCTCTACTAGTTCAATCATCAAAAGTTTCCCTCACTTATATCGATGCTCCTTATGTCATTTCTCATCTCAATTCTAGCATAGTCCCTTCATTGTTCACTTTTCAACTCTTCATATGTCAATCACTTAGAATTAGTAGAAATAGTTATAGTTTGTTGGGATTTTATGTGTGAATTGTGCAATTAAAGAATTCCATATTGGAAAGGAGAAAGAAAAGTAAATAGTTTATAAATAGGAAAGATTTATAAATTTAATACCTTAAGATTTTGAGTTGTGGTGCAAAACCTACAAGTCTACTACTTATTTGAACCATTCTTAGATTTTTCCTTAATTTTGGATCCTCGTGTTTTCCCTATTAAGTAGTATTAGAGTCAATGAATTGGTAAGGAATGAATGTGGACGACACATGTTTCTTATGGCTACTACCCCCATGAGGAAGGAAGAAATGAATTACACTTCATAAGTGATGCATGTTTCATATGCTTGTTGCTCCCAAAAGGAAGGAAGTGATAGATTGCATTTACTAAGAGCAAATCTAGGTGGAGTGGTAAGTCATGGCTTTGGAAAGAAGAGCAATAATACGTATGCACTTGATTATGGCTCTTGAAGTATTTGTAGGCATACACTTTAAATCTAGTAAAAACAAGGTTGGCTCACGAACATACTTGATAGAATGGTAATGGGCTTTTGGAGTCAGCCTAGGGGAAGTGGTAAGTCGTGGCTCTAAAAAGAAAAGTGATAATATGTGTGCACTTAGGCGTAACTCTTGAAGTATTGACAAATGCACATTTTAGATTAGACGAAGCAAGGATAGCTTGCGAACAAGTTTAATGGACTGATAGTGCCCTTTTGGTTGGTTCAAGAAGATTAAGCCCAATATGGGAAAGATTCACAATTGAAGGGGGAGATTGTTGGAATTTGAAGTATAAATGTGTGAGTTGTACAATTAAAAAATCTCATATTAGAAAGGAAAGAGAAAAGTAAATAGCTTAAAAGTGAGAAAAATCTATAAAACCAATGTCTTAAGGATTTAGCTTGAGAAGTGGTATCAAATCTACAAGTTTATTACTTACTTAGACCCTTACCAGATTTCTCCTTGATTTTAGGCTTTGTTAGTAGTAAGTAATATAAATAACTAAAAGTAAATAAGATAAGGGAAGAGTATGCATAGCTTTATTGGTCCTTAGGATAACCTTAATCACTCAACTTACACTCAATCACAACTTTGAAGAGTAATAGTAATATAACCATTAACAAATAACTTAATTACAACTTTAAAGAGTAATAGTAATATAACTAACAAGAAATAATAAAACAAGTAATTTAACTAACAAGAAATAATAAAATAAGTAATTTAAATTACTTAAAGTAAAAGAGATAAGGGAAGATAAAACGTGTACATCAATTTATAGGGATTCAATGCATATCAGGAGTCTGCATCCATTCCTTAGGATTTGTCCCTTGAGAGTTTAACTTCACTAACTTTGTCTTTTTTTATAGGTTGAAGACAACTCTTTACACTATGTCACCTTAAATTAAACAATAATAAAGTTTCCATAAATTTTTCATAAGAATCAACAGTTTTTCACAATTTAGAAACTCACACTTTAACACTTTTTACTAAAACTCTTTTGCTCTTTAACAATTTCAATTAAAGCAATCTTACTCTTTCCCAATCTCAATACTTGACTCTAGAACTCTTACTCTTGATCTTCTCTATCTTACTTTTTCTCTTTGATTTATCAATAAACTTAATATAATATCTCTAATATATTTCCATATTTTTTCACATAATACAAAATAGTTGTATAACCTTTTTATAGATAAATATAACAAAACAATCATTAGAAATTGATTTCTTTCCATAATGAAAATCAATTTCCAAATAAGAAACTTTCTCATTAAGGCATTGGTCAACTATAGCTTTGTTACTTGTTTATTGATCAATTGATGTCTTATTGTTTTGATGCTTTGATTGTATTAGCAAGGGGGAGAGCATACATTTAAGATGAGTTATTTCTTTTTGTTCATCTTCTTACCCCATCAATCAATCATCAAAGTCATTATAAGAAAAAAGGAAATGGTTGAGTTTGTTAAGTTTGTTAAGATTGTTAAGTTTCCTCTATGTTTTAATGTGTCCCTTATGTTTGATTAATGTCATTGATGTCCATTTATTTAAATTATCATGCTTTTTATGTTAAGAAAGGTACTTAAGATCTTGAGTAATCTTGAAGAAAAATGGAAAAAATCATAAAGATTCAAAATTAACAGAAATTTAAGATTAATTAATTTATATTTTTAACGAGATAACTTAGGGAAAAGTATAAAAGAAACAGAGAATTTTGGTTGATCAATTAGACTAATGTTCATAATTGACTAGGCAATAAAGAAGATTTCAAAACTATGAAAAAAAAAATTAAAAAAAATTCAAAATGGTCAACCTGACTAATAACTATGGTTAACTGGAAGCCAAAATATCAAAAACTTCAAAGTTACAAAAAGTTATAGTGATTTCAAGTTGGTTAACTATACCATACTTATGGTTAACCAATGAGATTAAAGAGTTAAAAGCATATAAACTGAAAAAGTTACAAAAATATTAGGTCAATTGACTAGTTCAAGTCTTATGGTCGATCATTACCTCAGAGATAAAATTTTCTATTTTTAGAATTAATTCTATTTATGGAAAGAAATCAATGTTTTAAGGCTAGTTTTTAGTCTTTATCAATAAGAGAGTTGTAGATAACCTTGATTGCTTTGTGTTGCACTTAGTGTGAAAAATCAAAGAAAAGTAAAAATAATGGAAAATCAAGAGTAAGAGCTTTAGAAAAATTAAGATTAAGAAAAGAATAATAAAATATGATTATGTTAAGTGTTTATGCCCCCAAAATGCTTGTTTTATTATTTAGGGCTTCCCCATTAGAAAGTGCCTAACTTATTGGCTTGTTCACTTCATGATCTTTACTCCACTAAGGACCTTAAATTACTAATCTCTCCTTACCTATTGATGCTATTTGAGAACTCCTAATGTAGCATTAGGAAAAATTCCTTATGCCTTCATCAATCTTAAACAAAGAAATGTAGTATATTTCATGCTTATTTTAGATGCCTATTGACATATTTTAGTTAATAAAATATGATTATGTTAATTGCACTTGGGTAAAGGTTATGTAAAAACCTTGTTCATAACAAAAGAAGAATGTTATTCATAATATGACAAGTTTATAAGCAAATATGAGAAGGAATGATAATCCTTTATGGTTTGAACAAAGAAAGTGGTTTATATGGATATGAATAGATGAAAAGATAATTAAGCTAGTGTTATAGAAACTGATAAAAACCAATATCATAGCTAACAACTTGTCGTAAGCCTAATCCAAATGCCTTTCATGTGTAAGCTATATTTCTTTGATTATGTCTTAAATCCTTTTTGATCTTATTCATTAGACTTTCATCCTTAACTAATTGATGAGAGTCTAATTATTGTGCACCCTCTTGCAACATCATCTTGCTTACTACACCTTGCATTTCATCTTCAAATGAGAATTTTAGTCTTAGTTAATACTTAGACAAAATATTTTTTTTACTATATTTAAGTTAACATAATTTGGCATATTTTCACCATTGATATTTATTAGATTTAGTGCTCTACTTGAGAATGCTTTTTTAAAAAAAAAAATATAGACCTTCATAGTTCTAAATTCACTTTGATTTAGTGTGACTTTTTGAGGATCCGATCTCCTTGTTTAAAATGCTTAAGTGCATTAAGGAGATCAAGAAGAACAATGTTTTGCACTTATCAAGAAGAAATTATTTTCTGCTCCAGTGCTAGTCATGCCTAGCTTTAATAAGCTATTTAAAGTTAAGTGTGATGCTAATAAAGTTAGAGTAATGTTATCCTTTCTCAAGAAAAGTAGCCAATTGTATATTTTAATGAGAAACTTAATTAAACTTGACTAAAGTAATCAATATGTGACAAGAAATTTTATATAGTTATAAGAGCTTTGAAACATTTAGAACATTACCTAGTAAGATATGAGTTCATCTTATACTTTGATTACCAAGCTTTGAAGTATCTCTACAGTCAAAAGTGAATTAGCAGTGATATGCATGCTAACTATTTCACAAGGCATGTCAATAGAACAAGGTTGTTGAAACCTTAAGTAGGACAACATCATTGTTAATGACATTAAGTAATGAGATAGTGGGTTTTGAATCTCTTCATGAATTGTATTAGTATGATGAAGACTTCAATACAATTTGGGAGAAATGTATTTAGAGGTAACCTATAAATGATAATGATGAATTTTTAATGCATAAAAATTAGTTTTGTGCTCCTTAATTTTCATTGAGAAAAAAAATAGTTCATAATCTATATAAAAGTGGTCTTGTAGGTCATCTTGAGCATGATAAGACAATTATTATTATCGAAGAGTAATATTATTAGCCATAATTCAAAAGGGATATTGGCAAATTTGTCCAATGATATTATATTTGTCAAATAGTTAATGGCTAATCATAAAATACTAGACTTTATATACCTTTGCCTATTCCAAATAATATTTGAGAAGATTTTTTCATAGATTATATTTTAGACTTAACTAATAATCAATGAGATATATATTTTGTGTTTATTGTTGTTAACAAGTTTTCCAAAATAAGTAACTTCATTTCTTACAAAAAAACCTTTAATGTCTCAAATGTAACTCATTTGTTCTTTAAAGAGGTAGTATACTTACATAAAGTGCCCAAATCCATCACTTCTAACTATGACTTTAGGTTTCTCAATCACTTTTGGGTCACCTTGTGGAAACTATTAATTCATCCTTGAAGTTCAATAGTAAAACTCACCCCTAGACAAATTGTCAAACTATGTCACTCAATAAGACTCTAGATAATCTTATTTGAAGTATTATGGAGACAAGCCAAAATAATGGGACTTTGTTTTAACTTAAGCAGAGTTTACCTACAACAATACAATTCACAGTGTTATAGGGAAGTTTCTCTCTTTATTGTTTATACTAAATCTTTACAACATGCTTTGGCTTTGGTTAAACTTCCTTGAGTTCCAAGCTTGAGCAATGCCTCTAAGAATCTTGCAAAATAGGTGCAATCTATCTAAGTTGCAGTGAAACAGAACTTAAAGATTATCAATAAGAAATATAAGAGAGTTATTTCAAGAAGGTGACATAGTGATGGTATTCCTTTATAAAGAGTGGTTTTCCATTAGTTCTTATAATAAGTTGCAACCCAAAAAGTATGATCCTTTTCAAGTGTTGAAAAAAATAAATGACAATGCTTATGTAATTGATTTACTTGAGGATTAGGAGATTTCAAGGACCTTTAATGTTACAAATATTTATTTGTTATATTCAATTGATAAGTCTTTTTATTTAAAGTTTAACTTGAACTCAAAGTTAAGTTTTTCCCAAATTTAAAGGATTGAAGGAAAATGAGTAATCCAAAACTTTATAGATTGAGGGGATCATTAGAAGCTTAGAGAAAAATTTAAGAAAACTTAATTTTCAAATATAATTTTTATTGTTTAAACATTATATAAAATTATTTAAGAATTATGTTGACTATTTAAATATTTTTATTTTCTATTTTTAATTATTTTTTATTCAATTATATATTTTTCTAATTAGTTATTAAATTTTTTTCTCATTTAAATTATAATATATTTTCAATATATATAAGTTTAAAAATTAAATTATTTTAGTAAATAAATATATTAACTTTATTTCTATTTTATCTTTTAAAAAATATTATTTTTTAAAATTTTAAATCAAATATTAATCTTATTTTTTATTAAATATTATGTCAACAAATATTATATTTATGAAATATGACTTATTATATTTTTCAATTATAAATACAAATTATATTTGACTTACATCTAATAATTTACTTTACAATATAATATGAATCTTGGTTATTGTTTAACTAAATTAAGGAGTAAAATTGTCTCACATCCAATTCATCTCACCTTGTGATTTCAACGATGCTATAAGATATAGTATTTATAATAATATCTATGTCACAACGAACAAAATAATAGGATAATAATAATTGTGTGCACTCCAAAATTACATGATCACATGAATTTAGTAATATGGACTAATAATGTTTTAAAATTTAAATAGAGGTGTTAATTATTTTTAAATAGATAAATTGACAGAACACAAAGATTGTGATTTTTTTTCTTTTTTTTTTTTCTTTTTGGTCAATTAACCCATAAATTGTTATGGAATTCAATGGATGCATTTAGGCATCACCAGCTACTTTCACTTAAGGTTTTAATAATTGAATCGATTATTAAATTAAAAGAAATTAGATGTTTAAGATTTAATTGATTAAACCAATAAAATTAATATATATATATATAACTAATTAATGAGATACATTTGTAAATATAAGTAATTTAAATCAAATCAATTTAATATCTAGTATATTATAATTTATATGTTTTTATTTTCTTCCATATCCCTTTTTGTTAAAAAAATAAAATATTTCAATATAAATAAGATAATATAGATTGTGATTTTTTTGATTTCTTTCACTTAAGGTTTTAATAATTGAATCGATTATTAAATTAAAAGAAATTAGATGTTTAAGATTTAATTGATTAAACCAATAAAATTAATGTAATATATATATAACTAATTAATGAGATACATTTGTAAATATAAGTAATTTAAATCAAATCAATTTAATATCAAGTTTATTATAATTTATATGTTTTTATTTTCTTCCATATCCCTTTTTGTTAAAAAAAATAAAATATTTCAATATAAATAAGATAATATAGATTAAAAAAGTATTATTATAATATATATATATATAATTTTATATATTTTTATTGAAATATAAAATAAATATAACATATAAGTATTTTCTTTAATTTTTATAATTCATGATTTTAAAAAAAGAATAAAGAAAAAAGTTATAAAATGGTATGATTTTTTTTTTCTTTAAGAAAATCAATATTTTACTAGAAAAGTAAGTCTTTTGGTTATCTTTTCATCTATGAAATTGTTGTAACTATTTCAATCAATTAACATAGTGACTAATTATTATTCAAGGAACCCATCAATCTTTATTTTTGGTGAATTGCAATAGCAAACTAAGGCATGAAATGTAGATATAACATAATCATCTAAAATTTTTCCACTGTCATGATCTAAAACCAAGTTATCTTCCTTCACTTTTATAGTTTCCTCTACTAGTTCAATCATCAAAAGTTTCCCTCACTTATATCGATGCTCCTTATGTCATTTCTCATCTCAATTCTAGCATAGCCCCTTCATTGTTCACTTTTCAATTCTTCATATGTTAATCACTTAAAATTAGTAGAAATAGTTATAATTTGTTGGGATTTTATGTGTGAATTGTGCAATTAAAGAATTCCATATTGGAAAGGAGAAAAAAATGTAAATAGTTTATAAATAGGAAAGATTTATAAATTTAATACCTTAAGATTTTGAGTTGTGGTGCAAAACCTACAAGTCTACTGCTTATTTGAACCATTCTTAGATTTTTCCTTAATTTTGGATCCTCGTGTTTTCCCTATTAAGTAGTATTAAAGTCAATGAATTGGTAAGGAATGAATGTGGACGACACGTGCTTCTTATGACTACTACCCCCATAAGGAAGGAAGAAACGAATTACACTTCGTAAGTGATGCATGTTTAATATGGTTGTTGCTCCCAAAAGGAAGGAAGTGATAGATTGCATTTACTAGGAGCAAATCTAGGTGGAGTGGCAAGTCATGGCTCTGGAAAGAAGAGCAATAATACGTATACACTTGATTATGGCTCTTGAAGTATTTGTAGGCATACACTTCAAATCTAGTAAAAACAAGGTTGGCTCAAGAACATACTTGATAGAATGGTAATGGGCTTTTGGAGTAAGCTTAGGGGAAGTGGTAAGTTATGGCTCTAAAAAGAAGAGTGATAATATGTGTGCACTTAGGTGTAACTCTTGAAGTATTGACAAATGCACATTTTAGATTAGACAAAGCAAGGTTAGCTTGCGACCAAGTTTAATGGACTGATAATGCCCTTTTGGTTGGTTCAAGAAGATTAAGCCCAATATAGGAAAGATTCACAATTGAAGGGGGAGATTGTTGGAATTTGAAATATAAATGTGTGAGTTGTACAATTAAAAAATCCCATATTAGAAAGGAAAGAGAAAAGTAAATAGCTTAAAAATGAGAAAAATCTATAAAACCAATGTCTTAAGGATTTAGCTTGAGAAGTGGTATCAAATCTACAAGTTTATTACTTACTTAGACCCTTACCAGATTTCTCCTTGATTTTAGGCTTTATTAGTAGTAAGTAATATAAATAACTAAAAGTAAATAAGATAAGGGAAGAGTATGCATAACTTTATTGGTCCTTAGGATAACCTTGATCACTCAACTTACACTCAATCACAACTTTGAAGAGTAATAGTAATATAACCATTAACAAATAACTTAATTACAACTTCAAAGAGTAATAGTAATATAACTAACAAGAAATAATAAAACAAGTAATTTAAATTACTTAAAGTAAAAGAGATAGGGGAAGATAGAACGTGTACATCAATTTATAGGGATTCAATACATATCAGGAGTCTACATCTATTCCTCAAGATTTGTCCCTTGAGAGTTTAACTTCACTAACTTTGTCTTTTTTTATAGGTTGAAGACAACCCTTTACGTTATGTCACCTTAAATTAAACAATAATAAAGTTTCCATGAATTTTTCATAAGAATCAACAGTTTTTCACAATTTAGAAACTCACACTTTAACACTTTTTACTAAAACTCTTTTGCTCTTTAACAATTTCAATTAAAGCACTCTTACTCTTTCCCAATCTCAATACTTGACTTGTGAATTACTCTTGATCTTCTCTATCTTACTTTTTCTCTTTGATTTATCAATAAACTTAATACAATATCTCTAATATATTTCCATATTTTTTCACATAATACAAAATAGTTGTATAACCTTTTTATAGATAAATATAACAAAACAATCATTAGAAATTGATTTCTTTCCATAATGAAAATCAATTTCCAAATAAGAAACTTTCTCATTAAGGCATTGGTCAACTATAACACTTAAGATAATCGACCAAGCCAAAGTCTTTGTAACTTTTTTAGGCTTCTATGCTTTGAACTATTTAGTCTCATATGTTAAGCACAACTATTGGTCAAGTCAACCAACTTGAATTCTTTATAACTTTGATGATTTTAGTTTTTCAACTACCTTCGATTGACTATAATCACTAGCTATGTTGATTAGTCTAAAATTTTTGTAATTTTTGACTTCATAGCTTTCTCTGTCTAATCAACTGTAGACATTGGTTCTATTAATTGACCCAAATTCTTTGTTTCTTTTCTCTTTGCAACTTCTTTAGAGTTTGGTTGATTTGTACTTCAATGATACTTTGATTAATTCTTTTTGCTTACTAATATATCCAAAGGATTCTCTTGATTGTGATTTCATATGAGCAAGAAGTACTTATCTAAGCTTATCTATGGAGTCTTCTATACAAGTCATTCTAGCATCTTAATCAAATGAGTTTTGTGAAAACATAAAATATGATTACAAACCAATAATATCAAAATTTTTTTTTTGGTTGACAGGTGAGAATGATAAACTATTTTTTTTTTTTCCAAATGATAATGGTAAAGCTATAGGACAAAAGCAAAATTTTTAAGAATACTACTCTAATACCAGATGACAAGAACTTAAAATTAAAAGAAAAGAATTAGAAAAAAAACAAAGATATTGATATCTTTGTAGAAATCAACCTATAATAATTTCTTGGAGGTATCAACTTCTAACAAACTTAGAACTTTTAATGATATTTAATTATTTGAATTAAAAAACTATAAGGCATCATATATTTAGAGGCTTAATAATCTAATTTAACACTTATAGAAAATTTTATTCTTAAAAATAATCCAATAAATATGCTTATTAATATGAAAATAATTATTCATATTGATATACAAATAATAAAAAATAAATATTACATTTCATGAACTAATGAATTCTCATAAATGAATGAATCACGTCTTGAATTTATGACTTGGAGTCTCAAATTGACAACCTAAAAGATGACCAAACTGCTAATGATTGAAAGTGGTGTTTGTTTTTAGCACCCTAATTCTTAAATAAGCGGATGGAACTTATCAAAAAGAGGAATGTAGAGAAAACTTGATGTAGGGACTTGCCTTAGAGAGTGGGAGAAGGCTATGCAATATATAAGGTTATGGAGGCTACCCTACAAGCTAGGATAGGTCCAAAGGCAAGGGGCGAGCCCAATAGGCCGCTAGATCAGTCCTTATCAAATACAAGCATTAGGCCTTTCTCTTTACATTTTTTATTCTTATTAAGGTAAGAGAGGTAAAAATCTTTATTCTTATAATATCTAGCAATCAGATCTCTTTATTCTTATAAGATAAAGCAAGAAAGAGTGAAAAAAAAGGGGGGGGGGGGAGGGATAATAATTGTTGTTCTTATCTTAATTAACCATAGAAAAGATAAAGAGTAGACCAAAGATCATTTGGCGATTGATAACTGATAATTGACGATTTTGTGTAAGTGCATGAACACATTTGAGAATATAAAACTGTGTCATGTTTTAAAAATAGGTCGTCCATCTCAAGGTAACCAAACCCAACTAATAAGTGCATCAAAATTCAAACTTGAAGTCAAAAGCTGAAATATCAAAATCCAACACTGGGCATAGAATAACCTAACACACCGAAAAAAATGGCTTAAGCCTTGAGCTTCAACAGGCATTGGTACGTTAGTTATCCTACTATGGACCCGTTAACCCCACAAAAGGGAAAGGTTCATACGTCCTTTGCTAGACTGCACAACGGCGAGGATACGCGATATGGACTGATTGATACGTTGCGGTAGTGTTGTTTTGGGGTCATGCACTCAACAACCTCATTGAATTTTAACGTGTGGACGTAATGCTACGAGACACAGAACAGGACGCGTTGACAAATTTGAAAGTTTGGTGTACCAGTTTCTGCTGTTTCAATCAAGCACATTTGAACCGTTTATTTTAGTGCGTTTCGCATTCACTGATCCAAGGGAATCTCTGACCCTAGACCCTCAAACATGTAACTTTGTCGTGAAATTTAGAATTTAAATTTTAAATTTCATTTATAATTACCTGTCTCTTCTCTAATTTAATTAGATCAAACCAAAAAAAAGAAAAGAAAGTTTGACGTCTATCCTTATCTTGTTACATATTGCCACCGTAGGAGATACTGAATGAGATATGGAATTGCAATTGACCAGTGCCTTGAAAGATTAAAGAAAAAAAACAAGAAGAAGAAAAAGAAGAAGAAGAGGAGGAGGAGTTAGGTAACGTCAAGTTGTGCTATAACTACGAGGATCAAAGTAGTTAAAAGTGAGCGTTTCTTGTATCATAGATTGAGATTCAATTCTAAAATCAAATCACAATGTTAAATTCAAACATTTTTCTTTTGGTCAATTGGTCATGTCTACTCTCGAATTTGATATGTTCAATTTGAGAGACTGATTACAATATTACTATATCAAAGTTCACCAGAATCAATTACTCGGTTGAATGGAATAAGAGATGAATAAGGTAAATACACAAAAAAAAAAAAAAAAAAAAAAAAAAAAAAGAATCCAATTCAAGTTTTAGTACATGGCTTGGATGAAAACCCCACAAATCGCTATATATAATTTATTTTAAAAAAGAAAAAAAGAAAAAAAATTAGTAGCTAAGAGTTCCAACTTGTACAAATTTTAGATAAATTTCTCTTTCAACTTGATTTTTAAAATATTGCAAATTGGAAAAAGAAAATGGTGGGGGAGAAGCATGGTACTAGATGGATTGGATGATGTATTGAAAGTAACGTTAAGATGTATTGAAAGTAACGCCAACCTTAGCGTTAGACGCTTGCAGAATTTTGCAAGGTACGTATTAGGCAGTCAAAGCAAAAATGTTTTTTTTTTATTTTATTTTTTAATTTCTTATTTTGTTTATATATACGAGGCTACTAGGCACCGGCTGTGGGCTTGGGATCTATAAGATACTAGAAATGGAATTGGTGCATCTTCCCAGCGTACTCGGGCACACAAATCAAATGGAGTTGGCGACCAAAATAGTCAAATCCATAGCCACCACGAGCAGCTGCAAGAACACCATCCTTGTCACAATTGTCGTCTTCTTCATTCGCATATGCACCAAGTTCCTGTGGCCCAAGAACACCCGCCTGAGGTCGTTCACCTTTCGCCGGCGAAACCCAGGCAAGAAGAAGAAAGGTGATGATGATCAGGCCATCCCCTACTGCGTCGTGTGCCTTTATGAGGCCGCAGAGGGCGAGAGGTTAAGGAAGCTGCCCAAATGCAACCATTGCTTCCATGTTGTGTGCATTGACCAATGGTTCCAAGCTCATTCCACTTGCCCTCTTTGCAGAGACCAAGTGTTTCTCCTTCATCAACGCGAAGATCAGCAACGTGGGCTAGCCTTTTATTTTCTTGCTTTTTTACAAGTTGTGTTTAGCAAGTTGGCGGATTCTCTAAACTCGGTTGAGATTTCTTGGCCTTTTGATCGAAGTTCAAGGCACGTTTTGTACTACTAGCATACACAGTCTTTCCCCTTTTCTGGTCATGAATCAAGAGAAATTTTCATTTGGATTCTTGTCTCAATTAGGTTCAGCATATTGCAAATTATTTATTCTTTCCTCGACATTACTACAGGTACCCTGACATCATGATTTCCAACATGATATGCAACGCTCAAGCTTTTTTATGGCAGGTTCAAGCAATTACTCTGCTTCCCCTGCAAATTTTTTTTTATTATTTTTCATTATTTTTCTTTTGGGGGGAGGAGTTGTGAGATTTTTCTCCATCTTTTTACAAGCCACTCTCTCTCATATATAAGTTTTTCTCTTTTTTTGGGGGGTTTTTTCTGGGATTATTGGACATCCTAACCAGCAGGCTAATGACCATATAATAGGTTATTACATAGTTTCCAGTGAATTCAAAAAGTAAAATTTAAAAAAAAAAAAAAAAAAAAAAAAAAAAAAAGGGTACTTGCCATAAAATTTTTCCGTGACCAAAGAGACTCGATCAGTAAGATTCATTCAAAACAATAAGAAAAAGCCCTTACTAGTCAAAGATCACCACCCTCAACCGGGGTTCCACCAGAACCATTTATATTTGTTGACTCCAACAACACATCCCTTTCCAAAATGAAAGTGTGGTAGCGAGAGGTTAACTGGGACTCCACCAGAACCATTTATATTTGTCAAATCTAACACCACTTCCCTTTCTATAATGGAGTGTAGTAGCGAAAGGTTAACTGCTGCTCCCCTGGAACCATTTCTAAATACCAATACACAACGGACATTGAGCAGAAGCATCTTCTCTGGTAAGAAAGAGTCTCCCTCGTCATAATAATAATAATAGCTAAAAAAAAAAATTCTGTTTAAAAATTTAATTGATTAACTGATATCTAAGATGTATATTTTCATCATAATTGTCAAAAAAAATTATTTTACTTAAAAACTTGACTTATTAAATGATATTTAATGTATAAATTATAGAAATATAAACAAATTATGAATAAATTAAAAATTTATAATTAAATGTAAATACATCATTGAATGACAACAAAATGTGAAGGACTTAGAGTTGCTTTAGTTCTCCAACCCACTCTGGAAACCTCGTCCCTGCGTACCCATAAACTAAAAGTTGTCGGATCTTCATATGTGGCTGTCAAGCACCTTCTTTCATGCGATGAGTCTTCAGTACATCCCCCAATCCATATCAACTCTAACCTCTTCAGCTTCTCCTTACACTTCAAATTGGCCTCCACACACGCTTCAACTGCAAAACATTTCTGAGTTTCTCCATGCGAAGGCATCCTCGTAGACGCTTAAGTTCCCCTGACTCTTTGACGCAGCTGCAGTCACTTTGCTTTTGCACAATAAAATAAGCCAACTCTCCAAGTTTCTTTCAGTTTACCCATTTGTGTTGGCATCTTCCTCAGTATTCTTCCTCTTATATCAAGCTGAGACAAGTTGGTTAATTTGAAAAATGTCGTCGGCACCTCCGTAAGGTCTTCACAATCATACAAGATTAAGATTTCTAAATTACACAAATTGACAATGGAATCGGGTAACCTCCCAAATAGCGCAAATGTATTAAGTTGCCAATTGAATCAGGCAACTCAACCATCTTATACTGAAACAAACACAATACTCTGAGACGTGCAAATGCTGACAATGAGTTCTGCAACACCTCGACATCTATAGGGTCAGGCCAACCCCATCCCATATGTAACAAGGTGCCAGATTTTTGAGTGTGAAGATCTGATTATTGACTTCAAACTCCATCTGCTCTGCAATCCATAGATGACCAATTCTTTCAATCATCTTGCATGATTTACCAACACCCAATCTGAGGTAAAACCCTCCAGAAATAGCTTTAGCCAAGTCATTAATAAGATCATGCATAAGAAAACATTCCCTTTTGGTTGTCAGTTGAAAAGAGCACCTTGACACGAGATCATCAAAGCAATCTATACCTGCTTCTTCCACTTCTTAAATTTCACCTTGGGTTGGGTCAGAAGGCCTTCTGCCATCAATAAGAGAATTAGTTGTTCTCTTTTAAATTCATAATCCTTGGGGAATACTACACAATAGGCAAAGCACCGTTTTAGGTGAGATGGAAAGAATTGATAATTCAATTTAAGAATTGGAAGTATGCTATCATTCTGCACATTCCACATATCACTCTCCAATATTTTTATCCGTCCCTTAGCATCTCTTTTGCAGCGTAAGGTACCCCCATGTATTTTTGCAGCCAAAGGTAAGCCATCACACTTCTTTATTATTTGTCTCCTAATGCCTTCCAAGTCCGGAATAGCACTAGAAGAATATCTCCCAATACAGAGCATGTCTTTTGATCAAACCATTGGCTTGTTTTCTTGTCATTATAGACAAGCTGAGCAAGATTGATTTTACCCGTGCCACCCATGCCTACTATGGCAAGCACATCCAGGTTACTGCTGTTTGCATCACTGGACAGCACCCATTCCATTTTGGTTTCCTTGTCAGCATCCCTGCCATAAGTAATAGATTCATTGGGAATCGAGGTTGACAGAGTTCTTTGGCATGATGGTTCTTTTTCAATACCATCTATCTGACCAAGGGCATCCTTTTGTTCGACTAAATCATCAAGTGTTTCCAGGATTTCTTCCAATTTTTCCTTTTGTCCTATTTTAAATAGATTTCGAGAGGAGCCAAAATCTTGCACCTTCTCAATCGTGATTTGTGATTCACCTTCCATCTTTGATTGCTGAACTTCCAAAGCAATCACATCCGAGTGGTCTTCAGCTTCATAAACAACATCTTTAAGCTCATCGAGCCATTGCTTTACATCAGGATGAGTGTGCTGCTTATGCTCTGCATCATCAAGTACATAGTTGATGGTGATCACTTTGGTCTTCACTTTCTTCAGTAGTTGAGCACTGGCTTTCTGTCCTTGGAAGAAGTCTAACACTTGGTGAGATGCCATCTCATCGAACAAAACTTGCAGGGTAGCAGAGAGAAATGCCCTTCCAACAACAGCTCCAGCTAAGATATAGGTATGACCTTGCCCCCTTCAATGAAAAGCAAGTTAAAGAGTGCAAGTGAAATAGAAGCAATTGAAATCAAGAAAAAGAGAAAGCCAGACCAATAAAAAACAAAGGAAAAACACTACAGTTTAATACAATTCTTCTATGCATCATATATATGAATTGTAGGAAAAAAAAAAAAACACTAACTTTAATAATAATAATAGCCTATGATCCATTTACTTTTCAATATTCTTCTTTTCGTAATTCTTCAGAGGGTGTGGCTGCAATTCGGTAATATTAGAAACAAAATTTAAATAATAATCACTAAATAGAATTTTAAGTCTCCTCAGTCCTATGGTAGAACTTACAATGAACTTCAAAAAAGAAAAAAAAAAAAAAAAAGATTATTCCTAGCGAGGGTTGCACATGAAATTGTAAGTAATTGCTACAAACAAAGCATAAAAAGAAACAAAAGAAAAAATTAAGGGACACAAAAAATAAATAAATAAATACATAAAATAAAACTTACGAGAAACAAGTAGCAGTTAGGCAAGTGATGAACTTGGGATTGGTAGAGAACCAAAGTTACGAGAATTCCTGCAATTAATGCAAGAAAGAAGAGAGCAAAATATCAAACGGACGGTAGCTTGCTGACCAAAATGGATGATGGAGGCCGATATCTAGTAATTACAAAAAAGAAGCATCAGCTGCAGGAGCTCCATAGCTAACAGAAAGAACAATTGAAACTGAGATCACATGAAGAAACATAGAATCAAAGAAGAAGTCAATGGAGCTTATGGCTTCTAAAACAAGGAGATTTTGGACTTCAAACCGAAAAGGAACAATGAAATCAATCATGCACTGCCATCTGGTTTCCCACTAGTTGGAATTTGGAAGATCAACGGATGTGCATGGATGATGCGACCTACTTCCACGTGATACAGGCAGTGGACAGGGAATAAAGTGTATTTAAACTCTCTCCACCACCAAAATAATAATAATTATTATTAAATAAATTATTTTAATTATTATTATTAATTTTAATTGTGTAATAATTTTGACTTAAATTTCATATATTTTTTAAATATTTTTATTATTTATTATATTTTTTAAGAATAATTGTTTTTAAAAAATTAAAAAGTAATATAATACAACATATTTTTATTGAATGTGTGCGACAAGTGGCATTTTATGATTGGTTTAATTGGACTGCACGGTCAACAGTCACCATGTGACACCCCATGAGTGATTGTCAGAAAGTGGACATGTTGTGTTCATCCCCAGACCATGGAATATGCTGGAGTCCATGACTCCCACTTTACCCTAAGAGCGTGAGAGCACGCGCCGTCTTAAGGGACTCTAATCTTGCGAATACCCCCACAAATCACAATTTTCTAGTCCATCTTTTTACGAAGATTTGCACAAAAAGCATTAAACGAGGCTATTACGTAAGTACTCAATTGAACATTTAAAATAATTTCTAAAACTTATAAAAAATTAATAATTCTCAAATAATTTATCTAAATAAACTTTATAAATAATTTACCGAAACAACTTTTTAACAAAGTTATTAACATAAAATCTTATTTATTATAATTTTAAATTTTATAAAACACTGATTAATAACAAATAAATAAGTATCAATATTGAAATCAAGTCACTAAACTTTTTAATTAAATTAAAATATTATAAATAAATAAATAATAAAATTAAATCAATTAAAATTATATTCTTAATTATAAAATAATAAAAAATAAGATAATTTGATATTTTTTAATAATTTCTTAATAAATACTTAAAAAATTAATATATTCAATCAATACTTTTTTGACAACTCATGTGATTTAACTCTAAAGTTATTAGTTATAAAACACCTAAATCAACACAATTAACAGTAAAATTATATAATTTATTATTTAATTAAAAAAAAAAAAATTAAATTTTTTTTAATCTACTCTAAATTTTTTTTAAAATTTATTATTATTATATAAAAAAATTAATAACCATAAATCATTTTACTATAAATTAGTATTTTTTTTTGAAATTTAAAATATACAAATTTTATCTTATTTTCAATAAAAATTGTTACATTCAAAATAGATATTAATTTCAATTACTTATATTTCAAAAAATCAACAATAAAAAAATATATTCATTAAAACTAAAAATATCTTTAAAATAAAAAATATGCATATAATTAAAATAATTGTAAATTATATATTTAGTATCAAATTTATTATATTTATAGTTTTTATAAAAAATTTTTTGAGATAAAATCTTTTCTTTATAATTATTGTCATTAAAAAGTTTATTTTAAACTACATAAGATGATATCAATACAAAATAAATATGTTCTAATAAAAAGCTTAACAAAACATGAGAGGGGAGAGAGAGTATTGAAAGTATTTATTTAATGAAAAATAAATAATATTATTAAAATTTAACTTAAAGTTAAATCATTAAAACTTTTAATTAAGTTAAAATATTTTAAATAAATTAATAAATTATAAAATTAAAATAATTAAAATTATAATTATAATTATAAAATAATAAAAAATAATTTTTATAATATATTTTACACTATAATTTTTTAAAATAGTACAAAAATTAAACATGAAAAAATTAAAAAACAAACTAAACAGCAATTCTTTACATTGAAATCAATCTTATAAACTAAAAATAAAAACATTAAGAAATGAAAAATAATTACTCATATAGACCTCTAAGTTAATCTAAATAGAGTGATCACCTGTCTAAGTTAAGTCAAACGAACTGATCATCAACTTTCATGAACACCTCACGGTCAAGAAGGCACCACAAAATTGAGAGGTGCTTATGTTCTACAACCTAAAACCTTTAGCAACGAAGAAATGATAAAAGTGCCCATGCCATGGGAGAGATGAAGAGTTGGCCACTTTGATGTTTTTCATGGTGTATTTTTGGTAGCTGTTTATAGTAGCCACTCTCTCTCTCTCTCTCTCTCTCTCTCTCTCTCTCTCTCTCTCTCAGCCTCCGGATAGCCCTTTCACTTTGCATAAACGATGCATAATTGATGGCTTCACATAGTTGTCTTCCATGTAGTAAAATTATGAGTAGTTGAGGTGGGCCAAAAGATTATCATATTGACTCCATAATTGGTCGGTGTTAACCATAATTGTTCTTGACTTTGTGGTTCTAACTACCAATAATGGGTTTGTTTATCATCATGGGTGGATTGGTCTAATTCAACAACACCAATTCTAACCAAAATTGAAGCATAGGAGCAGTTCCAACAAAACATCACTTCACTACAACTCCTTCCAAAACCAAAGCAACCCACCAACTCCTATGCATCCATCCTGGATCCAAAAAGGCTCAAACCCAAAAGTAAAACTTTCCCCTCGCTGCCCACAAAAGCAGTGAAATTGGGAAGACTGGGAAGATTGGTTTTTTATGCCTACGCTTGAGACTCCAGTTTTGGTTTGAATTAGAATCTAACCAAATTTGGATCGAACCAAATAAATTTAACACCGGATTAGAATCAATTATGACAGTTCTAGTTCAAATTGAAATTAGGGTGATGAGTGATCCGATTATGGTTGTGACCCTCCAAGACCCTAGAACCTCCAGTTCCTTTTGAAAAAAATCAAAAAGGATCAATGATCATGATTATTGTTGATCAAAAAGTCTAAAGCGAACCAAACCAGTTTGACAATTGTCAGAAGTGTTTAAAATTTTAAATTTTAAACTTTTTATTTAATAATAAAAAGAGACTTAATCAAACTACATTGGCCTATTTTAAGTAGTTTCAAACTGAATTCAATTGAAACTTGAGTCTAAAGTTTCCTTAGCTCTCCAAAACATTTCTTCAAAGATGTACAACTCTTGTTGATACAAAAATAAAAAGATGTGCAACTCTCTTTTTTTAACCTCATGTTTTTCTTCCTCTTTCCATGTTCTCTTCTCTACTTAACACAATTTTTGTCTGGGTAGTGTCTCAAAAGCATGCTGATGCTGATGTTGACAATCTTATTTATGGATCCACTCGTAAAGTTTCTAAACTACTTTTAGACTTAAACATATTCGGACATTTATGGAACAACCATATTGCATTGCATGAGAAAGTATGGATTGTAAGGAACTGCCAAACTGTTACCTAGATTTGCTCCTTGCTCTAACATGGCGACTTAGGTTGTTTTATGGTTATAATACTGCTATGGTTGTTAATATAATTAGAGGTGGAAGTAGGTTGTCTCATCCGTGCATAACAGGATCTCTTTTATGGTATGCCATCTATAGCACTATAGCATACAGCAATGGAAACTTCTAATGGTGAATATCACTACTTATAATAACATAGAGTGAATCCAGTATATGGGCACAATAGGATTTCTCTGATGGTATGCTACCTATGGCATTGCAGCATACGGCAATAGAAACTTCTAAGGATGTACACAACTTCACTCATGTATTTATATGGTGAATGCTCATGCGACTTGAACTTGTAAACGGCAAATCTCAATGGAAACATCTTAGTGTTACATAAATAGGCGTCATCCACTATTCAACATGCCAATCAAGAGATCTAGGTTTTGTTCCTCATTTCAAGCTCTTGACCGGTATAATATGTGCAGACAAATATAAAACAGGGCACCTCTATTAAATTATAATGACATCGCACACTCAGAGAATGGCACATATTATAGTTCACAACAACATATAGTGAACCCAATGCATGGGCATAGTAGGATAATCTAGAGGCATGTCATCTATAACATTGTGGCACACAGCAATAGAAGCTTCTAAGACATGAAACTACAGGGGCTTGTAATTTAGAAATTTGATTGAGTTGGGGTCACCAGAGGCTTGAATCCATGTTGCAGACTTGCTTGCCAAATTTTGTCAATGTTGGACATGGAGTAGCCGCATTCATTCTCATTCAGTCCTTCTAAGGCATGCACTATTCCAGCTGCACGCCATGCGCTCATCACTCTTCTTGGCAACCAATTCTGCCACACATATATTGCAATTGATTAGTCTCAACTAAAATGGATTGATTGTGCATATATTGTCATGGGATTGTCGACCAATAAAAATGGGTCGATCTCTGTTTAATTGTCTATGACTGATATTTATAAATTGAAGTTCAATCTTAGCAAAAAATAATTATATACTGTGAAGATCAAAATGCAAATGTCACATATACCTCACAAGAGTCCACATTCTCTAGAGACGAGGGAGCTATCATTGCCGGGGTACTGTGGTAATAGCAGTCTTTGCGCAATTTCTTTGGTGGGAATTGGGAGAAGGGAATGAACAATGTTCCTTTTGTTGCTTTCTTTTGGTCCTCTTCAGTGCATCCATCGCCCACCATCCATACCTACGTGAAAATTCATTATGAAAGGTAACGAGTCATCTTTTAAGATAATGGTATGTGATTCATCTGATTTACAAACAGGCATCGTGGTAGACAGTCTACCTAATAATTTCAAGGACTAGTTAAGGGAAAGAAATACAGGAGAGATGGGAGTGTTTAATGAATTACCTTGGCAGAATAAGCCTTGGAAAGTATGAAATTACCATGAGAATTGGTGACGAAAGACTTCTTGAGCTGCTCATAATCATCCTTATGTGGGATAGATACCTAATTGAAATCAATACAATACCAAATCAAGTTAGGTAGGACTTTGGAATATGAAATTATTTTGGAATATCAAGTTAACTAGCATCCAAAATTGAATACCTGGATTCCCTTCTGGCACGAAGCAAAGACAAGAGCATAGGCAACTTTAGTTAGGCTGCCTGTAAAGAGCAATTGGGTTGTTCCCTTTGGTATGCTATTGAGCACAACAGCAACTGCTAGGCTACTTCCATCCACTATTCTCACTTTTAGCTCAGGATGCCTGCGGACGTAAATCTCACCGTGCCTGTTCAGCTCCTCCCCCTACAAAATTTAAATTTATGATTGTTATTTTCTTTTGTGTTATCAGAGAGAGACATACATACATATATATATTTTCTAACCTTATGTTGCCTGTTGACCTTAATTAATTTAATTATAATTAATAGAAAATGGAAACAACATTACAACTTGCCTGATTCAAGAGGTCAAGGGTCAACACTTTAGCCCTTTTCGTCTCTGCATCAAGTATGGCTTCCTCAATCAAGCGATTAATGGATTCATTCTGCCATTTGAGGAAGTACTGCGGAGGAAGTACAGATTCATTTAGTATTTTTCTTTTTTCTTTTTTCTTTTTCTTTCTAAACAGACTAATTAAAGAACTATTAGGAATAAGATAGTGAGTGGAGACGAGTCATGGGGTAATTAAATTTTCCTATAAATCATAATCCCTCTGGAATATATATAAATTTTCCTATATGTAGAAGTACCTAAAAATGGGCTTCCAGTCGAAAGAAAAAATTGAAGTGGACTTGGTATGTAACATCAATGATGACTTACTTGTATGTTGTATTTGGGTACGGCCCAGGTCTGTAATTTGAGGCTATTTAAGCGATTCCTTTCAACAACAAATGTACGACCATAGATCCAAGTTAGCATTACGGTCCAGAAAGTGACGGGCCACGTCAACCGAAGGTACCATTTAGAAACGTGGGGCCTGGAGGCCAGGTAGGCAAATCCTAGGCGTAGATGGTAGATGGACTCTGGGGTGGTTAGATGGGTCAGGTGCACCACATCTGGGAACTCCTCTGGTCTCTCGAGTGAGTTCTCGTCCAGCGAGTCAGTAGACTTGTCTGTTGTGCCATAGACATAGTCGTAGAATGGCATGAAAAGAGAGTAATTGGTCCGGAATTGAGTGTGGTGCAGTGAGTGGAACCTGCGTTATTATCCATCGTTGTCTGAGTTACAATCCGAGTCAATAATTTACAAAAATTTATCGACCAGTAATTTAACAATTAGTTGTTAATTGCTAAGCTAATTTAGTTAAAGTTGTTCATAATTTTATGGCTTTCTTTGTACAATTAATGGTGTGATTTTGACGAGTCATGTGCAAAACTAGACTTTGCTCCAAACATAGTAAGTTGTACACTGCCAGACTCCCACATGACGCACAATTGTAGAAAAGGGCCTGCCATCCTAGTACAAGTCATCTAAAATAAGCAATTAAAGAACTTACGATGGGGTGTACATGAGATACTTGAGAGGTGGAAAAATGGAGAAGAGCCATTTGGGAATGAGCTCAAAGTTGCAGTGACCCATATTGTTCATGAAGTCGACGTAAGTGATGTAACCGGTCAAGGATGCCACCGACGCCGTTCTTGTCAGCAGCGTCGTCAACATTGGTATTGCAAATAGCAGGAAGTATGCTATATGTTCAGCAAATGGATGTATCACAGCTGCCATATCCAATATGCATGCATGGAAATTAAGAGAATTTCGTTTTTATCAACTCCAACAAAAGTAAACATTAGTGCTTTATTATTGTTTTTATTTTTGGCATCTTCCAATTAAGCTGTAAAAAGAGTTGATATTTGTTTTAAATTAATCATTTATTTACTATGTAGATATATAGGATATGTGGCCAAGCTAATAATTAAGATCTAAATACAATCCTTTATTTTATTTTTCAAATAAAAATTTAATTTCCTCTTTTTTGTCCATCCAAAAGTCTCCGTAGATCATATAACACACGAAAACAGTTAGTTTAAACCAACAAAACGTCTTTGACTAAAATCTAGTTGGGGAAGTACAGTAGTGGGGATGGTAAGAAGGGGTTGTGCTCCTTAATTTGCAATAACTAAACAAATAATCATTCGTGATTAGTTAGACTAATTAATAAATATACTAATTAGTAGGAATATGCTTTGCTGGGTTTGGGACTTACAGGTGATTGGCTCGGTGACAATGGAGGAGTGATGGTGGGAATGATAACGAGAGTAGAGATGGTGATGGTGCAGTGCTCTGTGAAGCCAATAGTACATAAACTCCACGGGACCCACATGAATCAGGATCGTCAAAACTATGCCGTCTGTCCTCCACATGGGCAAATGGGTGGCTTCTGGCATCAGCGTGGTCGCAAGATAGAAGAGGATTCCATTAAACAATATCTGGTCATCCCTGCATGCCACAACATTAAACAAGTTACATTGGTTAATGAAGATGAGAGGAGTCTAATTAATCATGCATATGTATGCATATAGATTTACCAATTTCTTTCACGGTCTACTTGGTCAAATTCAATGCCCTTGTCGACAATCCTGTTCTTGCCTTGGGCTGTTCTGTAACGGGACAGGCTGATCCATATCTGGTTGTGAACCATTCTCCATAAGAGAAAGGGGAAAACCAGTAGGGTTGAGACGTCTTTGTCTCCCTTGGCCACAAATTTGTAGGTCTTGTGGATGATCCAAGGTGCTAATAACACATACTGCATAAATAACATGTATCCCACAATACATTAAGATGATATACAACATCTTAATTATGAAAACTCCATTACAGAGTGTAAATTCTAAGAGCCGGTTATCGTGACTGAAATGATTGTGAACGACGTCAATTTGGAGCAATTCCTCAAACTTTTACTAATCGTTGTGTATAAAAGCATCAAGTCCTCTCAACTCCCCCTCCTCCCCCTAAATAATGTGATATATTGCATGATCAGTGTGTGTGTGAGATCTAATTGCTGATGCCATGGTCAGTCCGTGTTTGAGGGAGAGAGAGACCTTGTAGCTTCCAAGAGGCTTCCAGGGCCACTCAGTGAGAATTCCAGGCTTAGAAGCCATGCTTGGTGTTTTCTTTGCTACTTCTTTCCTTGCCACCTCTCAAATATAAGATGGTCATATATGGGCATGGCCTTCTATATAAAGATCTCTTTAGCACTTGCAAAAGCGAATTCCAACATGAAACATAGAGAGAGTGCCCCACTATCATCCTTAATGAACAGCACTAACAACTAACATGCCTTAAAAATTGAATATTATTATAAAGTATTTGTATAATTTATTTGTGAAAAATAATAGTTAAAATAAATTTATAAACTATTAATAATCAAAAAATATTCATATATAAATTAAATATTATTTAAAAAATAATTTTTTTTAATAATATAAAAATTTATTTATATATATCATATTTTTTTAATATATGAATATATTAAAATTTATTAAGTGGGTGATAGTTGGCAAGTGGACTTTGTGCTCCAACCAACAATATTCAAGCAAATTAAATGAAATCTAACTGGCATAAAACGTGATTAATTAACTTACAATACATTAATTTTGATAATGATCAACGGACAAAGACTGTGAAGGATAATTCATTGCATGACCAGTGTGTGTGTGTGTGATCTAATTGCCGTTGCCATGGTTAATGAGTCATTGAAGAGAGACCTTGTAGCTTCCAAGAGGCTTCCAGGGCCAATCAGTGAGAATTCCAGGCTTAGAAGCCATACTTTGCGTTTTCTTTGCTACTTCTTTCCTTGCCGCGTTTTCATTGGTTTTCTGATCTCCTTTGCAGTTGGGAGGAGCAGCAGCCGCAGCCTCACCAACACTGCCAGTTGGGGTTAATAAAACTGGAGCAACAACACAATTTTGCAATAAAACCGA
Organism: Rhizophora mangle; assembly: GCA_037832345.1. Taxonomy (NCBI): domain Eukaryota; kingdom Viridiplantae; phylum Streptophyta; class Magnoliopsida; order Malpighiales; family Rhizophoraceae; genus Rhizophora; species Rhizophora mangle. The sequence goes on along the minus strand of JBAPLJ010001975.1, from coordinate 186,184 downwards.
TAAGATTCAACTCAATCACCATCCAATTTTGTAAAAATTATTATTTTTTGTTAATTTTAAATTTTTTTTTTTTTACTAATTATGTATTTTAGTTTGTCAAAAAAAAAACAAAAAAAAAAAAATTAAAATATAATTATCATAAATAAACGGACCTCAATATGCAGTGAAATCGACATAAATTTCTTTATTTTGCTTTTCCTATTTCATTCGTCTCTTACTCCAATTGGTTAACAGACGAAACGAAAATGATGTATATTTGTTTTCCAACAGACCCATTGATATAATTGGTTAACAAACTAATTAAAAAAAATATAAAATAATTTAATTAATTTTATTAGATAAATAAGTTTACATAAAAAAATTAAAATGTAAATAAAGCGAATATTCAATTTTTTTTTTCTTTTTTCTTTTTCTTTTGTGCCCTTGTGAAACAATCGATCTCTCCCATGTGATTTATAGAACGTGGCTTCCACATTTGACTTATGGAGTGGTTTGGTGGTACTATTTAATTGATGCGACATCCAACTGTTAGTGAACCTCTGCAAGTAGGCATGTAGGCATACCTCGGTAGGTGCCATGTAATGTGAGGGGACAATCGACAACAGGTGGAATATCAATCATTTAATAACTATAAAATTTTATGGTAATCTTTTTGACAATTAATGATTATTTTATACACGAACAAAAAATTCTGTAAATAATAATTATAATGAATCCGAGGAGGAGGAGGTGGGACATGTTATCTGCTGCCATCCACTTGCGTTCGGTGTTTCATGGATTCAACATGGATTCAAGCCTCTGATGACCCCAACTCAATCAAATTTCTGAATTACAAGCCCATGTAGTTTCATGTCTTAGGAGCTTCTATCGCTATGCGCCGCAATGCTATAGATCACATACCTCTAGAATTACCCTACTATGCCTATATATTGGGTCCATTATAATTTAAATAGATGTGCTTTGTTTTATATTTGTCTGCACATATTATATTATAGTGCTGAAGCCCTTGAAATAATGAATAAAACCTAAGTTTCTTGATTCCCATGTTGAATAGTGGAAGACACCTATTTATATAATACTAAGGTGTTTTCATTGAGATTTACAGTTTACAGTTTCAAGTTGCATAAGTATTTGCTAATAAATATATGAGTAAAATTATGTATATCCTTAGAAATTTTCTTTGAGATTTCTATAGAGGGTGCTCGTTATATCTAAACATATCACACTTTAATGGACAATTCCTTAGAATCCAATAGTCTAATGGTGTGCCAAGCTATCCAGAGACATCAAATGTGGAGACCCGTTGCCGGACCGAACTGCCCAAGATGTTCGTGTCTTGTCCTCTCATTTTGCTAGCGTTCGAGTGTCGGCATGTTCTAAGAGAAATTATTGGTGTGGCACACGAGAGCTGGCTAAAGTTGGCATTATCAAATATAGGTGATTTTGTATGGCGTAAGGCAACGCTTAGTCATGTTTTCTCCATTATTGATTCCGATGTGTGCATATTTTCTAGTTGAATGAAGTTGCTCATCTATTTCACTCAGGAAAATGAAAAGCCCAAAACGTTAATTTTCTACTTTTTATTTTCATCGAAGACATTTAGAATTCGGCAAGGCTTGTAGAGGACGCTAGTATTAACATGTCTCTCACGTCTGACACCTTACGTAGTCGTCGTAGTAGAAAGAGATCCTGCCAAGGTGGTAGAGAGGCAGGATGTACCTACGAACATTTCACCTAGCGCTACGTGTCTCTCCATGCGTAACAGATGTCTTTGGTAATGATATTATAAGCGATATGGGGCCATGACACTAATCAATAAGGAGCCTGATTATGGGCTATTGGGCTAAGTAACTTCTTGCTTAGAATGGCTAGCGGCTTGGCCTTATAATGGGTACATAAGAAGCCCACAATGAAAGTATTCTTATCACTCAGTATTTTCCAACATAAATTGGTGAATACATATAGATTAATTGTAATTGAAATAGAATAAGTAAATAAATAAAAGTTCTTTACTAATATAAAGAATAAAAAAAGAGAGAGAGAGAGAAAATAAAGAAAAAATATTACTTATTGAGATTTTTTTTAAAATTTAAATATTTATATGGTTAAAATGAGTTTTTATAAATTTTAATATTTTAATAAAATTACTACAATGATATTTTTAAATCACATCACTTTAGTAGGGTGAGATTTAACAAAATTGGTAATAATTATATATTTTATACATTAATATATACACATAATTAATAAAAGAAACAAACTATTCTTGAAAATTCTAGCAAAAAAGAAGATCACTGAAGTCTAGCTTCTTTGGTGATTGCACAAAGATCAAATTTGTGGGATTGTATACATTCATGCGTGTGCATAGTAATAAAAGAAGGCATGCTGATAAATTACCAACTTTTGTGATTTTCCTATTTGTCGGAAAATAACTTTCCAATGGGGTCTTGATTTTTTTTTTTTTTTTTTGGGGTGAATGTAGAGTGGAGAATGATGAAAAAGTTGTCATCATAATTAATTTTGAGGCGTGAACAATATTTTTTCCATAAAAATATTATTCAAACTCACCATCATGAATACAATAATAAACAACATGGGCAACATGTCCTCCCTACTTGTCGGCATTTGACTCTAGATGTGGTAACTATACATTGATGTGTGTGTGCGCGCGTGCGTGTTTAATTTTTACAAGTTCTTTGGATCATTTTATATATCATATGTATTAAAATTTAAAATTTTATAAAAATGTCTCCTAACAAATACTTAATAACTAAAAACTTAAATTTATATATTTAAATTCTTAAAAATTAATCTTATTTGATTTATAAAAAAAATTATTTTTAATATATAGTTTATAACCAATGAATCTCAATAGATCAAGAAAAAAATTAGTCCTACCAACTTAGATCTGGGACTCCATCAGAGGCACCTGTCTCCCACCCTTAAATTAAGGGCAGCTCAAGATCCAAGGAAATATTTGGTACTAAACTGCTAAATGACTGAAATTCATCTATTAAAGGTGATTATAATACAAAGGGGCCAAAAAAAATTAATGAAATGAAAGTGGTTAGAAATTTGCTTGTGGAATTTCACCACTTCTAAGTTCACGCGTTTCCCCTTAGTTTTTTCTTTTTCTAGTCCTTTAATTTTCAGTTTTTAACGCACAAAGATGAGATGGAGAATCAATGTGGTGCATGAATTGGGCCCAATAACCCATCCATGTTGGTAAAATAGTTGTATTTGGACGCACATTATTCATTTAGAGAAACCCACTCACCAATGCTTGAATTGGGTTCAAGTTCTGTCGTTCCTTTAAACCGGGGGTTGATTCGTTTGGCAAAAGAGTATAGCCCAACTCCATCCAAAGGATTGGGTTTGCGCTTTAATACCTTGACTTTTTGTAACAACATATAAAATATAAAATCGATGGCTATTTTATTTTATTAATTTTTAAATATTTATAAATTAATACTATAAATAGATTATAATCAATTTAAAACTAGCAATATCTTAGGCACTAAATTTTTTAATTCATAATTATAAGTACTGTGTATGAAGAATAAGTATTTATTTTATTTTACAATTATGTTTTGTAAAAATTTTGAAACAAAAAGAAAAAATATCAATATTTCTTAATATAGAGTATTACGTGAGAATAATTAAAAAAAATTTTTTCTTCTTTTATGAGATTCAAGTTTATAAAATGACATAGCACCCCACATGCCTACCGACGCAAGGACAAGAGGTTCATTAACAGTTAGATGTCGCACCAATTAAATACTACAATCTAACAACTCATACCAATATCTCTCGTTTGAATTTTTTCACGTGGCACCATTCTAAATATCTATCTATATTACTTTGATGTACTTTGCATTTTTGTAGTGGTGCAACCTCCATTATCTCCTTTAACATTTCTTCTTTGCTACATCATTAGATTTTCCATGAAGTATTAGTTATTGGATCAGTTGCTTCTATTGACCTTTTGTCAATATAGTTGTTACCATGACCTTTTGTTAAAGATCTTTTTTACATAAAAAAATATAAATTTACTAAACTAACGAAAATGATTTTATTGATGGTATATCCCTCTAATTTTGTCTAATTTAACCTATTTAAGAAAGTGTAAATTAGATTTTTTTATATTATAATAAGATTATATTATTTTATATTAATATTACATTTTATTAAATTACGGCGTTAGAAATTAGTATTTTTACAAAAATCTTAAAGGTTATTATAATATGGTTGAAGTAATTAAATAGCATCAATTTCTCTTGAAATCATAAACTTGTAATTTGTTAGTGTCACCCAAATAAGAAGTGAAAATTGTGACTACAGGCGCATTCACAACGTAGCACATCTGATTAGTCTACTTTCATGAATGTTATTCAATTTTTAAGGCCTGTTAGTTGTTAGTGCTAAAGAGATCTTTATATAGATGGCCATGCCCATCCATATATGACCATCTTATATTTGAGAGGTGGCAAGGAAAGGAGTAGCAAAGAAAACACCAAGCATGGCTTCTAAGCCTGGAATTCTCACTGATTGGCCCTGGAAGCCTCTTGGAAGCTACAAGGTCTCTCTCTCTCTCTCTCTCCCTCAAACACGGACTGACCATGGCATCAGCAATTAGATCTCACACACACACACACACTGATCATGCAATATATCACATTATTTAGGGGAGGAGGGGGAGTTGAGAGGACTTGATGCTTTTATACACAAAGATTAGTATAAGTTTGAGGAATTGCTCCAAATTGACGTCGTTCACAATCATTTCAGTCACGATAACCGGCTCTTAGAATTTACACTTTGTAATGAAGTTTTCATAATTAAGATGTCGTATTATATATCATATAGCAGTAGAAATTTCTAAGGATGTACACACCTTTACTCATATATTTATTAGCGAATGCTTATGAAACTTGAAGCTGTAAACAACAAATCTCAATGGAAACACCTTAATGTTACATAAATAGGTGTCTTCCACTCTTCAACGTGTGAATCAAGAGACTTAGGTTTTGTTCATTATTTCAAGGGCTTCACCACTATAATATGTGCAGACAAATATAAAACAGAACACCTCTATTAAATTATAATGACATCGCACACTCAGAGAATGGCAAATATCATAGCCCACAACAACATATAGTGAACATAATACATAGGCATAGTAGGATAATTCTAGGGGTATGTCATCTATAACATTGCGGCACACAGCAATAGATGCTTCTAACACATGAAACTACAGGGGCTGGTAATTCAGAAATTTGATTGAGTTGGGGTCATCAGAGGCTTGAATCCATGTTGAAGACTTGCTTGCCAAATTTTGTCAATGTTGGACATGGAGTAGCCGCATTCATGCTCACTCAGTCCTTCTAAGGCATGCACTATTCCAGCTGCACGCCATGCACTCATCACTCTTCTTGGCAACCAATTCTGCCATACATATATTGCAATCGATTAATCACGGCTAAAATGGATTGATTGTGCAGATAATGTCATGGGATTGTTGACCAATAAAATTGGGTCGATCTCTTTTTAATTTTTTATGAATGATATTTAGAAATTTAAGTTCAATCTTAGCAAAAAATAATTATATACTGTGAAGATCAAAATGCAAATGTCACATATACCTCACAAGAGTCCACATTCTCTAGAGACGAGGGAGCTATCATTGCCGGGGTACTGTGGTAATAGCAGTCTTTGCGTAATTTCTTTGGTGGGAATTGGGAGAAGGGAATGCACAATGTTCCTTTTGTTGCTTTCTTTTGGTCCTCTTCAGTGCATCCATCACCCACCATCCATACCTACGTGAAAATTCATTATGAAAGGTAACGAGTTATCTATTACGTTAATGGTGAGTGATTCATCTGATTTACAAACAGGCATCGTGGTAGACTAAGTCTACCTAATAAATTCAAAGACTAGTTAAGGAAAAGAAAAAAAAAAATACAGGAGAGATGGGAGTGTTTAATTAATTACCTTGGCAGAATAACCCCTGGAAAGTATCCTATATATCTACATAGTAAATAAATGATTAATTTAAAACAAATATCAACTCTTTTTACAGCTTAATTGGAAGATGCCAAAAATAAACAATAATAAAGCACTAATGTTTACTTTTGTTGGAGTTGATAAAAACGAAATTCTCTTAATTTCCATGCATGCATATTGGATATGGCAGCTGTGATACATCCATTTGCTGAACATATAGCATACTTCCTGCTATTTGCAATACCAATGTTGACGACGCTGCTGACAAGAACGGCGTCGGTGGCATCCTTGACCGGTTACATCACTTACGTCGACTTCATGAACAATATGGGTCACTGCAACTTTGAGCTCATTCCCAAATGGCTCTTCTCCATTTTTCCACCTCTCAAGTATCTCATGTACACCCCATCGTAAGTTCTTTAATTGCTTATTGTAGATGACTTGTGCTACGGTGGCAGGCCCTTTTCTGCAATTGTGCGTCATGTGGGAGTCTGGCAGTGTACAAGTTACTATGTTTGGAGCAAAGTCTAGTTTTGCACATGACTCGTCGAAATCACACCATTAATTGTACAAAGAAAGCCATAAAATTATGAACAACTTTAACTAAATTAGCTTAGCAATTAACAACTAATTGTTAAATTACTGGCCGATAAATTTTTGTAAATTATTGACTCGGATTGTAACTCAGACAACGATGGATAATAACGCAGGTTCCACTCACTGCACCACACTCAATTCCGGACCAATTACTCTCTTTTCATGCCATTCTACGACTATGTCTATGGCACAACAGACAAGTCTACTGACTCGCTGTACGAGAACTCACTCCAGAGACCAGAGGAGTTCCCAGATGTGGTGCACCTGACCCATCTAACCACCCCAGAGTCCATCTACCATCTACGCCTAGGATTTGCCTACCTGGCCTCCAGGCCCCACGTTTCTAAATGGTACCTTCGGTTGATGTGGCCCGTCACTTTCTGGACCGTAATGCTAACTTGGATCTATGGTCGTACATTTGTTGTTGAAAGGAATCGCTTAAATAGCCTCAAATTACAGACCTGGGCCGTACCCAAATACAACATACAAGTAAGTCATCATTGATGTTACATACCAAGTCCACTTCAATTTTTTCTTTCGACTGGAAGCCCATTTTTAGGTACTTCTACATATAGGAAAATTTATATATATTCCAGAGGGATTATGATTTATAGGAAAATTTAATTACCCCATGACTCGTCTCCACTCACTATCTTATTCCTAATAGTTCTTTAATTAGTCTGTTTAGAAGAAAAAAAACAGAAAAAAGAAAAATACTAAATGAATCTGTACTTCCTCGGCAGTACTTCCTCAAATGGCAGAATGAATCCATTAATCGCTTGATTGAGGAAGCCATACTTGATGCAGAGACCAAAAGGGCTAAAGTGTTGACCCTTGACCTCTTGAATCAGGCAAGTTGTAATGTTGTTTCCATTTTCTATTAATTATAATTAAATTAATTAAGGTCAACAGGCAACATAAGGTTAGAAAATATATATATGTATGTATGTCTCTCTCTGATAACACAAAAGAAAATAACAATCATAAATTTAAATTTGTAGGGGGAGGAGCTGAACAGGCACGGTGAGATTTACGTCCGCAGGCATCCTGAGCTAAAAGTGAGAATAGTGGATGGAAGTAGCCTAGCAGTTGCTGTTGTGCTCAATAGCATACCAAAGGGAACAACCCAATTGCTCTTTACTGGCAGCCTAACTAAAGTCTCCTATGCTCTTGTCCTTGCTGCGTGCCAGGAGGGAATCCAGGTATTCAATTTTGGATGCTAGTTAACTTGATATTCCAAAATAATTTCATATTCCAAAGTCCTACCTAACTTAATTTGGTATTGTATTGATTTCAATTAGGTATCTATCCCGCATAAGGATGATTATGAGAAGCTCAAGAAGTCTTTCGGCACCAATTCTCATGGTCATTTGATACTTTCCAAGGCTTATTCTGCCAAGGTAATTCATTAAACACTCTCCTCTCTCCTCTCTCCTATATTTTTTTTTTCCTCAACTATTCTTTGCAATTATTCGGTAGGCTTAGTCTACCACGAAACCTGTTTGTAAATTAGATGAATCACTTACCATTACCTTAATAGATAACTCATTACCTTTCATAATGAATTTTCATGTAGGTATGGATGGTGGGTGATGGATGCACTGAAGAGGACCAAAAGAAAGCAACAAAAGGAACATTGTGCATTCCCTTCTCCCAATTCCCACCAAAGAAATTACGCAAAGACTGCTATTACCACAGTACCCCGGCAATGATAGCTCCCTCGTCTCTAGAGAATGTGGACTCTTGTGAGGTATATGTGACATTTGCATTTTGATCTTCACAGGATATAATTATTCTTTGCTAAGATTGAATTTAAATTTCTAAATATCATTCATAAACAATTAAAAAGAGATCGGCCCAATTTTATTGGTCAACAATCCCATGACAATATCTGCACAATCAATCCATTTTAGCCGTGATTAATCGATTGCAATATATGTATGGCAGAATTGGTTGCCAAGAAGAGTGATGAGTGCATGGCGTGCAGCTGGAATAGTGCATGCCTTAGAAGGACTGAGTGAGCATGAATGCGGCTACTCCATGTCCAACATTGACAAAATTTGGCAAGCAAGTCTTCAACATGGATTCAAGCCTCTGATGACCCCAACTCAATCAAATTTCTGAATTACCAGCCCCTGTAGTTTCATGTGTTAGAAGCATCTATTGCTGTGTGCCGCAATGTTATAGATGACATACCCCTAGAATTATCCTACTATGCCTATGTATTAGGTTCACTATATGTTGTTGTGGGCTATGATATTTGTCATTCTCTGAGTATGCGATGTCATTATAATTTAATAGAAGTGCTCTGTTTTATATTTGTCTGCACATATTATGGTGGTGAAGCCCTTGAAATAATGAACAAAACCTAAGTCTCTTGATTCACACGTTGAAGAGTGGAAGACACCTATTTATGTAACACTAAGGTGTTTCCATTGAGATTTGTTGTTTACAGCTTCAAGTTTCATAAGCATTCACTAATAAATATATGAGTAAAGGTGTGTACATCCTTAGAAATTTCTACTGCTATATGATATATAATACCATAGGTGGCATACCATTAGAGAGATCCTATTATGCCCATATACTAGGTTCAATATATGTTATTATAAGTTGATATTCACCATTCTCTTAGAGTAGGATGCCATTATAATTTAAATAGAGGGTACTATGTTTTATTATATCTAAGCATATTATAGTGATGAAGACTCTAATAGACAAATAATGAATATAATATAAGTTATAAATTTCTTAATTTACTTATAAATCAAAATATATATATATATATATATATAATTGTTGAGAAAGAGTAAGTTTAAAGATTTATAATTGCAGGTTAAAAAGACACTATTATAAAAAGTATATAATATATAGAAAATAATTAAGAAATCATTCACCATACATGCTTTTGAATTAATTCAAATATTTGTTAAAATATTGAAATTTCTAAGAAACAATTGTTCAATCTCCTCATTTTATTTGATGTTTTTGAAAACATATTTTTGAATTACATCTTTTTACATCTAGTTATAGCCTTAAAATTTTTAGATCAAGTGATAAGCATTTCTCAATTTGGCAATATATTTGTTATTTGTGCTTTATCTTGTTTATTAATTTTTTATTGTTCTATTGGTATATCAATGTTATGCAAACCAATTACTGGTTTGGTTTCTCAAACTTCTAACATATTCAAACTTATGTGAAACTAGTTCATGTCTCTTATGGTTCTAATTTTATCTTGATGTGTTGTTAGTGTTGTAATATACATATAGGAATTGGTACAAACCAATATAACTAATCAATAATAATAAGGGATTCACATTACAAGAAGAAGGAATTTTGACAAGATTAAAAAACAGATGATAAGAAATTTGATTTAACATTATTTTGCCTGATTTCTTGAAGATTGTTTCCCCCTTTTATCTTAATTTGCTTTGATAGACATGCCATTTAAGAGGGCCTCAATGGTATCATTTGATTGTAAATTAGACTTATGAGATCAAACACTTGTAAAATAGTGTGTTGCATATTATGTGTGATAAAAGTAGAATTTTATCTTTTATGTCTTGGATTTTTTTCTTCCTTGAGGTTTCAAATTTGGACTCATTTATTAACAATGATGAAGTAAATTAAAATTTTAACATTCTAGATAGGACTTTTCAATTCTAGTGCAATTATGTGCAAAGCCTTTAACTATCTTCTTGACTTTTACAAAATTAGTCATTTAAAGCATTCAAGCCTAATCTAATCCTTATTGCAGAGACTGAACTTCACATTGTAGTTGGCCCTTAAAATTGATTGACTCAATTTTACATATTATTCTGAAGTCTAATTTCATTGTTGGCACTTGTCTTAGAAAAATCAAAATTTTTTTAAAAGCTCTTCTTATTTGTTTGAAGTCTTTAAGGCTATGCATAAAAGAAGACCTAATTGAGAATATAAACTCTCAAATGCATCAACATTAGTGTGTATGTGTAAAGTACTTTTTGTAATATTATACCATTAGTTCTTAAGTTTTAAGTCTAGTTAGTCATGTATATATTTCCTTTGTGACAAGAAAATTCCATCTATTGATCTAGCTACTTCAATTCCAAGAAAGTATTTAAGTTCAAGATTTTTCATCTCAAACTCAATAACTAGGTGTTGTTGTAGGTTGAAAATCTCTTCTGTATCATTTCTTATAATTATCATATCATCCACATAAATTGTTAGGAGTATAACCATCCTTTTAGCTACCAATTTCATTACTTTATAAGATTAATTTTATTTCATTTTTATAAAAGATTTGTATGATTTAATTGTGTAAGGTAACAGTTGAGACAAATTTACAAACTATTAACAATTAAATAATATAAAGATTTATTTGTATATATATATATATATATATATATATATATATATATATATATATATATATATATATATATATATATATATATATATTAAAATCTATGATATTAACAAATTATAGTCTAATTTTATTTAAAAAATTTAAAGGGGAACAGAAAGTTTTAAGTTTTTACTAAGTGTCTCTTCCTTGTCATAGAGATATGAATATGAGATTAAAAACAAATGATTAAATGTTTTATTTAACGATCTCAACTACTTGTAGCTATTAGATAGTCTACATAGTGTTTCACAATTTATATATATAATTTTAATACATTTCTCGAAAAGTATATGGTAGCACCTACTCCTAAACAATTACATAACTCATAAATTTCCAATTCCATGAGCCTTCAATTTTCAAATAAAATATTTTTCTAGTTTTAATAAAAGAAATCATGCCCAAATGATTTGATATCTATTATTTCACTTAGAAATATAGAGGGAGCAAGTCCTTACAAATTATTATTTTACAATCTCTAAAGGAGACAGTCTATTAGGATAAAAAAACAAGTGATGAAATTTTTTTAACTTATTTTTGGTTACAACCTTGGTATAATCTTATCTTCTTTTTTCTTTCTTTGAAAAAAGAAAAAAAAAATAAAATTAAAAATTAGAAAAATTTCATTTAATTGAATAAAAATATAATTTTGTTATATTACAAAAAAAATCACAATACTTTTTTACATAAAATAAATAAGTAATTACTTAAATTATAAAGATAATTTTATAATATTTATTTCACAACATTTTAGTTTTGTTAGAATATATATATATCTAAATATTTTGGTCCAATTCCTTTAGCAACAATTTCTTAAAACAAAAAATTATAACAGTAAACAACTATTAAATAAGTTAAGTTAACTAATTTGATTTTTTAAAATTTTTTAAGTAATGTAATAACATTACTGTCTTATGTAGACTATATCTTAAGTGCAAGATTAAAGGAATGATAGATTTATCATGTTTGTTTTGAGTGAAAGAGATGAGCAAAATATAACCAAAAGAAATCCAACCTTTAGTTGATATAGGAAAGTGATTAAGACTATTAAAGAAAAAATTTTTTTATAAAATTTAACAAGCATGTAAAATGTCATATTCGTAAAACGTATATAAAAAGGGCACTTTATTGCATACAGTATATATAATGACCAAGAGATATATAGAATAACAAATAATGGTAAATATATTGAAATAAGATAGGGAAAAAAAAGAGTCAAAGGGCTTGTTGTAATTGTCTTGTGTGGTTTCCATGATCCTCTAAAAAAATAATAACAAAAAGCTTTTACATATAGCAGTTAGTGTTGACAAAATGTTAATATAAAAAATTTCTCAATAGATAAGATTAAAGTGAAATATATATATCTGTGTGTACATTATTATATGTCAAATATTAACAGTTATTTTAACTTTTGTAAGATATAAGCCTTAAATTCTTACTCAATAAGTAAGCCTTAAATTCTTACTCAATAAGAAACTATCTATGTGAAAAAAATAAAGCATATAAAGAAAAAGGAAAATAAAATTAAAATTAGATAAGTTAATACAAATAAAATAAAAGTTGTATAATAAGTGTAAAATAATTGAAATAAAAGATGAAAACATTTTGTGTTATAGATAGCTTTTAAAGTGAGAATAATGTTTAAAAATACTTTAAAATATTTATGTATTAATAGTAATTAGTGTCTTAAACTTATAAACTTGTTAGGAACATCCAATTTCATTACAACTAGTTTAGTGAAGTAAGATACTACTCAACAAACTAATTGTAATGCATAGATTAGTCTTAGCATAAAAATATAATAAAACTTTTTGTACAGAATATTATATTTTAAGTTTGGTAAGGAAAAAAGGGAACAACATTTTAGGCAATAATAGAAATAAAAAATAATGCTTGCATGCTATAAGAAACCCAAAAAAAAAAAAATGGAAATAATAAAGTTTTGATTAGTAGGAGTCGGGTTTAAATCCTAATTAATTAACATCGAAGATAAAAGCAAACTATGAATTTTTTTCTTCTTCTTTTTTGGTGGGGAAGGGCGTGGGGAGGACCACTGATTACCATATATAACTTTGGATAAAGTTATCATCAAGCTCAAATTTCATCATGGAAAATAATTGTGAAAACTGAGAACAATAAATCTGGAGAGGAATTTAAAATACATTAATATCCTAGCCCCTAAGAAATGGTTGCATTCATTTCCAACTTTATAAATGTTCATTCGTCTCCATATTATATTTTTGCAATCTATTAGGTAAATGATAGGAGAGGTTTTGAGAATTCACCTGCGTTAGCATTTAAATCATTATAAAGTACCGAGGAGTGACCTCGTGATGATATGTTTTTGATAAATTTAATAATCTAAAAAAAGAAAAATAAAAACAATACATCTACAAATACTGTAAAATAAATTTTATAAACTTAAATCTCAAAAGAACAAAAATATTTCTTAAATTATTCCCATGTAATGCTCCATATTAAGAAATACAGACATTCATTCTCTTTGTTTCAAAACTTTTACGGAACATAATTATAAGATAAAATAGGTACTTGTTCTCCACACATAACACTTACGATTATAAATCAACAAGTCTACTACCTAAGATGTAACAAGCATGTAATTGATTTTATGATATTGATTTATAAATATTTAAGAATTAATATAATAAAATAAAATAAAATAGTTATTGATTTTATATTTTATATGTTATTGCAAAAGGCTGAGGTATTAAACCGAAGCAACCGCCTATTTAAAGGAACAATAGAACTTGAACCTAATTCTAGCATTGGTGAGTGGACTACTCTAAATGAGTAATGTGCTTAAATCAATGTCCAAATATAACTATTTTACAAACGTGAATGGGTTATTAGGACCAATTCATGCACCACATTGATTCTTTATCTTGTCCTTGCACGTTAAAAACTGAAAATTAAAGGACTAGAAAAAGGAAAAAAACAAGTAGAAATGCAATAAAAGAGGAAACTAAAAGAGCTCGCGTGAACATAGAAGTGGTAAAATTCCACAAGCAAATTCTTAACCACTTTCATGTCATTAATGTTTTTTGGCCCTCTGTATTATGATCACCTTTAATAGATGAACTTCAGTCATTTAGCGGTTTAGTGCCAAATATTCCCTTAGATCTTGAGTTGCCCTTAATTTGAGGGTGGGAGGAGGGTGCCTGTGATAGAGTCCCAGATCTAAGTTTGTGGACTAATTCCCTTCTTAGTTCATTGAGGTACATTAGATACAAACTATATAAAAGAAATGATTTATTTTATTTTTATGAATTAAATAAAATTAATTTTTAAGAACTCAAATATATAAATTTAAATTTTTAGTTATTAAATATTTCTTAAGAGTTATATTTATAAAAACTTTAATTTCAGTGCAAATGACATTTATTTTTGGATAAATAGATAAAATAATCGAAAAACTTATAAAGACTAAACACCCCCGCAAACACACATTAGTGTAAATGATATAGATATGTTGTCTATATTATTTATTATTGTATTCAGGATAGTGAGTTTGAATAATATCTTTATGGCAAAAAAATATTGTTCACACCTTAAAATTAATTATAAAGACAATTTTATTATCATTCTCTATTCTCCATTCACCCCATAAAAAAAATCAAGGCCTCATTGGAAAATTATTATCTTACAAATAGGAAAATCACAAAAGTTGGAAATTTATCAGCATGCCTTCTTTTATTACTATGCACACACATGAATGTACACAATCCCACAAATTTGTTCTTTGTGCAATCAACAAAAAAGTTAGACTTCAGTGATTTTCTTTTCTTACCAAAATTTTTAAGAGTAGTTGCTTTGTTTTTGTTAATTATGTGTATATATTCCGGACCAATTACTCTCTTTTCATGCCATTCTACGACTATGTCTATGGCACAACAGACAAGTCTACTGACTCGCTGTACGAGAACTCACTCCAGAGACCAGAGGAGTTCCCAGATGTGGTGCACCTGACCCATCTAACCACCCCAGAGTCCATCTACCATCTACGCCTAGGATTTGCCTACCTGGCCTCCAGGCCCCACGTTTCTAAATGGTACCTTCGGTTGATGTGGCCCGTCACTTTCTGGACCGTAATGCTAACTTGGATCTATGGTCGTACATTTGTTGTTGAAAGGAATCGCTTAAATAGCCTCAAATTACAGACCTGGGCCGTACCCAAATACAACATACAAGTAAGTCATCATTGATGTTACATACCAAGTCCACTTCAATTTTTTCTTTCGACTGGAAGCCCATTTTTAGGTACTTCTACATATAGGAAAATTTATATATATTCCAGAGGGATTATGATTTATAGGAAAATTTAATTACCCCATGACTCGTCTCCACTCACTATCTTATTCCTAATAGTTCTTTAATTAGTCTGTTTAGAAGAAAAAAAACAGAAAAAAGAAAAATACTAAATGAATCTGTACTTCCTCGGCAGTACTTCCTCAAATGGCAGAATGAATCCATTAATCGCTTGATTGAGGAAGCCATACTTGATGCAGAGACCAAAAGGTCTAAAGTGTTGACCCTTGGCCTCTTGAATCAGGCAAGTTGCTGTTAATTCATGTTGTTTCCACTTTCTATTAATTATCATTATATTAATTAAGGTCAACAGGCAACATAAAGTTAGGAAAGATTTGTTTATATAGGTGTGTGTCTCTGATAACACAACTAAAAATAAAAATCATAAATTTAAATTTTGTAGGGGGAGGAGCTGAACAGGCACGGTGAGGTTTACGTCCGCAGGCATCCTGAGCTCAAAGTGAGAATAGTGGATGGAAGCAGCCTAGCAGTTGCAGTTGTGCTCAATAGCATACCAAAGGGAACAACCCAATTGCTCTTTACAGGCAGCCTAACTAAAGTTGCCTATGCTCTTGTCTTTGCTTCGTGCCAGAAGGGAATCCAGGTATTCAATTTTGGATGCTAGTTAACTTAATATTCCAAAATAATCTCATATTCCCAAGTTCTACCTAACTTGAGTTGGTATTGTATGGATTTCAATTAGGTATCTATCCCGCATAAGGATGATTATGAGAAGCTCAAGAAGTCTTTCGTCACCAATTCTCATGGTAATTTGATACTTTCCAAGGGTTATTCTGCCAAGGTAATTCATTAAACACTCCCATCTCTGCTGTATTTCTTTCCCTTAACTAGTCCTTGAAATTATTAGGTAGACTGTCTACCACGATGCCTGTTTTTATGTCAGATGAATCACATACCATTATCTCAAAAGATAACTCGTTACCTTTCATAATGAATTTTCACGTAGGTATGGATGGTGGGTGATGGATGCACTGAAGAGGACCAAAAGAAAGCAACAAAAGGAACATTGTTCATTCCCTTCTCCCAATTCCCACCAAAGAAATTGCGCAAAGACTGCTATTACCACAGTACCCCGGCAATGATAGCTCCCTCGTCTCTAGAGAATGTGGACTCTTGTGAGGTATATGTGACATTTGCATTTTGATCTTCACGGTATATAATTATTTTTTTGCTAAGATTGAACTTAAATTTCTAAATATCATTCATAAACAATTAAAAAGAGATCGACCCATTTTTATTGGTCAACAATCCCATGACATTATCTGAACAATCAATCCATTTTAGCCGCGATTAATCAATTGCAATATACGTATGGCAGAATTGGTTGCCAAGAAGAGTGATGAGTGCATGGCGTGCAGCTGGAATAGTGCATGCCTTAGAAGGACTGAATGAGAATGAATGCGGCTACTCCATGTCCAGCATTGACAAAATTTGGCAAGCAAGTCTTCAACATGGATTCAAGCCTCTGATGACCCCAACTCAATCAAATTTCTGAATTACAAGCCCCTGTAGTTTCTTGTGTTAGAAGCTTCTATCGCTCTGCGCCGCAATGTTATAGATGACGTACCCCTAGAATTATCCCTGCTACGCCTATATATTGGGTTCACTATGTGTTGTTGTGAGCTATGATATTCGCCTCTTCAATTCCTCTAAATGATGATATCTTCATCACTGTTAAAAAAATTGCAAAATTGGATGGTGATCAAGTTGAATCTTATTGTTCTTGCTTGTTTGCTGAGCTCGTAATGAATCATAATTTGGAGAGTCTCATCTTCAGTGTTGGTACCGGTGAGAGTGTTGCTGCTCCGGTCTCATTGACCCCACTAGCAGTGTTGGTGAGGCTGCAGCTGCTGCTCCTCCCAATTGCAAAGGAGATCAAAAACCAATGAAAAGAGAAGAGATTGATGATGACATGAGTTTTTGCTTGTTGGATTAAGATCTTACTCATTATGATTGACCAATAAACTTGTTTTAGTAGTTTTGAATTTTCAAAACTGCTACTTTACTTTCAGGGATCTAGAAAATTTTGGATAAGTTACACTAAAACAGGTGTTAAATGATATTCACAGTATACATTTAAAGACATAAATTTTTATTAAATAAGAAAAAATTATAGTAGTTTAATTAATGTAAAACAATATTATTTCAATTAATATAAATTAGAGTGGGGGGCCTCCACTCATCAATGAATACATCTGCACATGGTTTTGACAGTGACAATGGTATGAATTATGGAGTTGAATAGACTGTGCAAAGATTTTTTTTTTCTTTTTTCCCTATGATTGCCAAAAATATATATATATATATATAAAAAGAAAAGAAATGGAAGCTTTGATGACGTGGAACAATTAAGATTAATGCATGCATGTCAAGCTCCCAGAAGTATTTGTCTACATAATTGCAAATCCATTGCGGTTGGGGATTAGCCGCCCCTTGTTGGTTATCTTAGAAAGTCAAAGAAGCAAAAGGAAAATAGAACACGCAAGATATGTGGAAATTAGAGTATTGTCAACATTCATGCAAGGGGCCGACCATTTTATTTTGTTAATTTCCATTAGATATATTCAAATTAATGCAAACATCACTTCTCAATTCAACTCTAATGAACGTTGCATTTACTTTTACAATTGATATTTTGATTTTTTTTTTTTTATCTTTCATTTTTCTTAAAGTAACAATACATTCATTTAAATATTGTCATATCTATTATACTTATTGTTGTTTCAACTACTTATAATTGATATATAATTTTTAAAATAATAAATATTATTAATTTACTAATCATTCGAATAATTATAAAATATTTATTATAAAATTAAAAAAAAATATTATAACCATGTGCATATGTCTAATATAATCTACCAAAGAGTAAACCAATCAAATAGGAGACTTTAGTTTACAACATATTTGCTTAGTAAGTATTATTATCATCATTATTATCATTATCCTACAATAAAAAGGCAAGAAAGAGTTCCAACAATTAAAGATAGAGTAAACTAATCACAATTGAGTAAGCAAGAATCACAAATCCAATAAACAAATGCCATATGTTTATGGGCATACCTAGTTGAGTGGATTATGGACACCTGCTAAAGATTGATGATTCCTTGGTTGGTTATACATACATATAGCACTAAAAGAGGCATCGGGCAAACTAAATAATGGAAAAAACATAGTTGACATATTGGC
Source organism: Rhizophora mangle (assembly GCA_037832345.1). NCBI lineage: Eukaryota > Viridiplantae > Streptophyta > Magnoliopsida > Malpighiales > Rhizophoraceae > Rhizophora > Rhizophora mangle. The sequence goes on along the minus strand of JBAPLJ010001975.1, from coordinate 167,664 downwards.
ATTGATGTTAAGAATAGGATTGAGTTGTTGTCAGTTTAAGAAAATCATAATAAAGATTTTTGATGCCATTGCAAATTTTTAGGCTTTTAACCTTTTTTGCACTTTAAGTTCCAACTTCTTTTTGTACTTCATTTTCCATATTTTGTTAGATTGTTTGGATGAAATTTGCAAGCACACTTATAATATCCTTAACAACATTTTTTTTCCTTTAGAGAAGTAGGGTTCACACCACTGCCATAAAGTCATACCCATTCATAATGCTTTTGCCCTAAGATTACAGCAAAAGGATCAATTGTTTGTTTGTTAACTCCTTTGCTTTTTGATTGAATCTCCTCTAGTTTAGTCTAAACCTTGCAACAATATGTAGTTCATGGCTAAAAAAGTATAAAAGTTGGTTTTGTACTCAAGTAAGACTTAATGCTTACATTTTCTGACTCATAATGTCATCAAATTGCTTGTACATGTCTATTTAAGAATGTGACTCTTTATTGGGATTTGCATTTTTCTGTTAATAATTGAAAAATGACAATAATCATACAAACAACTCAAACAAACTAACCAAAATCAACTATGAACGACATATAACTACAAATCGCAAAATATGATATTTTTCAATAAGTAAAATTCAAGAAAATCAAATACCTTATTTACAATAACATATCTATTCTTACCATTTACTCTCAAATACATGCAAATCTGTTTTGACTTGTTGTTTGCATAACCATTTGCTTTAGTCGATTCATTATATTGGTTTTTATCTTACAAATATGTACATATGAAAATGAATGGAATTAAAACAATTTCTTGTATAATTAAGCAACAAATTTAATAGATACATGTTTTGGTTAGAATGAACCTGCAAATCTTTTGAATTAGCAAACCAATAAAATGCTCAACTTGTACATTTTTGAATGGTACTTTTGTTTGATTTTTTTGGTTTTGTATTAGGTGATCTCTCTTCAATTAGCACTTATATGATTTTTTATTTGCTACAATTGTTGTCTATACCCATTTTCTTCCTTCTTTAGGAACCATATTTATACAAATACATATATATATATATTTGTATTGATTAAAATACTATTTATAAGATGAAAATATTATATAAATAGGTAACTTACGTAAGAAAAAAATTTATTTCATGATATTACCAACACAAATTTCCACATTTCATCCTTATTATTGCTTGGTACCTTATGTCAATTCTTCAAATTTAGTGGTGCTCTATTAAGATTTTTGACTAAAATACCAAGAAAATTGTTGAATTCATTTAAAGTTTTCTCATTAGGACCAATAGCCTGGTTATTGACATTCAAACATATAAGTTTATGTTCTTTTAAACTTCTTATGTGCACCTCACTAGTTGTTGTAGATCCTTGTCTCATTTAGGTGTTTAAAAACATTGCATTATCCTTTTAAAATCATTGTGATCGTTAGCTTATAATTGCTGTATAAAAGTAATATGGGCTTAAAAATGCTAGTACAACCATTTCAAATTGTTGCCATTGAACATATATTGAGTTGGTTTATAACTACTGTTGAAAAACCACCACATAAAGATTAATATTACCATTTTTATGAAAATAAATTTATATGAAGGTAATAACCATTGCCATATGTTGTTTTTGTGATGAATTTAAATCACCACAAATGATCCATTGTTATATGTTTATATGGTATAATGTTTTTAGACATATGACTTCTTCATAGCCCAAAAATATTTTTTTTCCTTTTAGACACATACAATAAATAAATAAAACTTTATGATTGAGTATTGAATGCTAATATCAAGGTTAATTGCTAGACATGTTTTATAAGGGAAAAAGGAGTGTTGTTAGTAAGAGAACATGGAGGAGGAACATGCAACAAAAGAGGATGAGATAGTGGTGGTAGATTTGGGTTTTTTTTTATTGAGTTTTACTTTTATTTAATTTGAACTTAATTTATATTCTGATTCAATTTAATCATGTTAATGTACTCAATTGGCTTTTAGTCGAGCCCATTAATTTTGTTTAGTCCCACAATAACTTATTTTTTATAATGCTTATTTCTTTTTTATATTTACAATTTTAGTTAAAATAAGGATAAGCAAAGACAAAGTAAAATTTGAGTGAATACATGTTAAATGGGATTGTAATATAAATCTAGTTTAACCATTTCATATTTTTTTTTTCTTTTCCCACTAAGGTTATTTACCCCAACACAACTTTACCTAGATCCACCATTAGTAACCTTTTACATATATTGAAAGGGATTCATATACTACATTTATGCATTCAAAGAAAAATAAGATTCAAATTCTCAACTTCTCCAAAGTAATTTTAATGGTTTAAGAGAAGATGATGAATAATATTTTTAAGAAAAATAGAATTCTTATATTTCTTATGAATTTTATACATCTTTCTTTATACATGAATGACAAATATATAACATCTATAAGTTGGAATCATTATAATCCTAATAAAAGAATATCTTTTATTATATGGGAACTAAATAACAACTTCCTATTTTGAATGATCATAGAAAATTTTTTTAATTTCTCTTTCTTAATAGCCAAGAACAACTAACATTAATACTCCCCCTTAAATTGGTGCATAGATGTCTTCAATGTCCAACTTATCCAATGAGCTATGAAATGCCTTGCTAGCAATAATCTTTAAAAGAATGTCAACTAATTGATCTTCAGACTTGATGAAGGGAAATTAGATTATCTTTGCTTCCAACTTTTCTTTGATGAAATGCCAATCTACCTCAACATGATTTGTTTGATGATGTTGTATTGGATTATGAACAATTTCAATTGTTGATTTATTGTCACAAAACAAATTTGGTATTAAGCTAGGCATATATTTTATTTTTTTCAACAACCTCTTGAGCCAGAGTAGCTCACAAATCTCCTCGGTCATGCTTTTAAATTCAGCTTCTGCATTTTACAATGCAATTACTTCTTGTGTTTGACTCCTTTAAGTGATTTCCACCCAAAAAGGTTAAATAGTCATATGTAGACCTCATGTTTGTGACATTCCCAACTCAATCAACATTCGTATATCCATCCATATTTAAATGCCCATATTTTTTAAACATATGATCCTTTTCTGGAGAAGACTTTAAGTACCTTAAAATCTAAAACACAACATTCATATCATCTTCTCTTAGATCATATATGTAATATCTAGTTTGGTATGAGATAGGTAGATTAAGTTTCCAACAAGTTATTGATATCTCTCTTTGTTTCTAAGCATCTAGTTTGCCCATTCTCTTAGTTCATGATTTGGTTCTATTGGTGTGTCCATAAGCTTGCAGTTGAGCATTCCTATCTCAATTAGTAGGTTTACTAAATATTTCCTTTGTCACAAGAAAATTCCTTCTATTGATATAGCTACTTCAATTCTAAGAAAGTATTTAAGTTCTTCAAGATCTTTCATCCCAAACTTAGTAGCTAAGTGTTGTTATAGGTTGGAAATCTCCTCTATATCATTTCTATAAGGATGTTTTAGTCGTTAGTGCCACAACCAAATTTTTTGTGTTCTAACACTTTCTCCCTCCATAAAATTTGCTTATTAAGATCAAAGTCATGTAAGTGATACAATCCTCCTCATTTAGTACCACGACCAATGATTTCCTTAGTGAGAATATCCTAAAATAAATAAAATTTTAGATAAATCGATAAATTTGAATTTAATTTCTCAATAGCCTGACCAGTGGATAACAACTTATTTATAATAGATAGAACCAATAATGTATTTGATCAATTATAAGAAAGCAAGAATGTCACTTTTCCTACTCTTATAACTGGGTAGGGTATTCAATTAGCATTGGAAACACATGTCTAGTTCAGATGTGTAATTGAAACAAAGTCCTATGGATCATATGTCATGTGGTTAATCGCCCTTAAGTCAATAATCCAATAATTGTTACCTAAATTACCCAAAGCTACCAATTTGCGTGAGTTAAAAATAAAAAATGTAGTGTCATCTTATGACCCAAAACTTGCAATTAGTTTATAGTGCTTCAACCCTATCTATAAGGGTTGCTTGACAAATATTCCTTGTAACATTAGCACTTATACCAATATCTCATTTGATTTTTACCTTTAAATTCCTATCACAACTCTAAATATCTATATGACTTAAAACATGTTTCTTTGGTGTACTTTGCATTTCCGTAATGGGTGTAACCTCCATTATCTCCTTAAGATTTTGTCTTTGTTGCAGTGTTAGATTTTCCATCAACTATTAGTTGTTGGATTAATTGCTTTTGTCAACCTTTTGTCAAAATAGTTATGCTAAATGTTATATCTCCTTCATCTTTTGTTAGCATTACCACTTGTTGAAGATCTTCTCTACGTACAAATGTGTAAGTCTATTAAACTAATGGAAATGGAAATCAATATTCCTACAAAGACCTTAAAGGTTGTTATAGTATGTTTTAAGTGATGCTCCTCCATGCTTGAGTAGCATCACTTTCTCTTCAAATCATTAACTTGTGAAGTTTTAGTGTCATCGAAATAAGTAATGGAAATTGTGTCCCACACTACTTTCACTATTGAAAATTGAATATAGCTACTAATCAATTTGAAGACCATAAAATTAATTAATTAACCTTTAACAATTGTGTTTTCAATCCTTAATTTCCTATAAGATCCATAACCCTTAATAGGTTGAAAAGATCTCCATTAATGTATCTCAATTTGCCTTTGCTAGAGATGTAATCTTGAAAACCTGAGATTAGAGTCCATAGTTGGAACCATCCAACTTTATGCTAGTGTTCATTGAGCCAAAATCATAACTCACTGGAATTGATGTATGATTTAATATTTGTGATATTTTGGAAGATAATTCCATAAGGACCAAATACTCTCCTTAAGAATGTCTCATGGATACTTCTAGGTTTGTCATTATTCTAGGTGGGTTCACAAAGTCATAGGAACCAAGCTCTGATAGCATGATGGTTTGAGAGAAGATGATGAATGATGCTTTTGAAAAAAATGAAATTCTTATAATTTTATGAATTTTGTATATCTTTTTTATAAATGAGCTGTTGTATATATAATATTTATAATAGCCATCATTATAATTTTAATAGAAGAATATTTTGTATTATAAGAGAACTAATTAACAAACTTTTAATTTTAAATGATTATTAAAAATTTTATAATTTCTCTATTGTAATGGATAAGGACAACTTACTTCTAACAAATTCTTGAGGAAAAATTCCTAAAACCTTTACTCCACTCTTCTTGGTGGCCTGCTGGTTAAACTAATTAAAAAAGAAAATGTTGGAAAAACATTTATTGACATGTGACATGGCTTTCTGTTGGAAAATAATTGAAGTGCTATTATATGCATCGTGTCATTTGGCTAGTAGATTGCAAAAATGTAATATGGAGACATATGAACATGTATAAACTTGGAAATGAATGCAACCTTTTCTCACTAGCCGGAATATTAATATATCTTAAATTCTTCTGTAGATCTATTGATTCTCAATTTTCATTATTATTTTTCACGTTGAAATTTCAGCTCGACAATAACTTAATCCAAAGTTACATAAGTTATATTAGTTTACCATATATCCAAACTGGACTAAATCTAACATGATATCCTTTTAGATGAATTGGTATTAGAGTCATACTACCACACATACCACTAGGGTTTGAGTCCTAACTGAGTACAAGCTGGTAAGTTAGGAGTTTAAGTGTGAATGCCACATGTTGGGAGTTAAGTGTGATTGCCACGTGTAACTTGGAGTGGTCTTGGTAGTAAGTCTTTGAGGTCAGCAGTAAGTCCATTGGTTAACTCTTGGCCACGTGGAAAAATGCCCCGTACATGGATAAACGCTCTGTAGGCTTTGAATGTAAGGATAAGATTTGCACTATCAGAGCATGGTGAGATATATGGTAAACTGGGTCAAATCTAATGAGATATCCTTTTATATGAATTAGGGGAGAGAGATAGTAAGTAGTAACCACACAATAGGAGTAAACCGAGTGTGAGCACCAGTGAGATAAGGGTAAGTAGAGAGAATCTTATGGTGTTCCTGGTAATAAGTCCCATAGTGAGGCAATAAGACCATTGATAAGCCTTAGTTATCATACCTATGAATCTCACACTTGCTCCAACTATAGGTCTCATTCCATTTGTTGGTAAGTATGTTTACTTTTTTTCAACCTTCTACACCTAGCCATGACTCTGAAGCTTCCTCCTTTGGAACCATAAAACAAGATGAAATCCTTATTGAAGACAAATCTATTAACAACTGGCAAATTCCCAAACTAGTTGAAAAACAATTCTACCAAACAAGTCGGTTTAATCTCCTTCGAAGAATTGACTATACCATCAAAACTGTTGAGAGGGACTACTATCTCTCTGAATTTGTTGAAACAGTAAGACTGCTTTCTTCTGAATCAATCAAACATCATCAAAAGCATTACAATTATTTGCATCTTGGCATGGTTTAGGTAGGCATCAAACCTTTGTCTAGAGAAGGACTTGACACTTCTATTCTTACTGCACTTAGAGATTGTTGTCTTTTAAATTTTGATAATCCTCTACTAGGCATTATAAAATACAGTCTTTGTTCTAGACCAATTTATTTTAATTGCTATCTTGACTTTACTGTCTCTTTGCATGATAGAAACATCCTTAATGTCCTTACTCTATAAATCAAAATTCATAACAGATTTGCTGAAGGATCAATACCCCTCAATCTAGTATATCGTATCCAATACAAAGAATTGAAATCATCATTTCACGCCAAAACCATATGAGGAGTTGATGATAAAGGGGAAACCATGTTATGTCAAACAAATATGCGCAGATCCAACTTACAAACTCCAAGGTATATAAAATGGCATGAAGTTGACTTGCCTAATGCCTGGAAAATTGAAAATTTTACAACACCTAAACCTCTTGTTACTATCGAAGTAAACAGGATCACTCAACACAATGATGGGAGTGTTAGTGTCTCATTTGCAAGACACTCCATAAGTTCAAGATATACGCCCTTTAAGGATGAAAATCTTCATTCGAAAATAGCTAGTTACCTGCAAAGGAGTAACTCAGCTAGGCACCTACCTAGTCATTCTAAAACAGGGAGCCATATTTCTAACCTTGCTGATGTTAATCTAGGAAGACAATACCTAGAACAACTTATGTAGATACATCCCCAAGATCTCCTAGATCACTAGAAGCATTGGCATCCTAAGTATAATTTCCAAACAAGTTTGAGGTAAATCCTAAACTTAATGTCTTGGAAAAAATTTTCAAATGAATTTTGAAATAAATAAAGATGTTTTGAGAAAAGAATTTTATGAAAATTAAAATAAAGAAAAAAAAAGAATGGTCTTAAAACAATTTCAAAATGAAAAAAGATTAGTTATCCAACAAGACTATTATGATTGGATGACTAAAAACTAAACACATATTCTTTTCTTTGACTGGTTTGACAAATACTGTTTTCCATGGGGAATTAAGTATCCCTGGACTTCCTTTACGGAAGCAGATAAACTGTAAGCTCAGATTGCAACACAAACATGGGAATTGATGAATGGTTTTAAAATAAAATTAGTTCATCCCCCATCCTATGAAATACAATTTAAACACAAAGAATTTATTATTTCTACTTCACCTTTTAAAATTAGAAAAAAACATGAGGATCCATCTTCTAAAGATTTTCAAAAACTCATTAGACAAAATAATTATACAAATAATTTTACAGACTATTGGAATTCAATTTTCAAATATTGAAACTATTAGCTTTACTACTTTTATCATTCAAAAAGAACCCAAAATGATTTCAGATCCAATATTTAAACCTTTTTAAATCTTTGAAAATGTTTCTAATAAGTTTTACCAAGCATTATTGCAAAGGTGGTAGACTCTTTAAGATAGACCTTTAACAAGCAAAGACGCCCATGTCCTTCAAGAAATAAACATGTCCTTAAGGCAGTCATCTGACAATGAATCTTTTAGACTACATAGAGTCAAGGTAAAGTTAGTAAGGGCTTTTACTCGTATGTACTACCCAAGACCTTCTGCACTTGACCTTGCTTTTAAAGAAAATCCATCTTTCTTACAAACCAAATACAGTTCCAATTTAATTTAAGAATGGAACAATGATGGATTTTCAGAATATCAAATTCTGAATCTTCTCCAACAAATAATTATGGTTGCAAATGTTTACCAAACCCATAGTCAAACTTCTAATCTTACGATTGTTGAAATCTTAGTAGCAAGATTTTCAGGATAGCTCAAAGGATGGTGGGATAATACACTCATCCATAAAGATTGAACAGAAATCTTCCACAACATTAAAAAGGATTTACATCAACAATCGATTTATAATGATCAACAACGAGTTATTCCCAATACTGTAACAACTCTTGTTTTTTCCATTACTAAACATTTTATTGGTGATCCTTCTCATCTTAAGGTTAAAAATACTAAACTACTATCAAATCTCAAATGCAAATACCTGCATAATTTCAAATGGTACAAAGATATTTTCTTAACTTGTATTATGCAGCACAAAGACGCCAACCAACCCTTTTGGAAGGAAAAATTTCTTGCTGGTCTTCCCCAACTACTCAGAGATAAGGTAAGAACTTAACTCCAAGATCAACAAAATGGGCAAATTCCTTATCATCGTCTTTCATATGGAGAACTAATTAGTTTTATCCACAAAGAAGGACTTTAAATTTGCACAGATCTTAAGTTACAGAAGCAAATTAAAAAGGAGATACAGTAGACTCGAAGGGAAGTTGAATCATTTTGTGCCCAATTTGATGACAATCACTACCAAAAAGAACAAAATAGAAGAAAAAGGCCCAAACCCAAGCTAACCAAGCCCAATAACCCATTCTATAGAAAAACCAAGCTAAAATTGCCCAAGAAATTTGCCAAAAATTACCCAAACTTGCCAAAACCAACTAGTCAAAAGCCTAAAACCTCCTGTTATCAATGTGGAAAACTAGGCCACATATCCAGATATTGCAAACTAAACACTAAACTCCAAACACTAAGCCTCACTGAAGATGTTCAAAACCAAATCCAAAATCTATTAAATGATAGTACTTCTAAAAATGAATATGAGTTCTCCCATAAGAATGAAGCTGGACTCCAACCTGAAGACTTCACCAACCTATCCTCTGAAACTTCTTCTAATGAAAAGTAGATCGATGTGCTAATAAGCGATTAGGAACAAATTCTTGAAATCTTCGACTGCATGGGAAATGATCATGTCAAATCCCAATTTCTTGAAAAACTTTTGCAAAGACCACCAACCTTAAAACCTAATGAACTCCTTTAACAAATACAAACATCCTATGATCTCAAAAACATCCTTAACCATTTTGAACAAAACCAATCCAGACCCATAATTATTTCAAATCTGAAGTCTAAAATCAACTAGTTAAGAGTAGAAATTAGCCAAATCAAGCTACAACAATCCAAAGACCACTAAACACTAGCATCCTTACTGGATCTAGTACACCAACATTCACTAAACCCTAAAGAAACCAACAAAACTACTGAACTAGATTGCTGTTGAGTTTGTTTGCTTTCTTTGAGTGGTCTATAGATGTAGCAAAGGGGTCATCCAATAAGACTATTATGAAGATGTTTTGAGAAAGAAATTTTATGAAAATAGAAAGAAAAAAAAACAGAGAATAATTTTTAAAACAATTTCAAATTGAAAAAAGATTAGTCATCCAATAAGACTATTATGATTGGATGACTAAAAGCCAAATACATATTCTTTTCTTTGACTGGTTTGATGAATATTGTTTTCAATGGGGAATTGAGTATCCTTGGACTTCTTTTATGAAAGAAGATGAATTGCAGGCTCAGACTGCAACATAAACATGGGAATTGATGAATAGTTCTAAAATAAAATTAGTTCATTCCTCATCTTGTGAAATACAATTTCAACACAAAGGGTTTACTATTTTTGTTTCACCTTTTAAAATTAAAAGAGAACATGAGGATCCATCTTTTAAAGATTTTCAAAAACTCATTGGACAAAATAATTACATAAACAAAATTTTACAAACTATTAGAAATCAATTTTCAAATATTGAAACTATTAGCTCCACTACTCTTATCATTCAAAAAGAACCCAAAATGATTTTAGATCCAATATTTAAACCTTTTCAAATCTTTAAAAATGTTTCTAATGAGTTTCACCAAGCATTATTGCAAAGGTGGCAAACTCTTTAAGATAGACCTTTAATAAGCAAAGACGTCCATGTCCTTCAAAAAATATACATGTCCTCAAGGTAGTCATCTGACAAAGAATCTTTTAGACTACATAGAGTCAAGGTAGAGTCAATAAGGGCTTTTACTCGTATGTACTACCCAAGACCTTCTACACCTGACCTTGCTTTTGAAAAAAACCATCTTTCTTAGAAACCAAATATAGTTCTAATTCAATTTATGAATGAAACATTGATGGATTTTTAGAATATTAAATTCTAAATCTACTCCAACAAATGACCATGGTTACAAACGTTTACCGAATCCACAGTCAAACATCTAATCCTACGATTGCTAAAATCTTAGTAGCAGGATTTTTAGGATAGCTTAAAGGATGGTGGGATAATATATTTACCCGTAAAGATCGAACAGAAATTTTCCATAACATTAAAAGGGATTTACATCAACAATCGATTTATGCTAATCAACAACGAGCTATTCCCAATGTTGTAACAACGCTCATTTTTTCCATTACCAAACATTTTATTGGTGATCATTCTCATCTTAAGGATAAAAATATTGAACTACTATCAAATCTCAAATGCAAATATCTGCATAATTTCATATGGTACAAAAATACTTTCTTAACCTGTGTTATGCAATGCAAAAATGCCAACCAACCCTTTTAGAAGGAAAAATTTCTTGATGGTCATCCCTAACTACTTGGAGATAAGGTAAGAACTAAATTCCAAGATCAACACAATGGGTAAATTCCTTATCATCATATTTCTTATGGTGAACTAATTAGTTTTATCCAAAAAGAAGGACTTCAAATTTGTGTAGATCTTAACTTATGGAAGCAAATTAAAAGGGAGAAACAATAGACTCAAAGGGAATTTGGATCATTCTGTGCCTAATTTGATAACAATCTCTACCAAAAAGAACAAAATTGAAGAAAAAGGCCCAAACCTAAGCTAACCAAGCCCAATAACCTGTTCTATAGAAAAACTAGGCCAAAACAACCCAAGAAATTTGCCAAAAGTTACCTAAACTTGCCAAAACCAACTAATTAAAAGCCTAAAACCACCTGTTATCAATGTGGAAAACCAGGCCACATATCTAGATACTGCAAACTAAACACTAAACTCCAAACACTAAGCCTCACTGAAGATTTTCAAAACCAAATCCAAAATTTGTTAAATGACAATACTTCTGAAAATGAATCTGAGTTCTCCTAAGAGAATGAAGCTAGACTCCAACCTGAAGACTTTACCAACCCGTCCTCTGAAACTTCTTCCGATGAAAAGCAGATCGATGTGCTAATAGGCGATTAGGAACAAATTCTTGAAATCTTAGACTCCATGGGAAATGATCAAATCAAATCCCAATTTCTTGAAAAACTTTTGTAAAGACCACCTACCTTAAAACCCATTGAACTCCTTCAACAAACATAAACACCCTATGATCTCAAAAATATCCTTAACCATTTTGAACAAAACCAATCCAGACCTATCATTATTTCAAATTTGAAATATGAAATCATCTAGTTAAAGGTAAAAATTACCCAAATTAAGCTACAACAATCCAAAGACCACAAAACACTAGCATCCCTACTGGATCTAGTACACCAACATTCATTAAACCCTAAAGAAACCAATGAAACTACTGAACCTAAAACACCACTAGATTCAACAATGTATTCTTATTCCTTTTGACTGAGATCACAATACAAAAATGGCTGATCAAAATCCATCTTAATATTTCTAATCAATTTCCTCTTGAAAATATAACGCTTGTTAATTCAGGGGCAGATCTCAACTGCATTCAAGAGGGCCTTATCCCCACAAAATATTTTGAGAAAACCATGGAGGGACTTAAATTGGCAAGTAACTATCGTTTTCTTATGCAATACAAACTTTCTAAAGTATAAGTTTGCCAACAAGGTATTTCATTACAAACTTCTTTTATCTGGTCATCCTTGGAACACCTTTCTTAAACCTTATCAAACCTTTTAGTGCCACACATCAAGGAATTCATACCTAAATATTAGGACAACCAATCACCTTTGAATTCATCCAAACAGCCCAAATTAGAAATATCAATCTTCTCAAATCACTATCTTACCACAAGGCAGCTGAATTAAACCTTTTACGTCAAACAAAGAAATCTCACCTTCACTATCTTAAAACTGAAGTATCTTTCAAACTGAAGGACAAGACACGAAAATCTTGTGCAGTTCGGTCCAGCAACGGCTCTCCACATTTGTTGTGTCTGGATTCCAAGGAAATATATATATATATATATATATATATATATATATATATATATATATATATATATAATATTTTAGTTCATAAGTAAATTAAAAAATTTATAATTTATTTTTAATTTATTATTTATCTATTAAAGTATTACTAATATAATATACTTAGATATGATAAAATATAATACTCTCTGTATAAATTATAATGGCATCCCACTTTAAGAGAATGGGGTCATCAGCAAATGTTTATATAATTTGAAGCTATAAACTACAAATCTCAATGAAAACACCTTAATGTTACATTCAACATGTGAATCGAGAGACTTAGGTTTTGTTCATTATTTCAAGGGCTTTACCCCTATAATATGTGCAGACAAATAAAAAATAAAGCACTTCAATTAAATTATAATAATATTGCACACTCAGAGAATGGTGAATATCATAGTTCACAACAACATATAGTGAACCCAATATATACCCCACTAAGGATGATTGTGAGAAGCTCAATAATGACAAATTTAAATGTGTCTACAAGACGTTTTCATGGAGAATATTTAATTTCAAATATCACAAATATTAAATTATAAATCAATTCTAATGAGTTGTAATTTTTGGCTCAATGGACATTAGAATAAAGTTGAATGGTTCCAACTATGGACTTTAGACTTAAGTTGTCAAGATTACATCTTTAACAAAGGCAAATTGAGATACATTAATGGAGATCTTCTCAACCTAATAAGAGAAATGGGTCTTAAAGGGAATTGAGAATTGAAAATATAATTATTAAATGTTGATTAATTAATTCTATAAACTTGAATTTGATTAGCAACAATATTCAATTATCAATAGCAAAAGTAGTGTGAGACACAATTTTCACTACTTATTTGGGTGAGACTGACACATCACAAGTTTATAATTTGAAGAGAAATTGATGCTACTTAACCATTCCAAACATATTATAATAACTTTTAAGGTCTTTACAAGAATATTGATTTTCCTATGCCCCAACTCAATAAAGTGTGACATTGATATAAATTAATACAATTTTATTATAATACAGAAAGATCTAGTTTACACTTTCTTGATAGGATAGATTAGACAAAATTTGAGGGTTGTACCATAAATGAAACCATTCCTATTAGTTTAGTAAAATTACACTTTTGTATGTAAAGAAGATCTTTAACAAAACAACTATATTGACAAAATATAGGTATTCATTCTTTTTGTTTCAAAACTTTTACGAAACATAATTACAAAATAAAATAGGTACTTGTTCTCCACACACAACACTTACGATTATAAATCAACAAATCTACTACCTAAGATGTAACAAGCATGTAATTGATTTTATGATATTGATTTATAAATATTTGAGAATTAATGTAATTAAATAAAATAAAGTAGTTATTGATTTTATATTTTATATGTTGTTGCAAAAAGGCCAAGGTATTAAAGCGCAAACCCAATCCAAGTGCTGCAAAAGTTCAGATGGAGTTAGACCATACTCTTAAGCCAACTGAAGCAACCCCCCGGTTTAAAGGAATGATAGAACTTGAACCTAATTTTAGCATTGGTGAGTGGGCTACTCTAAATGAGTAATGTGCTTAAATCAGTGTCCAAATACAACTATTTTACCAACGTGGATGGGTTATTGGGCCCAATTCATGCACCACATTGATTCTCCATCTCGTCCTTGCGTGTTAAAAATTGAAAATTAAAGGACTAGAAAAAGGAAAAAACAAGGGGAAACGCATGAACTTAGAAGTGGTAAAATTCCACAAGCAAATTCCTAACCACTTTCATGTCATTAATTTTTTTTGGCCCCTCTGTATTATGATCACCTTTAATAAATGAATTTCAGTCATTTAGCAGTTTAGTGCCAAATATTCCCTTGGATCTAGAGATCCCCTTAATCTGAGGGTGGGAGGAGGATGCCTGAGATGGAGTCCCAGATCTAAGTTTGTGGACTAATTCCCATAAAGGGTTTGTTTTTCTTAGTCTATTGAGGTACATTGGTTATAAACTATATAATAAAAATAATTTATTTTATCTTTATAAATCAAATAAGATTAGTTTCTAAAAACTAAAAAATATCAATTTAAGTTTTTAGTTATTAAGTATTTTTTAAAAAATATTTTTATAAAATCTTTAATTTCAATGTATATGATATTTATTTTTTTGATGACCATTTGTACTTACCAACCAAAACCAGTTAGCTAACTGAGCAATTTCATCACTAGAAATTGTTGGGAAGAGGAAGCCTTATGATGTAGAAGGGAATAGCATGAAAGATAGCTTTGAGCAAGACCTCCTTACTAGCCCGATATAAGCATTTTTCTTAGAGTAACCAACCATCATCAGTAGGCTGAGATGCTTCTGGTGGCTCTCCACTGCTGTTACTTCCAAACAAATTTGTAATGCATTTTTCCCATCTCCATTGCAAAAGGCTAATAAGCCTAAAATCCTTACATATGGATGGAGATGCCACCTTCGGGATAAGATAAATGCATTCAAGATTAAAGTAGCTAAGGATCACCACAATGATTAAGGACATCCAATGCTTTAGATACCACGTCATTCCAAACAATATGCCAATAGAATTTATAAAGAGTGCAAACATACTATCCAGTCTGAGTGGCTTTGTTGCGTGCATCTATTCCAACGCTTGGAAAAGTTCAGCTCTAGTATAGGCTTTAACCAGCTTTGCGTTCATCTCATATGTTACTCTCTCAATGACCGTGTCAAGAACCATATGCATAGCATCATTTCCTTTCAAAGAAAAGAGAGGTTAATAATAAGAAACAAAGACCTGAGCAATCTTATCTTAATTGGAATACACACAGCCATTCTCATCCATAATCCTCCAGATATGATTTCTTGTCTGTGGTGGAGGCTTTAGCATGAAAAAAGCTAATGTTTCAGTTTCCTTCTTTTAGCCAGGTTACTCTTAACCATGGTGCCCACTTCATCTCCTCCCTGCAATGAAGTTCATCAATCTTAAATTTGATTAGCATTCAAAGCAACAATATTGGCCTATGAGAGTGCAAGAGTCTCCAAATCTTGTTGCATTGCTCTTAGTTGTCGAAGCTTAAAATTGATATTCCCAAAGGTGTCTCATTGCCATACTTATTGATTTATCCAAAATTTTGTTTATTATAGGATATTCTCACTAAGGAATGAGGGGGACTATATTACTTGGATGACTATAATCCTAGACAAGCAAATTGTATGGATAAAGCATGTGTTGGAAAACAAGTTTAGTTGTGTCATCAACAATGGGACATCTATCTTTTTCATATTTGAAACATATTTTTTTAGATTATTTTCTAATTTGGATGACTCTATTTTGAAGTGTGAGACATGCATTTTAGCAAAAATGGCTTGTAGAATAATGATACATAAGTGTTGGTGTCTCTACCAAAAGAGAAGAATACAATCAGTTGCAAGTGAGTGTTTTCTATCAAACACAAAGCCAAAGGGTTAATAAAGAGTTATAAGACAAAGATTGGTAGCTAAAAGATGGTTATACTATTAATAATTTTTATGTAGATGATATGATAATTATAAAAAAATGATACAAAAGAGATTTACAACTTGCAACAACACCCATATACTGAGTTTGAGATAAACAAATCTTGAGGAACTTAAATATTTGCTTCAAATTGAAGTAACTAGATCAATAGATAGAATTTTCTCATCACAAAGGAAATATATATATGACCTACTAGACTTAAAACTTGAGAATTGATGGTATAATATTACAAAAAATATTTTATACACACAAACTAATGTTGATACATTTGAGAGTTTATATTCTCAATTAGGTCTTCTCTTATGCATAGCCTTAAAGACATCAAGTAAGTAAGAAGTGCTTTTAATAGGATTTTAATTTTTCTAAAACAAGTGCCAACAATGAAATTAAACTTCAAAACAATATGTAAAACTCAACCAATCAATCTTGAAGACCAACTACAATGTGAAGTTTTGTCTCTACAATAAGGATTAGATTAGGCTTGAATGCTCTAAATGGCTAATTTTGTAGAAGTCATGAAGATAGTTGAAGGCTTTACATATAATTGCACTAGAATTGGAAAGTCTTATTTGGAATGTCAAAATTTTAATTTACTCCATCATTGTTAATAAATGAGTCCAAATTTGAAACCTTAAGGAAAAAGAAGTCCAAGATATAAAAGATAAAGTTCTTTCTAGTTTTCTCACACAAAATAAGCAACATACTATTTTGCAGGTGTCTCATCTCATAAGTCTTATTTAAAATCAAGTGATACCATTAAGGCCCTCCTAAACAACATGTCCATTAAAGCAAATTAAAGTAAAAGGGGGAAAAGATCTTCAAGAAATCAGACAAAATGATGTTAAATCAAATTTTTTATCATTTGTTTTTGAATCCTAACAAAATTCCTTCTTCTTGCAATGTAAATTCCCTTATGCTGTTATTGATTGGTTATATTGGTTTATGCCAATTCCTATATGTATATTACAATACTAACAATATATCAAGATAAAATTAGAAGCAAAAGAGACATGAACTAGTTTCACACAAGTTTGAATATAATAAAAGTAAGTGAAACCAAACCAATAATTGGTTTGCATAACACTGATATACCAATCAAACAATGAAAAATTAATAAACAAGACAAAACACAAATAACAAATATATTGCCAAATTGAAAAATGCTTATCACTTGATCTAAAAATTTTGAGGCTATAACTAGATGTTAAAAGATGTAGTTCAAAAAAATGCTTTCAAAAATATCAAATAAAATGAGGAGATTAAACCATTGTTTCTTAAAAATTTTAATATTTTAACAAATAATTATATTAATTCAAAAACATATGTGGTGGATAATTTCTTAATTATTCTCTATATGTTATATACTTTTTATAGTAGTATTTTTTTAACCTGCAATTATAAATTTTTAAACTTACTCTTTCTCAAGAATTATATATATATATATATATATATATATATATAAATTTTTTGTTCATAAGTAAATTAAGAAATTTATAACTTATGTTTTATTCATTATTTGTCCATTAGAGCCTTCATCACTATAATATGCTTAGATATGATAAAACATAATACCTTCTATTTCAATTATAGTGGCATCCTACTCGAAGAGAATGGTGAATATCACAACTCATAATAACATATATTGAACCTAGCATATGGGCATAATAGGATCTCACCAATGGTATGCCACCTATGGCATTATATATCATACAACAGTAGAAATTTCTAAGGATGTACACAACTTTACTCATATATTTTTTAGTGAATGCTTATGCAACTTGAAGCTGTAAACAACAAATCTCAACTGAAGCACCCTAGTGTTACATAAATAGGTATCTTCTACTATTCAATGTGTGAATCAAGAGACTTAGGTTTTGTTCATTATTTCAAGGGCTTCACCACTATACTATGTGCAGACAAATATAAAACAGAGCACCTCTATTAAATTATAATGACATCGCACACTCAGAGAATGACAAATATCATAGCCCACAACAACATATAGTGAACCTAATACATAGGCATAGTGGGATAATTCTAGGGGTATGTCATCTATAACATTATGGCACGCAGCAATAGATGCTTCTAACACATGAAACTACAGGGGCTTGTAATTCAGAAATTTGATTGAGTTGGGGTCATCAGAGGCTTGAATCCATGTTGAAGACTTGCTTGCCAAATTTTGTCAATGTTGGAAATGGAGTAGCTGCATTCATGCTCATTCAGTCCTTCTAAGGCATGCACTATTCCAGCTGCACGCCATGCACTCATCACTCTTCTTGGCAACCAATTCTGCCATACATATATTGCAATCGATTAATCACGGCTAAAATGGATTGATTGTGCAGATAATGTCATGGGATTGTTGACCAATAAAAATGGGTCGATCTCTTTTTAATTGTTTATGAATGATATTTAGAAATTTAAGTTCAATCTTAGCAAAAAATAATTATATACTGTGAAGATCAAAATGCAAATGTCACATATACCTCACAAGAGTCCACATTCTCTAGAGACGAGGGAGCTATCATTGCCGGGGTACTGTGGTAATAGCAGTCTTTGCGCAATTTCTTTGGTGGGAATTGGGAGAAGGGAATGAACAATGTTCCTTTTGTTGCTTTCTTTTGGTCCTCTTCAGTGCATCCATCACCCACCATCCATACCTACGTGAAAATTCATTATGAAAGGTAACGAGTTATCTTTCAAGATAATGGTATGTGATTCATCTGAGTTACAAACAGGCATCGTGGTAGACAGTCTACCTAATAATTTCAAGGACTAGTTAAGGGAAAGAAATACAGCAGAGATGGGAGTGTTTAATGAATTACCTTGGCAGAATAACCCTTGGAAAGTATCAAATTACCATGAGAATTGGTGCCGAAAGACTTCTTGAGCTTCTCACAATCATCCTTTTGTGGGATAGATACCTAATTGAAATCAATACAATACCAAATCAAGTTAGGTAGGACTTTGGAATATTAAGTTAACAAGCATCCAAAATTGAATACCTGGATTCCCTTCTGGCACGAAGCAAAGACAAGAGCATAGGCAACTTTAGTTAGGCTGCCTGTAAAGAGCAATTGTGTTGTTCCCTTTGGTATGCTATTGAGCACAACAGCAACTGCTAGGCTACTCCCATCCACTATTCTCACTTTGAGCTCAGGATGCCTGCGGACGTAAATCTCACCGTGCCTGTTCAGCTCCTCCCTCTACAAAATTTAAATTTATTTGTGTTATCAGAGAGAGACATACATACATATATTTTTTTTAATCTTATGTTGCTGTTGACCTTAATTAATTGAATGATAATTTATAGAAAATGGAAACAACATGAATTAACTACAACTTGCCTGATTCAGGAGGCCAAGAGTCAACACTTTAGCCCTTTTCGTCTCTGCATCAAGTATGGCTTCCTCAATCAAGCGATTAATGGATTCATTCTGCCATTTGAGGAAGTACTGCCGAGGAAGCACAGAAGATACACACAAATAAGCATAGCGACCAGAAGAATAAAATGCCTTTAATTTTTCTCTATAAATCATAATTGAAATGTAATTAGATTTCCCTATAAATCATAATTGAAGTGTACTTGTTATGTACATCAATGGCGACTTACGTGTATGTTGTATTTGGGTATGGCCCAAGTCTGCAATTTGAGGCTATTAAAGCGATTCCTTTCAACAACAAATGTACGACCGTAGATCCAAGTTAGCATGACGGTCCAGAAAGTGACGGGCCACATCAACCAAAGGTACCATTTAGAAACGTGGGGCCTGGAGGCCAGGTAGGCAAATCCTAGGCGTAGATGGTAGATGGACTCTGGGGTGGTTAGATGGGTCAGATGCACCACATCCGGGAACTCTTCTGGTCTCTCGAGTGAGTTCTCGTACAGCGAGTCCGTAGACTTGTCTGTTGTGCCATAGACATAGTCGTAGAATGGCATGAAAAGAGAGTAATTGGTCCGGAATTGAGTGTGGTGCAGTGAGTGGAACCTGCGTTATTATCCATCCTTATCTGAGTTACAATCCGAGTCAATAATTTACAAAAATTTATCAACCAGTAATTTAACTATTAGTTGTTGTGGCATATACCAAACAATTAATGGTGTGATTTTGACAAGTCATGTGCAAAAACTAGACAATGCTACAAACATAGCAAGTCATCTAGTCATCTAAAATGAGCAATTCAGTGCGTGTGGCCAACTTTCAAGTCTACTTACCCTCACAAAGGTCTAACCAATAACATTATGCTGCATTAAATAAAAAGTAATTTTTTACTGTTAGGACTATTAACTCTATAAGGGTCCTTACCACCCTGACGAGATTATATTATAACTATTTCTTATTATCATATAATAAAAATAATTAAATTAATTACATTAAATTAAATTCAAATTTAGTAGTGTGATCACGATCACATAACTAGGGTTATAAGAAGTCTTACAACATGAAAATTATAAAAAGACTATCGTTTCAAAATTAAACAACTTACGATGGGGTGTACATGAGACACTTGAGAGGTGGAAAAATGGAGAAGAGCCATTTGGGAATGAGCTCAAAGTTGCAGTGACCCATATTGTTCATGAAGTCGACGTAAGTGATGTACCCGGCGTAGGATGCCACCGACGCCGTTCTTGTCAGCACCGTCGTCATCATTGGTATTGCAAATAGCAGGAAGTATGCTATATGCTCAGCAAATGGATGTATCACAGCTGCCATATCCAATATGCATGCATGGAAATTTTATTAAATTAATTACCATAATTCATATTTAGATGACTGCATTAAAGTACTTGGGACTGTGATACTGCCTTTACTCTGACATATAGTTAATGACTATGCACTGCTCCTCCTGCCCAACTCTTTGCGATTTTCATGACACAACGCTCTCTTCATTCAATCGTTTTAGATGAATGCATTAAATTACTTACCCCTAGGAAGTAATTTAATGCATTAATTATTGGCCGGTACTTAAAGAGGGATTTGGCTATGCATACCATGTACAGCCACGCACAAAGTGTACTACAATACCATAAATAGAAAATTTTAACAAAATTGGATTGAAGGAAAACGAATGGGTCTTCGATTTTTGAACCAACAAAAAATTATAGTGGGGATGGTAAGAAGGGGTTGTGCATATAATAATCATTCGTGATTAGTTAGCATAATTAATGAATATACTAATTACTAGGAATATGCTTTGCTGGGTTTGGGACTTACAGGTGATTGGCTCAGTGACAATGGAGGAGTGATGGTGGGAATGATAACGAGAGTAGAGATAGTGATGGTGCAGTGCTCTGTGAAGCCAATAGTACATAAACTCCACGGGACCCACATGAATCAGGATCGTCAAAACTATGCCATCTGCCCTCCACATGGGCAAATGGGTGGCTTCTGGAATCAGCGTGGTCACAAGCCAGAAAAGGATTCCATTAAACAATATCTGGTCATCCCTGCATGCCACAACATTAAACAAGTTACGTTAGTTAATGAAGATGAGAGGAGTCTAATTAATCATGCATATGTATGTATATAGATTTACCAATTACTTTCACGGTCTACTTGGTCAAATTCAATGCCCTTGTCGACAATCCTGTTCTTGCCTTGGGCTGTTCTGTAACGGGACAGGCTGATCCATATCTGGTTGTGAACTATTCTCCATATGAGAAAGGTGAAACCCAGTAGGGTTGAGATGTCTTTGTCTCCCTTGGCCACAAATTTGTAGGTCTTGTGGATGACCCAAGGTGCTAATAACACATACTGCATAAATAACATGTATCTCACAATACATTAAGATAATGTAAAACATCTACCCTCCTCATCCTTGAAATTAATAGTAGAGGCGAGAGTGATAATGACAATCTTAATTCATTACTTCATAATATATCGTTATGAAAACTCCATTACAAAGTGTAAATTCTAAGAGCTGGTTATCATGACAGAAACGTCATGGAATGATTGTGAAAGACGTTAATCTGGAACAATTCCTCAAACTTGTACTAATCTTTGTGTATAAAGGCATCAAGTCCTCCCAACTCCCCCTCCTCCCCTAAATAATGTGATGTATTGCATGATCAGTGTGTGTGTGTGTGTGTGTGATCTAATTGCTGATGCCATGGTCAATCTGTGTTTGAGTAGAGAGAGAGAGATGGGAGTCATTGAAGAGAGACCTTGTAGCTTCCAAGAGGCTTCCAGGGCCAATCAGTGAGAATTCCAGGCTTAGAAGCCATACTTGGTGTTTCTTTGCTACTTCTTTCCTTGCCGCATCTCAAGTATAAAATGGTCATATATGGGCATGGGCATCTATATAAAGATCTCTTTAGCACTGAAAAAAACAAATCCCAGCATGTAACATGGAGAGTGGCCCCAATACCATCCTTAATGAACAGCACTAACAACTAACAGGCCTTTAAAATTGAATAACATCCATGCAATGGAGTAATCAGATGATGCTACGTTGTAAACTTGTCTGGTCAAATCTTAATAAATGCATTAGCCCCACTTCTGGGGATATTCCCTTAGCTACCAGCCAGCATATATTAAATAACGAGAATGATACTTATAACATGCAAATCCAAACTTATCTCCACAAATTTCGTTAAACGACAATTTATTTTATAATTTTATTATTTTATAAATTTTATTTTATTTTATTTTTTAAAAAAATTTGTATAATTTAATTGTATAAAATAACAATTAAAATTAATTTTTAAATTATTAACAATCAAAATACTTTTAATTTTGTTTAAAGGTTTTTCAAAATGATAAAGAATTTTAGTTTTTACAGGGTGTGTCATACAAATATGAGATTAAAATCAAATAATTAAATGTTTCATTTAACAATCTCAATTACCTTTTTGCCATCCATGGAATGTGGTAGCATATCATCATCTTCTTGTATCCTTGTTTCCATCTTAGCTGTTTCAATAAAATGTGATGCCAACAAGCTCACGCAATTAGGGTTTGCAGCCTTTTCTCCCGTGAGAGGTTACTTCATATATCTTACATGCACATGCCTGATGATGCCTTCAATTTTCTCTTTAGTTACCGTAGGGAGAGTTGGCACATGTCTAGCAGTAGTTGGGTCATTAAGCCTCTTCAATTTTAGGACGATGCTGTCGTCCCAAAGGTGTCAGTCGCAAATGGTTAAAGGAAGGCCTGCCTTGCGTAATTGGGGTAACAACATTTATTAAGTGGGTGAAAGTTGGCAAGTTCCAACCAACAACATTCAAGCAAATTAAATGAAATCCAACCGTAGCATGAAACGTGGTTAATTAACCTACGAAACATTGATCTTGCTAAGAATCAATGTACAAAGAATGAGAAGGATAAGTCATTGCATTATGGACGTTTTGTCAAACTAAGATAAATGTCTTGAATGATGTATTATTAACTCATAATTAAGAGAAAATATTAAAATTAATTTAAATTTGTTATAATTAAAGTTAGTAATTTAATAAAAATTAAATAATTAAAATTTAATTTTTATATTTTTAATATTATGTTAAAAATAGATATATTCTATTATATAAAAAAATTAATTATTTTAATTTTTTATGTGGTTAATGAATATAAATTTTTATTATATAAATAAATAAAAATATTATTAAAGTTGTTACTCTCATTATATATTTATATTATTTTTATATATTTTTATTAATTATTTTGTGATATTTTAAAATTAATAAAATTGAATATTTTTCATAATTAACAGTACAAAAAGTACTTTACACATACATACTCTGATGTTAATGCATTTGAAAATTTATATTCTATATCTTCTTTTACGTATAACTTTAAAGACTTCAAGCTAGTAAGACGAGTTTTTAACAAGATTTTGATTTTTCTAAAACAAATGCCAACATTGAAATTAGAAAGAGGTTGCTACATTTCTTGCATGAGACCACTCACTTTGTTTTTTAATGCTCTTTTTTTTCATGTCTAATAGTTGTCAAATGTACAATAAAGAAATTGATTAAATCAATGAACAAAAATGACTTGCAAACTAGTAAAGAGAATAATAATAATAATAATAAAGATAATAATTGAATCCTAACCATACAATTTAAAATAACATGAAAGGAGAATGAAAACTCATAATTGTTTTCATGAGAAAGAAAGAAAAATAGAAAACCAAATAGAGAAAAAGGGGGCTACCTTAACACTGGAAAGATTGAAAGCGAGGTGATTCTTGAAATCAAGGAACTAGAAATAGACCTTGAAGTTGTAGGCAAATTGCCCTTACACTAGGAGTTCGATGGCTACCTCCAGTTAATAAATAGTCCACATAGTGTTTCACAATTCATATATATAATTTTAATACATTTTCCCAAATGCACATGGTAACAGCTACTTCTAAACAATTATATAACTCATAAATTTCCAATTCCATAAGCCTTCAATTTTCTAATAAAAAATTTTTCTAGTTCTAACAAAAGAAATCATGCCCAAATGATTTGATGTCTATTATTGCACATAGAAATATAGAGGGAGAAAGTCCTTACAAATTATTATTTTACAATCTATGAAGGAATCAGTCTATTAGGAAAAAAAAAGTCATGAAATTAAATAAACTTAATCTTACTTACTTCCTTGGTCTAATCTCATCTTCCTTTTTCTTATTTTGAAAAAAAAGAAAAAGAAATTAAAAATTATAAAAATCTCATTTAATGGAATGAAAATATAATTTTTATGTATTTCAAAAAAAATCACAATGATTATTATATATAAGATAAATAAATAATTACTTAAATTATAAAATTAATTTTATGATATTTATTTCACAAATTTTTAGTTTTATTAATATATCTATATATATAAACATTTTGGTTCAATTTTGTTAACGAAAATTTTTTAAAACAAAAAACCTCAACAATAAATAATTATGAGTTAAGCTAACTAATTTGTTTTTTTAAAATTTTTTAAGTGATGTAGTAACATCATTATCTTATGTGAACTATATCTTAAATGCAAGATTAAGGGACTGATAGATTTACTAGGTTTGTTTTGAGTGAAATAGATGAGCAAAATATAAGCAAAAGAAATCCAACCTTATGTTAATATAGGAAGATGATTAAGACTATTAAGGAAATTAACAAGCATGTAAAATGTCATATTTCTAAAAAGTATATAAAAAGGTCAGTTTATTGCATGCAGTATATATAATGGCCAAGGGATATTTATAAGATAACAAATAATGGTAAAATATATTGAAATAAGATAGGAAAAAAAATATCAAAGGGCTGGTTGTAATTATCTTGTGTGGTGTCCATGATCCTTTAAAAAAATAATAACAAAAGGTTTTTACATACAGCAGCTAGTGTTGACAAAATGTTATCATAAAAATTTTCTCAATAAAGAAGATTAGTGTGAAATATATATATATATATATATATATATATATTTATTATATGTCAAATAATAACATTTATTTTTAACTTTTGTAAGCATAAAAGCCTTAAATTCTTGGTCCACGAGAGACTAACTCTATATGTGAAAAAAAAAAAGGCCTATAAAGGAAAAGTAAAATAAAATTACAATGAGATAAGTAAACACAAATAAAATAAAAATTACATAATAAGTGAAAAATAAATGAAATAAAAGATGAAGATACTTTATATTTATATTATAGATAGCCTTTAAGGTGAGAATAATCTTTAAAAAAAACTTTAAAATGATTATGTATTAATAGTAACTGGTGTCTCAAGCTTATAAAGAACATTCAATTTCATTACGATTGGTTTAGTGAAACAAGATCTTACTAAACAAACTAATCGCAGTGCATAGTTTAGTCTTAATCTAAAAATATAATAAAGCTTTATGTATGGAATATTATGTTTTGAGTTTGATAAGGAACAAGAGAAAGGAGAATAACATCTTAGGCAATAATAGAAATAAAAAATAATGCATGCATGATATAAAAAAAAAAATCAAGGCTTTGATTAGTAGTAGTCAAGTTTAAATCCTAATTAACATCGAAGTTAAGAGCAAAGTATTAATTTTTTTCATTTTTTTGGAAGTTGGGGGGTAAGGGGAAGACCATTGAAATTTCAACGAGGAAAATAATAGTTAAAACTGAGAATCAATAGAGAAGAATATAAGATACATTAATATCCCACCAAATAAGGTTGCATTCATTTCCAAATTCATACATGTTCATCTGTCTTCATATTATATTTTTGCAATCTACTAGCCAAATAACACAATGCATATAATAGCACTTCAATTATTTTGCACTAGAAAGCCACGTCACATGCCAATGAATGTTTTTCCAACATTTCTTTTTCTTTTTTATTTAGTTTAACCAACAGGCCACCAAAAAGAGTGGAGCAGGGGTTTAAGAATTCAAACCTCGGGTCATCTCTCTTAGAAGTGAGCTGTCCTTGACTATTTCGAAAGAGAAATTATAAGAATTTTTAATAATCATTTAAAATTAGAAGTTTGTTGTTTAGTTTTTTTTTTATAATACAAAATATTCTTTTATTATAATTATAGTGATGACTATTATAAATATTATATATACAACAATTTATTTATAAAAAAGACGTACAAAATTTGTAAAAATAAAAGAATTTCATTTTTCTCAAAAGCATCATTCATCACCATTATGTTATCATAGATTGGTTCTTATGACTTTGTGAACCCACCCAGAATAATGAAAAATCTAGAAGTATCTATGAGACATTATCAAGAAGAGTATTTAGTCCTTATGGAATTATCTTCCAAAATATCACAAATATTGAAACATACATCAATTCCAGTGAGTCATGATTTTGGCTCAATGAACATTAGCATAAAGTTGGATGGTTCCAACTATGGACTTTAGTCTCAGATTGTCAAGATTACATCTTTAGCAAAGGCAAACTGAGATACATTAATGGAGATCTTTTCAACCTAACGAGGGTGATGGATCTAATGGGAAATTAAAGATTGAAAACACAATTATCAAAGGTTGATTAATTAATTTTATAGACTTCAAACTAATTAGCAACAATATTCAATTTTTAATAGTGAAAGCAGTGTGGGACACAATTTCCACTACTTATTTCAATGACACTGAAAGTTCATAAGTTAATGATTTAAAGAGAAAGTGATGTTACTAAGGCAAGGAGGAGGACCACTTTAAACATACTATAATAACCTTTAAGGTCTTTATTGGAATATTGATTTCAAACACCTCAACCCAATAAGGTGTGACATTGACATAAAACAATATAAATGTTATGATACAAAAGGAGCAAGTTTACACTTTCTTAGACAACCTTAACAATAAACTAGACAAAATTTAAGGAATGTACAATAAATGAAACTATTCCCATTAGTTTAATAGACTTACACATTTGTACATAGAGAAGATCTTCAACAAGTGGTAATGCTAACAAAAGGTAAAGGAGATATAACATTCAACACAACCATATTGACAAAAGGTTGACAGAAGCAATTGATCCAACAACTAATAGTTGATGGAAAATCTAACACTACAACAAAGACAAAATCTCAAGGAGATAATGGAGGTTACACCCACTACAAAAATGCAAAGTACACCAAAGAAACATGTTTTAAGTTACATAGATATTTGGAGTGGGGACATGAATTTAAAGGCAAAATTCAAATGAGATATTGGTACAAGTGCTAATGTTACAAGGAACATTTGTTGAGCAACTCTCATAGATAAGGTCGAAGCACTATAAACCAATTGCAAGTTTTAGGTTAAAAGATGACACTACTTTTTTGCTTTTTTTTTAACTTAAGAAATTGGTAACTTTAAGTTATTTAGGTAACAATAATTAGATTATTAACTTAAGGGCAACTAACTATGACATATGATCCATAAGACTTTGTTTCAATTACACATCTAAATTGAACATGTGTTTCCAATGCTAACATAATACCCTACCCAATTACAAGAGTAGGAAAAGTGACATTCTTGCTTTCTTATAATTGATTTAATACATATTGGTTCTATCTCTTATAAACAAGTTATTATCCATTGGCTAGGTTATTGAGAAATTAAATTCAAATTTATCGATTTATCTAAAATTTTGTTTATTTTAGGATATTCTCACTAAGGAAATCATTGGTTGCAGTACTAAATGAGGAGGAATATATTAATCAGATGATTTTGATCTTGATAATCAAATTCTATGGATGGAGAAAGTGTTAGAACACAACAAATTTGGTCGTGGAACCAATGACTAGAACATCCTTACAAAAATGATACAGAGATTTCCAACCTATTACAACACTTAACTACTGAGTTTGAGATGAAAGATCTTGAAGAACTTAAATACTTTCTTAGAAATGAAGTAGTTATATCAACAGAAGGAATTTTCTTGTGATAAAGGAAATATATAGTAGACCTACTAGTTGAGATAGGAATGCTCAACTGCAAGCTTATGGACACACCAATAGAACCAAATCATGGACTAGGAGAATAGGCAAACTGAATGCATACAAACAAAGAGAGATATCATTAACTTGTTGGAAACTTAATCTATTTATCTAATAACAAACTAGGTATTACATGCATGATCTAGGAGAAGATGATATACATGTTGTGTTTTAGATTTTGAGGTACTTAGAGTCTTCTCCAAAAAAGGATTTTATGTTTAAAAAATATAGGCATTTAAATATATATAGATATACGAATGTTGATTCAATTGAGAACTTCACAAACACAAGGTCTACATATAGCTATTTAACCTTTTTGGGTGGAAATCACTTAAAGGAGTCAAACAAAAGAGGTTCATGCATTGTAAAATGCCAAAGCTAAATTTAAAAGCATTACCTCATAAATTTTTGAGCTATTCTGACTCAAAAAGTTGTTGGAAGAAATAAAATAGCTACCTAGCTCAATACCAAATTTGTTTTACGACAATAAATCAATAATTGAAATTGTTCATAATCTAATACAACATGATTAAACTAAACATGTTGAGGTAGATTGACATTTCATCAAAGAAAAGTTGAAAGCAAAGATAATCTAATTTCCCTTCATGAAGTCTGAAAATCAATTAGTTGACATTCTTTTGAAGATTATTGCTAGCAAGGCATTCCATTACTCATTAGATAAGTTGGACATTGAAGACATCTACGCACTAATTTTAGGGGGAGTGTTAATGTTAGTTGTTCTTGGCTATTAAGAAAAAGAAATTAAAAAAATTTCTATGATCATTCAAAATTAAAATTGTTATTTAGTTCCCATATAATACAAGATATTCTTTTATTAGGATTATAGTGATTCCAACTCATAGATGTTATATATTTGTCATTCATGTATAAAGAAAGATGTATAGAATTTATAAGAAATATAAAAATTCTATTTTTTGTTAAAGCATTATTCATCATCTTCTCTTAAGCCATTGGAATTACTTTGGAGAAGTTGAGAATTTGAATCTTATTTTTCTTTGATTGCATAAATGCAATATATCAATCCCTTTCAATATGTGTAAATAGTTACCAATGGTGGATTTAGGTAGAGTTGTATGGGGGTAAGTAACCTTATTAGGAAAAGAAAAAATATGAAATGGTTAAGGTAGATTTATATTATAATCCCATTTAACATGTATTCACTCAAATTTTACTTTATCCTTACATATCCTTATTTTAACTAAAATTGTAAATATTAAAAAAGAAATAGGCATTATAGAAAACAAATTTTTGTGGGACTCAAAAAAATTAATGGGCTCGACTAACAAGCCAATTGAGTATATTAATATGATTAAATTGAATTAAAATATAAATTAACTTTAAATTAAATAAAAGTAAAACACAATAAAAAAACTCAAATCTACTACCACTATCTCATCCTTTTTTGTTGCATGTTTCTCCTCCATGTTCTCCTACTAACAACATTCCTTTTTCCCCCCATGAAACATGTCTAGCAAACAACCTTGATATTAGCATTCAATATTGAATCATGGAGTTTTATTAATGTTTTTTTTTTTTGTGTTTGTATCAAAAGAAAAAAAAAATATTTTTAGGCTATGAAGAACCCATATGTCTAAAAAACATTATACCATAAAATACTTATAATTGTGGATCATTTGTGGTGATTTAAATTCATCATAAAAACAACATATGGCAATGGTTATAACCTTTACATAAAATATGGTAATATTAGTCTTTATGAAGTGGTTTTTTTAATAGTAGTTACAAACCAACTCGATATATGTTCAAAGGCAACAATTTGAAATGGTTGTACAAGCATTTTTAAGCTCACATTACTTTTATGCAACAATTATAAGCTAACAATCACAAACTATTGTCATGTGTATAAACACAATGATGTTTAAAGGTTTTACTAATAGTTCGTGTATTAAGAATCTCAATGATTTTAAAATGATAATGCAATGTTTTTTTAAACACCTAAATAAGGTGAGGATCTACAACAACTAGTGGGGTGCACATAAGAAGTTTAAAAGTACGTAAACTTAAATGTTTGAATGTCAATAACTAGGCTATTGTTCTTAATGAGAAAACTTTGAATGAATTCAACAATTTTCTTGGTATTTTAACCAAAAATTTTAATAGAGCACCACTGAATTTGAAAATTTGACATAAGGTACCAAGCAATAATAAGGATGAAATGTGGGAATTTGTGTAGGTAATATCATGAATTTTTTTTTTCTTGCATAAGCTACCTATTTATATGATATTTTTATCTTATAAATTGTATTCTAATCTGTGTGTGTGTGTGTGTGTGTGTGTGTGTGTGTGTGTGTATAAATATGGTTCCTAAAGAAGGAAGAAAATGGGTATAGACAACAATTGTAGCAAACTAAAAATCATATAGGTGCTAGTTAAAGAGAGATCACCTAATACAAAACCAAAAAAATCAAACAAAAGTACCATCCAAAAATGTACACGTGGAGCATTTCATTAGTTTGCTAATTCAAAAGATTTATAGGTTCATTCTAACCAAAACATGTATCTATTAAATTTGTTGCTTATTTATACAAGAAATTGTTTTCATTCCATTCTTTTGCATATGTACATATTTGCAAAAATAAAAACCAACATAATGAATCGATTAAAGCAAATGGATATGCACATAACAAGTCAAAATAGATTTGCATGCATTTGAGAGTAAATGGCAAGAATAGATATGTTATTGTAAATAATGTATTTGATTTTCTTGAATTTTAGTTGTTGGAAAATATCATATTTTGTGATTTGTAGCTATATTTCTTTCATGTAGTTGATTTTGGTTAGTTTGTTTAAGTTGTTTGTATGATTATTGTCATTGTTCAATTATTAACAGAAAATTGCAAATCTTAATAAGGAGTCACATTCTTAAATAGACATGTATAAGCAATTTGATGAGACTACGAGTTAGAAAATGATAAGCATTAAGTCTTATTTGAGTACAAAACCAACTTTTATACTTTTTTAGCCATGAACTACATATTGTTGCAAGGTTTAGACTAAATTGGAGGAGATTTGATCAAAAAGCAAAGGAGTTAACAAATAAACAATTGCAAAAGTAAATGTAACATTCATTAGAGTTGAATTGAAAAGAAATAAAAATATTAGTTGCAAAAATGGCTTGTAGAATAATGATACATGAGAGCTAACATCTCTACCAAAAGGAAAGAATACAGTCAGATGCAAATGAGTGTTTTTTATCATGCACAAAGTCAAAGGGTCAATAGAGAGTTATAAGACAAAGATTGGTAGCTAAAAGAATAGTTATACTGCTAATAATTTATGTGGATGATATGATAATTATAAGAAATGATACAAAAGAGATTTTTAGCCTGTAACAACACCTAGCTACTGAGTTTAAAATCAAAAATCTTGAACAAGTTAAATACTTTCTTGGAATCGACTTATCTAGATCAATAAATGGAATTTTCTTCTCAAAAAGGAATTATATATAAGACCTACTGGGCTTAAAACTTGAGAAAATATGGTATAATATTACAAAAAGTACTTTACACATATGCATTAATATTGATGCATTTGAGGGTTTATATTCTTGGCTAGGTCTTCTCTTATGCATAGCCTTAAAGACTTCAAGCAAGTAAAAAGAGATTTTAATAGGATTTTGAATTTTCTAAAACAATTGCCAACAATCAAATTAGACTTCAGAACAAGATATGATGAAATAAAATGCCCTCTATTTAAATTATAATAGCATCCCACTCTAAGAGAATGGTGAATATCACAGCTCACAATAACATATAGTGAACCCACTATATGGGCATAATAGGATCTTTCTAATGGTATGCCACCTATGGCATTATATAGCATATAGCAATAAAAATTTCTAAGGATGTACACAACTTTACTCATATATTTATTAGCGAATACTTATGCGACTTGAAGCCGTAACTACAAATCTCAATAGAAACACTTTAGTGTTACATAAATAGATGTCTTCCACTATTCAACGTGTGAATCAAAAGACTTAGGTTTTGTTTATTATTTCAAGGGTTTCACCACTATAATATGTGCACCTCTATTAAATTATAATGACATCGCACACTCAGAGAATGGCGAATATCATAGCCCACAACAACATATAGTGAACCCAATACATAGGCATCGTAGGATAATTCTAGGGGTATGCCATCTATAACATTGTGGCACACAGCAATAGAGACTTCCAACACATGAAACTACAGGGGCTTGTAATTCAGAAATTTGATTGAGTTGGGGTCACCAGAGGCTTGAATCCATGTTGAAGACTTGCTTGCCAAATTTTGTCAAAGTTGGAAATGGAGTAGCCGCATTCATGCTCATTCAATCCTTCTAAGGCGTGCACTATTCCAGCTGCACGCCATGCACTCATCACTCTTCTTGGCAACCAATTCTGCCATACATATATTGCAATCGATTAATCACGGCTAAAATGGATTGATTGTGCAGATAATGTCATGGGATTGTTGACCAATAAAAATGGGTCGATCTCTTTTTAATTGTTTATGAATGATATATAGAAATTTAAGTTCAATCTTAGCAAAAAATAATTATATACTGTGAATATCAAAATGCAAATGTCACATATACCTCGCAAGAGTCCACATTCTCTAGAGACGAGGGAGCTATCATTGCCGGGGTACTGTGGTAATAGCAGTCTTTGCGCAATTTCTTTGTGGGAATTGGGAGAAGGGAATGAACAATGTTCCTTTTGTTGCTTTCTTTTGGTCCTCTTCAGTGCATCCATCGCCCACCATCCATACCTACGTGAAAATTCATTATGAAAGGTAACGAGTCATCTTTTAAGATAATGGTATGTGATTCATCTGATTTACAAACAGGCATCGTGGTAGACAGTCTACCTAATAATTTCAAGGACTAGTTAAGGGAAAGAAATACAGGAGAGATGGGAGTGTTTAATGAATTACCTTGGCAGAATAAGCCTTGGAAAGTATCAAATTACCATGAGAATTGGTGCCGAAAGACTTCTTGAGCTGCTCATAATCATCCTTATGTGGGATAGATACCTAATTGAAATCAATACAATACCAAATCAAGTTAGGTAGGACTTTGGAATATGAAATTATTTTGGAATATTAAGTTAACAAGCATCCAAAATTGAATACCTGGATTCCCTTCTGGCACGAAGCAAAGACAAGAGCATAGGCAACTTTAGTTAGGCTGCCTGTAAAGAGCAATTGGGTTGTTCCCTTTGGTATGCTATTGAGCACAACAGCAACTGCTAGGCTACTTCCATCCACTATTCTCACTTTTAGCTCAGGATGCCTGCGGATGTAAATCTCACCGTGCCTGTTCAGCTCCTCCCCCTACAAAATTTAAATTTATGATTGTTATTTTCTTTTGTGTTATCAGAGAGAGACATACATACATATATATATATTTTCTAGCCTTAATTAATTTAATTATAATTAATAGAAAATGGAAACAACATGAATTAACTACAACTTGCCTGATTCAAGAGGCCAAGAGTCAACACTTTAGCCCTTTTCGTCTCTGCATCAAGTATGGCTTCCTCAATCAAGCGATTAATGGATTCATTCTGCCATTTGAGAAAGTACTGCCGAGGAAGTACAGATTCATTTAGTTTTTTTCTTTTTTCTGTTTTTTTTCTTCTAAACAGACTAATTAAAGAACTATTAGAAATAAGATAGTGAGTGGAGACGAGTCATTCGGTAATTAAATTTTCCTATAAATCATATATATATATATATATATATATATATACGTGGAAGTACCTAAAATTGGGCTTCCAGTCGAAAATAAAAATTGAAGTGGACTTGGTATGTGCATCAATGATGACTTACTTGTATGTTGTATTTGGGTACGGCCCAGGTCTGTAATTTGAGGCTATTTAAGCGATTCCTTTCAACAACAAATGTACGACCATAAATCCAAGTTAGCATGACGGTCCATAAAGTGACGGGCCGCATCAACCAAAGGTACCATTTAGAAATGTGGGGCCTGGAGGCCAGGTAGGCAAATCCTAGCCGTAGATGGTAGATCGACTCTGGGGTCGTCAGATGGGTCAGATGTACTACATCTGGGAACTCCTCTGGTCTCTCGAGTGAGTTCTCGTACAGCGAGTCAGTAGATTTGTCTGTTGTGCCGTAGACATAGTCATAGAATGGCATGAAAAGAGAGTAATTGGTCCGGAATTGAGTGTGGTGCAGTGAGTGGAACCTGCGTTATTATCCATCCTTATCTGAGTTACAATCCGAGTCAATAATTTACAAAAATTTATCAACCAGTAGTTGTTAATTGCTAATCTATTTTAGTTAAAGTTGTTCAGTGCATGCGGCCAACTTTCAAGTCTACTGTTAGGACTATTAACCCTATAAGGTTCCTTGTCATCTTGACGAGATTATATAACAACTCTTTCTTATTATCATAAAACAGGAACAACTAAATTAATTACATTAAATTAAACTCAAATTTAGTGGTGTGGTCACTATCACATAACCAGGATTATGGGAAGTCTTACAAAATGAAAATTGTAAGAAACTATCGTTTGAAAATTCAAGAACTTACGATGGGGTGTACATGAGATACTTGAGAGGTGGAAAAATGGAGAAGAGCCATTTGGGAATGAGCTCAAAGTTGCAGTGACCCATATTGTTCATGAAGTCGACGTAAGTGATGTACCCGGCCAAGGATGCCACCGACGCCGTTCTTGTCACCAGCGTCGTCATCATTGGTATTGCAAATAGCAGGAAGTATGCTATATGTTCAGCAAATGGATGTATCACAGCTGCCATATCCAATATGCATGCATGGAAATGAAGAGAATTTCGTTTTTATCAAGTCCAACAAAAGTAAATATTAGTGTTTTATTATTATTTTTATTTTTGGCATCTTCCGATTAACCTGTAAAAAAAATTGATACTTGTTCTAAATTTAATTATTTATTTACTATGTATGTGACCAAATTAATAATTAAAATCTAAATACACTCATTTATTTTACTTTTCAAACAAAATTTATTTTCTTCTTTTTTGTCCATCCAAAAGTCTCCGTAGATCATATAACACACGAAAACAGTGGGGATGGTAAGAAGGGGTTGTGCTCCTTAATTTGCAATAACTAAACAAATAATCATTCCTGATTAGTTAGAATAATTAATGAATATACTATGAATATGCTTTGCTGGGTTTGGGACTTACAGGTGATTGGCTCGGTGACAATGGAGGAGTGATGGTGGGAATGATAACGAGAGTAGAGAGAGTGATGGTGCAGTGCTCTGTGAAGCCAATAGTACATAAACTCCACGGGACCCACATGAATCAGGATCGTCAAAACTATGCCGTCTGTCCTCCACATGGGCAAATGGGTGGCTTCTGGCATCAGCGTGGTCGCAAGATAGAAAAGGATTCCATTAAACAATATCTGGTCATCCCTGCATGCCACAACATCAAACAAGTTACGTTAGTTAATGAAGATGAGAGGAGTCTAATTAATCATGCATATGTATGTATATAGATTTACCAATTTCTCTCACGGTCTACTTGGTCAAATTCAATGCCCTTGTCAACAATCCTGTTCTTGCCTTGGGCTGTTCTGTAACGGGACAGGCTGATCCATATCTGGTTGTGAACCATTCTCCATATGAGAAAGGGGAAAACCAGTAGGGTTGAGATGTCTTTGTCTCCCATGGCCACAAATTTGTAGGTCTTGTGGATGACCCCAGGTGCTAATAACACATGCTGCATAAATAAGATGCATTCCACAATATATTAAGATGATATACAACATCTACTCTCCTCAACCTTGAAATTAATAGTAGAGGCAACTGTGACAATGACAATCTTAATTAACTACTTGATAATGTATCATTATGAAAACTCCATTACAAAGTGTGAATTCTAAGAGCTGGTTATCATGACACAAATGCCATGAAATGATTGTGAATGACATTAATTTGGAGCAATTCCTCGAACTTATCCTAATCTTTGTGTATAAAAGCATCATTGTGATATATTGCATGATCAGTATGTGTGTGTGATCTAATTGCTGTTGCCGTGGCCAATCTGTGTTTGAGGAGAGAGAGAGAGAGAGAGAGGGAGTCATTGAAGAGAGACCTTGTAGCTTCCAAGAGGCTTCCAGGGCCAATCAGTGAGAATTCCAGGCTTAGAAGCCATACTCGGCGTTTTCTTTGCTGCTTCTTTCCTTGCCGCCTCTCAAATATAAGATGGTCACATATGGGCATAGGCATCTATATAAAGATCTCTTGAGTACTCGCAAGAACCAATTCCAAGATGTACCATAGAGAGTGGCCCCACTACCATTCTTTAATGGACAGCACTAACAACTAACAGGCCTTTAAAATTGAATAACATCCATGAAAGTGGACTAATCAGATGATGCTACGTTGTGAACTTCTCTCAGCCAATAATGCACCGGTAGCCCCACGTTCTCGGGACCTTCCCTTAACTACTACCCAGCATAATATTAAATAATGAAAATGATACTTATAACATGCAAATTAGAACGCATCTCAACAAATTTTTATTATATGATCTTATTGTTTTTTCATAAAATATTTATATAATTTAATTATGTAAAATAATAATTAAAACAAATTTATAAATTATTAATAATCAAATAATATCTATATATAGATTAAATATTACTAACAAAAATAAATGATGTAAAGATTTATTTATATATATATATAAAGAATTGTATTCTAATTTTGTTTTAGATTTTAAAGGGTGATATGAAGTTTTGAGTTCTGACTAAGTCTCTTTTGCGTTATAATACAAATTTGAGATTAAAAACAAATGATTAATTACTTCGTTTAACAATCTCTACTACCTTGTTGCCGTCCATGGCAATGTAGTAGCATATCATCGTCTTCTTGTGTCCTTGTTTCAATCATAGCTGTTTCATTAAAATGTGATGCCAACAAGCTCACGCAATTAGGGTTTGCAGTAATATTATATTTGCCTTTTCTCCCGTGGGAGGTTACTTCATATGTTTTACATGATGCCTTCAATTTTCTCCCACTTTGTTGTTTAGTTACCGTAGGGAGAGTTGGTACATGTCTAGCAGTAGTTGGGTTATTAAAGCCTCTTAAATTTTTTTTATACTTTTGTGGGAGACAAATGCTGTCAGTCGCAAAAGGTTGAAGAAAAGATGGCCTTGCGCCATTGGTGTAACCAAAATTTATTAAGTGGGTGGAGGTCGGCAAGTGCTCCAACCAACAATATTCAAGCAAATTAAATGAAATCCAACCGTTGCATAAACACGTGGTTAATATTAATTTTGGTAAGAATCAACGGACACACAGATTGAGAAGGATATAATTTATTGCATGATGGAGGTTTTGTCAAACTAAAATATAAATGTCTTGTCTGGACTATAACTTACATCCAAGATTAGTGGAATGATACATTTTTCTTGTATGTTTTGAGTGGAAGAGAAGAGATATCATTTTTTTGGTACAGAAGTTCCTATAAAAATAGGAAATGCCCTGCCTTTGAGTGTGCCGTTTGAACTATTAATTTACGTCGTAATTGGAAATAACCAATTAGGTTTACAACAAACCCTAGAAATCAAAAGAAATTCATTCCTTCCCTCTTATGGTTGATATAGCAATGAAGGAAAGTTTATTTTATATAAATTAACAAGCACGTAAAATACCATAAAAAGTATATAAAGAAGGCAGTCTATTGCATGCAACCAAGTATATATAAGATAACAAATAATGGGTAAAATATATTAAAATAAGACAAAAAAAATAAACAACGAGTTGTAATTGTCTTGTGCAATTTTTATGCTTTTACATTATAGCAGAAAAAAAAAACTAAAAAAATATAATGTTGACAAAATATTACCATAAAAAAAATTTTTAATAAAAAAGATTAATTTATATATATATATATATATATATATATATATATATATATATATATATAATATTATATATATCAAATATTAACATTTCTTTTAACTTTTGTGAGCTTAGAAGTTTTAAATTCTTACTCAGCTGGAGATTGACTATCTATGTGAAAAAAAAATAAAGTATATGAAAGAAAAAAACAATAAAATTACAATAACATAAGTTAATACAAATAAATTAAAAAAAATTATAATAAGTACAAAATAAAATAAAATAAAAAAATAAAAGATACTTTATATTTATATTATAAATAATCTTTAGGTGAGAATATTTTTTTAAAAAATTTTAAATATTTTTTATATTAATAATAATTAGTGTT
This sequence comes from Rhizophora mangle, assembly GCA_037832345.1. NCBI lineage: Eukaryota > Viridiplantae > Streptophyta > Magnoliopsida > Malpighiales > Rhizophoraceae > Rhizophora > Rhizophora mangle. Next base: position 129,016 of record JBAPLJ010001975.1, on the reverse strand, counting down.
TTAAATTTATAAAAGACATTCAATTTTACTATGATTAGTTTAATGAAAGAAAATACTATTAAACAAATTAATTATAATACATAATTTAGTTTTAATCTAAAAATATAATAAAAAATTTTGTACGAAGTATTATATTTTAAATTTAATAATAATAAAAATAAAAAATAATTCATGCATGTTATAAAAAAAATAAAGATTTGATTAATAAGAGTCAAATTTAAATACTAATTAACATAAAAAAATAAGAGCAAACTATGAATTTTTTTCCTTTTTATTTGGTGGGGGGGGAGGGGGAGGGGGAGGGGGAGGGGGAGGGGGTGGGGAAGACCATTGATGTAACTTGTATAATTGGTTAGTGATGGCGGTTCTTGTAGGAGATTTGCTTTTGATATTATGGTCCGGTGGCATTAGCCTTACAAATCAAATTGTATAACCTCGACTAGAGATATGGTTTCAATCACAATAGATTTCTTTTTTTCTCGTATATCATAAAATAAAATATATTATTCATAATACTCACATGATTAAAATGTTAAAGAATATAAAAATAATTATTCAAATATAAATACATTTATAGCATACAACGTCTATGAATTTCTCTACTTATAAAATTAAATTATGTGCATATACATACATAATTAGTTAAGTAAGTATATTGATTAGGTTATTCCTGTCATGTTGACGTCCGGGGAGTCTCCAAGTGCTGTGCTGCCATGGTGAATGCAAGTCTCAGAGGAATTTGAAGGTAAAAGTTGAAAACTACTACCCAACTGTGCCGACATTTCTGCCCAAGACTTTTACTGCAACGTCAGGTATATCTGTCGCCACCGCCACTCCTTCCAGAGACTTTACTCAGTACTATAATTAATGGGGCCATGGACTCGAGTATGTGAAACCCACTAGAGAGGCATTAATATCCCGGCCGGCCGGTGAGAAAAAAGCTGCATTCATTGCCAGCTTTGTACGTGTTCATCCTCCATCTCCATATTATATTTTTGCAATCTACTATCCAAATGAACACCAAAAAGCTACATCACATGCCAAAAAAATGTTTTTCCGACTTTTTTATTTCTTTTTTATTTAGTTTAACCATCAGGCCACCAAGAAGATCGGAGCAGGAGCCAGGGGCTTTGAGAATTCTAACCTCGGCTCGGGTGGTCTTACTTTAATTTCCTCCAATCATTATGAAATTATCTTCCATCATATCACAATATTAAATGATACATCAACTCCAATGAGTCATGATTTTAGCTCAATGAACATTAGCATAAAGTTGGATGGTTCCAACTATGGATTCTAGTTTTAAGTTGTCAAGATTACATTTTTAGCAGAGGCAAACCTGAGATACATTAATGAAAGTAAATTATCAAGGAGATTACATCTAGTGTTGCAGCAAGCAAAGACAAAATATCAAGGAGATGGTGGAGGTTACTCCCATTGTGGAAATGCAAAGTACACCAAAGACACACGTTTAAAGTTACGTGGATATTTGGAGTGGTGGAATGAATATAAAGGCAAAAATCAAACGAGATATTGGTATGAGTTCTAATGTTTGAAGGAACATTGGCCAAGCAACCCCTTATAGATATGGGATCCCAATTGTCTCTTGTACAATTAGAGAATTATAAACCAATTGCAAGTTCTGGGGCACAAGATGGCTTTACTCAAGCAAATTGGCAACTTTAAGTGCTTTAGGTAACAATAATTGGATTATTGACTTAAGGGCAACTAACCAAATGACATATAATCCACAGGATTTTGTTTCAATTACACATCTAAACTAGACATGTCTTTCTGATGTTAATAGAACACCCTACCTAGTTACAAGAGAAGGAAAAATGGCATTCTCTCTTTCTATTAATTGATCTGATACATTGTTGGTTCCATCTCTTGCAAACAAGTTGCTATCCATTGGCTAGGCTATTCAGAAATTAAATTAATTATATAACAGAGAGACATATCTCTTGATTACTTTAGGTGTCGCTCTCAACTGGGGCTGTCCAAGTCGTCCACCTTTTAAGCTTATCACCTGTGGCAGCTCAGGGGTTGTGTCTCTCAGTTGTTGCCCATTCGGACCAGAAATTGTCCCTCTCACTCGTGGCTGTCTACTTAAATAAGAAATTGACCATCTCGCTCATAATTGTGCACTTAATTACCAAATATTATAATTAAATTAGACCGTCAAATGAAAAGAAGTATCTGGGCGGCACAGAGATGGCCATAATAGTCTGTGCATTTAAACTGTCTACGGACCTCCGATTTCCTGTAGAATGGAAGAGACTGCAAAACATGCAATCGTCCAAATGTAGAAGACACCACCAAGCATATGTATGCATTCCACTGCCACAGTGATAGCAGCTATCTCCTCCTGAAGATGTAATCAATCTTCAGGATAAACAGGGTGTCAAATATCATTATTGCCCCCATGATTTCTACCATTGTCACCATCAAAACCATTACCTTAGAAGTATAACTGGTGCAGATGTATTCATTGATGAGAAGGAGCCCCCCACTCTAATTTATACTAATTGAAAAAATATTGTTGTTCATTAGTTAAATTACTATAATTTTTTCTTATTTAATAAAAAATTATATTTTATATATATATATATATATATATACACTGTGAATATCATTTAGTATTTTTTTTTTTAGAGTAATTTGTCTAAGATTTTCTACATCCCTTGGATGAAGTGAAATTGACTTATATTTTTTTTTATTGCTGTCCAATTTCATCGTCAGTTACTCCAATTGGGTTAACCAACGAAACGAAAATGATGTATACTTGTTTTCCAGCGGACCCCGTTGATATAATTAGTTAACAAATCTTAAAATTTTTTGATTTATAATCTTATATTTTTAACATTTAGCTCTTAATATAATTTATATTTTAAAAACAAGTTTGCATTCCACTAATAAAAAAAATAACAAAATAACTTAATTAATTATTCAACTTTTCTTTTTCTTTTGTGTTTTCGTGAAGCAATCGATCTCCCAAGTGATTTATGTAACGTGGCATCCATCCACATTTGACTTATGGAGTGCTTTGGTGGTAACTATTTAATTGATGCGACATCCAACTGTGAGTGAACCGTCCGGTCCTTGCGTAGGCAAGTAGGCATGTGGCTGAGTGTACTGTGGGGGGTACAATCGACAACGGGTGGAATATCATCCATTTGACACGCAGTGGTTATGTGATTTACTGTGTTCCATGGTGCATTTAAGATCTGTGGAAAGGGAAGGTACAATCCGGACGAGACCCTGACTCGTGCATGCGTGACCCCACTTCCCCCGTATTCTCAGTTTTGTTTAGAAGTGCTCAAACCCCCAGCAGCATGGCGAGTGTTGCTGCAAGGAGCAGCAGCAATTGTTGCAAAAGTCCATGGAAACCGTAACCGGCCAACGGGAACAAGAGTGAAAACGGACTTTTACCGTAGAATGACATACCCCCTCAACCTTTAGACTTGCTGACTGAAAAATGTAATTCCTTCGGAATAATTTGGATCTAATGATTAAATATTAAAATGCTGGTTGAACCGTTGGGTCATCAGTTGAACCATCGGCCAATTACCCGGCCCTCGGTCCACATTGAGGACTGGACCAGGTTTAAAAAGTGGATGGAGAATCCCTGTTTAAGGCAGCCAGAAAAGAACTAGTTCACTGCAAATAAGAACTGTGCAGAGATCATAAGGTTTCGGTTTAAGCACACAAAGGATCAAATTCCAATCTCCACGATGGAGCTAAATGAGCAGCTGTGGGAATATTAGGGTCCAGAGGCCCGGGAGGCAAACAACCAAAAGTTCTCACATATTCCGGTCATGTCAATGATGGCTTATACGGGCACACTCGACTCTGGCATGGGACAAATAATTAAGAAACTTTGGTGGATTCATCCGGTGGTATATCATCTTCATCATGGTAGATATTTTCTGCCATCTGCCATATTTGAAGGATGTTGTCCTCAGCTACACTGGCAATGACCCAGTCCTCACAAGGATTCCATGAAAAATCTGATATTTTACTTGTGTGACCACCATGGATGAACAGCAGCTCTGGTGGGCCATCTTCTGCATCCTCCGGCGTCTGCTCTTCATCGATCCTGCAAAAGACACCCCATACCAACAACGATGTAGCATATAAATTTAGACATATTTGTGGCATGCAAGCACATTCTGAGGCTTCCTCCTTTAAACAAATCAGATTTCATCAGTATTTGCGAATAACTGAAGAAGTGGAAAGACAAAAAGTTGAGAAAAAGGGGTGGGTGGTGGGGGAGAGAAGACGGCGAGGTAGCCATTTGCTTATTTTAGATACAGGAATCCCCGTAAACGAGTGCATCCACTTAACCAGAAATCTCAACTAAACAAACTTGTCGGCAAATTCAAGGACAAACCTGCTAAGATCCCAGACCATGAGCCTTCTACCAAGGCAACAAGAGGCTAAGATAGTCTCATTCTTCGGATTCCACCCAACTTGGAAAACTTCCTCCCTGATGTGAATCACAGCAAAGATCAAGCAGAACAGACATAAATTAACATGCTTTTTGTTTTGTACAAGTAATGGAGAATTTTGTGATTGTGCAAGCAGAACAGATGCCCAAGGGCACAAATGCAGATAAAAATACGCGCAAAGAAGGATACACAAGTGATGTCCCAAATACAGAGGATACTTACTTGTGACAATCAAAAGTATGAAGTGCAGTGTTAAGCTTGCGGAGATCAAAGAGCTTGACAGTCTTATCAGTAGACCCAGTTGCCAAAACCCACTCATTGAAAGGATTAAAGGCTAAGCAGTTAACCTACGGCATAGTCAAGGAAAGTAAACCAAACATAAAGTTGAAAAAAAACAAACAAACATAACAATATGTCAACACTAGAAAAGTTAATATTCAAAATGAATAAAAAATACCCATTTGCATTCTTAGCAACACAGAAGGGAGAGATACAAACAAGAAGAAGTTATTTCATCAACATGTCATACACAGGCTCCCTAATCTATACTTGGTTGTCTCGCATAACCACAATTTTTAAGGACAACTACATGACAAATACATTTATTAGTCTGTTTGGAACATGCAAAGCTGAAGATCCTGGCCATGCCAAACAATGGAGAAACTGAAATAAGACTGAATTAGGTAGAAAATTGAAGTTGAAATAAGAGGATTCCGGTTAGAGTTTAAAGAAAACCACAATCGTAAACAAACATTGTAAAATTTGTCCAGCAACTAAATCTATTTATATTAAGGTTATGATGAAATTAAATTTCAACCCTTAATGAAATAAAACTTTATCTAATTTTAGTCATTCATCTATTAAAATAATCACATGTTAATTACATAACTTCTAAATAAAACAATAACTAAAAGAAAACAAAATAACAAAATAGAAAGGACACTCTTGCATCACAGAGACCCCAAATATTAGTCATCCATACCATGAATTTATCTAGAGCTTTACAGCTGTAATGAAAGGGAAGGGAAACTCCTGTAAATTAGCTTCTGCCTGGGTAGCCCAAAGACAACGGAAAAAGACCCTTCTTGGATTTATCACAAAGAAAAACAGAAAGGCAACAAAACAAGTTGATGACTAGCAAGGAATGTAGATTGAAAATAATCTCCACATGATGACAAGAGGACATATGATATACATATATTTCCTGAGATTTGACTTGGGCACATTCCTGCTGACGAATATAAATTAAGAACATTCATGCATACCTCACTCTGGTGAGCAACTACAGATTGAACAGGCTTGGTGGCTGATGGGGTTCGTAGATCCCATATAAGAAGGTATTGATCATCTCCAACAGAACCAAATAGATATTCGTGCCTCAAATGCCATGCTACATCTTCGACCACTCCTTCATGGACCTAGAAAATAACATGCATATTGAATAGCCATTGTCTACCCGGAAAACTAAAATCGATGCATTCTTGAACCGTACAGGAAGAATTACTCCAAGGTAAACACATAAAAATGAACACTAAAAGGATTAAAGACAAGGGCCTCGCCAGTGAAGTGTGGATAATGAACAGCACCTTGAAAATTTGCGAGGCATCAAGGGCCTTGTTCTTAGGAGTGGCATTGATATCCCACAAGCAAATTTGGGCATCATCAGACCCGCTAAGCAAATGGCCTTGTTTGAACTTACTCCAAGACAAACCATATCCCTCGGTGCTGTGACCCCTCAACCTCAAATCCGGAGCACAAGCACCGTCGAGAGGGGGCTTAGACTGGTGCTTGCTGTAATCAAAGACATAAACTTCTGCACTGACCGTCTTGGTGGCAATAATAAAAGAGTTTTGCGGCATATAACGAGCCCTATTTACCTCCCCATCATGATTTATTTGCTGAATTATTTGCACCTGCCCAACACAACAACCATCATTTTCTCTTTTTTTTTTTTTCTTATTTTAGAAAAAAAAAAAAAAAAAAAGGAAACCAAAATTCTTCATTTCAACCAGTATTCTTAATAGAGGTAAAATTATAGGGTAACTGCAAATTGTGTTCATTTTTGGTTTTCTTTTTTTGTTGTTTTAACAGTCTAAAAAAAGCCAACAAAAGCACTCGAAAGTCAAATCAACTATAAATAATCTCAATCTCAGAAAGTATGGAAAATAAAAAAGAAAGGAAAGAAAGTTAGAGGGAATCGAAAAAAATGATAATAAAAACAAAGAAAATAGCAAAAGAGAGACCACCTTGCCATTGGCAGCGCCGAAGCCGCCAAAATCGGAGCGATCGTCGTCATAGTGGCGGGCATCGTTCTCGGCGTCTTCGAGGGGGAGCTGGACCTGAGCGAGCATCAGATAGTTAGGCTCATTCTCGGAGGTGTGGGTGCCGAGAATCATCTTCTGGACGGAGTAGTCCTTGCCGGGCGGCTCGTCGCGGTCGGGTAGCCACTCGACGGTGAGGGAAGGCCACTCGAGGGCGTGGGTAATGACCAGATCGTAGAGAAAAGGTGTGTTCTTTTTCCATATCTTGTATTCTTCGTTTATCAGCCTCTCCTCTATTTCACCTCTCATCTCCTCCTCGTCTTTTCCCATTCCCCAAAACCCACCCCACCCCTCCCCTCCCCTCCACTCCCTCCCTCTCTCTCTCTCTCTCTCTCTCTCTCTCAATTGCAAAACCCTAATTCCCCCAAATCTTTGAAATCGCTCTCAACCGTAAAACCCTAATTTCCTAATCTCTGGTTGACGGTAGATTTGGATAATTAGAAAAGTGGGAAGCCAATTTTCCCGCCAAAAAGTGGAAACCCCAAGAGGAAGAGGAGGAAAGTTAGTGGTAGATTGGAGTAAAGGAAAGTAAATAGGAGAGAGAAAGAAAGAGAGATCAATAGAGAGAGAAAAGCCTTGAAATCTCTGGGTGGGTAGGGTAGGATGTAGTTTTTCCTAACCTTTACCATTCTTTTTATTTATTTATCTATATATATTAATTTATTTTTTAAAAAATATATTTTTTTAATTTTTTAATATATTTATAATTTTTAATTTTAAAAATTTTGTTGATTAAACCACATCGAAACATTATCATTTATCTATACTTTTATTATTTTATTCTAATAATATTATAAATTGTTATTAATAATATCATATGTAATAAATAAATATAATAAAAAATTTATTATATTATTAATAATTTTTTATTTATTTTATATATAATAATTATTATAATTTTTTTTTTTAAAATATATATATATATATATATATATATAATTTGTTTTAGAATTTAAAAGCCAAGAGGCTCAGGAAGAAAGTTGAGAAAGTGAAGAAAATAGATAAAGAATTGGCTGAATGTTTGCGAGTTGTATAATAGGGAGATATTATTTTTCATTTTTAAGAAAATTTTCTGAACATTGCCTTCTATAAATTTTTATAAAATTTCGTATTTAATATATTGCAATTTGTTGGTTCATCATTATAATTCACAATCAATCAGACATTTGTTTACAGTAACCAATAGCCTTTTTTGTTTGGTATAAGTTACTAGAATTACATTAAAAATATCCAAAAGAAAGCTCTAATCACTCTTTAATCTGGTAAGAACCAAGGAAAAAGTACTTAATTGAATTAAAATCATAGTTATCAAACTAGCCAAAAGTTCAGTATATGGTCATTTATGAGTCAATGTTGCGTTAATGTTCCGAGTTCTACATGTAATGATATGTATGATCAAAGAGAATGACATTTTTGAATTGCAATTCTTGAAAATCTATATGATATAAGCTCATTCCATTCCATTCCATTCCATTCCATGAATCAAGTCATTACCTTCAAAACAATTCGTTGTGACTCATGGGCTGTTCTAGCTTTGGAAATACCATCAACCAAAAATTCAGTCAACAGTTGTCCATTAGTCTCAAACTAACAGCCTTACGTATTATTCACAACAGACTAACATCTGGGGTTGAACCCATTTGAAGGGCTTCCCATTGAAACCAAAGTAACCACTGCAAAGCGGTTGAGGTGATCTGAATGGGAGGATATGGCAACTGGAAAGGATAGAAATTGGGCATCACGAAGTAACTCCGTATGGAAGAAGTGCAGCGGCAACAATTCTTCCTTCCTCATTTAATATATTGTAGGTTGATGCCGCGTTTCTCTACAAAAACAAAAACAAAAGAGTTGTAGTCTGCAACAATATCAAGTACCTAGAGATGGTTGGAACATGTAATTCGGTATGCCTGGTCAATATTGTTTTCTTTGTTTTACATATTTTGGCTAGCGCTAATGGTTTCCAATTCTCCTGGTATTGGAAGTCATTTCAATGGTTAGTCTACTTTTGCTTAATTTGTGATCAATATCTTGGAAATTCCATGCATTGTGTCATATAATTAATTAGGATGCACCAAAAATCACACACATAAAACAATGTAAGAACAATACCGAGTCGATGGCTTCCAGCTTCATTCCAGTAGACCGAACGAAGTTCCGGAGTTCAAGATCTATAGGTTGAATATGTCTTCCACATCCAAGGATCAAAATCTCTGCAACATTTAATCACAAGTGAAAGGAAAATAAAGAGAAACCCAGAAACTCAGCAAAAGAGTCATCATGATGTATCGACATACTTGTTTTTTTTTTTAATTTCCCTAAATATCTGGTGAAATCATTCCAACTTAGAAGTATCATAGGTAGTTATTAATGGACTTAAGTGTTAATAAGAAACTTGTTCTGAGCCATAAAAGAAAAAACGGATCATCACATCCTGTGCCATAGGTTCCCCTCATAAAAAGCTAAACAAGGTTGTAGAGGAGGCCAGAACATGATCAGAGTCAAGAACAACTCTAGGAATTGTTTGAGCAGTCAATAAAATGCCACCTCACAAAAGAATCATGGTCATTCCTACAGAAATTTTAGTTAAGCAAACTTTTTGCTTTCCTTTCCTTTATGCTTAGCTCAATATGTCTTATCCTATGCAAATATTCTCATAGTCAGGAGAAAAAATTCTTTAACTCTTAAAATGCAACAACAAATTATAAAGACACAGAAAAAAGCAGAAGAGATTACTTCCAAATCTAGCATGAATTTGTGGGACGATGAAACTCAAAGTAATCGAGCCATCCCCAAAATGGCAAAAGTGCATACAGAAGATGATTAAGTGGTACAAATATGGAGTCAGCTTATGATACAGGTGATTTTAACCAGTACCTAAGTCGGTCATCCAAATCATGTGGTTTGCCATAAAAATGCACTGAAAATTTTTAGAAAGTGCATTAAAAAAAAATGGCTCACCTGGTATGGGGCGCACAGTTTGGAAAATTGATAAACTGCATTATCAAAGGGCAGAAAATTCATGAAACAACAGTTACAGATGAAGCAAAAAGCAAGAGAGCGTCTAGCACAAGAAATGCAATACTCTCAGTGTCTTAAAAACAAAGAGACCAGACTCTTCGACCATGGCACCGCAGTGGAAGATCAACCAGGATAGAAAATTGAAACCCACATCCCAGTTCAAAACACAAAATCGCAAGTTACTAGTATCACGCTAACATGACATAGAGTAAGCGGGTGAGTCTTCAGTGCAGCGAGTACCGGACCCAAAATCTCAGGCAATTAATCCATTGCACGTTATTACAATTTCCCATCAAAGACAATCAGTTAATATTAGCCCAGGCGTCACAAGATTCTCAGCATGTTAAGGAGTAATAGGTTAGACATCTTAAACTACGGCAAATGCATACGAAGATTAACCAAGACAGAAAATTGAACTCCACACATTGAACAGGCATGTTTTTCCATGTTAAACGTTCAAATGCAAAAGAAAAATTAAATAAACACAAGCAACTCCTACCATCACCATGTAAATGTGAGGAAATTAATCAATGGATGAGTTTCTACAATTACTAACATAACATTACAGCAAGAGGCAGCCAATTGTAGTTGTAATTACTGCACAAAGCTATATTTTAAACCAAAAAAATAAAAAAAGTAAAGAGAGAGAGGGAGAGGGAAAGAGAAAGAAGACCTGTGGGGAGTGACTTGAGAGAAGGATTTGGGAGACCAGGACAAAACCAAGTTACCAATGCACAGCAAGCTCCCTTCATACTCCACCTTATTAACTGTAAACCCCGTCTCTGTATACCTTTTTTTTAAAAAAAAAAAAAAAAAACACACACACCCACAAAATTAACAAATTTATTTGATTATTGAAGAAAACCCAATAAGAAAAATTAAAAGAAAAAGAACGAAATGGGAGGAGTATTGGGGGGGGGGGGGGGGAAGGAATAAAGAAGATAAAAGTACCCCTGGAAGCGGAGCTGGTCGTCGGGGACGTTGTCGATGAGATTGATCTGGTCGTACAGAGAGAAGGCTCGACTAAGCGAAGGCAGATGAAGCGGCGCCGGCGACGGTGGCCGCAACGATTGATGATGGGTTGTTGCCGATGCGGTCGGTGGCGATGGTGGTTTTGGGCACTCCTTCCGCAGACTCTGTATCAGCTTTGGTAGCGCCGTTGCCGCCCTTTGCCTTCCTGCCATTTCCCACCCCCCCGCTCTCTCTCTCTCTCTCTCTCTCTCTCTCTCTCTCTCTAAGTGAAAATTGTATTGTTCTATTATTTGTTCTTTATGGGCCCAGATGGGCTTGGATTAAAATTTTCTTTTTTTTTTTTATTTAATTAGTTTGAGATTGAAATTCAAGATCTTCGATTCTAAAATCGTGTTCAGTGTGTTCCGGTTTGAAACTTAAAATCAGGTTTACAAATACGTTGATGCAAACTTCGAAAATGAAAATAATGGAAAAGTAGCAAAAACTAACGAGAGTTTAGGACCCAACTCCGACTTAGCATGAACCTTGTCGAGTAGTGCTGTTGGGTCTGAGCCCAACTGAATGGCACTCTGCGCAAATCGGATTCTCCCCTCAGCTCGGTTCCACCTTCTAGACTCGGATTCAGATTTTCTTCCCTTGCTTTAATGACAGGGACACACAACACTCACTCGTTAAGACATCTCAGAACAACATTACGTCATTAATGTCAGAACTGGTTGGTTAGTTGGGATTGACCTAGAATTCTTTGTATGGGATAATGGGGAGATGTCTTAGTGAGTGAGACACACACACAGAGACACCCCCCAGACTCACTCACTGAGAGTCCAAGACATTTGGAAGTAATTCGTCATTAATACTAAAATTTGACCGAAACTGTTTAGTTCAGTTTAACTCAGAATTCTTTATATGCCAACTGTTGAGTTTAACTCAGAAGTGAGTATTGGCTTAGAAACCCAATGGCAGGAGAAACAGGCTATATTCCTCAAGTATCTGGCCAGAAGCTGGAGGAAGAAGCATTGCACTGAGTGAAACCTGGGCAGAAGCTGCAGCCCACCTGAAAACACCGACCGAAAAAGCAAGTCTTCAGGATGCAGGGCAAGAAGGTTAGAGTCAAAACTAGATTTTGCCACAAAATTTCCAAAGATGCAAGTTTCTTTTCTATAAGGAAGCTATGCGCGTGTAAGTATCTGAAGTGCTTTCTATGAAGCTCCATCAGTTTTAACCAACTATATAAACTGAGAGAAATTTTGCCTTTGCATATGTTCAAGAACAAGCTGAAATGGGGAGCATACAAGGCCTTTGGGGAAACAACAGCTTGGGATCATAAAAATGGAAGTACTGTTTTTGACCATGAGTTGTGGAGCTGCTCTACTTTGCCTTCTCAAACAGTGATTCAAAGTCCAGAATTGCCTACACAACCGAATGAAGCTGCTCAAGATTTCACTGTTGATGGAACTTCAAATTCACCTCCCAAAAGGACAACATCATTGGATGATGTTTACAGCAATATTTCCTTCATTGCTTCTGAGCCACAGAGCCACTGAGCTTCGAGGAAGCATCGAAAGAGGAAGGATGGAAAAGAGCTATGGATGATGAGATGAAGATGATGGAGAAGAATCACACTTGCCATCTTATTGAGAAGCCAAAAGACAAAGACATTATTCGTTTTAAATGGGTGGTCAAAGCCAAGTTTAATGATGATGGCTCACTTTAAAAGCACTTGTTGCAAAAGAATACACTCAGCAACTGGGTATAAACTTCAATGAAACTTTTGCACATGTTGCTGGAATGGAGACAATAAGGACCTCTTTATCTATTGTTGCTAAAGTGAAGCCTCTAGTTTATCAACTAGATGTGAAATCAGTTTTTATTAACCAAGAACTTGATGAAGAAGTTTATGTGAAGCAGCTACAAGGCTATTTTATTCAAAGACAAGAAGACAAGGTGTACCAACTTTGAAAGGCTATATGGCCTAAAACAAGTCAAAGAGCTTGAAACAACAAGATAAATGGGAACTTTCTGCAAAATGGGTTCCAAAGAAGCCCAAGTGAGCCTTCTCTTTATGTCAAAACACAAGGTGTTCTTGATATACTCATTGTTTGTCCTTATGCTGATGATTTATGTTAAATGGCAAGTAGTAATTCCTTGTTTGATAGATTCAAGAAGACAATGATGAGTCAATTTGGGATGACCGACTCAGTTCTCGTGAAGTATCTTCTTGATATGCAAGTGAAGCAAGAACATGGGAAAATCTTTCTTTCTCAATAAAACAATGCATTGTTTCTCAATTTATAAATGAGTCTAGCAAACAACACTATTGGTTGCCAAGAGAATTTTAAGATACATCAGAGGTCCCAAAACAATTGGCATTCTGTACCAAGTTGAAGAAGACAACAAGCTGATCGGTTATACCAATAGTGATTGGACTGGTTCGTTGAACTACAAAGAGAGTAATTTAGGTTACTTATTCTTTTTAGGAAGCAAGGCTATTTCATGGTCATCCCAGAAGCAAAAGACCATTGCTTTATCTTCAACAGAAGCAGAATATATCGCAGTCACAAGTGCCAACATGTGAAGCTATTTGGTGGAGAAGAATTTTAAAGGATATGAAGCAAGATCAAGGCTCCCTCACTAGAATCTTTTGTGACAACATGTCCTGTATAGCAATGACAAAGAATCCAGTTTTCCATAACCCCTCAAAGCACACTGAGCTCAGGTTTCACTTCATTAGAGAGAGAGAGTTGAAGAAAAGGAGATTGAGCTAAAGTTTTGCAAGATAAAAGATCCAAAAGCAGACATCTTTCCAAAAGCCAATTGCTCAGGACAAGCTTTTCTACTTTCATGATAAACTTGGTGTTCCAGAATTCCAGAATTAGAGGGGATGTTAGAGATTGATTCAAAATTCTCTAGAAGTAAGTGACAATTATTCAAGCACTAGTCATTAGTTTTCTTAAATAAGGGACTTCAGCTTAATGGTTCCGTACTTTATGTGTGTTTCAATAACAGCATGAAAGCTAGAGTTTTGATCGAAGGAGTTCCATACGAGGAGGGGTTGAATGTGTCAGCACTCCTGGTGCTTTTCATCTTTTCTGCTCACTTGAATCGTCAAGTTGGCAATGCAAATCCTTTTGGCCAAACTTCCCTAGTGCATTATACGATCCAATGATTATGAAAGGGAACTGGCATGTAATGGTAACTGGTTCTTCTGCAAACTTAATCCTCAAAGAATTGATAGCTTGCAGCCAACTCGTCGAGGCTTCCGTCAACCTTTTAGCAGCCACTTTATCAATTTGCTACTCGCCGTTGCCCCATCTTCTCAATCGAGATTTCGAGCTTAAAGTGGTCAGAAATATAATACATATCAGGCAACTGCGCACAATTTTCTTTTCCAACTTACTTGCCATTGGTGCAACACAGCTAAAAGTCAAAAACTGGTAGGGAGCCCCTTTTTTTTTTTTTTTCATCTTTTTTTTTCTTTTCCCTTTGGAATTAACAAAATGGACAATTAGGCAATTTCTGAAACACGTTCATTCATCTACTCAGATGATATTAAAAGTTCAAATTTTGCACCATGCAATGATTCTAATCTTCACAATCCAAATCAAAAGTAACATATTAAGGAATTCTCAATGAATTATTTTCAAAAAGGTGCGTAGTAGGTATACTAATTATAATACTTATGACTTAAAATCAAAAGTAATTTATTAATATTTTTATTTAACCATTACTTAGTATTATTAAATTTAAATATATTTTTTTAATGATCAGTTTTAATACTAATAAATTTAAAATTTAATATTAAGTTTAAATTTATGTCAATTCAAAAGAAATATATATACTGAAATTATCAATTAAATTACTTTTATTTTTCTGGTTGCTAGCCAGCCATCGCTGGAGTCTTAGCAGTTTTTGACGTGGATGTAGCTGGCATCACTAACTGAAGGGGGCACGAGGGAGACAAGAGACACACATGGTCAACGTCGTTGCTGAAAGCTGAAAAGGGAATGCGGTTGGGGATCTAAAAGTCATCCAAAACCCAAGTTGGGAGGTTAAACTTTGAAGCCCACTTCTCTTTTTTTCTCTTTTGACGGGGGGAGACTTTGTCGAAAAGCAACGGCTCGTATTCAATTCCAGCACGGCTGCCTCTCGATTGCTTGGTTGGCTTATCACTGAATATATATATATATATATATATATGTAAACTCCGCATGCATGCATATATGCAACTTGTGTTATTAAACAATACCCAACAACAACAACAACAACACAGCTCAACAACAGCAGGAAAAGATAAAAAAAAAGAAAAAAAAAAACACTTTCCTTATGTGCTACTGAGTCGGAGCAAGTATTTCTTATTGAAAATTGTGCTTATCGTCCTCAGCCGTCTTCCAATGGGAATTTTCCACAAAACTTATATTTAAGGAACTCTAATTTGCATTAATAATAATTCATTTCCTACCTTTTAAATTTTAATAAAATTTATATTATAATTAATAATTATTAATTAAATATAATAAAACTAATAAAAAAATGTACCTACATTTTTTTTATTAACAAAATTTTTAATATCGTAAAAATGATAAATGTAATAATTAACAAATTGACAAAAGAAAAATATATGAGGGTATTTTTTTTACTAAAAATTTTACATTTAAAATTATCAGTAAAAGTTCAATATAATAAATAATTTAATTCTACAATTCTCCCCCAAAATGGTTTTTGCCCTTTTGTTAGGATATTTATAATAATATTTTTATAATTATTTTAAACTATTATATATAGATACTTAATGGGGAGGCTAATTACTATTCTACTCAAATGCTATATATTTTCGTTATATTTAAAAATATGGGTTGTGAAATATTACCAAATTTTAATTAGAGTATGTCAAATGTAAATTTTTCAATTAATTATTTAGAGTAGCATTTTTATTTCAAAAGACAACACAAAAGTCTTTCACTTGGGGATCCCATTGTGTCATCACTTGAAAGGCTTTGTAGTTCTAAGTCAAATGTTCAAACTGAGCTTATCCATGAACATTAGGAAAATACTTTAATTGTCAAGTTGGAAAATTTAAGAGATTTATATTTAACACCCTTTATTCTAACTCTTATAATAATATATACCCTACATTTCCAAATGTAATAAAAAAAAAAACATATTGATATTTAAGTTATATAATAATTAAAAGATTATTAGATGCCAATTTCAGAACTTCAAGATAAAGAATAAGTGAGGAAGGGGAGTACTAAAGGCAGCTAACTCAATGTTATTATGAAAAAAAGGACTTGCTTCTCCAATTCCATGCGAGCCAGGAAGTTGTAGCAAATATGACTCCATGCTTAAGATGTTAGATTAGACTAAAACATGGTATAATTAAACTTAAACTGAACAATAATTCAAATCAACGTATGATAGGGCACATGGTCCAAAAATTTTAAAGTGAAAACACATAAGAAATGAGCCACATGCTATTACTAAGCTTGAGACATGGGCCAAGACATTAGAGGTCGAATCTGTATTTTGATAGGGTATCTAACCTAAGAACTCACTCAGAGGTCGCGAAACCTATAGATCGTCTAAAAGTTGAATATTTGTAGATAGGCAGCTGAGGATGATAAGCAGCAGCCTTTTCATGTTACATGTTTTTCTTATTGTTGTTAAGCCGTGTGATTGGTGGGTATGCTTAAGCAACACCACTTGCATATATGTATGCATGCGGAGCTTATATATATTCGGTGATAAGCAAAGCAAGCAATCAAGAAACATCCGTGCTCGAATTGAATACAAGCTACAATGTCTTTTTCCTGCCAAAAGAGAAAGAGAATGAGTAGTAGGACTCAAAGTTTACCTATCAACCATGGACATCTTTTGGATAGCAACAAAGAGCCTTTTGTGAGGACACCCGTTTTTCAACTTAATTTAAGCAATGACAATGACTCTATGTGTCTCGTGTCTGCTCATAGATCTCTTAATTAGTTGTAATTCGACCATGAATACATTACATGGGTTTTGTTCAATCTCAAGTTGCAAGATTGTCATTATCAGAACTCCTTTTTTTTATTTCTCTGTAGGTGCAAGTCATTTTCAGAACTCTGCATCCATATTGAAAGCTACTGAAGTTCGAGTGATGGCTAGCTGTCTCTTCCATGTTGATAAAGGGGGTTGCATTAGAAATTATGAGTAAAATCAATTACATTTTAGCAAAGCAGGCTGCTCTATGCTTTGTGGACTAATGTTTGAACGTGGGGTTCACGCAAAGAGAATTATAATAATAGAGATCTTGGGTTCAAATATTAAAAAAAAAAAAAAAAATTTACCTTCTTTTAACATTCCTTTCCATGAAAAAACATAGCAATTTCAGAGACCAGGTTTTCATGTATTAGATATTTTCAGTTAATATAAAATATAATTAGTTAATTACATCCGCTCATTCATTAAAAATTAAAAATAAAGAAAAATGGGATTCGTTGGAGATTGAGAATACTTCTTTGTAGTGTTGATAATATGAACTTTAATTAGTCTATGAAGTGAAAATCACTCTCATTATTCTAAGTGGACTAACCGTGAGCTGATAACGATGAAATGTTAGTTTTCTACTTTCTGCTGTCTGCTTAAGCTGCATGCACTTTTGGATGCATGTAGGAGCTGCATTCTGGCGACAGCAGGTTGCCGTGTATAGCTGGGAGTTGTCAGTGTTCCTCCTTTTTAATGGGTTTACTGTTTTTCTGTGTAGTGGCCTTTGAATATCGATTGTGTTGGTATCATGAACTAAGCAAAGATGGATCTAAGCATCTATCGTTGTCTCTAGTTTGCAGTCATCCATGGCTGTATCCAACAAGGTTACGTATTCTTTGTCTTGTCCTCATCTGATTGCTTCCACACAAGTTGCCTTCCCTATTGACTAAATGCCTCTAGTTTTTCCACTTCCAGTTGGACCTCATCCCCACCGTATACAGCCAAACTTTCTGCATATGTAATCATAGTCATTAGCCACTAGCCACCATTTTAATAAGACGCCATGCCATCTTCATTATTGCGTGCGTGCGTGTGTGTGTGTGTGTGTGTGTGTGTGTGTGCGTGTCTTTATATGTGTGTCTGCATTCCTCGATCCTCACTGCCTTTTCCAAGAACTCTCCAACCCCACCCACTACCAGCTTACACTCTACTCCGCCTTACACGGTACTTGCCGTCTTTGCCGTTCTCTTAACTCGTTGATTGCTCACTGCGAGCTTCTAGCTCATCTTCTTCGCATTTTTGGTAGTAAAAATCACCAGTTGGGGGGACAGTTCAACAATGAATTGTTTAAGTATTGTGAAAGAGGTCGGTGAAACTTCTCTTCTTTTCCCTCAGATATTTGTTTTCCATCTCTAATACTCGATGACATACTTTGAATGTTTGCAGTATTTTGTGACAAGGTATATCTAAATCAACTTATAAATTAAAATATTAATTTAATATAAAATATTTTATAAATAGCATAAAAATTAATTATATTTATTTAAATTTATTAATTTTTTTAGTCTATTTACGTCAGATTTTTTCTTCACTTTGGAATTGGATTAGGGTAATGATAAAACTTTTTGGTGGTATCATTACGCTGACATGCAACTTTGCCCCCCCCCCCCCCCACTTAGCTTACCTAGTTAAAGGGGTGTGAAGTCAATTTACTTGATTTTGTTGGGAAGCTTTGACCGTCTGGTTGTATTGAATTCCTTTCACATCGATCAACTAGAGGTTTCAATTTATGAATTGATTTGTCACGATTGTAGACTTTCCAAGGTCATGATGGAGAGGTGAAGACAAAAACGGAGGAGGTGTTGACTGAAGATGGAACTGTTGATCGAAATGGTCACCCTGCAATTCGAGGGAGGACTGGAACATGGATGGCTGGTATTTTTATATTAGGTACATCCATTCAATGCAAATTTTGAGCCCCATGTGCATAATCAACATTTTTTTTGTTTGAACTTGGTTCATTGAACTCATCCAATTAATGAAACTGTTTCAAATTTGGTAGCTTAGATCCATCACTATGTTGGTTATTTCTTTTTTGTTTTCTCTCTCTCTCTCTCTCTCTCTCTCTCTCTCTCTCTCTCTCTCTCTCTCTCTCTCTCTCTCTCTGTTTTTTTTGGGCCAATGATGAAAAAGAATGTTTGCTGTCCTGGACTTATTTGGTAGTCAATATATCAAGGCATAGCTCTCTGTTTCCTTTCATTATTTTTTGTAATTCCTTTTAATTTTGGGTTCAGTTTATGCTTTTTGCTTTTTTTTTTTTTTAAATTGTTGTGTGATGAATAATTGATATTTATACTTTGAAAGAAAATGGAGAAATACTTTGAATAATTAATTCTAAGCACCCAATGAAGAAATACATATAATAGTTTCTTTTTAGAAAAAATAATAATAAAAAAATTTAATTAATCACTCACAGCTAAAGCAGAAAACAGAAAAACACCAAATTATGATTATTGAGAAGCTGACCCACTGATCTATATATATATATATATATATATATAAAATTTTATTTCTTTTTTCAATTAGAATTTTCTCTGCTCTTTTTCTTCTTTTTTATGCTGCAATGTTTCTTATCTTTTGATATTTTTTACATTTTTTAGAGAACAGAGCAGATTTTTTTTTTTTTTCCATTCCAGCACTACAAGCATTTTTTTATGTATTGGAAGGAAAAAAAAAAAAAAAAAAGGATACAGAGATTTACATAATTTAACCATTAGGCTATGTGTGAACACAGATATATTTACTACAAAACAGATAAAAGATATTACAGTGTCACAAAAAGCACCTAAAGCCCTCCAATACTCCATTAAAATTCTCTATTCCTTACAAAACCTCACACCAAGTCAATACTACAAAACAGCCTCTTACATTTTGGCTCTTTACCAACAATTCATCTCACATTCAACAATCCTGATTTGGTTTTCTTTTATTCATTTACTGTGTTCTTTCAATTGACAGTGAATCAAGCACTGGTCACGCTCGCATTCTTTGGAGTAGGAGTGAACCTGGTTTTGTTTCTAATAAGAGTGTTGGGACAAGACAATGCCGATGCTGCAAACAACGTTAGCATATGGACAGGAACAGTTTACATATACTCTCTCTTGGGTGCTTTCCTCAGTGACTCCTACTGGGGGAGGTACAAGACTTGTGCAATCTTCCAAGCCATCTTTGTCACCGTAAGCGTCCCATTTGCTTTTGTGCCCTGGCAATGATACTGAAAAGTATACATCCATCACACGCCCTGCCAAAAAGTATACACACATACCAATTTACGAGTAACAACCTCATTTTCTATTCAGCCATCTTACCGATCAGATGTATTCTTATTTCTTGCCATCACGCACTTCTATTTACTTTTGTTAAAGAGTCCAAAACGTCACGTCCACTAATTATAAGAATTTGACTTGAAAATTCATGTCTATGAGTTCAATAACTTTCTCCCCATTTGTCTGCATTTGACCCCACTTCTTTTTTTTTTTTTTTTTTTTAAATTTCAAGTTCACTGCACATTGTCTTTTGACAAAGTTTACATTCATTTTTGCTGACAGGGTTTGGTGTTATTGTCACTATCATCATCCTTGTTCTTGGTCAAGCCCAGTGGTTGCGGTGGTGAACAATTTCCCTGTGGATCTCACACAACGTTTCAAATTGCACTATTCTACGCATCCATATACCTTGTTGCGCTGGGATATGGAGGATACATGCCTAACATAGCCACCTTTGGAGCTGATCAATTCGATGAGAACGACCCTAAAGAAGGGAACTCCAAAACAGCCTTCTTCAGCTACTTCTACTTGGCTCTGAATCTTGGTCCTCTCTTTTCAAACACTATATTGAGCTACTTTGAGGATCAGGGGATGTGGGCATTGGGATTCTGGACATCTGCCATTTCTGTTGTCTTCGCATTAGTCTTGTTTCTTGTGGTGAGTCCCAGGTACAGGCACTTCAATCCCAAAGGCAACCCGCTCTCAAGGTTTTGCCAGGTCCTTGTAGCTGCAGCAAGTAAATGGACATGCAAGACGGGGCAAAACCAAGAAGAGCTGTTTGAATTAGATTGCAAAGATTGTTCAAATAATGGCGATAGAAAGATATTGCGCACTGAAGGATTCAGGTGATTCTTAGCCTTTGTACTTGATTTTCATATACACAGGAAAATTTTATGCTTCAAGCAAACAAATATTGTGAGTTTTAGCACTCACTTTTCACTTTTGTCATATCTTTAACAGATTCTTGGAGAGAGCAGCCATTATCACACCAAAGGACTACACAGAGAAGGAGAATGACATTCACCGCAATCCATGGCGACTCTGCACAGTGACACAAGTAGAGGAAGTTAAATGCATATTGAGGCTCCTTCCAATTTGGTTGTGCACAATACTTTATTCTGTAGTTTTCACTCAAATGGCATCTCTCTTTGTGGAACAAGGTGCCGTCATGAAAACTAACATTTCTGGCTTCAATATTCCTCCTGCAAGCATGTCTAGTTTCGACCTACTCAGCGTTGCAGCATTTGTTTTCATCTATAGGACAATATTAGGCCCTTTTTCTGTTGCTGTAAGAAAGGACCCAAAAGGACTTACTGAGCTTCAAAGGATGGGAATTGGTTTAGTTATAGCCATTATGGCAATAGCCTCAGCGGGAGTTGTAGAGTTATTCAGATTAAGGTATGCCCATAAAGATTGCCCAAGCTGCCATACTGTCAGTTCTTTAAGCATCTTGTGGCAAATCCCGCAATATATGTTGATAGGAGCATCTGAGGTGTTTATGTATGTGGGTCAATTGGAATTCTTCAATGGACAAGCCCCTGATGGACTGAAGACCTTTGGGAGCGCACTCTGCATGACATCCATATCCCTTGGCAACTATGTGAGCAGCTTGCTAGTGATAATTGTCATGAAAATTTCCACCAGAGACCACTTGCCAGGATGGATTCCAGGAAACCTCAACAAAGGCCATCTAGATAGATTCTACTTTCTTTTGGCTGCTCTTACTGCTGCAGACCTCATCATCTATATTTTATGTGCCAAGTGCTATAAGTACATCCAATTTGAGGAAAAGCATGGGGACAACAAAAGCAATGATGGACAAGCTGACCATAGAGTTTGATGGATTTGACATCTGTTTACGCATTTGTTTTGCCAAAAGATTGGTACCATATGGATTGTGTACCTTGGATGGGTGGAGGGGGGGGGGGCATTGATTCAGTTGAAAAAGTAAGCCATCAAGCCAGATTTATGTGATGAAACTTGTAAAGTGGTTAGGCATCCTTCAACTTCGCCAGTTGTGCAGAAGCTGTTATATAATATTGTTCAATTTGTATTTTGTTGTGAATATCTTTGTCCGTTAGTAGCAATGATGCTGGCACGGACTGCTGTTGATGGAATTGTCAGAAGTGCTATTTGGCCTCAAGTCAAATCCCATATTAACAGTAAACTTCTTTATAATCAATCGAAGTTTCAACGCCAAAACAAGAAAAAAGATCATTTGCTCAAATAAAATCTAGTGAATTTACCAGTAGCATTGTTTTCTGATGAAGATGGAGAAGATGACAATGACAATGATTGCGGTGATGTCAATTACAATCATTATTGTTAGTATTAACTCAAGGTTAATGTATAATTAACAGTAATTTATTTATTTTTTTGTTTAATAATTGTCTATATTCACTTTGATTTTATTTTTTACCTTAATATATGAACTTTCACCTTGAATATATATATATTTTTTTAAAGTTAATATACAAATAAATTTAGAATTTAAAAGTAAAATTTTAGTAATTAGAGATTTTTTTTTCTTAACAAAGATGGCCAAGTATTAATATTTTCAAACCAAAAGTATCAAATCTCATAGCATCATACATTGACATGTGAAACTTGTTGTCTAGTTCACATGCTACATGAAATTTAATTTAAAATAAAAAATACAATTAAATAAAAAAAATACAAAGGAACAAAGGAAAATTCTTTCTCTTTTCTTTCTTTCATGATAGCAATTGTAGAAATCCATCAAACATTAGGAACTAGGAAAAAACAAAGACAACATCAAAGAGGAAAATTAACTATTACAACCATCACTTGATACACTATTTTGAGGGATTGGTAAATTTACATTTTTATATATAAGTTAAATAGGTTAAATTTGATTTAAAAAAAAAAAAAAAATATATATATATATAAGTTAAATAATATCAATAATATGGTTGACTATTGATGACCACAATAGTGGTTAGAGACAATCATACTGAGATGTGAATTAAGATTGAAATTTTGGAATTAAAAATACAATTGAAATCAGAATTATTAGAACAGCATTGAGAAGTCACGTGCTGGTCACCAGCTTGTCATGTGACTGCCCCATTCTCCCCTTCCCTCACCTCCCTGTGTATTCTGTCTCTTTGTGCTTTGAAATGGAACAATATATAATTTTTTTTTTAATTTTTTAAAGTATTTGGGTTTCATCTTTAATTTCCAACTTGCTCTGCCCCCAAAAATCACATTCACATTTCTATGGACAGTTAACTTAGCAGTAGCAGTGGGGGGGACTGCTTTCCAAAACATTTTCCCAATCAACCACCATTTCCAACTGAGTCAACCAAAGTCAGCCTCCTTCTTTTCCCATTCCACTCATCTTCCTAACTAAAACTCTTTTATTATTTCATTTTCCCATACCCATCTACTGCTATGTAATAATAGTAACAGTAGAAGAGAAGAGAAGAGGAGAGGAGACAAGTGGGAAGTTCAGGGGAAAGATAATAGTGGAAGAAAGATTTGGATTTTGGATTTTGGATTTTTGATTTTGGACTTTTTGATGGGCTGCTTCCAGTCTAGAACAACCCACTTAGCATCTCCAGACGAGGAGGTGCCACCACATCCTGAGGAAGCCAAGTCAGATCTGCCAAATGCAGCTGTGAGCAATGAAGGCCCCAAAGAAGAAGTGCAAGTCCAAGACTTTGTCGGCCAAGAAGTGCCTGCTTTTCGAGAGTACGCCTTGGCTGAGCTCAGAGCCGCCACCAATGGTTTCAGCAGCGATTTCATTGTTTCCGAGAGCGGCGACAAGGCTCCCAATGTGGTTTACAGAGGCAAGCTCAAGAGCAACAATCGCCTTGTTGCTATCAAGCGCTTCTCCAAGCTCTCCTGGCCTGACCCTCATCAGTTTCTGGTTATTCTGCTATTATTTGCTTTTTTTCTCTCTCATTTTCTTGCTTTTAATCGGACCCCATCAATGAGAACAGTCCCTTGAAGTGGAAAAGTACTGAGCTTTATGCTTTCTTTGTGATTGTAATGCCAGAACTAGAAACGGCTTTATCTTTAAAGCTCTATTTGTAACTTAGCTTTAATCGTATATTCTATTGTGTGCTTTTGTTTGTGTGTGTAGACGGAGGCTTCTGGGGTTGGGAAAGTTCGACATAAAAGATTGGTCAACTTAATTGGGTATTGCGCTGAGGGTGAGGAGCGCTTGCTGGTGGCCGAGTACATGCCTAATGACACTCTCTCTAAGCACCTTTTCCATTGTATTTCTCTCTCTCTTTTCTCCTTTTTCTTTTCTTACATTTACCATGTTTTGTTTTTCTTTGCTTCTCTTTTGTGGGAAAGGAGCGTTGCTTTTTCTCTTCTGTTTTTACTTTCTGTTCCCTCTTCTTTTCCTTTATCTTTTCTCCTATTGATTTTAGACTTTTGTGTTTTTGTTTTTGTTTTTGTTTCTTTTTTCCCTGTCACAGGGGAAAAGCAGCCTTTGCCATGGGAAATGCGTGTCAGAGTTGCTTATTATATTGCACAAATACTTGATCATTGCAATGCTCAAAACCGCAAAATCTACCATGATTTGAATGCTTATAGAATTCTTTTTGATGAGGTACAACTTTTCCAGCACTCCACCACAATAATTGTCTTGGAATGTTTGCTCTGATTAACTTCAAGTCTGGGAATGATGACTTCATTTTGGTGGATATGGACTATAATTATGGTGTATCCACTTTGTTTTGTTTGTTTTCAAAAAAACATATTATGGTGTATCCAGTCTTACTTATTCATTTTGTGCAAGATAGGTTACTCAAGTACTTTCCCACAAAAGTGCTACGATATTGCTAATCCTCTCATTTAAAACACGATTGTTTTCTTAATTTTATCACTGCCTCAGTGCTCATTTTTTAATTTAATATTCACACCTTGGAAATATTCCTCTAGCTAATCCTCTCATTTAACACACAATTGTTTTCTTAATTTTATCACTGCCTCAGTGCTCATTTTTTAATTTAATATTCACACCTTGGAAATATTCCTCTAGCTAATTTAGCAGGTTACCATGTTGGGTGCATAATTTGTAGCAGGTTTTAATAACTTTTATCACCATCTCAGTGCCAAAATTACTATACTGAAAATAATTTATGGGAACCCTTTTTTTTTCCTGGTCTTTGATGCCTGCACTCACCGGTGCATAATTTGTATATTGTGTTGGTATTTCTGTTGCATTGTGCTTTAGAGTCCTGGCATTAGTTTATTGTCCATTTCTAATTATCTGATGCATGCATCAATTTCGGCCATTTGGGGCTGCACACTAATTCTTGAACACAAACAGTTTGGAGAGTACAAAGTTGATCACAAGGTGCACTGATGATGTCTCTGTAACCTTTTAATGAGCAATGTTACTGGCTATTGATAAATTTGGAAGATCTATGATGTGGCATACATGATAGTTCATTAAAGTTTGTCAAGCCTTGAGAAAGAAATAAGAATTTGTATCAGTGAATGTGGCTGAAAGAGATATGTTCTCTTATTCCCTCATTCATTTTGATTACACACTAGCCTGTTTGTTTGTTTCTTTACTTTTTGATGTGTTTATGCATCTTATTTGCTTTTTTTTCTTTTTTTTTTTTCCTGGCCTTAGTCTCAAAATTTTCCTGCCATTGGTCATAAACTTAATCATATATTGCAATTGATTTCATCGTAATGCCAGGATGGTGACCCTCGATTATCTAGTTTTGGTCTAATGAAAAACAGTCGAGATGGGAAAAGCTACAGTACGAACTTGGCTTATACTCCACCAGAATTTATGCGGACAGGTGAATCCCTATGGTTCCTATACATTTTCTTGCATTGATTGAATGAGATTTCTTTTGATATATTGTGCCAAGGCAAGTTTCTGAAGCACAAAATTGATAAATAAAGGACACCAAGGCTCAAAGCAAGGCTCCAGTGGTCACCAATCATGTGTCAAAGAAGAAACAAGAGCCCTAACCAAGCATATAAGGCAGAGTGACCCCTGAAGTATTCTGTCTGCCTTGGTACTATTAAAATGATGCATTGGAGTATTAAAGCATGTAATCCAAAAGGTGTATTCAAAAAAAATGTGTCACATTCTCCATTTTGAACCCTTGGCAAACTTCAGTGAAAATGCATTCATAGTTTTGCATATCATTTTGTTAGGATTGTGATGTGAAACAGTTGGGAGCTTTGAGGATATATTTGCATTAACATTCATTGAAGATGGATTTGCTGGATCTCAATATCACAAGTTCTCTGTGTGCTGTTCTGCATGAATGCATTGCTTTTTTTTTTTTTTTTTTTTTTTTAAGATGCTTGAATGGAGGGAGGAATGTTAAATATTTTGCACCAGCTTCTATTGTGGTGATATAACCAGAATGAAAATGAGTGCCAAGATTATTGTTAATGATTTGGATGCCCAATTATTTCAGGTAGAGTCATCCCAGAGAGCGTGATCTACAGCTATGGAACTATCCTATTGGACCTTTTGAGTGGGAAGCACATCCCACCGAGCCATGTATGTTCAGTCCTCTTGCCACATCGCATCACTGTTCTACTTGCCTATACTGAGTCAAAATTTTTCTGCTAATTGCCTGTTAATAACTGGAACACTTTACGATCTGGCTTAATGTGAAAAAATGACACTTTTACCATTGGCTTTACTGTGTGGTCAACTGAACTGAACATTCATGACTAATCTCCAAGGTGCTTTGATTTGCATCCATAATTGCTAATTATTTTATCCAAATCCACTAATCTGTTAGGTGAATTTCAGTTTTAGTAATTCTGTTACATTATTGTTGTTTCTCCAGGCATTGGATTTGATCAGAGGGAAGAATCTATTATTATTACTGGACTCATCTTTGGAAGGACAGTATGCAAATGAAGATGCAACTGAATTGGTTGAGCTAGCTTCAAAATGCCTACAATATGAGGCTAAAGATCGACCTGATATCAAATTTGTTCTTTCAGCAGTGGCACCTCTTCAAAAGCAAAAAGAGGTGAATTTTTTAATTGCTTTTGTAATGAAGCTTTGTTTTTTCAATTTTCAAGTTATATGGGACAACCAATCACGTGTTTAAGCTCTACTAAGGTATGTGTCAAAATGTTGTCCCTAGGTTGCATCTCATGTTCTAATGGGTTTATCAAAAACTCCAGCAGTGCTGCCAACGATGCTTTCTCCCCTTGGGAAGGCATGTGCTAGAATGGATCTAAGTGCAGTACATGATATGTTGCTTAAAACAGGCTATAAAGATGAAGAAGGTGCAGAAAATGAGGTGGGTTACTGGTGGTCTCATTTTATTTGTTATTAGTGCACATTTTGTGTGTAGATATGATAAAGTGTAATCAAAATAAAGATAAAAAGGAACAGAAACAAAAAAATGAGGAGAAAATTTGGGTGGGGAAGGAATGTATTTATCAAGATCAGAGGAAGGCGTGTAAAGAATTGACTGAAGCCGCCCCTGTCAAAAATAAGGTGTGTTGATATATTTTTAGCTTCTGTAGGTGGGGAATTGTTACTTTGATCTATTTTGGTTGTTTGTGACCATTTACCTATGCTTCTTCTTGTTTCTGTGACATGGCTGTCGTCTATGCAGTCATCTATTCTGATCTAGGTTGCCTAAATTTGTTTTTTCATGAAGCTGTCATTTCAAGAGTGGACACAACAAGTGCAGGATATGTTGAATACGAAGAAATTTGGTGACATTGCCTTCAGAGACAAGGATTTTAAAAATGCAATTGAATATTATTCTAAGGTACCTTTCTTTCAATTGTGGCCATGGTTGTATTGATTGATGAGGGTCATGGTATGGCATCTATCATACTCATGTGGACATATTTATGTATTCGTGTAGAGACTTATCTATGATCATTATACAGACACACACACACACACACACATGCACACAGAGAGGGAGAGAAGGATATGCATAAAATTAACTCTTCAATAGCTGCTTGATTTGAATCATTTGCATTTCTACCTATTTGTCTGTTAGTAAACCATTGCAATGAAGCTTGTAAAATCTTATTGTCAAAATAAAATAGGGAAACTTTGCAATGGTTAAATTCAACTAAATGTTTGAGTGACTAGGCTCAGTAAATTCCTGCATTCCTTCAGCCCGGGAAAGACATGACATGGTTAGTGTGTCAATTTCATAGCTTTATTGTTCTACATTCCATGGCAAGTGTTTCAATAGCTGATGATGAGTTATGAAAACCCTTTTTGAATTGCTGAGCCTTTGTGGACTTCCAATCCTAGTTTCAAGAAGCATCTATGTACCTTTTCTTTTTTCCACTTATCTCTCTCCATCTGCCCGCTTTTTATATTGGTTATCTTCACATCAACTTGCTTGTAAGATTAGCTTGTGAAACAAGGGTAAGCACGTTGAACAGCTGAGGGAATGAATGTTATGAACTCAAGTTAAACTTATGAATTTAAATTTGGTTGCTAAGAGCTTGAGTGTCTACTCTTTCTTGGCTTGGTTTTCAATTCATGGAGTCTCTGCAATAAAGACCTTTAAAAAAAAAATCTATTTGAATTGAGAAGAAGCTTTCATTCTGCTCCTGCTAGTATTGCTACTCCTTGATGATTTATTCTACTTGATATGAGCTGTGTTTTTGCAAGTTTTGGTTACCCACATCAATAAATAACTTGCACTTTGTGTGCTGGTACCCATTTCACAAATTTTCTTTTGATACATAGGAAGTAAACTCCACATTTGTGGGTATTTAAGGGAGCTGGGATTTGAACCCCCAACCTTGTGGCCAACCAGGCTTTACCTAGTTGGCTTCTCGTGACTCAACTCTGTTGTTGAGTTTAGCACCTTTGTCTTGGATTATAACATATGAATCTTCAAATCAATAATGTTGTTGTAAATGCAGTTGGTATCAATGATGTCGGCTCCTTCGGGTACTGTTTTTGTAAGACGGGCCCTTTCGTACTTGGTTGTCGATCAAGCAGAACTTGCCTTGAGAGATGCCATGCAGGCTCAGGTATGCTTGCCAGAGTGGCCGACTGCATTCTACATGCAAGCCCTTGCACTTTCTAAGCTTGGAATGGAAAGTGATGCTCAGGACATGCTCAATGATGGAGCATCCTTGGAAGCAAAGAAGCAGAACAGCTGGCGCAATTAGTTGATATTCCGCCGCCGGAGGTAGACATGAACAACGATTTACATCTGCTTAAGGATCCAACCGTAGTCCGTAGAGTACGACGGGATCCCTACAATGGAAGCAGCGTCAATGCGGTACAAATTTGAGGTTTATTTTGGGTTGATGCAGCTTCCATGTTATCAAATACTAACACAGAGAAATGTATAAAAAGCAGCTTAGTGATAACAAGAAATAAGTAGGTGAGCCAGCTTAGCTTAGTAAGCCAAACCATTCAACACTTGCTAGTAATTCACTTTCCCCCCGCCCCCCCACTTCCCCCCAACTGTTGCCTGAATCCTGACGGATGATGCTGCCAGAAGCACTGGGGTTCTATTGTCAGCATGATTTACATTTCTTGCTTTTTTCTTTCTTATTCTTATCATTATTAGAGGTATTTAAATTATTAAACGAACTTGCTTTATATTAAATCGACGTTATCAAGTTTAGGTACACATCCCCGTCCAAGGATGGAGCCAATGGATTAGGAAGAGAGATAGATTCGTATTTGCTTCCCTCATTCAGGATTTTGAAGCCTGGATTAGCATTACACGCAGTGGAATTTCAGCATATAATATATCCTAAGAATATTCCTATAGAAAAAACTATTAGTAGATTATTCAAGGTGATACCATGTTTAGTAATTTGACAATATTAGTTTGAATTATCTCTTTATTATTACATATTTTTAAATATAAAATAAAAATGTATGTTTAATATCTGAAATTAAATTATAAATTTGTTATTATTATAATTAGATGTGGGGTTGGTATATTTAGGTTTAATATTATTTAGATAATGATTTTTATTATAAAAAAAATTTGAATAAAGATGTTGGTATGATGTTTTTAATCCTAATTCATAAATATAATAATGATATATTTAAAAATTATTAATTTTTTTAGTGTTTTTTTTTTTTTAAATTATCACTAATTTTCATTCACATTTAACAAAAAGAGATTGTCCCTAGTTTTCTTACCTCAAGTTCTCATTTATTCATTTGCTCCAGCAGGGCAGCCATCTTTCCTTTGCCTTTTCTTTTTAGTTTTCTTTAGAGAGAATTTTGTTAACTCTAATATTAAAAATTACAGAGAAAGTTATGGTATACTTTTGTAATTCACAAAATATAATTCAGAAAAGGAAGTTGTAATTAAATCAAAAAATATTCTAAAATCTTAACAAAAACACTAAAAAAAAAAAAAAAAAAAAAGGAAAATCGACCGCTTAATCACTTTGAAGAAAATAATTGATTAAGAAGTGAATTAAAGTTAGTATTTTCTCATAGCTACAATTGCATTCTTCGGTGGCTTTAAGAACAAAAGCTAAGCTTTTGATATACATTTTATTACTTTTTAACTGAAGATAAACCTTCCATTTGGCAAGTTTCTTATCCTACTTATTATTATTATTTTTTATTAGTTCCCAATTTAAGGGTCTTTTTTTTTTTTTTTAATCCTAACAGCAATAGTTCCGTTTTATACACGCGAGGCGTAAGTAAGAAACACACCTCCTAGAAGCCATTAGGCCAATACAAAGAGCAGCTCCTACAAAACTGGACTCCCCACAAAACTGACGGCACAGGACTTGTGCAAGGTGAAAAGACCCTCGAGAACAGCTTCTAAAAAGGAGAGAAACCTAACCTCAGCTTCCTTGCCCTATAGGTCATATTCTGTGGATCACCACAGTCGAAATCAAAATCAAGATCCAAAAGCCCCCCCTGCACAACTTGTAGAGAACCACTTCAAAACTGAATCCCAGAATATCCAACAAAATTCCAAGACAGAGAGGACCGATGCACACTAAACAAGACAGAATAGCCACATGAAGAGATTCAAAAAACACACAGGGAGGTCTGAATTATCAGGGCCATGCCACAAAGGCCTGAGTCCCAGCAGTCCCCAACTTGGCCATTGCATCTGTTTCATTTCGTAGATGGGAGTTCAGCCTCGTTTATACCAACAACCCCACTAGGTTTTGGCTGCCATGAACATGTCTCCTTACTATTTTTACCTCAAAGCATAGCAAATTTTCGTAGCAGACGTTTCATTCTCTTCCTCGTCATAAGTTAGAAAGTGAGATGAACAAAAGATCAATCGGATCTATTTCACTAGTAGCAGGCGATGAAGCGTGTGCCCATCCAATCCAACCGTGTCATTACAAATGGTACTGGAGCCTCGTACCAAGCTGAAATTAAGTGGCATGCAGGATAAAGCACTTTCTTACATGAGTCACCTCTTTTGAACATAAGAGACAAAAGTATTAAATCGTGGGGCCAACCATGACTGTGCCCCGTGGCCACAAGGATATCACTTATCTAAACAAGGAAATAAAGTGTGAGACCCTCCCATGTCGAATTAGGAGAGAGAGAGAGAGGAAGGAGCAGAGAGTGTTTTACGTGTTGTTGGATTGTGAAATAAACAAAGATATATTAAATCTCCATTTGGTTGCAGTAGTTGAAGTTTGCGTGAGAATCTCTTGCTCGTCTCGTTACCATGGAACAAAGTCCGGATGGGACCCAACCGAGTTTTAGATTTATTTTTGAGTTTTAGACTTTTCTTGTTCATTCATTGCCTCTTTCAATTGAATGTGAATTGAATTGAATTTTTTTTTGTTAAAAACATAATCGTGTCCACTGTTGACCACTTGCTAGAGTTTACCAAATTGATTTCAACTCTTTGTTTGGAGAACAGAGTAAGGGGGGGAGAAGAATTGAGGGAAGGAAAATGAAAGAAATGAAAAGTGAAAGGAAAGAAAATTTTTCATCTTCTCCATCTCTGGTGGGAAAGGGTGGCGAGAGGAAGGAATATTTATTTATTTATTTGTTTATTTGTTTATTTAGTAAAGAGTAAAAAATAAGAAAAAAGAAAATAATATTTATTACAATCTTGTAAGTGGTGGTCACTGTTATCCTGACGGTCAATTGCCCATCATGTAGACAAAGTCACGATCCAGGAAGAATCCGTGAATGAGTCACATTTCAGTGGACCACGGAATTGACTTTCAACAAATTTGTGCAAAGGGATTGATTTGCAAATGGATGTGACATTAGGAGCTGTTACGAGTGAGACGGCACACTTAATGAAGAATTCAAAATAAAAAAGAAAACAACAATATATGAAATTACTAATTCCTTCAAATTGTTGACTGTTTTTTTTTTTTTTTTTTTTGATAAAAGGAACAAAGTAAATAATTAATTTCTTTAACAAACAATAGGCGGCGTAATATTAAATTCCTTATTAAAAGTAATGGGATTCTATAATTATCTTTTTAAAAAGTAATATGTTATGTGCACTATCTTATATGATTATAATTTTAGTTAATAACAAATATAATAAATATAGACCATATGTATTAGTATAATCCAAAAAACATGTACTTCACATATTTCTAAATTTTAATGTTATGATCATTTATGTTAATAAATACTGAGTTATATTTTTATATTTATGTACTAAAAATTATAATTTATAAATTATTAAAATAATTAAATTAATATATTTAATTTTATTATAAGAATGATCATATTAATATATTTAATAATACATATAAATAAATTATTTATTTATAATTTTAATAAAATATTTATAAATAAAAAAATAATTAAATAAATTAATATTATTAATTATTAAAATTTTAAAATTTATTCAAAAAAATATTATTTTATAATTAATAATATAATTAAGATAAATTGATATTTTAATTAATCATATTTGTTTATCTAAATATATTAATTTATAAACTACCATATACTTTAATGGTTGTATAATTAAATATAATTTATAATTAATTACAAATATTTACAATTATTTAATTGCTATAATTCACTATCAATTTTCAATTACTATATTTTGTTCAAGAATTAAATTTTTCATAATAACATGAATAAGTCAATGTTTACTTAAACAATATAAATATTGATTTGTATTATTAGTGAGTAAACCTATTGTTATTATAGATTTAAATGTTGAGAAATAAAAATTAAATTATAAATGTAAGAACAAAACAATATGTTGAACCTTATTTTTATACAAATAAATGTTAACATTTTCAAAAAAATTATTTCATAAATAGAAAGTATAAAAAATTATTTGCCTTTTATGGAAAGATCATTCTATTTTATGAATAAATCACTTATTGGTACTCTTATGAAAGTACTCGTGATAATAAATTTACTAGATTATAAATTATACAAAAGTACATTATTGATATTATTAATTTTGCAACAAAATTTAATACCATAAGATTAATGATAGATAATTTTTTTTTTTTTGTTAAAATTCATTTTAAACTCACTCCTTCTTGAATATAAATTACTTCAAATTCATTATAACACTAATAAAGATAAAAAAAAATATTAACAAATTAACTAGTGTGCTTATTTAGGAAGAAATAAGAAAGAAAATAAAAAAAATTAAGTGAGTCACTTTGAATACTTTAATTTCATATGCTTAGCACCCTTTGAATATTTGGCACTTTTAGATAAAAATGCTATTATAGAATTATCACAATAGATTTTTAGTGGCTCAATAATAGTATCAATAACTCTAAGGCCAGAAATAAAATTTTGGAACCACATTACATGAATTATGGTTTCATAAGATGCCACAAACTTTGCTTTTATGGTGGATGAAACAATGAAAGATTGCTTTGCACTTTTCCATGATATTGCTCCTTTAACTAACAAAAAAAAAAAAAAGCTAAAAGTGAACTTTTTACTATTAAGGCATCCAATAAAGTTTTAATTCAAATATCTAATTACTTTTAAATGATTGAATTTTTTGTACATTAACATATAATTTTTTGTCTCTTATAAGTTTTATATCACGTTCTTTGCAACTTTCCAATGATTCATTCTAAAATTACTTTGATATTTGCCTAACATTCTAACTACAATACTGATATCCAATATAGTATAAGTTTGTAGATATATCAAGCTACTAACAATAGAGGCATTAGAATAGATTTCATTTCCTTATATTCCATATCATTTTTTGTATATTGCATAAGACTAAATTTTTCAACCTTTTGAATGGAAACAAGCCAAAGTGATCACTTATTCATATTAAATTTCTCTAAAATCTTCTCAATAGCCCTTCTAAAACAATCCTAGCAATCTTTTTAATATATGATGGAATATTTTTATTTTATCACATAAGATGCCTTTTAATGTCTTTCATTTCAAAAGTCTTTGAGAGAGAATCTTTAGTCTCACATAATATTGTCAAATCCTTTGCAATAAGAAAAATGTTGTCAACATAAAAGACTAGAAAGATTCGAGATTTTAGGTCACCAATTGGAGAGGCAGTGAATCTCTTCATCATATTAGATACATGAGTAGTAGCACTAAAATAAAGTCACTAAGTATTATAGGGAACTTAAGTTAAATTTGATTCAAAACATATTAAGACATTAATTTTACCTTTTTTGAACCAAGTCTTATGATTTGAGCAATCTTTCTAATAATGTCTAGGTAGGCTTTTTACAAAAATGATACTTATCGCCCTTTCATTCCTTCTTTTTAACTTAAGGAACATAAGTAAGTTATTTCTTTATTTTGAATTAGTGGGCTTTCACATTCATTCTTTTCCTAGATTTCTTGCCAATGAGATTAATGGAATGACTCTTTTGATTTTTTTTTTATTTTTTTTTAACTTTGTTTTCTTCTGAACAAGCATACTAGTCAATTTATTAACATTTTACTTATCCTTTATAATGTTGTAATTAATCTAAAATGACCCATTTTAAGAGGTAGTGAATCCAAGATGAAATGCACCATAAAAGAGTCTTTTTATTATTAATCCTAAGGTCTTAAGTTTTGTTGTAATATTAGTGATTTTAATATTATACTTTTACATAATTTATAATCCAACAGACTTTATAGTTGTGAGTGTTGTCATCAAAGTACCAACAAGTGACTTGTTTATTGGGCAAAAACATTATTTCACATATTGCAAATATTTATTTGCACTTTATGTTTGTAGAATAGTTATCTTAATGTTGTTGGTAATAGTTATTTTCAAAAACATAAGGCTTAACTTGTTTCTCCATTCTCATGCTTTTTAATGTAACTTCTTTGACTAATTGCTTGAATCAATAATAGCAGTAGGCTTGTTTGCTAGTGATGTAAGTCAAGATCCATAATACCTAAGTGTAAATTAATTTATTCATATCATTCAAAGAAATTTAATCTATTAAATATGACAACAAATGTGGCATTTGAGGGAATAAAAATAATAGTATAATTATAAATACTCATAAATAACTATAAATCAAATTTAATTAATAATCAAAGTGTATAATAATACTTTTTGAGAAATATTATAATATATTATCATAAAGGAAACATTATATTAAAATTTAATAGATAATTAATTACTTTTTAATTAAATATATTTGATGTTTTTAGATAAATAAATATATTTAATAAAAATATTAATATAATTTTATAATATTATTAATTATAAAATAATAATTTATCTTTAAATAAATTTTAAAATTTTATTTATTAGTAATATTAATTCACTTAATTTTTTTTTTTATTTATAAGAATCCTGTTAAAACTGTAGATAAATAGTTATATTTATGTGTGTCATTAAAATTAAAATTTTAGTTGGATCACTTAATAGACTAACATATTTTAGTTCGCCGCCGCCCTTTGATTACAACCCTAAGAACGCTGTCTTCTTTCTTATATGGTTGGAGCTTCTTTCAAAAGGATTTAAATGTTTCTTTGTGCTTTCAATCAAAACAATCCGAAAGTAGACTTTAAGAAATTATTTTTAAGTCCTTGTGCTGCTTTTAAGGGAAAACTTTAAGCAGCATCTTATTTATTTATTTATTTATTTTAATAACTTTTCAACATAAAAATCGAATAATTTGTCGTCGGCCTTGAGAGCCAAACATAAAAGCCCCATTATCATTCATATACCTAACCATCAATCATAGCTTTATACCCAAAAAAAAAAAAAAAATTAATTTGTTAAAGGCATGAATTTAAATTAATTGTTAAATTATTTTAAAAATATATTATTATTGAATATTAATGATAAATTTTAAATTAATTATTTTTATATAAATAATATAATAAATAATATACTTAAATTTATAAAAATATAAATTATTGATATAACCAAAAAAAAAATTATTTTAACTTAATAACTATATATTTTCAAACGAATTTTTTTTATATATTTAAAAAAATATATCGTATACGTATACATATAATAATAAAATTTAAATTTAATATATTTATTAATATTTAAATTAAATTTAAAATTATATTTTTAATAATATAATAATATATAAAATTATTTTTTTAATAATTTATACACTATAATTATAAATTATAATTAAATATTTAATAATAATATCATTAATTAAAAATATATTTTTTTAGAGGGTGTAAGCGAATCAAATCAAAGTTGGGACAAATTTAAAGCTTCGTATTTGGTCATGCAACACTCCAAAACTGGAACGGTTTCCACATGAAACCGACTGCCATTTTTGGCGTTCAGCTTATCAAATAACGTCAGAATAGATATAAACGGAATCTTCAGAGAAGCAAATCCACGTTGGAGAGTCATCGTTATTCATAATTTTATATTATATAAATATATTTTATTTATTATATAATATAAAATTATAAATAAATAAATAATAATAATAATAGAATGAAAAGTGGGTCCTCTAATTAAATGCTGGAATTATCATTTGCGTCACTGACAGCAGAGTCAGCAGTACCTATCATAGTTTTCAGCCGTAACAACAACAACAACAACAACGCCCCCCCCACACACACACACACACACAGACAGAGATGTACATATATGTATGTATATATATCAGGGGTTAGGGTGTCTGAAATTAACATTGAAAGGAGAAATTCGGGTGTTCCCTTTACCCATCAGAGGATCATTTTAAGGTTAATTATGGAAGTGGGGGATTTCCTTGCCTTCTGGGTATGGATCATATTGGGTGTAATTGGTTTTGGAAAGGGACTTAAATGGATTCTGAGGAATACCAATGGTTGGCTCTACGAAACCCAACTGGGTGAAAAGCAGTATTCACTTCCTCCAGGTGACTTGGGCTGGCCTTTCATTGGCAATATGTGGTCCTTCCTCACAGCTTTTAAATCCTCAGACCCTGATTCTTTCATGCGCTCCTTTGTTTCCAGGTCACTCCTCCCTCTCTCCCCCTCTGTGTGTGTGTGTGTGTGCTTATTGTTCATTTTGCCTTTTACTTTCCTGTAGGCCTTTCCATAAGATGATGATGAACCATTGCTGCATTTTTTTCTGTCTTTTTGGTGCAAATTACTGCATCACTACTGCCAGCCACCACCACCCCCCCCCCCATCAGTCTGCATTTCTTTAGCAAGGGATGGGATGTAGAGGGCATTTTGTTAATTAAAACAAAAAAAATTACATATAGCAACTAAATTAATGCTGCTGAAAAAGAAAAAAAAAAAAAAAAAAATTTCACTTTTTATTTTTATTTTTATTTTTTATTTTTGACCAGCAGCAACAATAATCTGTCTGCAAACAAATGGGACACACACTAAACAGTGAAGTGGGAAGAGAAAGTTGGTGGTGATAGCCATGTTGTGGTGTATGTAGGAAGGGCAGACACAAAAACACACCCAACACCCATAAAAATCAAGATAAAAAAAGACCTATTATTTCCTCTGAAGATTATTTAATAACATTCAAACATTCTATCAATACGATCGACAATCTAAAGAAAACCAATTTCCTCTCAACAGTTTGCCAACATGATCGTGTCTGAGTTTACACTATGTTTTATGGTCATGGTCATGGTCATCTATGATTATTATGATGATCAACAGGTTTGCTTGAAGTTATCCTAATAAATTCTCTGATTAGACGGTGGATGGCGCACCTTGTTATGAACTTCCATGTACCTTAGCCCGTACGGAATCACCCAAGGGGAAGGGGAAGGAATGATCCCAAGGGAGGAACCAAGTCACTTCAGAAAAACAAAAAAAAAAAAAAAAAAAAAAAAAAAAAAAACCAAAGGGGTGGCACTGAGTAAATAAGAGCTGGCCAACTTTGTCTCTTTAAATGATTCCCATTTTAACGATAATAATAATAATCTTATATAAAATATTGAGATGACAAGTCTTAATATAACAATTAAATTATTTTATTATATAATTTAAACATTATATATTTTAAATTTTGTGAAAATAATTAAATATTAAAAATAAAAATAAAGTTGTATATAGTTGAAGTAACTAAAGATTGAAGAGAACGAGAATCAATAGGCTAGCAAATGTCACGCCGTCAGTCCAATGTGCACTGTGTTTACGATTCTTGCAACTCTTGATTTCTGGTCAGTTATAAAATTACCGTTGATAAAAATTAAAAAAAAAAAAAAATAATAAAATAAAAATGCAAACACCTTCCCCCTGCTTTGTCTCTAATACTCGTCAACCACCGCATGCAAAACCCCGATTTCTTTGTTTTTGGGTGTTACGTTTTACCTCTAATGGTATGTAACACTGATACATTGGATCAATTTTTTTTTCTTTTGCTTGCCAAAT
This sequence comes from Rhizophora mangle, assembly GCA_037832345.1. NCBI lineage: Eukaryota > Viridiplantae > Streptophyta > Magnoliopsida > Malpighiales > Rhizophoraceae > Rhizophora > Rhizophora mangle. Next base: position 90,267 of record JBAPLJ010001975.1, on the reverse strand, counting down.
GTGACAGTCGATTCGTTGCATTTCAAATTCATTGTTGACCTTCAAATTCTGGACGTGAGAGTAGCCACGAGCAAACCAAAATGGAGCCAGAATCCAGTTGGGTATCAAAAGTGGTTCCATGTTTCTGGTTAGAACCGAGACTGTTAGAGGGGTCTGTCCGGCTATGGTTCCTCCCATCCAAAAGCCAAACTTTACCGACCATCTAGTCCAATCGGAATTGCCTAGTAACCCACCGTTTCACAAAAAGACATAAAGATTAGTCATCTCACTTTCTATGTTTTCAATTTTTTCCCAAGAAAAAAAGAGAAAAAGGGGTTGGTTTAGAACCGAACCAGAAATGAAAATAGATAGAAACCAAAACCCAAATTGGAGTAGGATTGGAACAGAATCATGTTTTCGTGTTTGTAAGAAGGAGCTTTACAACCACATAAAAATGGAGATGGAGATGAAAGTTTGTGTTAGTTTGGCATTTATGCATGATGATGAGTAATTAACTGTCCAAAGAAAACAAAATCAATCAGTCATATGGCCTTTTTCCCTCCTCTTTAACCTGTATCAGACATTTGGATTAAGATTTGATAATTGATATCATATCCACGATAGATACAGGGTGAAGATACAGAAGCCCCACCTTGTAAAAGCGAGTGTCCTCCTTGCAATTCCATTTTGTGAAGGGCAAAGGGTAGTTTTTATTGAAATGGTGCGGGGGCTGGTTCCCCACCACCATCCCCCCCGCATCATCCGTAACTCTCAGGAGAAGGCATTTCTAAGGAATTAAAATACCTTTAGGTCCTCAATCCCCTTTTGTTTTTGTCAAGTCATGGCTCATGGTTAGTTGATAATGTGCAAATGCAAAAAGCAGCAAATCAGTTGGGACTTTTCGACAGGATAGAAGGGATTGATCTTTTATTAGTGGGCTTTTAACTGGTTGTCCTCAAAAGCTCTTCTTTTATGGTGTGGTTTGGTGTGCAGTTGCTATAAGCTCAACCCGCAAGTTGGTTGTGCTGGTGCATGCATCTTCTGTTTTGCGTTCTTAATCATGTTCCTTTGGTTTGTGCTTTTGTCGGTTAAGACACATTAAAATTCCTAACTAAACCAAAAAAAAAAAAAAAAAAAAAAAAAAATTGTTGTCCACTTTTCACAAATCCCCTTGTCCACATGGTGATCATGATTCCAACTTGATCCTTTGGAATGAATGATTAAGGTACTTTTAGATCATTGGAATCTTGGCGTTAGAAAGAAATAATAAAAAATTAGTACTAACTTCTAAGAATATTTTTAAAATTCATGTAAATTATAATAATTTTTGCAAAAAAAAAATTTTTTTATTAATAATTTATATTAATACAATTTACTAAATTTTTTTATTTTTTAAATATATATTAAAAATTATTTGACTAATTAAAAAAATTAGTATGAATAAAAAATATTTAATAATAAATTAAATTTTTTAAAAAATATAAATAATTTATTATTTTTAAGTATTTATTATATTAAAATATTATAAAATGAATAAATAAATTATAAAATTTTTTTAAAAAAATTATAATTATAATGGTTAAATCCAAGCGCATTAGGGACATTTTGCAACAAGACGTGAGAGTAGGAAGGCAAGAGACGGAATTCTTTAATCATTCTGGTCACTAACATAAAGTGAAGATGTGAAACAAAGGGTCATTAACCATTTGCAAATTGTTTCAATTATTACTTTGATATTTTCTTGAAAGATGTGGATGCCATTCGAGATGGTCTTAAAGATTTCCTTGTCCCACTTCTCTGTGAATCTCAGACTAATCTATAGTTAGCAAGCATCCCAAAAAGGTTTAGGATTCGAATTTTATCCCACGACTGTGCACACCCATAAGACAAAAGGCAAAGACTACGTAGGGGGGCCATTTTGGCAGTCTCTGGCTTTTTCTACTTCAGACAGAAACTTTTAGTTGTCAAGCATCGATGCTGTAGAGTGAATGATCCTGGAAAGACTGGATCTTTTGGTGCTTTTAATACCCAATTTAGTGGGGGGTCTTAATGGGATGTGAGCATTGATGTGGCTTAGAATTGCGGTGAACGGTGACAGATACCTTGTCGAGTTCTCCAGTGTTGACGATAGACACTGCCAAGAACTAAAAAGCTCAGAGTAGGTTGGGGCTCAAGTAATGGGCCCGAAACTAGAACATCCATGAAGAGTTCGGAAGGCGGAGACTCAGAGACTAAATGGCAGAACTTGGGCTTCTGGCCCATCTGAGGGTATACAGAGTTTGGCAACGTTTGGACATTTTTCCATCTCGCACGGCCGACATGCTACTGCGAGCAATAGCACAGATGCTTTGTTAACGTAAAAGTAATTTAGCAACCTACATTAGATACGGATCATTGATAGTAAACCAGTCAGTTTCTAACCAAATGCAGATTTGGACGTACTGGAATCTACAAGGGGTTCATGTTTGGGAGACCTTGTGTGTTTGTGACTTCACCTGAAACGTGCAGAAGAGTCCTGAGTGATGATGAAGTATTTGAGCCCGGTTGGCCTCTCGCCACAATGGAGCTCATTGGAAAGAAATCCTTCGTTGGCATCTCATATGAAGAGCACAAGCGTCTTCGCCGCCTCACTGCTGCTCCGGTTAATGGTCACGAAGCATTGTCGACATACATCGGCTATATAGAAGAGATTGTGATATCTGCCTTGCAGAAATGGGCCACCATGGGAGAATTTGAGTTCCTGACTCATATGAGGAAACTTACTTTCAGGATAATAATGTATATCTTTCTCAGCACCGAGAGTGAGACGATCTTGGAGGCTTTGGAGAGGGAATATACCGCCCTTAATTACGGAGTCCGAGCCATGGCAATCAATCTTCCTGGATTTGCATACCATAAAGCACTCAAGGTCGTCTTCTGGTTTCTTCCTATCCACGCATATTTGTAGACTTCAATTCCAACTATGCATGAATTAATTTAGCTTTGGGCTAAAAATAAGTTAAAAAATTAAACATTTGAAGGTTTAACTTGCTGTTGTCAATTTCATTGTTGTGCTCTCATTTGTGATAAAATGGAATATTGACATTTCAGGCTCGCAAAAATCTTGTGGCCGTGTTGCATTCTGTGCTGACTGAGCGAAGAAACCAGAGAAAGAATGGTGTTTTGAGTAATAAGAAAGACATGATGGATGCTCTGATGGATATGAAGGATGAAAATGGTACAAAATTGAGCAACGAACAAATCATTGATGTGCTGGTCATGTACTTGAATGCCGGCCATGAGTCTTCTGCCCATGTGACAATGTGGGCTACCATTTTGCTTCAGGAACATCCTGAATTTCTCAAGAAGGCCAAGGTAACAGCTCAACCTCTGCTATTTAATCCTGTGTTGGTCTAGGTTAGGCCAATACTTCCCAGCCTTGGTAGATCATAGAGTAGAATCCAACATCAGGCCACACAAAATATTTATGTGCGTGAAACGGAAAGAGTGTGCACACATACCTTGTAAGCATTGTTGCATATGTCATTGGTCAAGAGAATCCAGAGAGATTTGTATTCTTGCATACAGGTAGAATTGCTTCACTTGCAAGTTTGTAATTTCAGTATCTTAAAGTTGTTCTAGCAAGTCATCATGCAAATCCAATTAAAGAAACTCACTTGTCTTCTTTCATGCTTTAATGTTATGGAAAATGGGGTAAGTGGTAAAAATAGGCAATAAAACATCTCAAAGCACATGACAGTTACAAGTCTGATTCAGTTCATAGGTCTCCCTTTGATCATGGAATGCCGCCTGACACTTCCAACTTAGTTTATTGCGACATGGGAGCCAAACGTTTAACTTGAATGGCATGTTATAGGAAGAGCAAGAGCGGATTGTGAAAAAGAGGCAGCCAACACAGAAGGGATTGACGCTCAAGGAAATTCGAGAAATGGACTGTCTTTCTAAGGTAATTTGAATGTCAATTGTCATTTACATTCCGCTTGTCTTTACCAGCAGCATTTAAACAATAGCTATTGTTCTGTTGATGTCATGAAATTTTGCAGGTGATTGATGAAACGCTTCGTTTGGTAACATTCTCCCTTGTGGTCTTCCGACAGGCAAAAGCAGATATCAACATTGGCGGTTAGCTCATAACTTGAAGTTTGCTCTTAAGTTGCTCTATTCTGTCAATATGTCTCAGTGCATATCATAACCTTCCTAGAAAACCACTTTCCATTGACATCTTTTCAAGGGTGAAAAATGTACTGCATTTGGCATGATCTGGATGAGAAAAGAAAATAAATGAACAAAAGAGAATGTCGAGTTGAAGTCTGCAAGACTTGCTATGTACTGACTTGAAAATGGTTTGTGCTTCAGGTTATACCATTCCTAAGGGTTGGAGAGCTCTGGTATGGTTCAGGAATGTTCACCTGGATCCAGAAATCTATCCAAATCCAAGGGAATTCAATCCTTTCAGATGGGATGTAAGTCACTTAACTTTGGATGTTATTACTTCAACAGAGTGGCACAAGGGCATTTGCATGCATGCATGTATGAATTGTGCACATGTGGATCTATGTATGATATTCATGTGTGACAGTTTTACTCTTCTTGAAATTGGATGCAGAATTTTATGCCCAAAGCAGGATCCTTCCTACCCTTTGGAGCTGGCAGTAGATTGTGTCCTGGAAACGACCTTGCCAAGCTTGAAATCTCCATTTTTCTGCACTATTTCCTCCTCAACTATCGGTCAGTTCCTTCTACCTTCTATCAGTTATATTGGTTTAAGTACCCTGACATATTCATAAATCAATTTTCTTTAATCCATAGAAATAAATGATTGCAAAGTAAGGAATTTGGATGAATTTTATGAAATAATCATCAACAAAAGACAACTGCTTGGCAATCCGAAGTGCTTACTTCTCTGTCCATAAAATACCTGGACAAACTGCACAAACTTTTCCCAAGTGCATTTTTCCTTTTAGTTGATTACTTCATCTTTTTTAATGTTTTTTTTTTTCCTCCCTTTGATGTTATAGACTCGAACGAAGCAATCCGAAGAGTGGGATTATGTACTTGCCTCATACAAGACCTAAAGACAACTGCCTGGCAAGAATCAAGAAAACTTCACCTTTGCCTTCACCTGCATAGGGAAAAACAGATACAGAGAGCATAATGTATATTAAATGAAGCCATTTGCTCTATGTCGTTATCATCCTTACATGCCTTGTTAACATTGGTAAATTGTTGAAGGAATTATTGAGAGGCATAATTTTTTTTTGGTTGAGAAGTAAAGATGAAATATAAATAAAATCTTTAAGAATGTTATTCTAATATCAGATGTTGATAACCTAAACTTGAGAATTAAGGATTTGAAAGAAAAATTAGGAATTGACAATTGAAAATAAGAATTTTATGAAAATAAAAGAAATAGTGCTAATTTTTTTAATGAATCAATTTCTAATAATCACTTTGAGAGAATTAGTTTCAAATATATTAAATATTCTGATAATATTATTAATTATTTATAAAATATTAAAATATATAAATTTAATAAATTATTATTACGAATATAATTATATTTATTAATTTAAAATTATTAAAAAAATAAATATTAATTAAAATAATTAATAATGATAATTTTTTAATTAAGAAGATCTCGTCAATTGGTTCATCATCTCAAAGCTCTTTTTTATTTTTCGATTAGCTATCAGCAACATCTCATTTGGGTAAAAACAAATATTGGTAGATCACGTTCTACATTGGACCTCCTTCACGTGGGATGAGTTCCATTAACAGATTGAGCTCATCACTCCCAGGGAGAGCTGTAAAAAGGTGAGTACACTTGGAATTATCACATTCATTCCCCGGAAAGGTCCATTGTCAACACTTACAAAACAGAGTTTTATCCATGATTGCAGCAGTATTACAAATATTACAGAATAACACTGCTTTCACAAGGATAACAAACATATTCTGTGCATTTTGTTACGAAACATACATCTTTAACTTGCTTCAAATTTATTCACCACGAATCTATTTTAACCAGGGTAAACTTATGATGCATACAACCTGGCCAACGCATAATTGGCCCAGTTCTTGAGCTCCCATGTATTGTCCCGCTAGTAGCTTTGAGTCAACTGCTTCGTAGGAAGAAGCAATGCTTATATTTTTGCAAATGCATATCCAGGCAAGTTGAGCCGAGCTGGGAGCTTTAGATCTTCCCACTCTTTGTCTTCCACCTTTTTGAAGTAATGATCAACCATAAATTTACTGACAAGCTTCAGTTCAGAAGGTTGCCACTGCATAAAGATGCAGAAAGAAGAGTATAGACCAACAGTTTGAAGAGGAAACAAAAGAGAAGGGTCAAGGCTTTCAATGGTGTGTACATGGAATGACTTATGACGCTAAAATGAAGATAAGAGGCCTAAATGTCACTTGAAAGAAAATATTGCTGTTCAGAAAATGACCATACCTTTGGATTCCTATCCTTATCCAGCAATATAGCTCTACAACCCTGTGTAAAAAATGGGAGGCATAAGAATCATTCACAAGGAAGAAGGCAAAAGGCAATAACATTCAAATCAGATCACAACCTCCACAAAATCCTTGCTAAGCTTTCCCTGCATAACATGACAAACCATTCTATACTCACGAATGAGGCATTGACCAATACCTTGGAGCCGTCCTTCTCTAATCTGGAATTACAATAACAAAATTAATTTGTTGGAATCCAGAAGCTTCAAATATGTTCCTAAATCACATAATGCCCAAGTTTGATATTCACAATACACAGAAAAAAGGGGAACAATTTCAGGATGTTACAGGTTCAAAATAGTTTTAGTATCAACCCTCAACTGTCATTGGAACAACTCAAACCATTTGTAATCACTTTCAGATATGAAAGTTCGACTTATTTTCGTGCCACATAATGGCAGAAAACTACAAAAACATTTAGCACTGAAGAGTTTGCGCACGCATGCAGAAAAAAGATATTAGAGAGATGTGAAGAGACCAAACACAATCAACCAGTCAACTGGCATTATGAAGAGATGAGATACAAGGAAACAAGGAAAACAATATATAATTGGCAGCCCTGAAAACAAATTTGAGGTTCTGATTTGTGTTGTTCTTGACAAGCTCCAACAAGCTGGCGCTTACCTAATGGTTAAAATGCTAAGGATTAGAGTAGGATAATTGTATAGCCTAATCATGGAACTCCTTAAGCTGGGCCCCTGTGGGAACAGATTACATATATATATATATATATATATAACAATTATGGCAATAGGAATGTGCATTCTGATTATATGCTTTCCTGCTCATACAGGAATAAGCCACAAAGCTTTAGGGAAATCTTAGTTTATTAAGTTAATTTTTGTTAGCTTACTCAATCAGCTAAAATGCATTTTCATGTTATTGTTATCTTCACTCATAAAGTTCCCAAGTTAAAAGCCATTGCAACCCTCAAGCATTCACTCTCTCCCTCAAGGCATGCTTGGTAACTTAAAAGTCAATTCACCGCCTGCATTTTCTGCCTGCATATGCAAAAGTAAATGAAGTTGTCTTATTCATGCTAAAGCACCACATGTTAAAATAAGTTTGACACCTTTTAAACAACTTAAACTCATCAAGAGAAAATTTTAGTCGCAGCATTAAGCCTTCATGTATGATTCTAAAGGGTTGTTCAAGCAGACTCAGGAAGATTCACACAAGATGTATTCAAGGTGTTCACAGATTCAATGACAGTTAATCATGCATTCCAACACAAATTCAAAGTTTGTTATCAACTAAGTGCCAAGTTTCACATTTACTGTCAAACAGACGAAAAACTACTTGCAAAGGGAATTGCACCCTCACCGCTCTAAGAGAAATCTTAAGACTTGTTGGAGAAGCCTTCTTCAGTGTCTCAATTGTGGCAGAAGCCCAGTCATTTGGTCTATTCATTACCTCTCTCTCCTGCACAGTAGCCAGATGGTATTTCAACTTCACTAGTAAAAATTACTATCATGAGTCTTGAGAAGTCATCAAAAGTGAAAGGGAATGGCACTTGCATAGAACCACTAGAGGTACACATTACAATTATCACAAATGAGGAATCTTCTTTAAACAGGACTATACCACACCAGTAACTTACAAGTGCAGATATAATATCTTCAACTGTATTGTATGAGAAGCATCTATCAATGGTTTCCAACCTGCAGTGAGGTAATCACAGAATATGAGAAAGTAGTAACATAGATAATCCAACATTCACTGTTATGCATCATAATCCAAAAAAAGCAGCAATGCTTAAAAACAAAAGGATTTAGTTAGATTCCTTTTGTTTTATGTGTGAAATAAAAAGATTGAGATGCTTCCTAAAAATAAAGGGGAAAAAGATACACAAACCTTTCAATTACATTTGCAAAATGCAATCTACAGTCATGACCCTCCATTTAATAAGAGTTCTATATGAGATTAAAAACTAACCTATGATAAACACTTTTTTCCTTCAAATTTGGTTGCTGCACATACTGATCAATAATTGCTGAAATGACAGCTGGATCACTGGAGCTCACCTTGCATAATGCTTCTTCTAAAGCTGATAATCTCTAAATATCAAGTGAAAAACCAAAAACAATCAGTCATCATTGGTGAGTCAACGTGCTGACATTGATAAGGATTTAACAATGGAAATAAGGGAGCTACAGAGATGGAAGCCGAGCACCCACTTTCTACACACTGACCTCAATGCCAGGTTATAAAAATTTGGAAGACCAAGACATGACTTTTTTCAGAGCTGATAGATAGAGCCACCTCCTACTTTAAGCAAACTTGAAGTGCTTATTAATTCCATGATTCAATGTGCGACATTTCAAAGTGTACCCAACACAAAGAGTAACTTGAATACTAAATCTAGGATATGATTAATTCTGATGAATCAATTAAACATTGAAATAAACTCAACTATATATTTTATGTCTACAAGCTCGTGTCACTATAAATAGATGCAATAACTTTCAAATGATTTTGTCATTGTCTCACGAATAACTAACTGTGCATAATTAACAATCACATGATTGACCGGTATTCAGCATCAAACAAAATAATACAGCATTAGATGGTGATTTGGCCACCCTAGTGTCTCTAGTTACTCGAGTAACATGATGCAATTAAATTGGATGAATTCTAAGTCAACAAGCATAATTATCTCAAACATTAATGTCTAGGAGCAATCATAATAGCCACATGAAATGCATACATACCAGCAAAAATAGAAAGACACATGTTACTAGCTATTATTACTTGCAATCATGATTATTCAATTGTTCTATATGCACATTTTGAGCTTCAGTATCTCTAGAACTCAATAATTGTAGGGAAAGGAAGTACCACTGATGGAACAAAATGAGTTGCAAGGCCACATAGAAGCATTTCTGCACCATCCAACCTTGAACCTGTAAGTCCAAGATATTCCCCTGCCAAACAATGTAGGGAAGGGATCCTATCACACAAAACAGATCCAAAGCAACAGAGCCATAAAAAATCACACAAAACAAAGAGTCTAATTCACAAGGCTAACAATTCATGGATATCAATTTGTTGAAGGAGTCTAAATCATGAAAGAAGGCCGCTATATCTCTTTTGTGATAACAAAATGATGCAAAAAAATGCTTATGGTGTTGATATTTCACCAGAAAGTTAATACTGAACTTCAAGGTATCCTAAAGTTTTCAAGCAGCTGCGATACACAGGGAAATTTGTGAGAAATAGAATCTGCTGGTAAAATGGTCTGGGTGATAACAACTTTGAAGTGCACATGCTTCTAAAATTTGTGAAAAGTAAAACATGCTGGTAAAATACAGTGGATGACAACTTCTTTGAAGCAAAGAACCCGAATAACCATAATAGGTTATTGGCTTGAAATTTAAGCAAGTAAAACAACATTGTAAAAGTCGAATCTACCAAACATCTTAAATTGCAGGAGAAAGAAGACGGCCAAAATAGACCTTCCCAATCGTTTCGGCCACAATAGAAACCACATGCCATGCACAGATAACTAACTGGACACCAAAACAACCCAGATTGCAATATGGCATCAATCTTGCCGTGTCTGCTTAATAGTTCGCATCCAGAGGCCACATACCAAACAAGAATTGTGTCTGTATGGTAACATATGAGGAGAAATAAGAAGACAAGTGGCCTCACCAAAGAATCCACGAAGCCTTGACAAGAAGTACGTGGCACCTACATCTGGGAAGAGGCCCAGTGCCGTTTCAGGCATTGCAAAGACCTGCAGAGAGACCGAGGTAAAGGCTCATTAATTATAGAAGCTACAATGCAAACTTCTAAAACAACAGAGAATATAGATTGTGCATTATAGCAGTGCCTGAGGTAAATTCATAGTTTCCCAGATAAAATGTATTGCAGAAGGATGTTACACATTTGAAGGCTTTCAGATAAGTTCCAGATGCCAGACATTCATTCCTTTTATTATCGAAAAAAAAAAAAAAAAAAGAGAGAAAGAGAGAGAGAGAGAGAAGGAAAAGAAGCTAACTAATTGGAAATCAATCAACAGAGAACCCAAGAAAGGAAACTTCGGAGTAAGAAAGTCTTTTAAACAAAATTTTAACTATTACTTCAAATCTGAAACAAAGATAGACAAGTACCGAGTTCTCTGTTGCAACGCGGAATCGTCCATGTATTGAAACACCAACTCCACCTCCCATGACAATTCCATTAAGAAGGGAAACCTTCAACATAACTGGAGGGTGAATTAAAGAAGTTTATGAAAACGTCAACTGAAGGAACATAATGGTTTACCTGGGGTTTAGAGTATGTTGCAATCAAATAGTTCAAAGTGAATTCCTTCCGGAAGAAATGGAAACCCAATTTCCCATTGCCTGATGCATACAAAAGTAACTAATCATTTGAAGGCCATGGATTAGAAACAAGGAATTGTGAAGGGAAAACACTGAAAGCAGCTGGCTACCTTCACGAATGTCATGAACCAGAGCAGCCACATCACCACCTGAACAGAATGCCCTTCCTTTTCCCTGAAAATGAATAACTAAAGGTTACAATGATGATTTCCAAACATAAATGGCATTTGAAAACATGAAAATTAGCTCCCTTCCTTCGAATGTCATATAAATTTGTAAATCAGAATGAGGATGGGGCAACAGTCTCCAAATTGTATTGGCATAACATGGAATTTGGAGATGCCATTTGGAGGTTCAATGACAAATGCAACATAGCAGAGAGGAAGTACCTTGAGTATGATCAGTTTCACGTTTGGATCCTCCTCATAAGCAACGAAAAGATCAGATAGCTTGGAAATCTAGAGAGAAAGGAAACAAATATGCATAAAACTGTTGGCTTATTGCAGAACATTATAAGAAATAATGAAGAAAAGAAAATGCAAAAGTGGTTACCATAGGCAAAGTAAGGGCATTCAATTGCTTAGGCCGGTTTAATATCAAGGTTTTGGTAGCCATATTCTCCTCCACCAAAAGCTGTCAAATTTAGCCAAAACACCAAAAAAAAACAAAAAAACAAAACAAAGAACAAACTTTTGTGAAATACAATCAAGTAACATAACCCATTTGAGAATTTCATATTTGAATCACATCACTTAATAGCTCACAGCACCATCAATAACATTCCTAGTGAACAACGATTTAAAATGGGGCCTAAAGGATTCAGATTGAAAACACAACAACTTAACTGGAAACGTTGTCTGCTTGAAACAACAGAAGAACATTGACCAAGTTGTTGGGTTAAGAAAAGAGAAGGAACCTGGTCATCATGTCGCTGATGGTGCTGGGCTTTAGCTGAAGACTGGGAAGCCATTTGGAGCAGAGAGATGAGTGATAGAGATAAGAGAAAGACAGGAACAGGCAGTCAAATCTCCAACTCTGAGGCTGCTAGTTGAGATGGTAGGCTTAGTCAAAATAAATTCAATAAAGTCCTACGAGCCGAAAACATTGCTGAATTGACCATAACTTGATAACTCAGTCACTCTACGGGCTTTTCTTCTTCTTTTTTTTTTTTTTAATATATATATATATATAAAACAATTTCTAATTCTCTCACAAATTCACCGGAGACAAATTGGGAATGATTTCTTCCCTAAATATTTATAGTATTGATTATCAATTTGTCTTCTGTTATTGAGTGCAAATATCATATTATTCTCTTGCACAAATACGGTGTGTTTTAGTAATAATTTTTGTTCTAGCCAACAATTTTTCCTCCTCCTTATAACATAAGTTAATGAATTGTCTAAATCTACATGGTTTAAAGTACAAAATATGTCAAATTTTTGTTTTTAAAAATTTGAAAGAAAGGCAGTACCTAATATTAATAAAATTGCGAGATAACAATAAATTCAGTTAAATCTCTATTTGTTCAGCAGAATAATTGTTGTGTGTTGAATGTTGTGATTCACTTACCTAAAATAAATTCAATTAATTCCAATGAATAAGTTTTATATATTAATTATGTGACAAGCTGGCATGTCTTTGTTTTCATTTCAGGTTATTTAAAATATTTCTAATTATGGTTATCTCTTTAATTATTAATTAATTATGTTCCTATAAGTCTTCTAATTGCTACACCATAGAACCATCTCTCTCAAAACAAAAATACTCTCCAAGTTAGTTGTTTCAATTTGCTCAAACCCAAATGCATTTTGCAATTAGCATAATACCCTTTTTAACATTTACTCCAAGTTACACTCTAGGGTAATATATGTAAAATAATAAGCCAATACTTGCAAGTGGAACATACCATCAAACTAATCATAATGGTAACCAAATCTATAATGTGAAATATATATGACTAAACTCATCCTAATGATAAGTATATATTATAATGTAAATTATACATTATGTATATAACATGAATTACAAATATGTAATACAAAAAGATAGTCATATGAATATATAGAATAGTGACCCCATGTCAAGTTAATAATTCAAAGATGCCAAGATTACCACATTAATTGCAAATGTTAAGTTAGCGGCTGAAGTTTCATATCGAGAGAGTGAATAAAATTAACTGACTTTTTTTCTTTTAATAAGAAATAATATAATTTGTTTTATAATTATAGAAGTAGTTAAACTCTATCAGTTTTTAGTCTATTATTTAGATTTTTATCAATTAGGCTTAAGAACATTTATTTTTTGCATTTTTTATTTTAATAATATTTATTTCCATTTTTATTTATAGATATAGGTTAAACTAGATGAATTCGGTATTCCTTATCTTTAGTTAATTTTCTTATACTTTATTTTATTTCTATTATTGTCTTTAAGATTTATAATTTAAAGTCTATTTCTTAACAAACTAGTATCAAAATTTGATTCATTAGAAAAATAATTATCATAATAATAACTAAATATTATTTTAAAAAATTTGATTAAAGCGTTGACTTTAAAACGTGGTAGTTGAAGATGAAGGTCATGTTGGTTCAAGATGACATTAACATAACACCATTCAGAAAGGAGAAAAAGTCAGAGAAGATGTCAAATGAGAAATATGTTAGTCTTGATGAAAAGGCCAAATCAAGTATCATTTTAAATATCTATGATGAGATTTTAAGAGAAATAGTTGTTGAAATAACTGCTAAGGGTTTGTAGGAGAAATTAAAGATATTGTATAAAAAGAAAACTAATAAAGAATAGTTTTTATTTAAAGTAGAGTTTATATATACTTTATATACTTAAAGAATAATTTATATTGCTACATTTTGATAAATTTGATTCTTTATTTATGAATTTGAGTAATATAAATGTTTATATTGAGCATGGGGATCAAATTTTGATATTATTGTGTAATCTTCCACAGTCATATAAGTATTTTAAAGAAATAATATTTTATGATAAATATATTATTTTTATAAAAAAAATTAAATCTAGTTTAAAGTCAAAATACCAAATCAATAAGGATATTAATGGGAAGAATAATAGTAGTCAAGTTGACAGTTTGATGGTTCGAGGTAGATCAAATAAGAGGAATGTATAGTTAAAGAGCAAAATCTAAATCTAAATCCAAACATTAAAATTTGGTGTATAATTATTGTAAAAGAAAAAGACACAACAAAGTTAATTGCTTTAAGATAGAAGCAAACGATAAGAATAAATACAAAAATAATAAGTTAGTTCAGGTTAGTATTATAAAAGATATTAGTGAAGAAATTATTTTCTTTGATAAAGATAAATTAAGGTCTCTTAATGAATCAATCTTGGAATTTGGTTGTATGTTCCATATGTGTCCCAATAGGGACTGATTTTTCACTTATGAATCTGCTAAAAATAGAGTTGTTATAATGGACAATAATGTAATTTGTAAAATTACTGGAATTGGTACAATTAAAATCAAGACTTATGATGTTACTGTGAGAATGCTTACATAAGTCAAACACATTCTATAATTGAAGAAAAATCTCATTTATTTAGGAACAGTTAAGGTTTTTTTGCTAAAGGTATACGAATAAAGGTGAAATTCTAAAAGTTAGTAAATATGCTTTCATTGTCATAAAAGCTTATAAGTTTGGAAATTTGTATATTATATAGGGATCCAAAGTTATAAATACTACTATATTCTTTGTATCATCTAATTCAAAAGAAAATATTACAAAATTATAACATATGCAGTTAGGGCATATAAGTGAAAAATGTTTGTTTATATTGAGTATAAGAGGCCTTCTGTATGGATAACATACTAGAAAGTTGGATTTTTACAAGTATTGTATTTTTGAGGAGTAGAAACATGTTAGTTTTAAGTCTCCAACAATTCATAAAACAAAGACACTTTGAATTATATTCACTTATATCTTTGAGGGTCATCTTGTATTCCATTAAAAGGTAGTGCAAAGTAGATGTTGACTTTCATTAATGATTATTCAAAGAAAGTATGAGTTTTCTTTCTAAGGAATAAGAACAATGATTTGCAAACATTTAAGAAGTGGAAAGCCTTGATTGATAAGCAAACGAGGATGTAGATTAAATGACTTAGGATATATAATGATTTAGAATTTTATGAAGATAAATTTAATGAATTTTATGAAGATAAATTTAATGAATTTTATGAAAATAAATTTATTGAATTTTGTGAAAATTAGGATGACTTTTTAGTAAAATAGTATTACTAAATATATGAATAGAACACTTTTAAAAAAAGCTTATAGAATGATTTCTAATTTTGGTTTGTTAAAAAGATTTTTAAGTAAAGACAATCTTTACAACTTATCATATCATCAATTATGTACTTTTAACATTTATAGAGTTTAAGACTTTAGAGGAAGTATTAACTACTATTGTTAACTACTTTGATTTAAAAATATTTAAATATTATATATATATGTTAATGATGGAAATTGGAACTTAAAGCTAAAAAGTGTATTTTCCTTAAGTATGCATCTGAAGTAAAAGAGTATTGTTTGTAATGTTTTCATTCACCAAAATTTGTGATTAGTAAAGATGTTACATTTAATAAATCATTTATATTACATCCAAAAGGAAAGTTTTTTTTTTTCATCTTTTTAATGTAAGTAAAGGTGATAGTGCACATAAGTAAGTGGAGTTTGTTGTTGTAAATCAAGATGTCACACAATAGAGTTTTCTCATTTAGTCAAATTTATCAAATATTGCAAATTTTTTTAAAGTTAGAAAGGAAGATCATTCCATAGCCAAATATAGACCAAAAAGAGATATTTGACTACCACAAAAATATAATAATTATGTTATTTATACTCTTTTAGTTGCCCAAAAACTAGTGAAGATGAAAAACCATTTAAATATTCAAAAATAATTTCAAGTGTTGACTCATCTATGTGGCTAGTTATGATAAATGAAGAAATAAAATATCTCTATAAGAATGACACATGGGTTCTTGTAAAGTCATCTTTAAAAAAGAGAATCATTAGATGTAAATAGTTTTTCAAAAAGAAAGAATGTATACAAAGGGTTAAAGATACAAGGTATAAGACACATTTGCTTGCAAAAAGTTTTAATTAAGTATAAGGTGTTAACTATAATGATGTTTTCTCACCTATTGTTCAACACAATTTAATACATGTCTTACTTACTTTATTGGTCATTCATGATTTGGAGTTAAAACAACTCAATGTTAAGACAACTTTTTTATATGGCAATTTTGAAGAGCAAATAAACATGAGGCAACCTTAAGGTTTTAAAGTTAAAGGTAAGAAAGATCATATTTGTTTGTTGAAAAAATCTTTGAGTTGAAGTAGTCTTCAAAATAGTGGTATGAAGATTAATTTTTTTTTGTTACATCCTGGTTATTTTAAGAGCATAAATGATAATTGTATTTAATTCTGAAAGTTTAGATGATAAACTATTCATTTATCTGTTACTTTATGTTAACGATGTACTCATTATTACTAAGAATTTGTCAAAAATTCACACTTTGAAAGTGCTTTTGAATGGTAAATTTGAGATGAAAGACTTAAGAGTAGCAAGGAAGATTCTTAGTATAGAAATCAAAATGAATCACAAAGGTAGTAACTTATGTTTAACCTAAAAGAATTATGTTAAGAAGAATGATTTGGCATGAAAACTGTCAAACATGTTAGTACTCCCATAGTTAGTCATTTCAGGTTATCAGCTACTCAGTCACCAAAGTTAGATGAAGAGAAGATGTATATGGAAAGAGTTTTATATTTGAGTATAATCGATAGTCTTATGTATGCGATGATTTGCATACATCCAAATATTTCACAAGCAGTAAATATGGTTAGTAAGTATATGTCTTCTCTAGACAAATTATATTGATAGATTGTGAAATGAATTCTTCGATACTTCGAGATACTTCAGGCATATGTTTGGAATTTGGTAAAAATTCAGACGTATTAGTTGGTTTTGTTGACTCTAACTACATCACTAATCTTGATAAAAGAGGATTTCCTATAAACTATGTATTTTGTGTTGATGATTCTACTGTTAATTGGAAAGTTACTTTACAATATGTTATTACTTTGTCTATCACTAAAACATAATACATAACAGTGACTAAGGTTATCAAAAAAAACCTTATGGTTAAAAGGTTTGTATGACGAGTTTAATTTACGTCAATATGTTGTTACCATCTAATGTAACAGTTAAAGTATAATACACTTAATTAAAAACCAAATATATTATGAGAGGATAAAGTATATTAATGTGAGATATCATTTCATTTAAAAGACGATTGCTGTGAGAAATGTTTCAATTCAAAAAATTATGTACTATAAATAATTTTACAGATATGTGTACAAAATCACTTCAAGTTGCTATGTTTATATATTGATTATATTTAATTAGCGTAATATGATGATTTGAGAGTTTTGTGGAGAATGGTAAAATGTTATTATTATATTTAAATATGAGACTTAAGCCAAGTTAAAATTTTATTATGTTGGTAGCAAAAGTTTAATGTTGCAAGATTAAATAAAATTAATTAATATTTTTAATAGATAAAAAGTAATATAATTTATTTTATAATTAAAAAAAATAAAATTATAAGAAATAATGATTTATTCAATTAATAATCATAAAATTAAATAATATAATCACTTTAATTTTTAACTTTAATTTATAATTTAATTTTTAATTTTTATAAATTTAATATATATATTATATTCAAAATAATTTATATTATATAAATAATTTTTTATATAATATAAAATATTTTTATATAATTATTAATTATATTATTATAAATTTTTTATGATATAAAATGTATTTATTTAACATGAAATATTTCAAATGTAATATAAATTATGGCCAATGGAAACTACGAAATTTGTACTCCCTAAAACTTTTAGCACCTATTTTTTTGTGCAAGAAAACATAAAGTTTAGAGCACATCGAATTTTCATTTCGGCCCACTTTGCAAAGCTGCTTGTGCGCCTATCATGGGCCATTTTTTCCCCAAAATTCCTTAAAATCAGACGGTCAAGAATTGTTTTCCAGATCGGACGATCATTAGGCAAGTTCTCTGCACCTTCGAATGCTAAATAATGATAAATAGTAATAATACATAAATAAATAGCATTTCAATCTCTATAAACTCTCCGCGAGTTTTTTGTTTTTTTAATGGATTTTTAGCGAGACAGTGCGGGTTTGTGTGTGTTTTTGTAGTGTTTGTTACTCTCTAAAGTGGAACAATGGCTTCTTCTAAGAAAGCGAAAAGGGCGCCCTCCTCTTCTGCTTCTTCTAATCCTTTTGTTGATGGAGAAGAGGATACGACGCCGTCGAAAACCCTAAACCCTTCACCAATGAAGAAGAAGAAGCCAGATGCTGTCACCCAACAGCAACAAGCTGAATCCGAGGAATCGGATTCTGGGTCCGGATCCCACCATGAGTCCGAGGATGGGATGCCTCCCGATACCCCTTCTGCTTCTTCTACTTCTTCTCCCGAGGAAGAGGATACTCCGCTGCCCGTAAACCCACAGCCCGCATCGACGAAGAGGCCAGATGCTGCCACCCAAGAACCACAACAACAACAACAAGAAGAAGCTGAATCCAACGAATCAGAGTCTGGGTCTGCCTCCGATGATGAGTCCGAGGAGGAGTCGGAGTCGGAGCCTGAACCTGCAACGGCACCGACGCCCGTGACGACTACCCGTGCAAGATCTTCCAAGACCTCTGCGGCGGCGACAGCGGGGACTAGGATTGTGGTGGCTGTTTCGGCCACCGGGGAGAAGAAGAGGGCCGCCGACACCGAGCGGAGTCCGGCCAAACGGGTGAAGATGATTGAGGAGTCTGGAGAGAAGTCCGAGGTTAGGAAGAAGCTGTTTGAACGGAGGTGGAGCGAGGATGATGAGATTGCCTTGTTGGAGGGTTTTTGGGAGTTCACTGAGAAAAAGGGAATCGAACCTTCAAAAGATATGAATGCTTTTCATGATTTCATCAAGAAGGAGCTGCATTTTGACGTGAAATTGATCCAGTTGAAGGATAAGATTTGGAGGCTGAAAAAGAGGTTTGATAACAATTTGATGAATGGGAAGAAGGGTGAAGATAAGACCTTTTCCAAACCCCATGAACAGAAACTTTTTGATTTGTCAAAAAGGATATGGGGCAATGACATTAGAGTGCAGAAGGTTGGAATGAAGTTCAGTGAAAGGACTAGAAGCAAGCCTTTGGCTAATTCGAAGGCTGATTTGGGGAAGGAAACAACAATTGGGGAAGACAAGGATGCTGCAATTGAGGAGGAAGATAAGGTGGGTAAGATGGAAATTGTTGAAGTGACGAGGAAGAATTTTGAAGGAATGGCTGATTATGTGGTGAAAAGGGGTCTGGATGTGGTGGACGGAGATCAAAGGGCAGAAATGGAGGAGAAGTGGAGGGTGCTGCATGTGAAGGAGATGGAAGTTTTTTTGAAGCGGATTGAACTGGTGGAGGAGCACGCAAAGCTTGCCTTGGCCATTTATAAAGGTCAGGGGAACTAAGGTTTTTGAAATTCTCAGATTTGAATTTTGATTTTGTTGTTGTTGTTGTTTTAATGTTTTTGCAAATAAGATGTTTAGATTTTTATGTTTAGGATATGACAATGTTAAACTCGGCGGCCCATCCTTTAGAGAGTACATCTCTCCCTTTTGTTTACAGGAAATTCAGTTTTCGATGGCTTTGCTTGTATAGAATTGCAGTTCAATTTGCAAGTAGTTGTGGTTTAAATTTCTGGGCCTGGATGCTTCTTTTTACTTTTTGATTCATAAACTGGGTAAGATGGGTTGTGATACTGGAAGTAGGCTGGGATCTTCGTGGAATGTATAGGTTCATATGTAATGAAGTGTGGTTTGTTTCTGCTCATTGGCTTGGATGCCAAGGGGGCAGTATATAATTGGCTCCTTGTCGGGGTTGAACTAATTGGAAAGCATGCTGGCTAGGATGGAGAGGTTCATAAATGCTTAACAATCATGGCGGAAATGGAGTAGTTTACTCACGCATTCTTTCCATCGTCATCTCAGTGTAGAACATTGAATTAGGAATACAATATGTGGGTGGTTTCGGGGTTCTGTTGTATTAAGGGACGCAATGTTAACATTGGTTTTCATTGTATTGTAGCCTTCAAATTACCGGTGGTTGAGATTTTAAACAGACGAAAAGGTTCAATCATTTTTTCTAGGTTTCTGTCCCTTCCACTTCCTGGAATTCTTTGGCTTTAACAAGATCCTGTGTAGCTTTGGACAACCATGTTGATGTTTCTCTGCAATCTCATAAATGAACTGCTGAGGAAGTCTGCCATCCAGGACTTTCATAATAAGCCTCCTCAAACTTACTAATAAAACAATTTCTCAAATTTAGAAGTCTGTAATGGAGCTTATTCTCTTATTCTATCTGGTTTCTTTTATCTGGGCCAAATTAAAACCAAGTTAAAAATAACTCTTGTAATGGGCTGGCCGGTTCTGTGGCCTTGTGTGATGTACTGCTATGTAATAGACCATCTTATTAAGAAATGGACCAAAAGAAGAGGAAATCAGAGTTTAGATGGCCAACTCTTAGAGGACATGTAAACTGTGTCATTTACAGGTACTGAATGAGGACCGAAATCTTGCTTAATAAAAAAAAATTAAATAGCTGAGAATTGGAGTCCATAATGGAACTCTCAGAAACTGTCCTTCCATCTATCTGCTAGCTCTAAAGAAGTTCAAAATTTCAGGATGTTTACAAAGAAGTAGAGTAAGGATGAATTCTGGCATAAGGGTAGTGGAAATAGCATGTCTGTGAAAAATAAGGGCGAGTGTTTTTCTACCAAGAAGTAGAATTGCAGTAAGTTTGGCGGCGGTGATGTAGCCAGAATTGTCGACGAGTGAGACTGAAATTTCATGTGTCAAACCAAAAAAACACAAACCATCCGTGGCCCATCTTCCCAAAACCAAGATGCTCAGCCTATGAAGCCGTGGCTTCCGTTGCTTTTGAGGAGACCCCAAGTCTTCCCAAAATGGAGGACGAGCTGTTGGGATGAAGCTGTCTTCCATTATCCCTACCAATACCATCTTCGTTCTCCTCAATGCTAAAAGAGTAGTCGGGGATCGGGTCTCCAATTCATAGTCAATTTCATTTCACTTGTGCCCGTGATGGCGGGGTCGATGTAGAAACTATTGTAATCCCCACCAAAGAAAAACTAATATTTGTTATAAATACAAAGAGATTGAGATATATATATATATATTAATTTTTACAACATACTATTAATTATAAAATTATAATTATTAATTATATATTTATATCCATCATTAATTAATAATATCATTAATAAATAAAAAAATATTATCTAAAATTATAATTAAATAATGTGTAAATTTATATGAGGTGTCATGTTGGGAGTGGTTAGTTGAATATTTTTCTATGTTGAGTGAAAGTCTAATTATTACAAAATTAATTATTTGTTATGTAATATATTTAGTTTATAATTTAAAATATTCAATATGTTTAGCTTACAACTCAAAATATTTAATAAAAATATAAATATTTTATTTTGTAATTAATATTTTTAATTTAAAAGAAAGCGATTGCATTAAAAAAAATGTTAAAAATTATTCAAGGTTAGAATAATTACTAATTTTTTTATAATTCTAAAGGGGAATCATTGTCCGTCGAACCGAAAACGCTCATAGAAGAAATTTTATATTTCTGTTCTGAACGGACGGTGGAGATGAGTATGATTTGATGTGATTTGATTTATATTTTGGGATGTGGGGCCTGAGAGTGCTTGATCAACAAGTTGATTGGGTTGGGTGAGATGAATGAGTGGGCAACGGTTGGATCGTGGGTTGGGTAATCTGAAGGTCAACCTTTTGAAGGTCGTCTGCTTGCGGGCAAACGCGTGCAACAAGGTCTTTTGGTTTTTACTTCGATCTGCCTCCATCTCGAATGGGACTGGACTAAGATCGGGCTGATCGGAGTCTGATTTCAGTGAGCTTTGGCCCACCCGGGTCTTTTCTTCTTTGCCATACGTAAGTGCAGATCACTGTGTTGTAGGAGCTTCGAAAGAGCTCTTGTTACCGGTATTTCCTCTAATATCCTTCTCTCCTTTCATTCACCCACAGAATCTCTCTCTCTCTCTCTCTCTCTCTCTAAATTTCCTAGTAGTGAACTCTGATTTCAATAGTCCTCTTGCTGTTGGTTGTTGCTATCTGCAATCATTTCTATATCAAAATCTCTCAAGTTAAGGTTTGTGATCAAGCAAGTTGATGATGATGCTTCTTCTTCTGTTTGTTGTTGTTGTTGTTGTTGTTGTTGTTGTTAGCTTTCCTTTTTGATGCGAACTAAGCTTGATTTCCTCTTTCTTCTTCTTCTTCTTCTTTTTCTTCTGTTTACTTTTCTTTTTTTCTACCAATTATTCCCACACACACACTCCTCTAATTTTTACGAGAAATCGTAATTTTTATCTTCATTTACTTTTTCCTTTTTTATTTTTACTTAAAAAGTTGATCAATTGCGGGGATTCTCTTTCTCTTGCAATCCCAATTTTGCTGTTAAAACACAAACAATTTTAGTTGTCAATAATAATACTGTAATTCAATTGTTATGATTAACTATTGTTTGATCTTCTTCTTCTTCTTCTTCTGTCTTCCATTACAGGAGTTCTGTCTTGTAACACCAAGTCCGCCTAACACTGCTACATAAGCATCTTAAGTTGCTTCGTGTTCAGATATCATATGTCCATCAGCACAATATTATTACTTGCTCCAAGTTGTTGTAAGTTCTTCCTGAACTTGGTTTTATTGTTTCTATCTGTCTTATTTAACCAGTTGTATATTCTCGCTGGTATGTTTGCTTGTAAAAGATCATTCCTCTCTAAGTTGTTGTCTGCCAAGCCAGCTCTATGTTAATAAAGAAAGGGAAAAGATTCATCCCCATGTTTGTCGATCATGCCTTTGATTTTGATTTGCAGCAAATTTTTCATTTTTTCTCCAGAACATCTGTACTTATATTGACATGTGCATTGAATAATTACGTGTGCACTGAGTGATATAATATTTGCGTCAAACTGATTATTATTTTGTAAATTTATGGTATAAAGATACCGTGTTTAGATAAATTTTGTATAACAGTTTTTGTTAAAAACATGATATCATAAGTACAGTCTCTCGCCCAAAAAAAAAAAAAAACATGGTTCTTGTTTTCTTTTTCTAAACAATTGTGTTCCAATAATAGTAATAATATCATAATAATATCAAACCAACCATAGTTAACCTAAAGGTAAAGGGGTAACTTGATATTGTATGGGTTAGACGCATGGCTGTCCTAGGTGCATTCTATCTTTCAGGTGGGGGATCTGTGGTGGTGCAACACAGTAATAATATTAAAAAAAATGATCATAATAATATTACTGGGGTCTGAGTGTCTCCTCCTTTCTTTTATTCAATTACAGAAATATGGATTGCACTTTTTGTCTTTTTCCGTTAAGCTGCCACTTATTGTTATTATAATATCATTTTGACTCATTTACCATTGCATTTGGTTTAGGTGAAGGAAAAAATATCAATTTTTTTTTTTTTTTTTTTTTTTTTTTTGTGTGTGTTTCCTTTCCTTGATGGGGAACCAATGAAAGAATCATAGGATAAGAAAGCACCTCCAACAGCTTGAGCTTTAAGGGAAATCAACTTCTTATTTTATTCAATTTGTGCCGACCAAATCTATAAGCATGGAACTAAATCATATAAAGATTTAAAGAGTGAAAGAAACCATCATAGAACGTCATCTATAAGCATGGAATCTCATCTTTAGCTGTGTGAATGGCCATCTACAAATACTCTAGTTAAGGGGCATCAAATATGTAAGGAGAGGGAGAAATAAGTTGACTGTATGAAAAATTTAGAAAATATTCATGTATTTGACTTTGATTTGATTTGAGAATAAGGTTTTTTTGTTATTATTTTTATTGTTGTTGTTGTTTGACTTCCTTTCTCTTGTTCTTGATTTCTTTTGCCTCTGTTTTTACTCACACACTTCAATTTGTATTTCACTGAAGAGGAGAAAGTCATACATATATCATGGCTGGAACTGTTGTTGGTACTCAACTACTGAAGAAATTGAAGATCAAAGTAATCATTATCAACAAAGTGATTGACAGTGCAGAGGATAAGGAGCACATTAATCCCTATGTGAAGCAATGGCTTGGTGAGCTTAAAGGTGCTGTCTATGAAGCTGAAGACCTTTTGGATGAGATTTCTTCAGAAGTTCAGCGATGGAAGATAGAAGCTGAATCTCAAACCACTGTTGACAAGGTGCAAGATTTTGTCTCCTCTCTTAATCCATTTAAAACACGAAAAAAGGGAAAGTTGGAAGAAATCCTTGAAGAAGATTTAATTGACCAAAAAAATGCCCTTGCTGTAATAGATGACACTGGAGAAAAACCATCATATGGCATGGAAGCTAACAAGGAAGCCGTAGTGAAATGGGTGTTATCTGAAGATGCAAACAATAGTAACCTGCTTGCTATAGTTGGCATGGATGGCATGGGTGGCACGGGTAAAATTTCCCTTCTTCAACATGTGGATGGCAGATTTAATTAGAATAAATGAGTCTGTGTTTCAGAAGAATTCATTGTTCCAAAGGTTACCAAAGATATCCTTGAAGGATTCACCAAGCAATTTTCAAATATTGACAAGATGTTGACCAATTTCAAAATCAATTGAAGAATAATTTGTCAAGAAAGAAATTTTTGCTTGTTATAGATGATGTTTGGAACAAATAATATTCTGAGTGGGAGGAGAAGGAAGTAAGATCCTTGTCACGACATGGAATGAAGATGTTGCGCAAAAAATTTTAACCTCTCCAACTTATCAACACAATGAATTGTAGCTATTGTTTGAAAAGTATGTGCTCCTTGAGAGATTGGTTTAGTGCTCATCTATACTTGGAAAGGATTGGGAGGCAAGTAATAGAAGAGTGCGATGGCTGCACAAGTCCTTGGGCATATCCAAAAGAAATTTTAGAAATATTGGAGAGTAATATATGATTCCAGTTCTTAAATTGAGTGATCAATTTATTCCATCTGGCCTAAAATGGTGTTTTGCCTATTGTGCACTATGCCCAAAGGCTTATGAATTTAAGAAAGAGTATGTGGATAGCCGAAGGCCATTTGATGCAACTCAAAGTGATAGAAGAAGTGGAGAAAGCAGGTGAAATCTGCTTTGATGATTTTTCTCAACATGCAGTAGAAAGGGAATGTTTTTTCATGGATTATCTTATCAATGACTTGGCTAAATCTATTTCCGGAGAATTTTACTTTAGATTTGGTTTGGATAACATCATGCAAGGTACCTGAGAGGATTTGTCACGTAGGGGTTGAGAAGATATGGAGAATGAAGTCAATAACCAGATCTTCATGATTCAACGTCTGCACACCTTATATATGAGATGGTGGTCACCTAACAATATTGATGGTGAGGAAATGCAGAATTCTTTGTCAACATTCACATGTCTCAGAGGGTTGTCTTTGATCAGGTATATAATAAGCTTAAGTTGCCTGATTCAATTGGTGACATTATACAGTTGCACTATTTGGATCCTTCTCACTTATCAGTTGAAAATTTACCTGATTCTGTTGCTACTTTGAGTAACTTGGAGACCTTAATCCCATGTGGGTGTTGAAATCTGGTGGAGCTGCCTGCCACTATTTCCAAATTAATCAACTAGTGTCATCTAAGTCTAAGAAAAATGCCACCACAGTCGGGTAAGCTGAAAAAACTCGGAGAGTTAGCTTATTTCATTGTGGGAAAGGAAAGTGAATGTAGCAGCATCAAAAAGTTGGGGGAACTTAAGCGTCTGCGAGGAAACCTTCATATTGACAAGCTTAGAAATGTTTTGCATGTTGAAGAGTTTGTTAAGGCCAATTTGTAGTGTAAGGAAAAGCTCGAGAATTTATAGTTAATATGGAACGATGAAGGCAGTGAAGACTCATTGCATGAAAGAAATGTGCTTGAGCTGTAATGGCCACATGCAAATATTGAACAACTTTCAATTTGTGGGTAAGCAGGGACAAGGCTTCCAGATTGGGTTGGAGACTATTCTTTCTAAAAATGGCGGAATTGAAGCTTCAGAGATGTAGATATTACTCGTCCTTACCACCCCTTGGGCAGTTGGGATCCCTGAAGTGCCTCCTAATAATAGAGTTTGATGGAATCAGAGTTGTGGGGCCTGAGTTCTTTGGGAATGGGAATAAGCTGCCGTTTGAATGTCTGGAATTTTAAAATTTGAAAGCATGCTACAATTGCAAGAATGGATTCCTTATTTAAACATGGATGAGGGTAATTATAATGATAATGATGATGACAGAGCTACTGCTGCTTTCCATCTCCTCCAAGTGGTTGAAATTCTATATTGTCCCAGTGTAAGGAATACCCTGCCCACTCATCTACCTTCTCCTACTAAACTTGAAATTAGGGGATGTGATCAACTACCTACGCTTCCAACAACTTCTGATCAAGGACAACTCTCATTTCATGCAAATATGCAAATCGGATTATAGTGATAAACAAAACCTTGAAGTTTGCAGATGGCAATGCCCTGATTTGCCGCAACATATTGTGAATACCATTACTACCATTCAAGACATCCAAATCTTTGGTTGTGCTTCACTCATGAGCTTCCCATTGGACTTGTTCCTGTTGTTAGAGTCTCTTGAAATCTTTGATTGTCCAAACTTGGAATCTCTCTGTGCTGCTGCAGCAGTTGAGGCAGGTTTGGAGCACTTGAAATATCTTAAGATCAAATCAAAAAAAAAAAAAAAAAAAAAAAAAAAAAGTCAGTAACCTAGAGGAGATTAAGCCCACACACCTCCCTTCTCTAACAGAACTTGAAATTTGGAGATGTGATAAGCTATAGATGTTGGGGGCAACAATTGGTGATGACTCCAAAGGAAGTTGAATGTATAAGAATCATTGAATGTGATTCACTCACAAGCTACCCACTGGAATTGTCCCCGTATTTTCTGGCCATATAGAGAAACAGAATAAATTCACTAGGGATATTTGGCATACATTGCTACTTTTATGCTGGTCACTGCCGCTCATTCTCATGGATATAATTGTGTTTTGAACCTAATGTATTAACCTTGCATAAGAAATGTGTCTACTCATCTGTAATACCATTCCCGTGTGTTCAATTTCTCTTGCATGATTCTAAGGTCTTACTGATTGGAGATTAATTTATGGTTGATTGCATGATTCCAGCTTGTGGATTGCAATTAAATCATTGAGGGTTGAAAAATTTGGTAAGAGTAATGATTATGATGCTTGCAATTATTTTATTATGATTTTTATTTCTCATTTTATATGAATTATCGTAGCATGTTAGAGATCATCATGTGACAACCTATGGTTGATTTTCAGTCCCTTGTTTTGAAGCTTTTTGGTTTGCTCTCGTATTTAGTTCTGCTTATGCAGCACTACCTGCTTCTAGCTTTTGTCATTTTCGATGATGATGTGTGTTCCTGTTTCTGGATGTTGATTCATCACAAAGGTGCACATCAATTTCATCAGATCGTGAGTGATGATTTTCTTGTGAGTTTGGCAGCTGGCTGATAAGCATACAATATCATTGCTGGCCATGAGAAACAGATGAGGAACAGTGGTTATGACTGTTTGTCTAATTTTTTGTTTATTATTTTAATATTTGTTAGTCAATATCCATTCTTAACCTTTTTTATTTTTTTTTCAATCCAATGAGAAATCAATATAAATTAATTGAAAATTTGCCTATATATTGAACACGTAAAGTAGTTTTCAATTTTCTCCCAAGGATTTAATGTCAAAGTCCTTGCCTCTTTTTGTTAGATGGGTTTGGTTCCCACTGTCTCTTAATTCTGTTTATTGGTCGAAGTGTGGCTTTTAAATTGATTTAATTCCATAATGGACTTCCTTGTATCACTGTACCGTATACTGGTTACTGTTAAGGTGTGCAGAATAACTGCTGCAGGAACTCATGGATGCAGTTCATTCCCAAACTGGTCTAGTTCTCTTTGTTGTTAGGACATGCATCTTCTATGGTGTTGTTAAGAACGGAGCAGCACTGAGTGGAGACTGAGTAGGGTGTCTCATATTGTTCGAGGATTAAAAGCAATTATTCAGCCAGTTACAAAAGTTATGGATGTTGTTGATAATGACAATGATGATGATGGTTGTCTAATGTGATGGAACTAACTGAGGCGTTATAATGCAATCAAAATGATTTGAAGCAATCTACATATTGGCCATCTTCCCAGCATTTGGCAGTTAGCCTCGGCAACCGTGCTCAAAATAGCTATGAAGAATGACAGTAGAATTTTCCATTAGATTGTTATGCAAAACCTGTAAAGCAATTCAATTCACTGCTCAATTGTGTAACTCGAACCGATTGGATCTGACAGCCAAGTGCATGAAAATTCAGTTGCATGCAGTTTTCCTTTTATTTGGCAATCACGATGAACTCTGACAATGAAGAAAAACCTGAAACTAACCAGGAATATTAAGGCGCTCCAAAAGAAACACCTGATTCTACCATACCTCAGAGTTGTTCACATGGGGGAACTTGTTTTACCGCTGGCATTCCCCAGATTATTGTGAAACTCGGGCGACACATTGAGCCATCAACATGATATCCGCGCAAAGTTTCAAATGGTTGGCAAGGAAGTAATGCTTAAATCTTTGAAATGGCATATCCGGGCAACTTGAGCCGACCTGGAAGCTTCAGATCTTCCCATTCTTTGTCATCCAATTTTTGGAAATAATGTTCGACCATAGAGTTAGTGACCAGCTCCAATGTGGAGGGTTCCCACTGATTACAGAAACAGAAAGAAGAAATTCACCAAAATTGGAAATGCAGGGGATAAGGCTGCATGTAGAATTTTATGATATTCATTCAGACAAATGCTGAGATGAAGAGAAGGTACATACCTTTGGATTCCTATCCTTATCTAACAATATTGCCCTGCAACCCTGTATGAAAATAAGAAGCCTAAGAGTAATTCACAAGAAAAAGAATAGAATAAAAACAAGAATAATAATAAAAAAAAAAAGAGATACGATTTGGATCAAAACCTCAAAGAAGTCCTTGCTAAGTTTTCCCTGCATAACATGACAAACCATCCTATACTCACTAACAAGGCATTGACCAATACCTTGGAGTCTTCCTTCTCTAATCTGGAATTAGAAGAACATGATCAGGTTGCTGGAACCCAGAACACATAATTCCCAAATTCAAACATTTGCCACAACGAAGAAAAACAATGACTTTAGAACCTTGCAGTTTCACAAAATTTCTGATTACAATCCTTAATGACTAATCTATTGCTGATATGATTTTGACAGCATATAGAATCATGCAAGGAAATACACATCCAAAACACTTAATGATTCCAGCATTCAAAAATAAAGGCACAAATCAAAAACTGAAAATTAGAATTTATTTTTTGATGGTGCCCACCATTAGAGTTAGTTGCTGCTGTGGTGGAGCTATCACGTGGATTCTGAGACATGGAGATTTGCTATCTCTCTGCTCTTATCCAAAGCCTCTGGTAGGCAGGCACAAATTCTGATGCACTTAATATCTTCTGATTGTAATCTTTCATTACCTCATTATGCTTGGAAAGGGTCAAAAATCAATTGAAACTCAATCCCAACAGACAAACTTATTGCGAGAGTTGTTAGAGATAGTGAAATGCACGGAAAAAGATTTGGAGGTTCAAGCTTA
This sequence comes from Rhizophora mangle, assembly GCA_037832345.1. Lineage (NCBI taxonomy): Eukaryota > Viridiplantae > Streptophyta > Magnoliopsida > Malpighiales > Rhizophoraceae > Rhizophora > Rhizophora mangle. The sequence continues at coordinate 60,640 of JBAPLJ010001975.1, read as the reverse complement.
AGTTATGATGGAGAGGTCCTAAATACTGACAAATGCAACGCTCTTGCTATAGTATTCAGGGTTGTTAAAGTTGTAGTTGCTGAAAGGATGAGGGATGACAATTGTCACTGAGGATTTTACAGTATTTCATGGTAATGAATCGAGATGGAGGTGAGATGAGCACTACTACTAGTGATTGAAGTTAGAACACGTCTGAGATGAGCAAATCGGACAATAGCACATGGGCTTTCCTGTCAGCTAACTTTGTAGGAGTGAATAATTTATAAATTTGGACCACTTATGATGTTGAAATTTTCCAGAGAAAATTGGAAGTTTTACTACAACTATAATTGCACTCTAGATTTCAAAAATTTACTTTCTCCCAAAATTATTGATGAAGCTTCAGTTCCTTCTCAGTATGAACAGAAATACCAGTCGTACATTTTGTCTCCAAAATATGGGGAATGAATGTCATATTGTATCATATCTAGATTTTCATTGAGAAATATTATATTTGTGCTTGTTTTTTGTAGGTACATGAAGGAAGAACAGCCTCGGGGAAGTACTCATATTTCATAAAACTTTGTTCTCCTGTTCTTCAATTAAGAGCTAGTTATTATTGATAAGTTACACCTCTTCAACTCATGTTTCAGATGTGAAGAGTCCAAAGTAAACAATGTTTAAGACCCCCTAACAAAAAGGCTCCCATAAGCATCATGCTCAGTGCTTAAAATTAACTAAGCACATAGATGAGTCAGTGAAAAATCTTTCACATCTTATACATGGTATTGCAATAGTATATTAAGTAGAATCTTGCAATGCTAATGATTTGAACATGAGTTTTGTCACTCTTGCATGGTCAGAATATACTTAAAGAGAAACCAACTTGCAATGTTTGGCTATGATTTGACCAAGCAGGCCCAACATTCTGTAACAGATGCATGTCAGAAGCTCACATTTCTGACAGTTACTATATCAGAATTCCATTACAATGGTTCAAATGTCATATGGATCTTATGTGTCATGTTTTCATATATGTTGAGAGGAATTGATGGAAGTTACATGTAAAGAATGTTAGACTCTTACCAATCTAAGAGAAATCTTCAGACTCATTGGAGAGGCCTTTTTCATTGACTGAATGGTGGCAGTGATCCAATCATCCGTCCCATTCACAGCCTCTCCCTCCTACACAATAGCCAGATGAAATATCAATTTCACCAGTCAAAGTAAATTTAATGACCTTGGAGAACCTGCCAAAAATTGAAAGCAATAGCACTTGGGTACCTTTAAGAAGTACTCATTATAAGTGAAACAACAAAGCATTTAGATTTCTGTCTTCAACTTACCAGGGCAGATAAAATCTCTTCAATCGTTCTACAAGAGAAGCATCTATCTATAACATCCAATCTGCATCCAAATGGCCATAGAATATGAGACAGTAAAAAATCACAAAGCCACATTGGAAAATCCTCATCACAATTCCAATAAAGTGGCATTCTTTAAAACAAAAGATTTTGAACAGGTTCTTTTTGTGCCTTGCACAAAATATACTAAATGTGGAAGCCTCCTAAAAACAACAATCAAAAATCCAAAGAAGAAAAAAATATTAAATACAAGCTTCCTAACAAAGGGGGGGGGGGGGGAGAAGTAATGGTCACTCATGTTATCACTTAACATGCTGCATAGATTATTCTATCAAATGTTTTTTATCACATTGTACAAAAATATGGCATAAAAATAGTCAAACTCAAAACCTACCAATGATATCTTTAAATTACAGACTAGTGGCATATTATAGCAGCACGTATGCTCGGCTTTTAGAAGACTAATAGTGCCTCTGATGCAAATAAATTATGCCTAATGTGTTTGCTAATGTTCACAAGCATGATCATTAACCACTTAAGCAAGGAAAGAGAAAACCAGCAACATCTAACTTTATATTCTCTTATTAAGTATACCCAATATCATGACTGACATTTGACTAAGTGTTCTTAGTGCAAACTTAAAGACTAACCTATGGTAAGCACTTTGATCTTTCAAATTTGGTAGCTGAGCATATTGATCAATAACTGCAGAAATGGTTGCTGGATCACTGGAACTTAGTTTGTACAATGCTTGTTCTAATAGTGGTATCCTCTGTCAATCAGGTAAAGGCACATTTTAGACATCAGAATAAATTTCAAATGACTAAATAGGCAGAGTGTAACCATGTGAAGAAGAGAGCTGCAGTGGTTGGGAAACCACTGTGTCCATACTGACACTTAATATTGTAGGATAAATGGATATCTAACATAACCATCATCATATATGAAGAGCTATGAAAAATTTTCAGAGGTGATAAAGCAGCATTCTACTTTCAGTTAACTGTCATCATACATGATGAGTTGAAAAATTTCCAAAACTGGTAAAGCAATATCGTACTTTCAGTTAACTTGAATAGGCATTGGCACATGCAAATTTTATGAAAAAACCAGCAGGAACTTCAAGAACAAACTATCTTTTTGTTAAGTTTCCACTAACAAATTCAAATCTCTAAAATAATCCACACTAAATTTTGAAGTTTAGCTGCTTCATGGCATTATAAGTAAAGTCTTTTGATGTTTACTGTAGATTATTTTACTTGTATAGTAACTATTTCCATGATTGCTGCTTCTGTGTAAATAGTAATCAGAGCCCATATGACACAGCTTAGAACCCATGAAGTTCAAGTAACATGAGCTCCTTGATGTTATTGAATAGCATCAACTCAAAGTTCACAGGTGTAATATATCTCCAACAAGTAAATTTCGTCATAAAAGACAGTGTAGAAGCAATTATAATAACCATATGAAGTCAATATGCAGCCACATGTTACAAGTGTTAGTTTCAAATATAGTGAACATAAGTTTCAGCTTTGCTATTTGGATACTAGAGCTTCAGCATCTCTACTTTTAGTACAAAAAAATACCATTGATGGGACAAAGTGAGTTGCAAGGCCACATGCAAGCATTTCAGCACCATCCAACCTAGCACCAGTAAGTCCAACATATTCTCCTACCAGAGAACATACAACAACCATCTCATTATTTCATGATGAGATCCAAATCTACAGCTCCAAAAGAAATTAAACAAAATGAATTCAGTGTACAAGAAAAGCTAATTCATAAGACCAGTGGTTATCAATTCGCCACAAAGTCTTAAACCATGAAAGAATTCAAGTATTTCTTTTTCAATGTGAAGGTCTCCAAAAGCTTTGAGGCAGCCTCAGTACAAAGATAGAAAATTTGGAAAAGTAACTTATGTACTAAAATGGAATTCAGAAAAACTAGGTTAAAGTACAGAATCAGAGTAACCAAGCATAAAAAATCGTTGAAACTATACCGAAGAAAAGAATCAGAATAACCATAAAATCATAGTCAAGAATCAAAACAACAGCAAAGCTTTAATCCTGACTTTCACTAGGGTTGCCAGTCCACATGAATCTTTTCTCCCTGTTCTTCGTAAACTAAATCTGGCATGAGATGTCGGTGTTTTGAATCCTTCCTAACTAAAGATTTCCAAGTCAGTTGAGATTGTCTGCTCTCTCTTCTCACCATCCACCCAAATCTGGTCCCCCTCTTAGAGAATTTTATGGGTCTATGTTGGACATATCCAAATCAATGCAAGTGCCACTTCCTCAACTTATATCCAATCAATGTGACAACTATTTTGTTACAAGTATCCCCATTTTCAACTCAGTCCTTCCTATAGTGGCTACAAATCCATCTACGTATTATCATCTCTGCTGCACTCATCTTTATTTGGACGTATTTCTTGACAACACCACACTCAAAACTGTACAAGGATACTTGCTATTTGTTGTTTCATAAAAATTACCCTTCAACTTAATTTAAATTGTGTGGTGATGCAAAAACTCCAGTTGAACATCTCCATTTTAGCTATTCAGACCTCATCTTATGAAGGACATACTCTTCCATATTATCATCCCTCTGAATCCTAAAGCCTAAAAAATGAAATTCAAGCAATTAAAAGAAAATAAAAAATGCCGAATTAACCAAATGCTCAAATCTAAGGAGAAACATGTTTATCATTGGAACTCCTTGATCATTACCCCTAGAGCGGAGACTATCATGTGGAATGTATACAATTAACAAAGGACCAAAACAACCCCCAATTGAAATGTGGCATCAATGTTACCATGTCAACTTAAAATGCTCCCAGTCAAAAGGCCACTTACTGAAGAACGAAGCTTCCTCTGTTTGCAAAATTTTAAATGAAAAAAATTATGTTTGATCTATCACATGTGAGCATAATTAAGAACATAAGGGGCATTACCAAAGAAGCCAGGAAGTCTTGACAAGAAATATGAGGCACCAACATCTGGGAAGAGGCCCAGTGATGTTTCAGGCATTGCAAAGACCTGCAAAGTTCCCATGTAAAGACTTGTGAGTTATAGAAACTCACGGGGTGCAAACTTCTAAAACAAAAGAAATACCAGAATATGTAATATAGCTTTGGCCAATGACTTAGGTGTGTTCAAATTTTTCTTTTTCAGTTAGTACATACAATACTTGTAGCATCACAATGATTATGGTATCCATTCATTGAAGGAATCAAATGTTTTTTGAAAGCCAAATTTCCATTAAATATACCATTGAGGAAAAAAGAAATAATAATAAATGCAACTTATTGCAGATCACCCAACAGAGAAATATCTAAGGTTAGGAGAATGTGAATAATAGAAATTTTGGCTTCTAAGGGCTTAAAAGAAATTAACTATTGCTTTGCACTTGGGAAAAAACGGATGGTAACTACCGAATTCTCTGTTGCAATGCGGAATCGTCCATGTATTGATACACCAGCTCCGCCACCCATTACGATTCCATTTAGAATAGAAACCTTTAACATAATTAGAGTGTGAGATATAGAAAACTATTAGGAAATGTATAATAAGACAAACAGACTGGTTTACCTGTGGTTTAGTGTATGTTGCTATCAAGTAGTTCATTGTATACTCTGTCCAGAAAAAACCGCGTGCCAACCTCTCATTACCTGATATAGACAAAAGTAACTTAAGATTTTAACATCAAGAATTTTTAAAGGCAGTGATCAAGCGACAAAAGATGTAGTTAAACCTTCATATATGTAATGAACGGCAGCAGCAACATCACCACCTGCGCAAAATGCCCTTCCGTTTCCCTAATGAACAAACAAATGGATGGTAATATAAAGAAAAGTAGCATTTCAAAAACCTGAAACTTAGAGCTATTAAAAAGCTACAAAAGTTGTGTGTCACAAGCTAGACAGGATTGAGTCTGATGCCTATAATGAGCAAAAAAGTACACAATTTAGAAAGAAAGTACCTTAACAACGATCAATTCCACACTGGGATCCTTCTCATAAGCAAGGAATAGTTCCAATAGCCGGGTAACCTAGACAGAAATAAAAAAGGCCAAATCATAAGTAGTAGTAATGGAATTTTGTTTTCTAATTTGGGAATTAAATTATGAAGAAAAAAAGAAGGAAAAAAGAGAGAAGCAAAATCCAGAATTGGATACCATTGGATAGGAAAGGGCATTCAACTGCTTAGGCCTGTTTAATATCAAGGTTCTTGCAGACAATTTCTCTTCCACCAGAAGCTGGAAAATATAAAAACAAAACTAAACCCAAATAAGAAAAAATCGATTTGAATTAATCCTGAATGGTATCATGTCATATGCATACATACATAAAGCTTTTGGTAGTCTTTCCTTTTCTACTTGTAATAATACAAAATGCTTATACTTTCTTTTCTGCTTCTCTGTTTGTATATATATATATATATATATATATTCCCACAAATTTGTACTTAGTAGAAATAGAAAAGAACTGTAATATCCACTACCAAGAATCAAAATGAAAACTTCATGGAGAAATTAACAAGGATGAAGACCATTTTCATTTCCACTTTTCAACAAGCAGGCGGAATAATTGAACCAGAAAAAAGTTTCAAAGGAAAGTAACTATAAGTTTGCTAAAAGAGGAAGACACACCTGGTCATCATGGTGGTGTTGATGATGATGACGAAGATGGGGTCGAGCAGAAGAGTAGGAATCCATTGAAGAGTAAAGAAGAAAATTTAATTCAACCCCAATAACAATCTACCAAAAATAATAAATAACAAAAAAATAAAAAAAAACTCTCAATTGGCTTCAAAGGAACAAGCTTTCTTTCTTCTTCCCCCCAGACCCTCCCCTTCTTTTCACTTTCCTTTCCGTCCTCTTATCCCTTTCGCAAGTGGAAACTCCTTATATAACCTCTCTTACTCACTGCCTTAACAATATATATATTGCTAAATAATTGTGAATTATTATTGATAAAGTTAATTACTTTATCAATTATTAACTAATAATTTCGATGTTAATAATTGATTAATTTATAAATAAAATAATTATATAATAAAAATATAATATTCAAATATTATTTAATTTAGAAAAAATTTATTAATTATGTAAAAAAATTCAGTACATTATAATAAATTTAAAATTAATTATTATAATTATCAACAAAGGAATACCAACGAGAACTAAAGCAAGCTGAAATACTACGTGTGAACTGGAAAGTGGAATCGGTGTGTCGAGAGAATTGGGCAGAAAAGAGAGAAAGAAAAGTTGGGGGTGAAGGGAAATGGAAGAGAAAGATTGGGCAGTTTGCTGTGGAAGCTCCAAATTCGCCAAAGAAATGGCTTTAGCTTCCCCTTTTCCTTCTCTCCAACAAGCAATCGCCACTGCCAGAGACATCTGGTTCAACAAGGTTCCATTTTTCTTCTTCTTCTTATTTCAATAATGATTTTTGCATCTGTTTTTGCTTTTAATTATCAGTACGTGTTGATGATCAAAACATGGATTGACGCACATAGTGCAAATGATAAAATTTGATTGACTTACATTATATATATATATGTAGGTGGATGTGAATGGCTGGCTGGAAGCTTTCTCTGCACACCCTCAGATTGGACAATCTCCTGCTTCTTCTCACGCTTCTGCACAGTTCAGTAACTTCCCATCCTTTTATTGTTAACTTCACAATGCATATGTTACTTTGTATGCTTTGATTTCCAGTTTTTCTTTTCATTTTTCAATCTTTTAATGGGTTTTCTCAATTAGCTCAGTTGCTTTGATGTTATGCATTCATCTGTTTAAGCTTCGAAGTTCAAGGTTAAATACTTTTGTTTGTTTTGCTGCTGTTGTTTTAAATACCCTTTTTCTTTTTTGTTGGGGACGGGGGGTGGGGGGTTGTGTTCTCATAGTAATTGAGAGCTTGTTTCTGTTCAGATTGAGCAAGGGAGAGCAATCAACTGCCTTAGCAACTGCTACCAGTACCAGCCTACAGGTCTGAGTCCCCTTTTCTCCCTTTTATTAATGGAGGAAATGCCCTTTTGTTTTCAACCCTGTTTGGAAAATGGATCTGTTCTGTGTAATTTCTTTAAGAAATGCATTAACCTGTGCTAATCTGTAAATCTGTCCCAATCCCTTATCAGGAACTATCTGAATGGAATGCTCGATATAAGCAAAAGTTTGGGTTTATTTTCATCATATGTGCATCTGGGAGGAGTACTGCCGAAATACTTGCTGAATTGAAGGTTAAAATTCTGATTCTTGTTTTGCTTTCCTGGTTGCCATTTTTCCACATGCAAAGCTTCTATGTTTGTGAACCAGACAATTATAAAAGTGAATCATTTTGTTGTCATAAAACATCAAGCAACAAAGAAGTAAACTTTTGAAAAAAAAAAAAACTTTGTGAACAAATGTTAGCTGCAAAGAATCTGTATTGGTGACATCCTAGGAGAGGCTGTTGGAACTTGGAAGTTTATGTTGGTAGTTACCAGTTACCACTCGTTCCAAGCTTTTTCTTTTCTATTGTCTTTGTGTTTTTATTTGTTTCTTCTGATAGAGTCCTTTACCTTGCTTTATTTTTGCCTTGTACAGAATTTCCTAAACCAGAATTTTTGTGACTCTGATGGTGTCATTTATGTGCAAGTGACTGTCTGTTTTGCTCAATGCAGAAAAGGTATTCAAACAGACCCATAGTCGAGTTTGAGATCGCAGCCCAGGAGCAAATGAAAGTAACAGAACTGCGGCTTGAAAAGCTCTTTTCATCAAAGATAAAAATTGCTGCAACAGATGGCCAGAGTTCCACAGCTGCAGCAAAGAAAGCAGAAGGTAACTTTACTCTTTCTTGGGGAAATAGCTATGAGTTAGCTTTCCTACTCAAAAGAAGAATCATATTTGCTTACAGTTCCTGCATTCTCTTGATAACTTAATCATTGGATATTATTACCCAGCAGTTCTCTTTTTTATGTCAGTTTTGTGTCAATTGAACCACCCCGGCCTGAGAAGGTCATTGTGTTGGGGGTGATCTCCATTTTTACAGATGTTTATTTTAACTGAGAATTCCGGGGCAGCCTTCTGCTGTTTGTTGCCACTTCATCATGCAATGGGTAGAATGACCATTACAACTAGACACAATATGACAGTATTTTGACATGCAACACCAAGTCCTATATAGTTTTAAATTATTCTGCATTAGTTAGAAAAGTTGAACAAGTTTCATCTTTGGCAGAATTGCTCACTGATGCTCTCTTGTACGCATTGGTATTAATTTGACTGCCATGTATTGTTTTGTGGACCATAGAAGATCGCATGACCATTATTGGAGGACACTTGACTGCTGCCCCCGATTCTTCATCTGAAAAGACATCTCAACTTCCGAGTCGAACCCGTCCACCTATTACGACCCATGTATTGGATGTTTCTAAGGGTTGTCCAGCAGCCGGTGTTGAGATATTGTTGGAGATTTGGAAGGGCAATCAATCCCGTCCCTTGTTTGGTGAGACTGATTCGGGTGGTTGGGTTCTTCAAGGGTCTTCTGCCACAGATGCAGATGGGCGAAGTGGCCAACTAATGAGCATTGTTGATGTTGTGACCCCAGGAATTTACAGAATAAGCTTTAACACGGGCAAGTATTGTCCATCTGGGTTCTATCCTTATGTTTCTATTGTGTTTGAAATCAAAGAGACACAAAGCAGGGAACATTTTCATGTTCCTCTGCTTCTTTCGCCGTGCTCATTCACTACTTACCGAGGCAGCTAAAGTCTTGCAGCAAGGCACAAATAATGTGGGTATTACTGCTGCAGCTACTTCTCTACCTTGTGTATTAAGGCAAATGGAATGCTAAAAGCCCGCGGCATGCTGAACCTGGATGAATAATTTTGTACCCGAAAGTCTTGGAACTGAAACTGGGGGGCTCATCCTAAAATGTTGTGACTTGTTAGAACTCGTGTGAGTGTGTGCATGTGCGTGCGCCTGAATGTGTGTTACCTTTTCATTTTATTAAACGAGCATAGAAGTGAAGAGCATTGTGAAGCTTGACTCAATAAAAACTTGGGCTGTTTGAGAGTTTGAGGTTCATCATTTTTAACGAACAAAGCTTGTCTGAGGAAGACCAGGCTGAGTCTACCTAGTGACTTGATGGTTCCAGTTTACTTTACCATAAGTTTGTTTCAATGTTATCAAAACCGGACCGGGGTGACCAGTCAAACTAGTAAAAACGAATCAGACCAATGTCTGGTCCGTCTATGCCTCAGAAACCGGAAGTCGGACTTGGTTTTTATTGGAATCTAAATGCACAATTTCTATATGAAAATATATTGTTCAAAAGTTGAAAATTACTTGGACTGGGGTTCACTCAGCAGTCAAAGATCTCGAACTGTGGCAAATTGGTTTAATTTGGATAACAGATGAGCTGGATTTTAACATGTTAGAATATGATCTGATGCAAGTTGTTTGCACTTCTTGTACTCATCCGTAACAATCTTTGAACACCGAAGTCTCGAATAGGAAAACACTGTGTTGTCAATTGCGGATGGCTTTGCTATTTAGCCCATTGACATTGGGTCTTGTACCTTTTGTCGTAGCCCCAACTCTAAAACTACGGTAACAGGGCCTCGAACTCGTGTCGTGTAATAGACTTTCAGAGGTGGGTTCTTACTGTATTTTCCTCACACACATATCTTGGTCGGGAAGACAAAATAAGGTAAATTAGCACTCTTTTCTAAAATTGAAAAGGAAAGAAACAGAGAGAGAGAGAGAGAGAGAGAGAGAGAGAGAGAGAGAAAAGAGGGAGAGATCGTACTGTGGCCATTAGAATCAATCAAGAAAATGGGGCAAGGAAGCCCAATATGGCATATCCCCTATTGGTTTATCTCAATAAGCCAAGTAAAGTCACATACCCTATAGACATTTGTCAAACTCATGACCATTGTCTTTACCTTTTGTTTTTGTTTTTGCTTTTGCTTTCAGGATAATCTCGGTCTCTTTATATATATATATATATATGCCAACAGGGGAGCAGAATTGGTCGTGATTGGCATTGAATCAACGCTTATGAAAATGCAGGCAATAAAGGAAAAGTTACAGGACATGAAGCCCATGCACAAGACCAAGGCCGAAGCAAAGGCAGAGGAGAAGGTATACATCTTAATGCATCACATATTAAAATTATTTTTATTGTTGAGCTTTGAGTGTGTTATTTTTATTCCATTTAAATAATGAGTTTAAATCTGAGAGTCTATGGGATCAGTCAGAAAATATATAGATATTCATTTGTTGTGTAATGGAATTGAAATCTGAGATGCACGTAGTGTGACTCATTCATGCATGAATGTACAGGCTGACAAAGAGTTGGCCAAAGCCAGGATGGACATTGCTCATGAGGTTCGGTTGTGGCAAAAGAGGCCGAAGCAGAAATGGACTTGCATGTAGCCAGCCAGGGCTGGAGAGATTGCAGAGAAGGCGATGGCAAAACATGCACCTCGTGACATGAACAATGGCAACAACACTGGAGATGCCACTGTAGCACCTGGGGACTCCATGATGATGACGCCCAACCCAACCCATACCGATTCAGCGGCTGCACCCCCGGTGGCCCGAGCCGGAGCAAGCCCCAATTACCCCGCTTCTGGAGCTACCCCACGGAACATTTTGCTAAAATAGGTCCTATGTGGAGTTTTTTCTTATTATTATTATTTTTTTATCATGCATGCTTCGATGTGTACTATTTTTGTTTGTAAAATAGCTCATATGGCTATGGCGTTTAATTGGTCTTTTTTTTTTTTTTTTTCTCCTTTCGAGTTTATATTTTAAATTGATTACATGGGTGCGTGGCATCTTCGTACCGTGTAAGGACTACATTTACGTGTATTACTAACACTTTGTCAAGTTTGTATAGAAAATTAAAACTAATCGTTCATATTAGCAACCTTAAATATTACACAATTGAGAACGTCCAATACTCTTAATTTATTTCAAAATTTCAAACTCCTATTATTCTATTTTATATTTTAGGTACTAAACTAATTGAAAAATCAAAGAAATATAAGCATTTAGAGACGGGCATAGTTATAGACTTATATGATAAAAGAAAGCAGGTTAAAAGTATTCATAGTTGTGTAGATAACAACAAGGGTTGAGACCTTGCCATACAACAACAAAAACAAGTATGAGTAGTTGTTGGACAAACAAAGCATACCATAAACGCTGAAAAGTAACAAAACAACTTGGTCATGAGCACAAAAACTAACCTAGCTTGCTAACACAATATAAAGCCTACAAAGGATAAAAAATCAAAGTGCAACTTTCTTGTAAAAACATGTGCATTACAGTTAAGGTTGTAACATATGTGATTAGTATAACACATAAACAGTAGGAGGGAAAGGATACTTTGTGATATTTATTAATAATTACTCTACGTATTGTCATATTTAGTTGTTGCATATTAAGAATACAGTTCTTAAAAGATTCAAAGTCTATTAATCTAAAGTTGAATTACAATATAAATTTGTTATTATACTTATGATTTGATAAAAGAGGAGAATATTATGACATTGTATTCTTTGAATCCTTTGGAATCATTCCTCAAACAACTACTCCTTACACACCATAACAGAATGGTGTTGCTAAATACAAATATCAAACATTGATGGAAATGGTTAATTCCATATTGTTAACTTTTGACTTAAGTCATGGATTTTGGGGAGGAGTATTGCTCATAGCATGCCACATTTTAGAATAGGGTTTAAACAAAAAGGAACAAAACAACCTTATATGAATTATGGAATAAAAGAAAGTCAAATCTTAATTACCTAAGAGTTTAGGGTTGTAAAGTAATTGTTAAAGTTCCTGAACCTAAAAGAAAAAATGTTAGGTGAAAGAAAAATTGAATGTATCTTCTAGAGATATGCTCATAATAATAAGACGTATCGATTCATGGTCATAGAGTCTAATAATTATATATTTACTAACACACTCATAAAATTAAGGGATGATATTTTTAACAAACATAGGTTCAACTTTATTCCTCAAATTTCAAAACAAAAACAAGTTTCAAATAAGGAAAGTAATGTATTGGCAAAAGGAAATGAAAATGATGAAGTCATTAAATTTTATAAAAGCAAATGAGCAAAGAAAGTAAAGATTTTTGATTCTGATTACTTTATGTTCTTAGTAGAGGAATAAAGGAATCAATGAGTAATCAAATTTCATATTACTTCAATACTGAGATGATCTTAAGACATTTAGTGAAGTAATGAAATTGTAAGATGCCATGTTTTAGAAGGAAGTGATAAATGATGAAATGGATTCCATTATAGGTAATAATGCATGAAAATTGGTAGACCTCCCATTTAGTTTAAAGCCAATTGGATGTAAATTTATTTTCACAAAGAAAATAAAGGTCAATGGAACCATTGATAAGTTTAAAGTTAAGTTGGTTGCAAAAGGCTTTACACAAAAACTAGTTGATTATTTTAATACATATTCACCAGTGGCTAAAATTGTTATAATCAGGCTACTTATTGCACTTACCTTGATTCATAATCTAGTAATTCATCAAATGAATGTGAAAAAATTATTCTTAAATAGTAAATTAAAAGAAGAAATGTATATAGAGCAACTTAAGGGATTTGTTATAATTATTTAAGAGGAAAAGGTCTATAAATTGGTTAAATTCTTACATAGACTAAAATAAACACCTAAATAATGACACCAAAAATTTGATTAAGTGATACTTGTCAATGGATTTGAGATTAATGAATCAAATAAATATATTTATAATAAGTGCAAAGAAGGAAAATGTGTAATTATCAGTTTGTATGTAAATGACATGTTAATCTTTGGGATTAATTTAGAAGAAGTTGAAGTTATCAAAATGTTTTTATTTGACAATTTTGATATGTAAGACATTGGATCAAAAGAGTATAACATTTTTTCAATCACATTATATTAAAAAGGTTCTTAATAAATTTAATCACACAAATTTTATGCTAGCATCTACCCCTTTTGATCTTAACATGAGTTTTACTAAGAATACTAGAAGTTCAATATCACAAATAAAATATGCTAAGGTAATAAGATGTCTAATATAAGATGCTTTTTACCTGTCAAAGGCCAAATATAGCCTCTGCAATTAGCAAAATGAGTTGTTATACAAGTAATCGAAGTGACATGTATTGACATGGAGTAAATAAAATCTTGAAGTACTTAAAGAAAATAAAGAATTATAATATAAGTTATACTAGTTATCCTTATATTATAAAAGGACATTTAAATGCCAATTAGATCACTGATAAAGAGGTTTATACCTTTATCTTTGGATGGATTTTATAGTTAGTGTGGGTGCAAGTTCTTAAGGTTTTAATAAACAAATTTGCATAATAAATTCTACTATGATTGCAGAATTTGTAGTATTAACTTTAATAAGTAAAGAAATATAATGGTTAAAAAATTTGCTTTATAAGATTCATTTGTGAAAAAAAGCCAATAGCATCCATTTATATTTATTATGATAGTGCTACAACTTTGATAAGCATATATAGTTAAGTATATAATGGTAAGTCCAGACACATTAGACTTAAATACAATTATATGAAAGACTTGATCACAAAAGAAGTGATCATGTTTAATTTTGTATGATCAAGTTAAAATATGGTTAATACTTTAACAAAAGGATTAACAAGAGATATGGTGAATAAGACATTAAGAGGGATGAGTCTTAAACCCATAAATATAAATTTCCCATAAATACAAATTGCCCATTAGTTCAAATCACCCATAATGGAAACTTAACTCAATGCTTGATACAATGTTAAGTTTTAAGTTTAATGAATTAAAGTACATCATCAATGTGATTAAAACACTATAATTAAATTTTATTTCCATCCCAGTGTTTAATACTCTTAACAAACTTAAAATGGTGTTTTATAATAGGGGTGCCAGTTTACATATATGAATGTAAAATGTTTAGGCCATTTTATTAAGCTAAAGGGTTTAACTTTAAAATATTTACGAAAAAGACATGGATACATTAACCTTTTAATGTGTTAATTATCTAAAAGAGAAGTATAATGTTATATCATTATGTGTGTGAATTTTTTCTACAACTTATTAATAAAAATAATTGGTTTAAAACTTATTTATCACATTATTTAGATATGTTGTAGTGCACTTTTCACTATATAAAGGTTCAATTTGTAATTTTTTTTTTACTTATACATATGACTATAAAATTATTGAGAATCTTTTATATTTTCAATATTTTGAAAATGACAAGAGATTGTTGGGGCTTTTCAAAACAAAAATGAAAGAAATAAATTGTGCCTCTTAGGTCCTAAGAGGCAAGTGTGGTGCCAAAGGATATAACCACTAGTTTAATTATCCTCAAACAATTACTTATTGTGTCTACTGAGTAATAAATAATATCCAATGAGTTTTGAATACAAAACCTATGGGTTACAATTAAAAATTGTAATCACTAAACTAAATGGGTATTATGTGTTAATTATTAACTAATTGATTTATATATCATTTCACAATAAATGATAGAAAATAAAGAAAAATTGTGTCTTTAACATTTAAACCAATAACCATTCAAATGAATCGTCAAGATGTTAGCCACAATACAATTTTTATTAATACCAACAATTCATCGTTTGTTAAAAAAATTAAAAATTTTTCTTTTTTCTCGTGATATCTTTATTATTATATTAATGATCTTTTTGTTTAAAAAATTACTACAAAAATATTATATACATTTTAAAAAATAATTTTGAAAATACACTTATTTTTTAAAGACTTGATTTCAGTAATCTAACTTACAATTAAGTATATTTTATTTTATCTTATGAAAGAATTTATATAAATTTCTATTGTAAATTAGTAAGGACAAATTTTGTAAGTGACATTAGATATACGAATTAAAATAATTATCTTTCAAATTTCAATATAGTTAAAAATTTTGTATCAATAAATAAGATGTATCTTATTTTAGTATTTATATTATGAAGTTTTTATTATTTTTAAAAGTTATAATATTGGAAAAACTTTATGTTCCAAAACCATCAAGAAGTAAGGGAAAAGGTGGTGTTCCAACTAGCATTACAAACCTCAAGGTTAATGATTAAAGATATTCTCTAAAAACTATTTTGCAAGTAGCTAAAAAATAAAGAAGATATTTGCATACCTAATAACTCTATCCATAAGGTTCATGCAACCACACAATCACGTAAGATGTAGATTGTTGATTCACATTATTTTCACAAAAATGACATCTCTTATCTTCTCAGAACCCTTGTTTCCATTGTTCAAGATTGCACATAATTTTATCATGAGTAACATGCTAAAGGAAGATGCATCCCCATTAACGAACTTTTAGTTGCCAAATATTAGGCCATATTGGTGATGGAGTATCCTTAAAGGAGTCATACAACTCAATGCATGCCAAATGTGTTGAGAAAGAACCAAAGGGAATAAAGTTCCATGTTAAGACATCCCTTTATACATGGCCAGTGGACTACCCAATAGAGATTATTTGAAGTAAGGTAGCAGTAGACAGCAAATTTTGATCTAAATAGGAAGCAATAGTGAATTGTAATGACATGACATCAATAATGGGATAAACTCTTGCTAGTGGAGGAGGGTCCCCCACCAAGGTATCAAGCCAAAAACTTACATCAAAGCCATTAAAGGCAGTTAGGTAATTCCCTGCTGTAAAATATTTTTTGGGGGGCCGTTTGTGAAGGTCATGGAAGCTTTTTCAATATTTTGTTGTTAAGACTTATGACTATAAGGACTAAAGATTATTCAAAATCCTCCATCCAATTTTGCTAGGAGTGCTTTGTTGAAAACTTTTGCATCATAGATTTTGGGTTTAGTAATTATTTTCCAGTTAATGAAATGAACATTCTTATTCTCTTCTGCACTACCCTAGATAAAGTTCTCCCTTTTATTAGTGGAGGAAATGCCCCTTTGTTTTCAACCTGTTTGGAAAATGGATCTGTTCTGTGTAATTTCTTTAAGAAATGCATTAATCCGTGCTAATCTGTAATTCTGGCCCAATCCCTTATCAGGAACTATCTGAATGGAATGCTCGATGCATGAATCTGTTCTTTGTCCATATTTGCGACGCTGAAAGCAGTACAAGATGGACTCCTTCATATTCAATACATCAGAGTCCTCATGCTCCTCCTCCTCCTCATCATCATCATCAGATACGTATTCCCCCTCTAACAGATCGTGCATTTGTAACTCTGGGATTATAGATCCGTAAACCATATCACAGAAGGATGGCTTGATGGTTGTTGGTATGTGGTTCATCAACTCCTAGGTGGGAGGAGGTTCTACGAGCATGTGTCACATTTTGTCCCTTGATGGATTTAATGATTTTCACCTTTTTTTTTGTTGCTTTTTGCTAATATGTCTTGTTGAAAGGCTCTTATATGCATAAATATGACGATGCAATTGAATTATTAAAGTTAATTATTAGGAGTGACCTTTTTACTTTCAGAGCAAGAGAGACTCTTGAGAGTGACAGGGAGATAGAAGAGCAGGCAGGGACTTTTTGCACATGGTGAATGTGGGGGATTCCCTTAGACATAGCCTAAGCACTGAAATATTACAATGCAACTTCATCCAGTCAGTTAAAAGAATATTGAATTTGAATTTAGAATCTACTCATAATGGGGGTGTTTCCACGCTGTGACTTTGGTTCAAATCCCACGCTTGCGCACTCCGTTGGTAAAAAGTTGGGTGTCTACTTTGCTCCAAAAAAAGAAAAAAAGAAAATAATTAAAGGAAAATGTTTAAGAGGTACTCTGAATATAACCGTAAAAGCACGATATTTCTACCTTAGCTCAGCTTAGTCGCTTGGTTGCTCTCAGACTTTCACCAGATAAAAAAGGCAGAAGGGGTCTGGGACTCATTTGTTGTTCGGTGCAGTTCGCCGCTGTTCACTTCGTTTAGCAACCATTGATACCCATCACCAGCGCATATATACATATATATAAATCCATCCAGGTTCCACCCCTAATTGCTTCTTTCGCTGTCCCAGTTCTTTCTCCATTTCTTTACAGTTGGTTATGTGAGCTTTGAAACCCAATTTTTGTTCCAAATTTGATCTCCCCGCCCAACCTCCGCGGCCGTTTTATGAATCTGGGTTATCTCACGACTCCTTTTTTTTTTTTGGCTTTTTGTTTTTTATCTTTTTAGATTTCATCTTTGAAGTATGCTGGCCGACGATGATGTCTGAAATCCAAAATTTCATTTAAAAGGATTGGTGAACAGAGCGATGGCTCCCATCGATATTACTAAATCGTGTCTTGATTCCATCACTCAAGTAAGCAAGTTTGATTCTTTTTTACATCTTTCGATTGCCCTTTTGCTTTTTTCTATTGGGTCTTTGATAAAACTTCAATTGAATTCCCTAATTATAATTCACATGTTTTTTTTTTCCCTTCTCTAAAGTTAAGAATATAATTGTATGCCTGCTCCTGTTCTGTTCTGTGTCACATTTTCATTGTGGGAATGTCATGCCTTCAGTTTCAGCCTATTCTGCTCTACAGTATAAGCAGCATGAATTGTGGAGAAATGATTTCAAGGCCGAATCATTGTGCTTTTAGAGAGATTATTTTACATTGTAAAGAATATTCTTTAGTTGTTGGTAGGCAATTGGGTTGTAGGAGTTGAGCCATGGGTACGATTACATTCTCTTGGTTAATGGAATCTAGCTTTTGTGGTAAGAGTGTGAGTGTTGCACTCACATAAAATTGTAAAAGTATGTTTATTATTGCATTCTTGATTATGTTATAGGTTTGGCAATAAGAAGATTGGAGATGGTAATGACACATGGGGGACATGGGAATGTTGAAAGCATTTATTTTTTTTATTTTTCTTTTCCAATTCATATTTGTCTCTGATAAAAAATACGTGGCAATTGAGACAGGAGGGCTTAGTTAGGCTTCATGCAATGACATTCCCAAATCATTTCTGATTTCATCTTAGAAGGATTGAATCTTCTCTATGAGTAATGCTCAAAATCATGTAATTGTTATGTGGTTTTATGCGTACAATAGGGACTGTCTACCCATGGGAGGAAATCACTTAAGAAAGCAAGAAGGTGCCTTCGCCTTAACTATAATCATTAGTCTGAAACTCTATCATTCAGGTCAATATTAACATATTTATTGCTCTAAACAAGCACCCATTTGTCTGGTTAATACATGATGCTGAAAATTTTTACATGCAATGTATAGCATAGACAGCATAGATGTGCCCATTGTCTAGTTTTATTACTTGGTCAGGAAATTAGAGTTAGTACAAAAAGTTCATTATTAGAGTTCCATGGCTGCTTTCATTTACTATGACTGAGATTATCTTGGAAATGGGCATAGCTGATATGTCTATATTTCCCCTCAATTCTCAATACTGTTCATATCTTTCATCTGCTGGAAGCCATTTCCTGGCTATGACTTGATATTATCAGAATTCTGGTCCTAGCATCGTGCATCAGTGTTCTTGTCTTGAACAAAAGTGCTTATGTGTTACTGTTGTTGCACACAAGAGTAGTGCTGGGTCCTTGTTTTTTTATTGTGTTTCTTATCTTCCCGACTTCATTTTCGAAAGGTAGAATCATGTTTGTGTTTTCTTTGTATTTTTTCCCCTGACTTGACATGCTTTGGAAATTTTATTTTATTTTTCCCTTTTTGTTTAGCTGTCAGAGCACATAGAAGGTGCTGTTCTTTACCTTGATTCCGGTTGCACCGAGAGCTTCCAGTTTGTTGGTGCATTTCCTCTGTTGTTGGATCTTGGAGTACAGGCTGTTTGCAGCCTAGAAAATATGTCTCCTCTTGATTCAGTAATTTCCTTTCTCAACATTGACCTTAATATTTCCCTCTTTTAATGTTAATTTTTGACTGGTGTGTGTACTTGACTTTTTTCCTGGTTAGAAAGATACTATATCAGTTATCAGTACACATTATGTTTTTGCATTGGCAACATCTGGATTTTATAATGGCAACTGTGGACAGCAAATATGTGTTGATACTAAAAGAGGAGGAGCTGTGTAAAAATAAATGAATGTGATCTCTTTATTCTGTTCCATATACCAGTCCAAATGTACTTTTTTTTTTTTTCCTCCCATGCCCAGAATACCTTGGAGTGGAATCCAGTTCTATCTTTTGCAACCTGATTGTATGGAAATTAAGAAGTCTATTATTGCATGAGCTTAGTGCACACTATCCCCCAACAAAAGGGGGAACCAAATTGATGAATCAGAGGGACAAGACATCATGTATATGCCATTTTTTATATAGAAAATTGCTGCTTTCTTCATTCTTGTCCATTCTGTTTTATGGCATATCCCTTTTAGTCTGCAATATCAAGATGTTGTACTATCCATATATTTTCTTTCTCTAGGCAGTTAATTGGAACTCAGCTTCTGATGCTGCAAAAAAAATTGTGGTTATCACATCACATCTTCTAAGTGATGCACATCGGTACATCTTACGTTGCCTAAGCTCACCTAAAGGTGTTCAACAATGTACAATATTTACGTCTATCTCAGAGGTATATTTTTTTTTTTCCTGCAGAAAATGTTGTTGATTGTTATGGTTTATTAGCTTCATTATTTTTTCCTTTTTGTTTCTTGATGTGAAGTTCCATTTAAATATTCTTGCTTGGTCTTTAATGTTCTTGACTTATGCAAATTTTTAAATTTCTTACTGATTCTTTCATGATTGCTCCTGTTCTTTCTTTTTTACATGAATTGAAATCTTGAGACACTGCTGTTGTTCCAAATAGTTAGCTGGTATATGCTCTTTTGCTTTGATTTGTATGTTTATGTGCTCATGTGTGTCTGTTTGGCCTAGTATATGTGGAAATTGCACCATTATTATATGATTGTCAGTTTCAGTCTCACAAAAAGTTAAATAATAAGTACTTATTGCTAAAGGCAGTCAAGGGACAGCCCTCATCCAGCCAGGTCCCTGCCTACCATTGTTTGGATGGATCAGGGGAATATATTTTTATTTTTTCGCATGGGGGGAGGGGGGCAGTTGGGGTTGGGATACCCTTGTCTTTCATGGTTATATTGTTGTCTGAACAGTATGATTGTCAATTGCTGTCTGACAAAAAGGTAAATAATGAATACATATTGCTAAAGGCAGTTGAGGGACAGCCCTCATCCAGCCAGGTCCCTGCCTACCAATGTTGAGATGGATCAGGGGAACCTTTTTTTTGGGGAGGGGGGTGGTTGGGATACCCTGTCTTTGGCAGTTATTTTGTTGTCTGAACAGTATGATTGTCAGTTTCAGTCTGACAAAAAAGGTAAATAATGAATACATATTGCTGAAGGCAGTCAAGGGACAACTCTCTTCCAGCCAGGTCCCTGCCTACCATTGTTGGGATGGATCAGGGGAACTTTTTTATTTGTGGTGGGTTTTTTCTTTTTCTTTTTTTGGGGGGGGGGGGGGGTGTTGGGATACCTCTGTCTTTCACAGTTAGTTTGTTGTCTGAACAGTATGTGTGTGTGTGTGTGTATCTAAGTTATACTTCCTTTGTGAATGCACAATAGTAAAACAGTAGTAGTGATAGGATAAGGATGGCTGGATATAAAATCTTTTACAGGCTATTATTCTCCAGTTCCTTAAAATTTTCATAGTCTTCCATATGATACCATGAGTTTGCCACCAATAGCACTTAGTTTGACAGAGTTCTATCTATATCTATTTTCAACTCACAAAAAATGTAAAGAAAAGTGCTTTTTCCAGCTAATTGAGTTTCTCTCCTAGATAGTGATTAGTACACTTGCTCTATGAAATATAAGTGAACCCTTGAAGAAAAGAGAAAATGTGTAACTTTTGCAGGGTTTAATTAAGCTGGATTTTCAAGCTTTAAGCCCAATTGTTGCAAGGAAAATTTATCATCCTAGTGTTGTTTTGTCTCTTCATGACCAACAAGGGAAAAAATGGAAGTGGGGTCACAGTTTGCTAGTTTTGTGCTTATTTATGGATGGATCAAGTGAACATGGTGTCAGATTTGTTTATGTAAATGGATACTTTTGTCAGATTCCAATATCCAATGATTTCATTGGGATCTGTTTGTCTAAAGATATGTCCTATTTGATCTTTTGTGCTAATTTTCTACTTCTAGGCTAAGTGCCTCGACTGAATTGGCTCTAACCTGTTTGTTGTGGTGACTGAGATATCAAATTTAGGCCATATATTGTTGTCAGAACATTCCAGGGTATCTGATTACTTTTCTGATTTGTGTTGCTTTATATTTTGTGGTTCAAGGGTAAATGGTATCTAACAGTTTGCCAATTTGCAGATGTCTCACTCTGCATTTCCTGATTCTCCTCTGGGTCCAGATGCTTTCCAGGAATATGGATCACTGCTTCTTCAAGATTATGAAGAGCTAGTTAAGAAACGCATAACATCTGGATTCCCACAAGATGTCAGCAAGGAAAGTTTAACTGTAGAAGATGATGGATGGTCACGGCTGACATCTGCTGAAGAGGATGTTCTTCATCATCAAACTAGTTCAAAAGGAAGAAAATTATATGGAGATGATGTAGGACAAAAAATGGTTGTTTCTGTGCATTACTTTCCCTTGATTTTGTGCCCACTTTCGCCAAGAGTCTTTTTCCTCCCTTCAGGAGGTTCAATTGCTGAGGCATCCTTGTCAGCTGAGCATGAGGATTCTCTTAGTCCTGGGTTGCCTCCAATAAGCACTGGAGTAGCTCCTGATGGTGATGATGTTCCTGCTGGGGCAATTCTTACTGCACATTTTCTTTACCATCTTGCTGCCAAGGTAATAAGTTCATCCCCCTTCATTCCTTCCTCTCCCCCCTCCCAGCTCTGCTGTTGTTTTAGAGTCTATTTTATATTTCCTTTTTTTGAAATGTTCATGAAGTACTGGGTCTTAGTGTAATCTAAATGTGCTTAACATTATCCAGAAAGAAATGCTAGCTTTAAAGATTTGGGTGATAAAAACTTTGACTTGAATGGTATAACATATTTTTGGGAATCAAATATTTAAACTACCTTCAGAATCCTTCAGTGAAGTTGCCAATTTTACAGGGACTGACATGAATCACAATAGATCACTTGAAAAAAATAATAATAAAAAAAAATAAATAATAAATAATAACTGAATTATGCCAAAGCTATATATTCCCTTCTTTCAGCATATTTGTTGGACATGCTTTTGATAGACTGCCAAGTACAGTTTGTGGTGTAGGCACATGTAAAGTGATGCAAAAAACAACTAATTAAAATTTTCTATAAATGACCACACTTTTTAATGTTTTTTTGATTGCTAAAAGTATAGCAAAACAGTGAATGAGCTTATTATTTGATCTTTGATTTCTCTTCACCTTTTATTTTTTCAAATTTATATTTATTGGTTATCTTCATGCAGTAGGATGATAATTGTTCTCTTTGCCAAATTTGTAGATGGATCTGAAAGTTGAAATTTTTTCCATTGGTGATTTATCAAAGACTGTTGGAAAGATTATGACAGACATGTCAAGTCTTTACGATGTGGGTCGCCATAAACGGTCTGCAGGGCTATTACTTATTGACCGCACACTTGATCTCCTTACCCCATGTTGTCACCGGGATTCGCTTGTGGACCATATGTTTTCGTCTTTACCTCGGAGAGAAAGAGCAGCATCCTACTCTCACATGAAGGGCTCACAAGGCCAACTCAGGCATGGCCCCTTAAAAGTACGTCGTGCTCCTCTTGATGTTCAGATACCACTTGCAGAAATTTTAAGAGAACAAGGTTCCGAAATGAACAGTTCTCAGTTCTTAAAAAGCATTGAATCATTCTTACTTGGCTGGAACACTAGTAATTCAGCTCCTCAAATATCTCAACTGGTTAATAGTTGCCATAGAGTTAGTGATGAAAATTTGTTTATTTCTGAGACCCAATTA
This sequence comes from Rhizophora mangle, assembly GCA_037832345.1. Classification (NCBI taxonomy): domain Eukaryota; kingdom Viridiplantae; phylum Streptophyta; class Magnoliopsida; order Malpighiales; family Rhizophoraceae; genus Rhizophora; species Rhizophora mangle. The sequence goes on along the minus strand of JBAPLJ010001975.1, from coordinate 37,377 downwards.
CTCAATGGGTCCTTTGTCTCAACCGAAACATTTCGTGCAACACCATATATGGAAGCTATATTGGAGAGAAAAACAAAAGATGGGACTTTGCTGGTTAAAAAGTGGCTTCAGGAAATTCTGCGTCAGCAAAATATTGCTGTTAATTTAAAAACTCAAAAGGGTTTTGCTACAAAAAGTGAGTTGATAGCCATGATTAAAGCAGTGGCTAAAAGTCAAACATCTTTGATAAAAAATAGAGGAATTATTCAGTTAGCAGCAGCTGTACTTGTTTCTCTTGAAGAATCACATTGCACCAAATGGGAGGCATTCATTAGTGCTGAGAAAATATTGAGAGCTAGTGCTGGAGACACAAGTCAGAGTCTTGCTGCTCAAATTGGCGACCTAATCAATAAGAGTGCTTTGGTGGGATTGACTGGACAGGAGAGCACGGAGGTGAAACCCTCACCAGGTTTACTTTCATTTCAAGATGCTTTGCTCCTGATGATTGTTGGATACATATTGGCTGGTGAGAATTTTCCAACAGCTGGTTTGGGTGGACCTTTTTCTTGGCAAGAGGAGCATCTTCTGAAAGAAACCATTGTGGATGCAATTCTTGAAAACCCATCAATGGCTAAAGTCAAGTTTCTTAATGATCTATTGGAGGAACTTGAGGCCAATGCAAAAGGAAAAAGTACCGAGAAGACTTCAGAAGCACAATCAGATCAGATAGATATTGATGATTTTGATGATGATCAGTGGGGTAAGTGGGGTGACGAAGATGATGCTGATAAGAATGATAAAGAAGAATCATACAGTGACATGCAGTTGAAGTTGGAGTTGCGTGATAGAGTGGACAACCTCTTCAAATTTCTTCACAAGTTATCTATGCTGCAAAGGAGGAATGTACCATTGAGAGAAGGGACATTCTCCTACGAAAGTAGCTTCAGCAGTGATTTGGAGTCAAATAAAGGATTGATTTATAAGCTTCTAACAAGGCTGTTGGGCAAGCATGATGTACCTGGATTGGAATACCACTCCTCCACTGTGGGGCGACTTTTCAAAAGTGGGTTTGGAAGATTTGGTCTTGGGCAGGTGAGGTTTGTGTGCTTATGACTTTAAGTGGGCTTGCCTCCTAGTGAACATATCAAACTTGGTATTTGCATTTTGCAGGCAAAGCCAACTCTTGCTGACCAAAATATCATCATGGTTTTTGTTATTGGGGGTATCAATGGTACTGAGGTATCTGTTTCTATTTTCTTCTAAAGATACATTTGTTTGCTGCTTCTCTTCCTTTCTGGATTGCAAATGTTTGAGATGCTATTCAACCAAGTAGCTGTTTTATCTTTGTATTTATCAAAATTAGCTTTGTAAAGTGTGCTCTGGGCATCATATTATAGACAGCTTCCAACACTCCAATAGCAGAACACTAACAGCATGCACCCGGTTTTGTTTGTTTCAAGGTACGTGAAGTGCATGAGGCATTATCTGAAATTGGAAGGCCTGATGTAGAATGGATTCTTGGTGGGACAACTCTTCTAACACCTGACAACATGCTTGATTTGCTAATGGGACAGTCTAGTTACTTGTGAATTTGAGTGGACATGTTCCAAAGCTATTAAGATTGAATGCATGAGAATGAAATCAAGCAGAAATCTCATAGCTTCTGGGTATCTTTTACCCTATACAGTGCTGCTTCTGTGTATAGTGGGGCCAAAGTTTTGTGAACCAGATGTGTATCAAGTGCTTCCTGAGGGATGGAAGAGCTGAAGCTTTTAGGAGGACAACAATTAATGTAGGGGTCAAGTAAAGGTTTTCAACTCCCATCTGGTTGCCCATGAAAGACTTATAATTTCCATTGACGGCGTCTAATCATTGGCAGTGATTTCACATCACTCAGGGAGTGACCATTGATCAATTCTTTGTTGGTAATTAGGCTATGGCATACATATTATGCTGGGTGTAAAAGTTACTTTTTTACTCGGTGTGTGCCTATGCTGTCTGTCTAAATTCTGCGTTTGAAGATTTTGGGAAGTTAATGGGAAACTGGACAATTACACAGAGTCCTTAAAAAACGCTCTTCCTCATAGAGACTAGCTAAATCTTTGACTGTCCAAGAAGGAAAATGTTCAGCCGTCTACTCTAGTATTCGGCTGGCATCTTTAAAGTCGGTACATAATCCTTTGATTGCATTTAAATAGTAAAGTAAAGAAGAAGGGTTGGATACATTTGCTGTTGTGATTATTATCGTTTCAAAATTCGGAATATATTTGATGTTACTCAGCTTTATGGTTGACTTTCTTCTTAGCTAGGTCATAATGGCTATCTCGACTGCCCTTTCGGCATAGTTGTACCATGGATATAGTTTTCCTGGACATTGCATCCCAATCTACTTTTCTGTCGTAGTTGGTCGATCGATATTTGATGAGTAATGATGGGTTTGAATTCATCAATTTCATTGCTTTGCCGTGATTGGCAATTTTTCCCTTTGAAAGAAGCAACAACCACACTACTGGAGGTGCCGTTGTAGGCGAATCAACTTATGCTTACTATCTTCTCAGTAACTCTGCATCTTTGGTCCAAAAGTGTTGGTGTCTGCCTCAACTTACAATGGTTCCTGCAATCTTAAGCTTATTGAAAAGTACAGAAATAAAAAATAAAATAAAATTGAGCTGCTTTCTGCCCTCTTCGATTGTCCATTTGCATTACCTGAAGACTGTTATTTACAACACCAACTATAGAATTCCAGTAAAGTAAAGAGGAAAAAAAATTGCAGCGTCTTCTTATATCCTGATGTGGCTTTTAGAGTAGAGCTTGCTTGGTTACTTAGGCAGTCTCTGCATCCCAAAAAGATCCACAATCCAAGAGGGTAGTAGTATATTTTGAACTTTCATCTGCCTTGCTTTCTTCTACTCATGCTCCTCTGCTTGCGCTCGTGCTCCCACTCATGGGAACTCAAATCCACTCCCACTTGTAGTAGTCGAATTAGCCTGTGGTGGGCTAATGGCAATCCAGAGCAAAGAGATTGTGATTGCAATGAGACCGGACCAGACAAACACAATTGTTGGCGTCTTTCCTCTTCTACCCATCAAACCTTTGGCGAAAGGATACAAATGAGCCAAGACCCAGAAGCTAAAGAAGGCTCCACCAAGGAACTTGCTCCACTGCGGTACTGAACTGTAAATGGTCTTTATAAATGCAAATGCCATGGCGATTATGTTTGTCATAGCGATAACAATGGGTGGAATCATCAAGGAAGTCCACTTGACAAGGTGCAAGTCAGCATAAATGTCATCATTGTCCTCTCCTGCTGATTTGGAAGTCAAAGTGAAAGAGATTTCAACCCCTGCAATTACCTTGAGAAGGCCTTGCACGACAGCAGCAAAATGTGCACTAGTTCCAGAAATGAGCCAAAACTGTTCGTTCCTCCACCACTCTTCCAACTCAATTCCAGACCATTTTACTTCCAGGATGGCAAGCATGATCAGACTTATGGTCATGATTAGGAGGTAGACTAGAAATGAAGTGCTTAGAGTCTGCACAATGAAGAATCCAGAGAAAAGAGAGAGAGCAGGAAGGAAACAATACAAAATTAGGAAGATGGAGGTGAAAGGGTAGATGCCAACGTTAATATAAGCTAGGCGCTGCAGTAACTTGAGACGCTTTGAGGCAAGCAATGCATTGTTTCTGGAGAAGAATATCTCCACCGAACCTGTGGCCCAGCGCAGCACTTGGTGGAGGCGATCAGTGAGGTTGATCGGTGCTGATCCATGAAATGCATCACGCTTAGTGATGCAGTACACTGAGTGCCAACCGCGGTTGTGCATGCGATATCCTGTCACAACATCTTCTGTCACTGAGCCATAAATCCAACCCACCCGGTCGCCCCATTCTGTCTTGTCCTCATACCTGCACATGATGGATAAAACAAGTAATGTGTTGAACAATGTAGTTTTCATAATTTTCAAGGATAATTAACGCCACCATCTTTTATGGTGTTCTGAAATCTCTTTTTGAAAGAACTCGAATAAATGTTATCGGCAGAGCTAAAAAGGAAGTCTAGGTTACAGCATACCAGCAAGAAATTACAGAGACAGCTTCAGCTACAGTGGTGGCATCAAGTGGGTCACGTGGTGCTCTGAGAGCACCCGGAAGACGTCCATACTTGACAGCAGGATGATCGGCGAGTGGCCGCCCTTGGTACTCTGCAATGGGTATGGACTCGGCCAACATTGTAGAATTTCCAAACCGCTTTGGCAGTAGGTTCAAATCAAGATCAGGATCAAAATCTGTAGCAGCTAAGGGCCGTGTCTCAGCAGCAGCAGAATCATCCTTCTGGAGAAACTGATCAGGATTTGGAGGGTCAAATCCGTACAATGCAAACCTTCTGAACATGCAACCGGTTCCCACGTAAACTGGACCCTATGCTCATGTAATGTAACATTCAATTTTATTGCAATGGCAGATGTTATTAAGAGAAGTAATTAGATTTAGATGGATTTGGGTGGAATTTAATTACCTGCACACCATCAAGGGCACGCATATTACCATCAAAGAACACAGTATTGCGATTAGCATATCTATCGGAAGGATCAATGCCTTCAAACCTCTGAGGGAACTGAATGTAGCAGATATTCTCGCCTCCTCTGTCCATCATGAAGCACATTCCTTCACGTATAGCTTTGCAATTGTAGATGTAGTGATCACAGTCCAGATTGAGAATGAATGGACCGTTGGACAGAATGGAAGATGCTCTAACCAGGGCATTCATGGCCCCAGCTTTTTTGTTATGGTCATAGCCTGGCCTCTTTTCACGTGATACATACACGAACATGGGCAGCCGTATGTCCACATCTGTGAAGTCTATGATCTTTTCGTCCACACCTCCTAGCAGCGGGTCAGGGCTAGGGGGCTTCAGCATCACCTGCATACACCAATACATATTGATGAATCATTGGCATTGTTCTCATGCTTACACAATATAGACAGACAGCAAACAACTGATCTACCTGAAGAATTCCGGCATGATCACCTCTAGAATGTTCAGCAGCAGGTGTGCTCCATGTTCCCGGCCAATGGGTACCATCAGCCATCCATGTGGCCTTCTGCACCTTTATTGGTTCCATAGGATCACTAGCACTCTCCCTCATGTGTTTCATCATCTTCATTTCCTCCCTTGCATTAAAAGCATCTGATCTCCTTCTGATGGAGTCTGGAAGCCCGTTGATCCTCACCTTGAACTCATCATACTCCCTCTTCATTCGTCTTCTGTCCTTGACAAAGTCGGGCCTGCTCTTGTTCTTGGTTGGGTCAACTTTAAGGCTGAAGTATGTTTCAGGATTCCGTGGCTCAATATTATGTTTTCGGCAGAATGGAATCCACAAATCAGCAAAGCTTGCAGCTTCAGCCATTGCCTCAAAAGTGAGGAGTGCACCACCATCGTCTGATATGTAGCAGGCCACCTTTTCTACAGGGTAATCAACTGCTAGGATTGAAAGGATTGTGTCTGCTGTCACCAGGGGAGGCTCTTTTTCAGGATCAGCTGTAGACACAAAGAGGTCCACCCCAGGCAGATCAGAGCGTCCAGTGGGATTGGATGGTGATGTCATTTCAAACTTATCTCGGAGGACCTCAAGGTCAGTGGAACGGTTCACAGGGCAAAGCTTTGGAACCTGATCTAGTATCCAGGAGAAGGCGAACCATACCTCACACACCACTGACATTGCCCACAGCCATCTTGCACGCTCATTTGGATTCACCAGTCTCCAATGCAAGAAGAATCCCAGGATCACCAGTCGGACCAGAACCAGCAACCTGCATGGATGCCACAGTTATCTGATTATTCTGTTGTCAATTATACTTAAAATTTCACCAATTTGTTATTTGCATATACAATTCTGGTTTTCCCCTTCCCTTCTCAATTCCAAAATCATCAGTTTTGCATATTTGTGGACTCATGTCATGTCCAAGTCTTATGACTTTAGAGCAGAACAGGAACAGAATTCACAGAGGTGGCCAAAGTATGCTTGTGTTTGTAAACAAAAATGAACCTGTAAGGGCTGATGATGGCTGCTGGGATTGGTATTTTGCGGCTAAGCGGCTTCCATGGCTTATCCATGTTTTCTAGCATGCCACCCTGGAAGCCTTCATCTCCATCATCTCCATAAATATCATCTTGGGGCCAAAAGGCATTGCCATAACCATAAGTTCCTTGAGTTTCAAACAACCACCTGTTGTGATCAAACTCTCCTGTTTGATTCCTCTTCATCATTGTCATGTTGTTACGATTGTCTTTATTATTTGGTGCTGTTAATGGTAATGCCCCATTAGAAAAATTTGGTAATTCATCATCATAATCTCCCATTTTGTATGGCTCTTTGCAACCTGGACACAACCCTGTTTCTTTTTGGGCTTCCATGTAACAATCTCTGCAAATTTTGAACCTGAAAAGCACAAGAACGAACTACATTGGGAACTAACTAATTAAGCATTATAATTTGTGTTCATACAGAATGATTGTAGTCTGAATCAACACACGCTTTGCATATACCTGCATTCGCAAGGGATGACATCTTTTCCTCTTTCATCCTTCATGACCTTGCCATCACAGGCAGGCATGGAACATGAAGACCCTTTGGCTCCAGCCATCTGAGGATGTGACACCTCTGATTCTATCACCTTATCCATGAGATGCGCACGTGTAACACTATTGAATCCACCCGTAAACAGGGAATTTGCGACGTACTGCTCTTCGGCCTTCACGGCCACAGACGAATCCATTGGCTGATTGTCTGGTGTTGATGGTATGTGCACCGTGTAATTCATGTAGTCCGCTGAAAACTCTCCCGACATATCAAGATCATCTCTTGAAAGGCTAACGTAGCGTCCACTTGAAGTTCTTCTTGCAAACTTCACGGTTTGTCCACTGGAATTACGGCTCCCTCCCTGGGAGTTGTTTGAATCCCCTGGGCTGCGCATTCCTTTCTTTGACGGTTGAGAAGATAGAGATGCCATTTATGTTCAATTAAAATTTTCTCCAACTTTTAAATGGTAGTAGCTTTTGTGTTTCTCCTCTCCTTTCCTTTCCTTCCCTTCCCTTCCCAGCTCTATGCCTTTAATGCCAATGCATGATTGTTGATATCTGTTTTTGTACAACATGTGATTGAAATGTACCTCTCTCTAGGATGATGCCGCATTTCCGTAGGTCATGGAATGCTGAATCTCTTGTTTATATGTAATCCAAGGAATCAAAAACAAATACGAAAAAACAAAAGAAAAAAAAAAAGGGGGGTTGTTGATTAGTAGGCAGCCAGGCTGCCTCATTGGCTTTGACCTTCCATGACAACAAATTCAAGGCGGTAAGTGTGTCTCTCTAAACAATTTCAGGATGCGGTGCCATAGATGTTATGGTTATCACTGAAAATTTAGCTGTGCTTTTTAAGAGAATAAAGGGGTGCTCCAAATGGGGAAGTACGTACGTAGTAATTCACAAATAGAGAGATAGAGATGGAGATTAGTTATGGAATGTGGATGGAGAGCGTAAGGAGAAAATTGGACCTATAAATGGTGTGTGTGTGTGTGTGAGAGAGAGAGAGAGAGGTAGACCAAGTCCAATCGAGAATAGATGGCTTCTATTTGGCAGCCTATGGTCACGGGTTACAACAGATAATAGTATGACTCTTGGATTCCTCCTTATGTGGCTTCTATTTGGCAACCTATGGTCACGGGTTACAACAGATAATATAGAATGACTCTTGGATTCCTCCCTCAAGTAGTATATACGTTAGGCGTAGCCGAAAAAGAAAAAGGCTCATCTTTGGCGGGAGAAGAAAAAAAATAAAACAGCAATATACATTCCTTCTATTCACTCCCCATTCCAGCTAGCTCGCGGTCGGCCGGGTTGTTGTTCTGTTTCCGCCACCGCACGGAAGAGGTATGCCCGCGGAGGATCCGTAGACCAGTTTCCAGAGAGACCAGCGAGCGGGCTTAGAGGACAAAGTGCCATTTCCCGCTTAGAATAAAGATAAAAGTCCTTTCATAAAGAGATTCAGCCCCTCAACTTCAAATTGAAGAAAGTCCTGGCCTGTACCCTATCCCGATTTCCTCTTGCTTCTGACTACGATAGAACTGGGAAACCTTTCACTTAAGGGCAACAAAGACTGGTGTCATCCTCAAGGACGGGAGACTCCTGAGTCTGGGCGTGTTTTCTCTGCTAATAGAACTTTTATAAAAAAGTGAGGCTTGTCTTCTACTATTCTATTCGCTAAGCCCAGGACCTCATCTTCTCTTTAGATAGAAGGGAAAAATCCTATTTTTCAATCAATTCATTACTAGACTAGTTTGAGAGAGTTTCTGTTGTCTCGTAGGTCTTTTCCCCTATTGTTTGATCCGACTTCCAGTCCTTGCCCCTTTCTCTCTTCCGTTCGCCCGCCCCTTTCTCTCTTCGTCTTCGTCTTCATCTCTTAGTCATGCTGCCTCCCTCTAACGTTAGTCCCATTGTTCTTCCACGTGGGAACAGATTTCAAAACCATGGAAAAATTGCATGGTGGGTATGGATTCTTATTGCACTAGCTGTTACTGTAATTATAAACATTGTAATCTTTTGTTGGTATCAGCATCGGGGTGCACAACAGCCTGCAGATGTTGAACTGGCTCAGCAGCATCCTGAACAGCTCCCTGAAGTTCAATCCGATCCAAGATCTGCAACAGAGTCAAGTTCAGAAGAATCCGGTAGCTAAGGGCCGTGTCTCAGCAGCAGCAGAATCATCCTTCTGGAGAAACTGATCAGGGTTTGGAGGTTCAAATCCGTACAATGCAAACCTTCTGAACATGCAACCGGTTCCCACGTAAACTGGACCCTATGCTCATGTAATGTAACATTCAATTTTATTGCAATGGCAGATGTTATTAAGAGAAGTAATTGGATTTAGATGGATTTGGGTGGAATTTAATTACCTGCACACCATCAAGGGCACGCATATTACCATCAAAGAACACAGTATTGCGATTAGCATATCTATCAGAAGGATCAATGCCTTCAAACCTCTGAGGGAACTGAATGTAGCAGATATTCTCGCCTCCTCTGTCCATCATGAAGCACATTCCTTCACGTATAGCTTTGCAATTGTAGATGTAGTGATCACAGTCCAGATTGAGAATGAATGGACCGTTGGACAGAATGGAAGATGCTCTAACCAGGGCATTCATGGCCCCAGCTTTTTTGTTATGGTCATAGCCTGGCCTCTTTTCACGTGATACATACACGAACATGGGCAGCCGTATGTCCACATCTGTGAAGTCTATGATCTTTTCGTCCACACCTCCTAGCAGCGGGTCAGGGCTAGGGGGCTTCAGCATCACCTGCATACGCCAATACATATTGATGAATCATTGGCATTGTTCTCATGCTTACACAATATAGACAGACAGCAAACACCTGATCTACCTGAAGAATTCCGGCATGATCACCTCTAGAATGTTCAGCAACAGGTGTGCTCCATGTTCCCGGCCAATGGGTACCATCAGCCATCCATGTGGCCTTCTGCACCTTTATTGGTTCCATAGGATCACTAGCACTCTCCCTCATGTGTTTCATCATCTTCATTTCCTCCCTTGCATTAAAAGCATCTGATCTCCTTCTGATGGAGTCTGGAAGCCCGTTGATCCTCACCTTGAACTCATCATACTCCCTCTTCATTCGTCTTCTGTCCTTGACAAAGTCGGGCCTGCTCTTGTTCTTGGTTGGGTCAACTTTAAGGCTGAAGTATGTTTCAGGATTCCGTGGCTCAATATTATGTTTTCGGCAGAATGGAATCCACAAATCAGCAAAGCTTGCAGCTTCAGCCATTGCCTCAAAAGTGAGGAGTGCACCGCCATCGTCTGATATGTAGCAGGCCTCAAGTGAATTGACTTGAGACTTGGTAAACTAATGGAAGTAGGCGTGTTGAGCTCATAATTAGCACCCCCAACTTCAAGTAGACTAGAGTATCACAAGTAAAAGGTATTTGTGTTGAAATGACTCATGATCAAAGTCTAAAGCAGGGAAAAAATGCAGGTCCTCACTGCATATTTAGTAGATAGAAAGGATAAAATGTGCAAAAGAACTTTATCTAGTAAGCTGCTAAGCCTATTCTCCCTTCTCGTCATCTTTAAGCATGTTATGGGACTATGAATCCAATATCTTGTTCTTTGACAGACCCAAAAAGCACATCGTTTAGTGGTAGAAAAGCAGAGAATGAGACTTCCAATCTTGGAATTCAAGTGCTAGCGAATGACTGAAAAATTTTAGAACCAGTTAATAGAGCAGAGAGTAAAGCAAGAAAGGGAAAAACTCAACCATTTAATGCCCCCATCAATATATACTAATATTCTATCTACTCCCAAATGGGCACAAAGAACTGAAAAACGAAAAAAAGAAAGAGGCAGAACATTTGTAACCAGTGAGAATCATGAGATATTGAATCAACCATCAAGCATAACCTCAAACAAAACAGGAAATCAATAAGGGTAAAACCTTGAGCGATTCAATGTTCTGTCTAAATATTCTAAAACTCAACCAACTACCAAAGGAACAACTTTTATGGGGGAAAAAAGAAGGCAAGACACGCAGACCGGTTTGCTTTGTTTTTTCTCTTATATAAACTAAATGTAGTTAAATGAACATGTGTAAGTTGTTCCTTTTCCTCTCTTCAATGTTACTGATTGTTTCTGGAAGAGGAGCAGGAAAACAAAGAGCCAAGGTTGCAATGTTTTTTCAGCATGATGTGATTCATCGATCTTGGCAAATATACATCATTTGGATCATTACAAATTTAAAATATACAAAGATGTCTTACATCAACAGCTTGTAGAAGAAGAAACTTTCAAATTTAAATTACAAAATTCTAGTTCAAACTAATTCAAATTGAAATTTAGGCTAACTTGTTGGGAAAGGTAACAACAAACAGAGCTTCAAACTAACACAACAGTTCTTTAACCAACTTAAACAGAAATTTGAAGCTTTGATAAACAGCAAAAACAGAAGCTTCAAGCTTGGGATGGAAAGCAGCATCACCATCTTCATCTTCATCGTCCACTGTGGTGTCATGCATTGGTTTGGTTATCTCAAGATGAGCTATTAAAGCCCGTAGAAAGCTACTGGGTTCTTGGTAAGGGTTGGGATTGACCAGTCTTGAAATATCTCCTACCACTGCAAGTGCTGCAAATCATGGCCCCCCATTGCCATGCGAGATGAGGAAACCTGAATGTGCTATCTTGCAGGAGCTCAAACAACGACAAGTTCTTAGTCAAATCAGCTTACAATTTATTATTGCCATGATCAGAGAATAATTGTTGGGATCCAAGGATGAAATGCATTTGGAAAGTTAAAGGCTAGAAAAAGATTAGGTGTTTTTTGTGGCAAATTGTTCATGGTAAGATAATGTCTAATTTTGAGCGGTGGAAGAGGGGATTCATGCAGTCAAGTTCCTACCCGCTATGTAAGTCCCAAGTGGAAACGAGTTTATACCTTTAGAGGGATTGTAGCTTTCACTGCAAGGTTGTGTGGCAACGTGGTTCCTTGTAATTTCAAAGCAGTGTTTTTTGGAAGTAGAGAAATGAGCAAGTGTTCTCCACCAAGAGCTATGATTTCTATTCCAAGGACCTCATCTTTAAAATTCTTACTAAAGGCAGTGCCATGGAGCATGCTTCTATTCTAAATGGTCCCACTATAGCTAGTGTAGTGGAAATGGTTGGTCTATCTTCAACAAATTTTGATAGGGTCAAAGTGAATATAGATGAGACCTTAGGGATAATCCTAGTTTGTCAAGTGCTAGAGGTATTATACGAGATCATTATGGGAATTGGTGGAGGGTTTTGGACATAGGATAAGTTGTAAGGATTATCTTTTATTTTCTCATAAATTATATTATAATTACTATCTTTTATTTTATTTACTTATTTTATAATATTTTAGTATAATTAAGATTTTTAGTTAATTTATTTAAAATATATACAAATTATTTAGGTATTTTAGAATTTTTTTAATTAGTTATTAAGTGTTTTCTTATTTAGGTAGGAATATTTTTCTACTTAGTTAGGTGATTTTACTTATAAATATGTGTGAGTCCAAAGGCTCAAGAATTCAACTAAATTCAAATTCAATTCAAGTGAATAAACACTTCAGTAAAACCCTTGGTTTTATTTCTATAATTCTCTTTAATAATTATTGTTTTTTTAAGTTAATTGAGTGAGTTTTATTTTTATAATTCTCTTTGAGAATTATTGTTTTTTTTAAGTTAATCGATTGTTAGCCTTTTCTTCACTACATACTACGTCAAGTGGTATCAGAGTAAGACTCGCTTATTCTAATGGCAGCATGAGATGGAGGGAATGACAACCATCCTGCTAACGAAGATCAGAGGACGTAGGCCATTTGGTTAACTATTTGTGACTAGAAGGCAACATTCCAAAACCATGGCTAGAGGATTGATTAGTTGGAACATGGATTAGAAGTCATCAACATTCAACTTGAATCTCTCATGGTGGGAGGTGCCAACAGGTACTGAAGAAATAAAAGGAATTAGATCAAAGATTTTGCTTGTAGTTAACCTCTCACTTAACCTATTCCTACAATTATGCATAAACATCAATCCTACATAATTGATTCTGATGAAGAAACAAATGTACATATGCGCTAAGCTTACGTAACAAACTTTAGTGACAACAATGGTAGATTTGGTGAATACCCAAACTATGCTAGTTATGAATAACAACGACCTTAACCTCTTTAAGCCTTAAACAAATTTTAGTTAAAGGTAGATATTTATAAATTTAATGGTGAATTAAATATTAAAAGTTTTATGAATTGGTTAGTCGAAGTAGAAAGATTTTTTTGATTATATGGAGATATTTGAGGATCGAAAGGTTAGATTGGTAGCTTGTTGGCTAAAAGGAGGAGCCTCTATTTAGTGGGAACAAATGAAGGATCAGAGGAGAAGAGAAGGGAAAGCTCCAGTTAAAAGTTGGTATAAAATGAAGCAACTCTTAAGGGGAGCATTTTTTCCTCCAGATTATGAGTAGATCTTATTCCAACAATATTTAGCGAAATTTTTTAGATTGTTTAAATGCATCAACTTGATGGAATTAGAAAGCCAGGAAGTCACGAGATATCTTGATGGACTAAAACCAATTATTCAAGATAAAATTAGAGTTCAAATGTTGATGGACATATATGAGGCTAGGAATATGACATTAAAAGCTGAGATCATGTTGCAAGAAAGGAGCAAGGCTGAGTCTTCTTGTAAGCTTTATATTGATTCCCTCAAATTTATGGTAGATAAGGAGAAACAGAAGGCCTCAGGTCAACTAGAAAAATCAGTACCAAACAAGACTATAGGGAAACAACCACATGTGGAGAAAGCAACAATTCAGAGTGCCAATCCCTATGAAAAGCCTATGTTTGGCAAGTGTTTAAAGTGTAATGAGGTAGGTCATCATTCTAGTGATTGCCCACGTCGGAGGACAGTAAATGTAGTAAAGTGGAAAGAAGCAGCCAAAGTTGAAGAGGATGGAGTCTATTGTTGCCTAGATGGTGAAGAGTGTAAGTATGAAGATGACAAAGTTATGTATATGGTGAAAAAGTTGACGCTATCTTTTAAGCAAAAGGATGATACTCAACAAAAGAAGTTATTCCGTACCAGGTGCACAATTAATAACACTTTATGTGATTTAATTATTGATAATGGAAGTCAAGAAAATATTATTGAGATAAAAACTATTAAGAAATTACAGCTACTAATAAAGAAGCACCTAAGTCTATACACCATGGGTGGATCAAAACGGTGGAAAAACTCCGAGTAATAGAATGATGTAAGGTCCCTTTCTTAATTGACAAGTATACAAATGAGGTTTATTGCGATGTTGTAGACATGAATGCTTACCACATATTGTTTGGATGACCTTGGCAATTTAATTGATGCTCAATACTTAGGCCAAAAGAATATCTATAAGTTTAAGAAAGACGAGATAAAATATACATTGTCACCTATAAAAAGAGGATCTTGAGCCAGGATTGCTCAAGTGAAGGAAAGAGCTTTTCTAATAGTCATTCACTCAAATCAAGAGATTGAGGTCACCCACTCAAATCAAGAAATTGAGGTCACCTACTCAAATCAAAAGATTGAGGTTACCACTTTATGTGATTTAATTATTGATAATGGAAGTCAAGAAAATATTATTGAGATAAAAACTATTAAGAAATTACAGCTACTAATAAAGAAGCACCTAAGTCTATACACCATGGGTGGATCAAAACGGTGGAAAAACTCCGAGTAATAGAATGATGTAAGGTCCCTTTCTTAATTGACAAGTATACAAATGAGGTTTATTGCGATGTTGTAGACATGAATGCTTACCACATATTGTTTGGATGACCTTGGCAATTTAATTGATGCTCAATACTTAGGCCAAAAGAATATCTATAAGTTTAAGAAAGACGAGATAAAATATATACATTTGTCACCTATAAAAAGAGGATCTTGAGCCAGGATTGCTCAAGTGAAGGAAAGAGCTTTTCTAATAGTCATTCACTCAAATCAAGAGATTGAGGTCACCCACTCAAATCAAGAAATTGAGGTCACCTACTCAAATCAAAAGATTGAGGTTACCACTTTATGTGATTTAATTATTGATAATGGAAGTCAAGAAAATATTATTGAGATAAAAACTATTAAGAAATTACAGCTACTAATAAAGAAGCACCTAAGTCTATACACCATGGGTGGATCAAAACGGTGGAAAAACTCCGAGTAATAGAATGATGTAAGGTCCCTTTCTTAATTGACAAGTATACAAATGAGGTTTATTGCGATGTTGTAGACATGAATGCTTACCACCTATTGTTTGGATGACCTTGGCAATTTAATTGATGCTCAATACTTAGGCCAAAAGAATATCTATAAGTTTAAGAAAGACGAGATAAAATATACATTGTCACCTATAAAAAGAGGATCTTGAGCCAGGATTGCTCAAGTGAAGGAAAGAGCTTTTCTAATAGTCATTCACTCAAATCAAGAGATTGAGGTCACCCACTCAAATCAAGAAATTGAGGTCACCTACTCAAATCAAAAGATTGAGGTTACCATTAAAGAACCAAAAAAGGTTCAAGTGCAATCAAAAGAGGTTCAAGTGTTAGTAGAAAAAGCTGAATCAAAAGAGGTTCAAGTGCAATCACAAGAGATACAAATGCTAATGGTAAATGATATGCCTATAACCCACAAGTTCCAAGATCTTGTTACCAAATCAGAGGATGATTTTATAACTTGCAGGTACCAATACTTTATTAATTCTTTACCTATAGTATTTATTGATTTTCTTGAAGTAGATATTCAAGCAAATGATTGTTCAACATCATTATTTGTTAATGTTATTGCTTACATGATGATTCACAAAATAAGTTGTTGAAGTATGCTGCAGACACCCATTTATTCTAAATATTTGTTCTTATGGTATGAAGGACATTAGTTTCTTATTATCAACTCAAGGGTGAGTTTTTTTCCAAATAAAAGAGTCTGACATAGGACACATCACAAGAATTATTCTTTATTTTCCTATAAATTATATTGTAATTATTATTTTGTATTTTATTTATTTATTTTATAATATTTTAGTATAATTAGGACTTTTAGTTAATTTATTTATAATATATACAAATTATTTAGGTATTTTAGAATATTTTCCTACTTAGTTAAGTAATTTTACCTATAAATATGTGTGAATCCAAAAGCTCAAAGAATTTAACTAAATTCAAATTCAATTAAAGTGAATAAATATTTCAGTAAAACACTTTGTTTTATTTCTATAATTTTTTTTAAAAATTATTATTTGCTTAGGTTAATCGAGTGTTAGTTTTTTTTTTATTACACGCTACGTCAGGTTTTACCCATAACCTTAGCATTTGCTCTTCTTATTGGTCCAAAGATAACAAGAGGAAAAGTGAATCAAGTAGTGGAATCAAATGAAAACAAATTCAATATAAATGGTTTGTGCAATGTGCATAAGAGAAATAAATAATTACAAAGCAAATAGTAACTTGGTGTTGTGTATGATTGTGAAAAATAATAAACAAGATTATAAGAGAGAGAAGTAGGACACATCTATTTATTGATTATACATTGTATTCTTAAAGAATTTTTTTTAAAAGTTTAAATTATATTATTAAATTCCCTAATTAGAGGAAAATAATAACAACACAAACAAAGGTCTTTGACACTTTGAGTATATAGACTCATTTCTTATACAAAAGCTCTCTTTCTAAATATTTAGAATGCTTAAACTTTTCTCACAATCACTTATAGTAATACTTGGTCTGACAAAGATAATTATTTTCTTCTTTTTAATTACACAAAACTCAATATAATTAAAAAAAAAAATTGAAAGTGCTTCTTCTCAATTCATTTTTAGGTTACCATATAAAAAAAATTTTATATAATTTTAGAAGACTTCTAGCCATTTGAAAATAACGAAACATTGATCTAGAATGTTAGACTTGCTGTTTTGAAATTTTTAGAAGATCATTTCTAATATTGATAATTTTAGCTCATCGATGCAATTAATGGAATTGATTTACCTGCATCTTGAAAATTTCTAAAATTATTACTTGGATTTCAAAATTGTTTCCATAGTTGTTTTGTCTTGCAAATAACTTTGAAAAACTTTCAAAAATATCAAAACTTTGTTCGAAGTCATATCCTCTTGATGGTGATAAGAATTTCTCAATTAAAAAGGTTTCCATGTAAAGAATACGTTTGAAATTCCCGAGGTGCAAAATGATTTCAGTACAAGGATTATCTTCTTTTATTTTGCTACAACAATTTTGCCCCAAAGCTTAGTTGAGTTTTATCTTGCAGGTGTGATCCTTTTGTCGGCACAAAAAGAAAATATGAGACTAATTATTCATAATTGTCGCTGAGATTTGAATCCATTTTTAGTTTGTGCTAATCCAGCATATCTCTCTATTGTCACTAGCCGATTTGTTATAATCATTAATTTGTGTCATCCAAATAGTATATCTTACGAGGAAATTATTACTCATAATTGCAGTATGAGAAGTTTCCATCTTTAGCATGCGTTATCCCTTAATTTGTGAGAATTATAGTTTGTAACGTATATACACACACATATATATAGACACACCCACACACCCACACACACATCCACAAATATATATGTATTTGCGTAGTAGTATTTGATCCACCAATAAAATAATTAGTGATTGTGGGGGGTTATTGATATGGCTTCGGAAACTAGACGCACTTGGCAAGCGCTAATGGCTGTTTTTATGTGTTTGAGCTTTGTCACCGTAGGTGGCCGCAAGATGAGTGGGGACCATGAGAAACATTTTGCGTCTGTGGACTTGGAAGAAGAAGACGAAGACTTGGAGAGACAACTGAAGATCATGAACAAGCCTCCAGTCAAAACTCTTCAGGTTCTTTTCTTCTTATTCGTTTTCTTCTTTTTATGTTCACTGCCTGTATATATGTATATGCTTAATTGGATATAGATGAATTTCATGCGCAGATGGATTACGGAGACATTATAGATTGTGTTGATATTTACAAGCAACCAGCTTTTGATCATCCTTTATTAAAGAACCATAAAATTCAGGTATTGCGTCAACACAATATTTGGAGCATAGCATGTATGGTTTAAAAAAAAGTAAAAATACTCTCTTTTTTTTCTCCTTACATGCGCACAGTTTTAAGGTCATAGAGACTGGAAAAAGGAATTAAAATACTAACATTACTCGACCATTATATACTGTTATTATTTTTATTTCTTTTTTTTTTTTTTCCATTTTCACAGAGGCGACCAAGTAATTCTTTTGAAGGAGGGGCTGGCGAGAAAGAGCACGCGCACTCATCAATGACTAGAAATTCAAATCTTACGTGTCCCCCAGATACTGTTCCTATCCGTAGGATAACAAAAGAAGGCCTTAAAAGATACAAATCTTTTATGCAAAATATCTCTTTCCCTTCGTTTGCAGCATTGAGTAACAAAGTAAGTACACGTGACCGTGTAAGTATTTGTGTGTGTGTGTGTGTGTGGTGGTTGCTTGTGGAGGGTCAGTTTAGAGGCCTGTTGGTTGATTCGGCTCCAATCATTGCCTAGAACGGGTCTACAACTTTAATAAACTGTTATAAAATTCACAAATAAAGTCAATAGATACTAAATAAATAATAATTATCATTTAATATATCATAAAATTTAAATTTATAAATTTAAAAATTAACTAGTATAAAAGTAAGTTATATAAAAAATTTTATGATAAATATTTCATTATAAATAAAAATGACATTATTAGTATCAAAATATCACTGTTACTCAAATAAAGTGCAAGTTATATAATGAGAGGAATAAATATATTTCTTTGTGACATGAATTAATAAAATAACTTTTTAAATAAAAGAGACATATAACTTGATTTGGAAAGGTCAAAGTTGAATATGAATATGACTGATCTTATGACTAAATTATGAGTTATAGTAATGTTAATGAAAAAGAAATGAAACTAATATTTAGTATGATAAAAAAGATAAAAATTTAATTTATATAATAAAAATATAATATATATAATATAAAATTTATTTAAATAAATTTATATAAGTAAAACTAAGTTATTAATTAATTTTATAGACATTATCAAAATTATAAAATCTTTTTTCACAATGTAAATTATGTAATAATTTTAATATTTATTATTAAATTATATATTTAATGAATCTTATAATTTTTATAATTGGTCTATTAATGTAATACATATTTTATATATTGAAATTATTTTTAAAGGTAGTCTCTAGTACCTTAGATACGTGTAAAGAAGGTAAAGTTACATTCTAGACATCCTCTGCCCTTTGTCCTTTGATAATCTAGATTATGTAGACATGAAATAAACTATTCCTAATCCACATTTGTTGTGTAAGAAATGTAGAAGCTGAAAGCTAATGTTGATCGAGTTAATTAAACTATATATTATTGCCCAAGGTTTGGCACTAAATCTTTTGGTTCCTAACGACATAGAACTCTCTGATTTTGGATGCATTTTTCTTGAAACACAGTTTGCAATTCTCAACATAAAGGCAAATCAAAAGAATCCGTTTTATGGAGCAAAAGCAGACATCGACGCTTGTAATCCTAAAATTGAACGTGATGATCAAATAAGCGCGGGTCAAATCTATGTTCAAGCAGGTCCTGCATCCCATGTCAATTCCATACAATCTGGGTGGATGGTAATAAATTAACTCTTCTTGTTTTCACATGCTATAAGAATACGTATTGGTTTAACTTGGTATTAATATTCAAACGATTTGGAAGCTTTGAATTGATAGACGTTTAGAAATCTCAATTGTGGTAAATTTAGATAGACTAATTTAAGTTTTAATGCCTTCAATTGATGCACAGGTTAACAAAGCATTGTATGGAGATAAGCGCAGTCGTTTCTTTACATACTGGACTGTAAGTTAAATCTAACTTTCAAGGGAAATGTTGGGATTTAATCTCACCTTTCTCAAATTCCAATAAAATACAAACTTCTGTTTTGATGCACCAAGGGGAAGTTAATTCTAGCTTAATTTTCTCTTGTTATATATAATTACGCACAGGATATGAAAGTTCATATGTTTCTAAACTCTCCATCCAATGGAGTAGCTTTACAATATTATGGAACTTTTTTTTCCCCATTGCTTTTATGAATAGAAAATCTCATTAGAAAGGGATGTGTAGTCTTGTTTTTATGATTTTACCTCAACCCAAGGACACAAAGGTTGCGTAGACAAACCATTTGTTTCTATCAATCCCGTTATGATATTCAACAAAAGAAAAACACAAAAGGGTTTCTTTCTCTTTTAACGAGACTTACTACATTCGCCAATAACATGTGGATTGTTTCAACTAACGTAGTCATTTCTTTTTTACGTTTTTTCCCAAACTTTTTTGGTCATTTGGCATTGGTAAATGAAGAGCATCAAGAAGTTGTAATATAAGATTTTTAATGCTCTTTTGTGGATATATATATATATATATATATATATATATATATATATATATATATATATATATAATATTGAGAATAATTTCGACATTTTGGCAAATAGAGTGATGGTCTTCGTACCGGGTGCTTTGATGTTCTTTGTCCGGGTTTTGTGCACGTTCGTCGCGATGTTTCTCTCGGTGAACCTTTGAGCAGCATTTCCGTTTACGGGGGTCCTCTTTTTGTCGAAACCATAAAAATTACCCAGGTAATTGCACAATGTTAATGTCACAGTCATAGCTTTTATTTTTTTGTTTTTTGCTTTCTGGTGGGTGGGAGGCCGAAAGATCATTACCCATAAATTCGTTATGGCATATTCGTTATGGCATAGACTTAGAACGAGCGGGTGTCAACTGTGAATGTTATGCTTGACTAGTGTCCGATCATTTGTTTATTTTATTTATTATTATTAATATTATTATTTTAAATATCGAAATTGAAAATATATGGTATTAGAATCTCCAATCTCTTGCTAAGAATTTGTTCTTGTGGCTAACCAAGTAAAGGTGATGGTTTGCTTTTCCTTCTCATTTCTTAGAGGAGCAGAATGTAAATGATTCTTTCATCTCTAACTTATTACGCACGTTAATGGCAGGATCCACTTACTAAACATTGGTGGCTTTATTTTACCAAGAAAGAGATAGGAGTGGGTTATTGGCCAGCGAAAATACTCACTTCTTTGTCAAATGGTGCTACAAGTATAAGTTTTGGAGGTCGAACTGGTAGCAATGCTGGCCAAACCACTCCCCCGATGGGAAACGGATTAATCCCAGACGGTGATTATTATCATAGCTGTTTCATGGTTAATATGTTGCTAGTAGTAGGTCCCGGGCGTAAGCAGGTGGAACCCTCCCCTTTCAATACAACGACAACTATAAAAGTAAACAGCCCTGACTGCTATGCCTTGAAAGACATTGGCTATGACGCACCAATTCAGTCCTATTCCATTTTATTTGGAGGGCCTGGCGGCAATTGTGGTGGTTAACGTTTTTATTATGTTTATCACTTTTCAATAATAACGAATACTTTATAAATAAGAGCACTTTCCAATTGCTTTTCTTTAATAACAATTATTCTTCAATTTTGTGTTTTTTTTTTCTGCAGTTGTGCTCTTTTACTCTAGTACACCACATTAAAGGAGAATTTCGCTCATCGATAGAACCTTAATTATTATAAGACTTGGCAGATAAAAAATCTTTAACCATTATCATCTCATTGAAGGACATAATTTAGAATAATAATTCAACAACCTAAAGAATGACATAAACTTAAACTAATTTTATATTTTGTATTATATATGGATGAAGATATTATATTTTATTTTTAATAATAATTATAATTAAATAATTTCTTATTTTATTTTTATATGTATTACAATACAAATATTTATATATTTTATACAACTGTCTATTATATAACAACTAAAAAAAAAAAAATAACTCTACATTAAATAAATTTATAAATAATATTCATGAAATATATAATGAGAATAAATTATTGATTTCTTTTAATTGTAAATTTTCAATACTTTTAGAGAAAATATGAGAGGGGAGAGGACATGTTATATATATATATATATATATATATTTTATTTGATGGATGTAATAAAGCGTACTCGAAATTTGTTATGTTCAACATAAGTAGTCGGTTTCTTCTGCATTGCACTCACTTGTATTTTGATCTTAAAGATGGGGATGCAAAGTTGCCATGTACTATTCATGTGCCAAAACTGTTGTTACATCCAAAACTAAATTACTTACATTTTGCTTTGTCCTTTCACATTTTTTCACATCATTCTATTCAATTTCTTGACCGTGAAAAGTTATTAGGCAATTAAAATTTCAATATATGTAGATTGAAACAAAAATGGTAAAAAAATCCAAATCCAAATCCAATGTATACCCGTTGGAGGGAGGAATGCTAACGCATTACATAGAATCATCATCGAAATCATTGCTAGATTCAACATATGGGGGCCACACGAGTCCTAGCAACTTGCACAAATATGCCTAGCATGCCTACTATCCCCCGCCTTAAGTAAGGCTTTACTAATGAAAATAATAATCAAGGGCAATTGTTCTTAACCTTTTAAGTTTCCTATCATGTCCATTTTTATATTCTTTGCCACACGAAGAGGGTTCAGGTAGGACCTCCAAAAAAGTTTCGATAGAAAAGAAAATGAAATTTGTCTTAAATAGACATCGGGACTTTTGAGGGTGAAGGCCAAAATTTCACATCGGGAATAAGAGTATGGTTGGCTACTTTTACTCCTTATAAATAGGAGTAAAGTAATGACTTATGTATAAGAGAAATAAGGGAAAATTAAGGGAGTTAAAACTTCATCTCCATGAGCCTATAGTCCCAGTAATTGGGTTTTGTTAACTAGGCTCTTAAGTCTCTCTTTTATATTTTCCACTTTAGTAATATTTGCTCCCATTTTTGCTTGTGGACGTAGGTCATATTGACCGAACCACGTAAAATCTGTTGTCTCCTATTTTTAGTTATTTTATTACTTTTGTTATTGTCTTCAAGGGCTACAACCCGAAGCCCATTCCCCAACAAATTGGTATCAGAGCTTTGGTTTGGTTCTTTGGGAAAATAACCATTATGACAATAACTAAGTATTATTCTGAGAAGTTCGACCGGAGTGTCAACTTTGGTATATGGCAACTAAAGATGGAGGTCATACTGGTTCAAGATGGCGTTGATGTAGCACTGCTAGGGAGGCAGAAAAAGCCAGAGAAGATGTCCAATGAGGAATTTGCTGGTCTTGACAAAAGGGCTAGATCATGTATCATCTTAAATCTTTCTAATAAGGTTTTAAGAGAAGTAGCTACTGAGGTTACTGCTAAAGATTTGTGGGAGAAATTAAAGTCTTTATATATGAAGAACACAGTGGAGAATATGCTTTATTTAAAGCAAAGTTTGTATATGCTTCGCATGCTTGAAGGATCATCTATATTGTTGCATTTGGATAAATTTGATTCTTTGCTTATGGACTTGAGTAATATAGATGTTCATATTGAGGATGAGGATCAACCCTTGTTATTATTGTATTCTCTTCCTCATTCCTTTAAGCATTTCAGAGAAACAATGCTTTATGGTAAAGAGACTATTTCTTATAAGGAAATTAAGTCTATTTTGAAGTCGAAAAATAGATTAATAGGGATATAACTGGGGAGAGCAGTAGTAGTGGTCAAGTTGACAGCTTGGTGGTTCGGAGCAGATCAGATAAGAGGGATGCAGATAGTCAAAAACTTAGTAGATCTAAATCCAAACATAGAAATTTGGTGTATAATTATTGTAAAAAGAAAGGGCACATAAAAGTTGATTGTTTGAAGTTAAAAGCCAAGGATAAGAAGCACAAAGGTAATGAGTCAATTCAAGCCAGTGTTATAGAAGATGAGAGTGATGGAATTATCTTATTTGCTAATGATAAATCAAGGTTTGCTCATGAATGGATCTTGGATTCTGGTTGTATGTACCATATGAGTCCCAATAGGGATTGGTTTTCCACTTATTAATCTGTTGAAGGTGGAGTTGTCATGATGGACAATGATGCAGTTTGCAAATTGCTGGGATTGATATAATTAGAATTAAGACTCATGATGATGTCGTGAGAACACTTACACAGGTCAGACATATTCTAGAATTGAAGAAGAATCTCATCTCTTTGGGAACACTTGAGGCTCTTAGCTATAGATACACTGGTGAAGGTGGAGTTTTGAAAGTTAGTAAAGGTGCTTTCGTTGTCATGAAAGCTCGCAGATCTAGAAATTTGTATATTCTACAAGGGACTATAGTTGTGGGTACTATTGCAATCTCTGTAGAAACAGATGTTACGAGGCTATGACATATGCAATTGGGGCATATGAGTGAAAAAGGTCTATCTATATTGAGTGAAAGAGGTCTTCTGTGTAGAAAATGTACTGGGAAGATGGGATTTTGCGAGGACTGCATTTTTGGGAAGCATAAACGAGTTAGTTTCAAGTCTCCAGTAGTTCATAAGACAAAAGTCACATTGGATTATATTCACTCAGATCTTTGGGGGCCATCTCGTAATCTATCAAAAGGTGGTGCCAATTATATGTTGACTTTCATTGATAATTATTCAAGGAAAGTTTGGGTTTTCTTTCTGGACAGAAGAATGATATTTTCCAAACATTTAAAAAGTGGAAAGCACTGATTGAAAAGCAAACAGGAAAGCAAATCAAGCGGCTCAGGATAGATAATGGCTTGGAATTTTGTGGAGGTGAATTCAATACATTTTGTGAGAATGAAGGTATTGTTCACCACTGGACATTCAAGATGACTCCTCAACAGAATGGTGTTGCTGAATGTATGAATAGAATACTTTTGGAGAGAGCTCATTGTATGATCTCTAATGCTGGTTTGTCAAAACACTTTTGGGCAGAAGCAATCTCTACAACTTGTCATATCGTTAACCGTGCTCCTTTAGCATCTATAGAGTTCAAGACTCTAGAGGAAGTATTTCTTTGTTTCTTGTTTTCTGGTGGGTGGGAGGCCGAAAGATCATTACCTCGTAAATTTGTTATGACATAGACTTAGAACGAGCGTGTTCAAACTGTGTGGATGTTATGCTTGACTAGTGCCCGATCATTTGTTCATATTATTTATTATTATTATTATTTAAACATTGGAATTGAAAATATATGGTGTTAGAATCTCCAATCTCTTTCCAAGAATTTGTTCTTGTGGCTAGCCAAGTAAATGTGGTGGTTTGCTTTGCCTTTTCATTTCTTAGAGGAGCAGAATGTAAATGATTCTTTCATCTCCAACTTATTATGCATGTTCATGGTAGGATCTAGTTACTAAACATTGGTGGCTTTACTTTACCAAGAAAGAGATAGGAGTAAGTTATTGGCCAGCGAAAATACTTGTTTTTTTTTGTCAGATGGTGCTATAAGTATAAGTTTCGGAGGTCAAATTGGTAGCAGTACTGGCCAAACCACTCCCCTAATGGGAAATGGATCAATCCCAGACGGTGATTATTATCATAGCTATTTCATGGTTAATATGTTACTGGTAGTAGGTCCCGGGCGTGAGAAGGTGGATCCCTCCCCTTTCAATACATCAACAACTATAAAAGTAAACAGCCCTGACTGCTATGCCTTGAAAGACATTGGCTATGATGCACCAATTTAGTCCTATTCCATTTTATTTGGAGGGCCTGGCGACAATTGTGGTGGTTAACGTTTTTATTATGTTTACCCCTTTCCAATAATAATGAATACTTTATAAATAAGGGCACTTTCCAATTGCTTTTCTCTAATAACAATTATTCTTCAATTTTGTGTTTTTTTTTCTGCAGTTGTGCTCTTTTACTTATTACACCGTATTAAAGGTGAATTTCCCTCATTGATAGAAGCTTAATTATTATAAGACTTGGTAGATAGCAATTCTTTAACCATTGTCATCTCATTGAAGGACATAATCTAGAATAATAATTTAATAACCTAAAGAATGACATAAACTTAAACTAATTTTATATTTTGTATTATATATGCATAAAGATATTATATTTTATTTTTAATAATAATTATAATTAAATGATCTCTTATTTTATTTTTATATGTATTATAGTACAAATATTTGTATACTTTATACAATTGATTCCTTTATACTGGGTCATGGCTACTTTAGGAGCATGTATGATAGTTGTGTCTACCTCCAGAAGTTAAATGATGGCTCATTCATTTACTTGTTGTTGTATGTCGACGATATGCTTATTACTGCTAAGAATTTGTCAGAGATTTACACTTTAAAAGCACTTCTGAATAGTGAATTTGAGATGAAAGACTTAGGAGTAGCAAAGAAAATTTTTGGCATGGAACTTAGAAGGAATTGTGCAAGTGGTAAGTTATATTTACTCAGAAAAGTTATATTGAGAAGGTCTTGGAACAATTTGATATGAAAGATACCAAATTTGTTAGTACTCCCATTGTTAGTCATTTCAGATTATCAGCTGCTCAGTCGCCAGAGACAGATGAAGATAAGAGGTATATGGAAAGAGTTCCATTTTCAAATGCTATTGACAAGCTTATGTATGTAATGGTTTGCACGTGTCCAGATATTTCACAAGCAGTTAATGTGGTTAGCAGGTATATGTCTTCTCCAAGCAAATCACATTGGCAGGCTATGAAGTGGATTCTTAGATACTTGTGAGATACTTCAGACACATGTTTGGAGTTTGGTAGAAATTTAGATACATTGTTGGTTTTGTTGATTCTGACTATGTTGCTGATCTTGATAGAAGAAGATGTCTTATAGGGTATGTATTTTGTATTAAGGATTATGCTGTTAGTTGGAAAGCTACTCTACAACATGTTGTTGCTTTGTCTACTATTGAGACGGAATACATGACAATGACAGAGGCAATCAAAGAAGCTTTATAGTTGAAAAGCTTGCATGGTGAGCTTAGTTTGTGTCAAGTTGTTGTTACCATTCATTGTGACAGTCAAAGTGCAATTCACTTGACTAAGAATCAAATGTATCATGAGAGAACAAAGCATATTGACGTGAGGTAACACTTCATCTGGGAGACAATTGCTGAGAGGAAGGTTTCAATTTAGAAAATTAGTACTAGAAACAATCCTGCAGATATGCTTACAAAGCCTCTTCTAGTTGTTAAGTTCAAGCAATGCTTAGACTTAATTGGCGTGCTATAACAATTCAGGAGCTTATAAAGAAGGTGGAGCGTTGTTACTATGGTTGCATGTGAAACTTGAGCCAAGGTGGAGATTTGTTAGTTTTTTAGCTCAAGTCCCACATCGGGACTTTTGAGGGTGAAGGCCAAAATCTCACATCGAGAATAAGAGTATAGTTGGCTACCTTTACTCCTTATAAATAGGAGTAAAGTAATGAGTTATGTATAAGAGAAATAAGGAAAAATTAAGGGAGTCAAAACTTCATCTCCATGAGCCTATAATACCAATAATTGGGTTTTGTTAATTAGGCTATTAAATCTCTTTTTTGCATTATTCACTTTAGTAATATTTGCTCTCATTTTTGCTTGTGGACGTAAGTCATATTGACCGAACTACGTGTCTGCTATCTTCTGTTTTTAGTTATTTTATTACTTTAGTTATTTTATTACTTTTGTTATTGTTTTCAGGGTTACAATCCGAAACTCATTCCCCAATAGTATATATTTTGACAATAAAAGTCTTTAATTCCACGCATGTTGCAAACACTAGCTAGAAAAATGCAATAATACAATAAACAAAAAGAAGAAAGAAGAAAGAAGAAATCTTCCAATTCTTTTAATGCAACTTCAACTTCGATTAGAGATTTAACTGTTTGCATGTGAGGACTTGCAAGGGAGAAGTCAATCATGCAAGACCGGTCATATGTCAGGTTCGGATCTTTCAATTAGCAGTAAGGGTATATATTATAATTTTATTAATCTAATCAAATGAGTGTACATAATAATTGATAAGTGCTAACATAATGACTAAGAAACACTTAAATTAAAAAAAAATATATAAATAATGTATTTATATATATAAATATTTAAATTTATTTAAATTAAATTTAATTAAATTTTTATTATAATAAATTATTAATTTAAGTTAATTTTTTATTTAAACTAATATCAATATACCTTTTAATTTTAATTAAAAGATATTTTTAATATTAATATTTATTTCAATTGACTTTATATTTGATGAATTTTTTTAATGATTGTTGTGATAATTATTGTTAGGTTGTTATTCAAATTTTTTTCAACTAATTTTATTTTATATTTTTTTACTTTTTTAATAATTTTTTTTTTAGTTTTAAAAATTCACATTATATTAATAATTTTTTAATCTCATAAAATAATAATAAGCTTTTATATATAATTTTTTTTCAATTTTCTTGATTTTTTTATTTATAACATTTTATCCACTTTATATTTTAAATTATCTCATAAAAAATTATTAGTTCACAATTTATAAATATGACAAAATACATCAAATATCTATCATCATTAATAATATTATTAAAAATTACTTTATAATTTTGTAATTTAATTTATTATTAATATGATATCTCTCTATTCTTTATCATCAAAATTTCAAATTTTATTTTTAGTAAAATTTTATTTTTTTTTTATTATAATAAATTATTAATTTAAATTAATTTTTAACCTAGATGCCTCCTGCCTCCACTGCACTCCGACTTCTCATCTTGTCATTAATTTCGTGGCTCCCCTTCTCCGATTGGATTGTAGCGTTATTTCAATTGTCTAGGAAGGGAGAAACTGTTACAAACACGTGTCAATCAAATTTGGTATATTTCGATTTTGTAAAAGGAAATAATTATTTAAATGAACTGTAAGCACAATTACTTCGATTGTCTCTCGGTCCTTCGATTACCCAACTACCCAACCACACAAATTTAAATTTTTTTTATATTAATAATATAATTTAGGTGAAAGGTGAAACAATATTTATTAAATTAAAAATAATAACTTTTAATATAAATTTTAAATTTTATAAATTATTTAAATTAAATTAAATATTATTTTAATTTATAATTTTTTATTTTAATTTATATAATTTTTGTATAAAAAATACACTAAATTTATTAAAAAATAAAATAAATACTATTTAAATAAAAATAATTAATTTAAATAATTTATATTTTATTTAAATTATTAATTAATTTTAATATATCAAAATATTAAATTACTTAATATAAAAATATAAAAAAAATTTTAATATAAAATTTTAAATTTTAATAATTATAAAAATTAATTTAAAATTATTTATATTTTAGTGTAATTATTAGTCATAATTGCAATATGAAAAGTTTTCACTTTTAGCATGCGTTATCCCTTAATTTTTGAGAATTATAGTTTGTAACGTATATACACACATATATATATAGACACACCCACACACACATCCACAAATATATATGTATTTGTGTAGTAGTATTTGATCCACCAATAAAATAATTAGTGATTGTGGGGGTTATTGATATGGCTTCGGAAACTAGACGCACTTGGCAAGCGCTAATGGCTGTTTTTATGTGTTTGAGCTTTGTCACCGTAGGTGGCCGCAAGATGAGTGGGGACCATGAGAAACATTTTGTGTCTGTGGACTTGGAAGAAGAAGACGAAGACTTGGAGAGACAACTGAAGATCATGAACAAGCCTCCAGTCAAAACTCTTCAGGTTCTTTTCTTCTTATTCGTTTTCTTCTTTTATGTTCACTGCCTGTATATATGTATATGCTTAATTGGATATAGATGAATTTCATGCGCAGATGGATTACGGAGACATTATAGATTGTGTTGATATTTACAAGCAACCAGCTTTTGATCATCCTTTATTAAAGAACCATAAAATTCAGGTATTGCGTCAACACAATATTTGGAGCATAGCATGTATGGTTTAAAAAAAAGTAAAAATACTCTCTTTTTTTTCTCCTTACATGCGCACAGTTTTAAGGTCATAGAGACTGGAAAAAGGAATTAAAATACTAACATTACTCGACCATTATATACTGTTATTATTTTTATTTCTTTTTTTTTTTTTCCATTTTCACAGAGGAGACCAAGTAATTCTTTTGAAGGAGGGGCTGGCGAGAAAGAGCACGCTGTCACGGGCCGGAAAATGCAGACCCAACCCATCAAGGGAGTCCAAACCAACTGCCAAAGGCCCAAAGGACCCGAGAAGATTCCCCGGCATATTCCCTGTACATAATTCTAGAATGTAATATTCCCTAGCATATTTCCTTGTAAATATCTAGGATAGGAATGTTCTAGATCCAAGGCCAAGGGCTATATATACCCCAAGCCTCATTCATTTGTAACAGCAAGCAACCAAGCAGCAATCCAATCTCTCCTTCTCCAAGTCTCTCTCTAATTCCTCTTTACTTTGCTCTCTCTCTCTCTAGGCTTACTAGCAACTTTCCCTTGAAGTTGTCTAGTGCCGCGCGGGTTTAGAGTGTCCGCAACTCGTCCCGTGACAGTTGGTATCAGAGCCTTGGTCGCTACCGTTCAGCACCAAAGATGGCTTCCGTCAACGAAGTTTGCGTGGAGGAGCAAAGCCGTGGTCGAGAGGAACAAACGCACACCTACATCACAAAGCGCGGTAAGTCGAAGACCGCTCTAATGGAGGCCTTGGAGTTCCGTGTTGCAGAGTTGGAAAAGAACTTCTCAAGGATTGAACCAGCCCTTGAGGAGCAGGCTGCCCGAATTGACAACATGGAGACGGAATTCGGGGAAGTCACTCGCGTGGTGAAATCCACCCTTCGGGAGATCAGTCAATCCTTCAAGCGTGATCTTGACGACATCCGACGAGAGGTATGTAATGATCGTTCCTTTACTGAAGTTGAGTTACGAGACCTTAGACATGAGGTAGATGATGTTCGTGCTGATTACAAACAAGCCATTGCCCAATGGCTCATGTTCCACCGGCACCAACAACTTTGGCACAATCCAAGTGCCTAAGCCGGCTACTTACAATGGCACTCGTAACGCTACGGAAGTAGAGAACTTCCTCTTTGGCTTAGAACAATACTTCGAAGCCAAGTTTGTTCGAGATGATGCAGTAAGGATTTGCACTGCCCCCACATTCCTTCGAGATGCCGCTCAACTATGGTGGCGTCGCAAGCATAGCGAGATTGGCAAAGGCATTTGCTCAATCGACACTTGGGCAGACTTCAAGCAGGAGTTAAAGAAGCACTTCTGCCCAAGCAATGCCGAGAAGGAAGCTCGAGGTCGTCTCAGACGATTAAAGCAAGGAGGGACCATCCGTGACTATATCAAGGAGTTCACCACCCTCATCCTTGAGATTGAGGACATGTCCGACAAAGACTCTCTCTTCTACTTCATGGATGGATTGAAAGATTGGGCTAAAGTTGAACTAGAGAGACGTAATGTGCAAAGCCTGGACGACGCCATTGCTGCTGCTGAGTCTCTTGTGGAATACAACACCCAATTCAAAGAAAGTCGACCCAACCAGGACGAAAGTGGGGGAGAGAAATCTGGACGCAAGGAGCAAGGGCCCAAGGATAAAGGGAAGGGCAAAGCCTCGTCACATGGTGAATGGCATGATCGAGGTAAGTCCGATCCTCCCAAACCAAAAACTCCATGTTTTATTTGTAATGGTTCCCACTGGATGAGGGATTGCCCTAAGCGCAAGACCCTCAATGCCATCATGAGCCAGTTTGAAGGTGACTCTTCACAAGACGAGCCAAGTCAATTCGAGATGGGGTCACTTCGAATCCTGGCATCCATGAAAGGGAAAAGCACACAACCCCATATCAACCATAAGGGTTTGCTGTACGTCCAACTCACCATCAATGGGAAGCAATCTAGAGCCATGCTAGACACCGGAGCTTCCCACAACTTCATTTCCATGGAGGAGGCCAAGCGGCTTGGCCTCAAGCTGACCAGTAAGGGCGGAACCCTTAAAGCAGTGAACTCACCAGCAAAACCGATTGCCGGCATCACTAAAGGTGTTCCCACAACCCTTGGTGCATGGAAAGGAAGCATCGACTACTCCATAGTCTCCATGGATGACTTCCAAGTGGTACTAGGCATGGAGTTCTTTGATAAGGTACAAGCCTTCCTATTCCCGGCTTCCAACTCACTTGGAATACTAGAGGGAGGAAAGGTCTGCACCATACCTGCGGAACGTGCTCGACGATTCAAGGGTCAAGCCTTATCTGCATTACAGTTCGAGCGAGTCCTTGAAGAGTTTAAGGACGTCGTGCCACAAGAACCACCGAAGAGACTCCCACCTAGGCATGAGGAGGATCATGAAATGGAGTCAAAGCCGAATGCCAAGCTCCTTGTCTTGGCACCATACCGTATGACACCACATGCCATTGCCTTTACCAAGGAATGTCACGAGCAAGCAGATATTGCTTGGACTTACCCAGAGAAAGCAACTCAGAAGATGAAGAAAGAGGCGGATCACAAACGGAGGCATATCGAGTACAGAGAGGGAGATAAAGTGCTTGTCAAGTTACTCCCACAACAACTCAAGTCCCGCCATAAGATCCACCAAGGGCTAATTCGAAGGTACAAAGGCCCTTTTCCAATTGGGAGAGTCTCTTACCAAGTACAACCTCCGCCCCACCTCAAAATCCACCCTGTCTTCCATGTAAAATTCCTGAAGCCGTATCATGAAGGCATGGAAGACCCTGAGAAGAACAAGTCCAAAAGGGCACCAACAGCCACTACCACCGCCTTCAACAAGGATGTAGAAAGCATCCTTGCAGATCGAAGGATACGGAGAAGGGGTCCCAATTATGCAGAGTACCTTGTGAAATGGAAGGGACTTCCCCACAAGGAGGCCAGCTGGGAACATGAGGACACACTATGGCAATTCCCCGACGAAATCCAACGCTACAAAGACAAAGCTGCGACGAGGACGTCGCCATCAAGTGGGGGAGAATGTCACGGGCCGGAAAATGCCGGAAAATGCAGACCCAACCCATCAAGGGAGTCCAAACCAACTGCCAAAGGCCCAAAGGACCCGAGAAGATTCCCCGGCATATTCCCTGTACATAATTCTAGAATGTAATATTCCCTAGCATATTCCTTGTAAATATCTAGGATAGGAATGTTCTAGATCCAAGGCCAAGGGCTATATATACCCCAAGCCTCATTCATTTGTAACAGCAAGCAACCAAGCAGCAATCCAATCTCTCCTTCTCCAAGCCTCTCTCTAATTCCTCTTTACTTTGCTCTCTCTCTCTCTAGGCTTACTAGCAACTTTCCCTTGAAGTTGTCTAGTGCCGCGCGGGTTTAGAGTGTCCGCAACTCGTCCCGTGACAACGCGCACTCATCAATGACTAGAAATTCAAATCTTACGTGTCCCCCAGATACTGTTCCTATCCGTAGGATAACAAAAGAAGGCCTTAAAAGATACAAATCTTTTATGCAAAATATCTCTGTCCATTCATTTGCAGCATTCAGAAACAAAGTAAGTACACGTGACCGTGTAAGTATTTGTGTGTGTGTGTGTGTGTGGTGGTTGCTTAAGATGCTAATTTTTCCATATTGACTTCCGATGCTTAGCCTGCCATGTGTCTGAAATGTAGAGGGTCAGTTTAGAGGCCTGTTGGTTGATTCGGCTCCAAATTAACTGTTATAAAATTCACAAATAAAGTCAATAGATACTAAATAAATAATAATAATTATTTAATATATTATAAAATTTAAGTTTATAAATTTAAAAATTAATTAATATAAAAATAAATTGTATAAAAAATTTTATGAAAAATATTTTATTATAAATAAAAATGACATTATTAGTGTCAAAATATCAATTTTTGAATAAAAGAGTCATATAACTTGATTTGGAAAGGTCAAAGTTGAATATAAATATGACTGATCTTATAACTAAGTAAGTACACGTGACCGTGTAAGTATTTGTATATGTGTGTGTGTGTGAAATAAAACCGCACGAAACTGGTGCCTCCCCCAAAGTGGTGGTTGCTTAAGATGCTAATTTTCCATATTGACCTCCGTTGGTTAGCTTGCCATGTGTCTGAAATGTGGAGGGTCAGTTTAGAGGTTGATTCGGCTCCAATCATTGCGTCTACAACTTTAATGAAGTGTTATAAAGTTCACAAGTAACTATATTTTTGATATATTAACTTAAAGGGGTACTAAATAAATAATAATTATTATTTAATTTATTATAAAATTTAAGTTTATAAATTTAAAAATTTGTATAAAAATATATTGTATAAAATTTTTTTATTTTGGTAGATATTCTATTATAAATAAAAATGACATTAGTGTCAAAATATTATGATAAACAAGTTATTATTACTTAACAAAAGTATAAATGTGGCCTGAATTAATAAAACAATTTTTTAAATAAAAAAGTGATATAACTTAATTTGGTAAAGGTAAATGATGAATATGATTTATTTTATAACTAAATTATGGGTCAAAATGTTAGTAAAAAAAGAATAGGACTAATACTTAGTATGGTGATAGAAATATAATTTATGTGATATGAAATTCTTTAAAATAAATTTATATATATATATATATATATATATATAATTAAATCACTGATTAATTATATATATATTATTAAAATTATAAAATTTCTTTTTATAATATAAATTATACAATAATTTTAATATTTATTATTAAATTATATATTTAATAAATTTTATAATTTTTATAATTGGTGTATTAATGTAATACATATAAGATAGATTTTATATATTAATTATTTTTAAAGGTAGTCTCTAGTACCTTAGATATCATGTATATATTTTTCTTTACTCTTCCAACGTTTTATGATCTAAACAATTATCAAAATTATAGGAATTCTTCAATGATTGCTTATGTGTGAAGAAGGTAAAGTTACATTCTAGACATCCTCTGCCCTTTGTCCTTTGATAATCTAGATTATGTAGACATGAAATAAACTATTCCTAATCCATATTTGTTGTGTAAGAAATGTAGAAGCTGAAAACTAATGTTGATCGAGTTAATTAAACTATATATTATTGCCCAAGGTTTGGCACTTAATCATTTGGTTCCTAACGACATAGAACTCTCTGATTTTTGGGATGTGTTTTTCTTCAAATACAGTTTGCACTTCTCAACATAAAGAAAAATCAAAGGGGTCTGTTTTATGGAGCAAAAGCAGACATCGACGCTTGTAATCCTAAAATTGAACGTGATGATCAAATAAGCGCGGGTCAAATCTATGTTCAAGCAGGTCCTGCATCCCATGTCAATTCCCTACAATCTGGGTGGATGGTAATAAATTAACTCTTCTTGTTTTCACATGCTATAAGAATACGTATTGGTTTAACTTGGTATTAATATTCAAACGATTTGGAAGCTTTGAATTGATAGACGTTTAGAAATCTCAATTGTGGTAAATTTAGATAGACTAATTTAAGTTTTAATGCCTTCAATTGATGCACAGGTTAACAAAGCATTGTATGGAGATAAGCGCAGTCGTTTCTTTACATACTGGACTGTAAGTTAAATCTAACTTTCAAGGGAAATGTTGGGATTTAATCTCACCTTTCTCAAATTCCAATAAAATACAAACTTCTGTTTTGATGCACCAAGGGGAAGTTAATTCTAGCTTAATTTTCTCTTGTTATATATAATTACGCACAGGATATGAAAGTTCATATGTTTCTAAACTCTCCATCCAATGGAGTAGCTTTACAATATTATGGAACTTTTTTTTCCCCATTGCTTTTATGAATAGAAAATCTCATTAGAAAGGGATGTGTAGTCTTGTTTTTATGATTTTACCTCAACCCAAGGACACAAAGGTTGCGTAGACAAACCATTTGTTTCTATCAATCCCGTTATGATATTCAACAAAAGAAAAACACAAAAGGGTTTCTTTCTCTTTTAACGAGACTTACTACATTCGCCAATAACATGTGGATTGTTTCAACTAACGTAGTCATTTCTTTTTTACGTTTTTTCCCAAACTTTTTTGGTCATTTGGCATTGGTAAATGAAGAGCATCAAGAAGTTGTAATATAAGATTTTTAATGCTCTTTTGTGGATATATATATATATATATATATATATATATATAATATTGAGAATAATTTCGACATTTTGGCAAATAGAGTGATGGTCTTCGTACCGGGTGCTTTGATGTTCTTTGTCCGGGTTTTGTGCACGTTCGTCGCGATGTTTCTCTCGGTGAACCTTTGAGCAGCATTTCCGTTTACGGGGGTCCTCTTTTTGTCGAAACCATAAAAATTACCCAGGTAATTGCACAATGTTAATGTCACAGTCATAGCTTTTATTTTTTTGTTTTTTGCTTTCTGGCGGGTGGGAGGCCGAAAGATCATTACCCATAAATTCGTTATGGCATAGATTTAGAATGAGCGTGTTTAAACTGTGTGAATGTTATGCTTGACTAGTCTCCTATCATTTGTTTATTTTATTTATTATTATTATTATTATTATTTTAAATATCGAAATTGAAAATATATGGTGTTAGAATCTCCAATCTCTTGCCAAAAATTTGTTCTTGTAGCAAATAAAGGTGATGGTTTGCTTTTCCTTTTCATTTCTTAGAGGAGCAGAATGTAAATGATTCTTTCATCTCTAACTTATTACGCACGTTCATGGCAGGATCCAGTTACTAAACATTGGTGGCTTTATTTTACCAAGAAAGAGATAGGAGTGGGTTATTGGCCAGCGAAAATACTTACTTTTTTGTCAGGTGGTGCTACAAGCATAAGTTTTGGAGGTCGAACTGGTAGCCATGTTGGCCAAACCACTCCCCCGATGGGAAACGGATTAGTCCCAGACGGTGATTATTATCATAGTTGTTTCATGGTTAATATGATGCTGTTAGCAGGTCCCACGCGCGAGCCGGTTGATCCCTCCCTTTTCAATAGAACAAGGACGATAAAAGTGGACAACCCTGACTGCTATGCCTTGAAAGACATTGGCTATGACACAAAAATTCAGTCTTATTCCATTTTATTTGGAGGGCCTGGTGGCAATTGTGGAGGTTAAAGTTTTTATTATGCTTACCCTTGTCCAATAATAACAAATGCATTAGAAATAAGAGCACTTTCCAATAGCTTTTCTCTAATAACAATTATCCTTCAATTTTGTGTTTCTTTTCTTTTTTTTTTTTTTTTTTTTTTTTTTCGCATTTATGCTCTTTTACTCTAGCACACCGAATTTAAGGAGAATTTCCCTCGTCCCCTTTATCCTTAGGATATCTAAACAGAGATAGAACCGTAATTACTATAAGACCTGACAGATAGAAAATCTTTAACCATTATTATCTCATTGAAGGACATAATCGAGAATAATAATTCAGCAACCTAACATTGGCCTAAACTAAAACAAGTCTTATATTTTTGTATGCATTATAGTATAATATATTTGTCTACCTTATAAAATTATACAATATATAACGCATTGGGCTCTTTCATTAACTAATTTTTTATATCAGTTAGTCTACCAAAATTCTCTTGACAGAAAGATAAGAAGATGGCTCCAGGTGCTCTGATTTATGATTTGGATTACGATCCGAGAGTACTATACCAAAGTGCTTCAAAAAAGGGGTATTTTGACGTAGGTCTGCTTTTGGCTTAGATCAACTTAAGTTAAATGGAGTCTCCATCGTCTCGTTTCTGTTTTTCAAGAATCAAATATGAAACTTCATACACCTTAAAGTTCATAAGATATAGGACGAAAAGAGAATTTTTTGAGGTCCTTATCCTCATTACTCATTATGCCTAGCATTGAATAGATTGGATATTCACCTTATCAATATCTTAAATCAATGATGGGTTCTATTGATTGCTTAAATTGGACCCAATCTTTCGTCAGGCTAGTGT